>OW796097.1:10169519-11382333 GCA_941860345.1 Chrysodeixis includens
AAATAATTGAGCTGTCCAGCGCTTCCCACCACCTGCACACGCAAAGACCAGTACAAAACCACTGATAATGATGTAAGCGTGGTTAAGTACTGACCTGAAAAATATGAATGTGACACGCTAGGAAAATTAATAGATTTGTCATTAAAATTTATCCTCTTGTGCCTTCGATAAAGATTATGGCGTCCAAAAATTTTGTTGTTCATATTGTTGATAGGGATCATTCTGTATCAAAAAACCTATAAATTGAGTAAGCAAACCACTAAAAAGAAACCTACAAATGCCCTTTCAAAAACATTAAAATGTGCAATAAATGAAAATGTACCTAAATGACGGCTGAAGTACAAAGTTTGTTGTAATGTCAGCAATAAACGATTTCATTAAAATAATTACTCTGGGTGCGATGTCCTCATCAGAGGCAATCGAAAGTCCTCTAAAAGAGACAGTTTTAAAAGTTATTTGGACCTTCGGACAACTTGGTAACGATATTTTTTTTGGTTGTTGTACTCTCAAATTATTAAACGGTATTAAGATGTAGAAATAAATAACGCATCATATTTCATATTATACTTCCAATTCCTTCCATACTTGATTAATTAAAAAAAAATAGTAGGTATGTAGTTGGCAGCTATAATGTATTCATATAGGCTAAAATAGCCAGTGAAACCGTAGGCCACAGCTATGTACAGTCACGAGCAAAAACATGTATATACGATCAAACAGTTGCAGTAGATTTCGGAAGCTGTTATGGAATATTCCTGATATTGAAAGCTAAACATAAAAATTCAACTTAAAAGAAAATTTCACTATTCCATAAATCTCATAAGAGTAGGACTTAAACCTCAATTGTATACCTACATGTATTTGCTCGTGACTATACCCATCCAATTCATTGTTCACTTGCATCATGTAATTTATACTAGTTAATACTTTCAGGACTCAAAAACGTATGGCAAAGTTCCTTTAATCTAAGAAAAGGTTATGAGAAGCACTTACTGTAATTAAAGTGTTTTTGCCTCGTGCGGTCTCATTACGCGTAGCCAACACGTCCGATCCCCTCCGATACTTAAAACGTTAAGGGGAACGAGACTTAAGGAATATGTTGCTTCTTGAACGGACAATTGGACATAAGAAGAGTCAGAAGAAGAAAAATAATTTAGTTTAGTTACAATTGTAAAATATTTCTATAATTTTTCATATTATAATTCATCAACAAAATAATCATATAGGTAAAACTGACCCACGCAGTTTCGCTAGAGTCTACATTCTGCAAAACGTTCCATACTAACTTTGCATCCCTCATTTACCTCTTAGAGGCGAAATTTTCTAAAAATCTTTTTTAGTTTACCCCTAGGTTAAAAAAGAAACCCATGTACCAAATTTCAAACCCATACAAATTAGGCAAACTCTCAGAATTCATCAATACCTAACTCACAAACATTCATAATTATTATTAGTCCACACTAAAACGTACCCCTGCACGTCCTTAACGTGATTACAAGCATTCATCAGGAAAATATTAAAAGTTTCCTTAAATGTATCTTAGACCATTAGCGTTTAGCGACTTGACACAGATGTCACCACGGGAGGTAGGCGCCTGCAATTTATTTAATGCCCCCCCTCCCTTCATTTTACGACGTTTTTTTTTTACTCTCGGATGATGATACCGTCTATCTTATTGAGCCGTTTTCTTCGTCCCAAGAGAGATATTTTATTAAGTGCCTGATGCTTTACAGCTTTTATGAAAAGCTTTATTGCGTTAGTCTGTTGCTATTTGTTTAAGAGTTTTTGAATGTTTGTTGACTAAACTTGTGTGTATAGTTGTTTTTCATTGATACTTGTAAATTTATTTTCTGCATCATTTTGTTACGTATTTTTCACTAGCCATCTCTTTTCCAATAAAGGCAAAGACTTCTCCATCTTATAATAACTTTGATTATACATATCTTTTTTACTCTTTAAACTTTAAAAAGTTTTGTCAAAACCAACCCCGAACCCATCAGCTCACTGGAACCTGGACCTGGAACTCATTTTCATAATTTTCAAATTTTCAAGACTAGATAGAAAGATAGTTAAATAATCATATAATATTGTTTATTGTACACTACAATGTGCGTAAAAAAAATACCAAAGATAAAAGTTACCTAGTTACGCAATCGTCGGTCTTATCACTAAAAGCGATTTCTTACAGACAACCTTGGTATGGATGGGTTTAGTCGTTTTCGAGAAAAAGCCAAACATATAGATGTTATGGACCAAGTGATTAATGCGGGCATTATTTATAATGCTTGAGCATTATGAATAATGCCTAGCATTATCGGGCTAAGTGATTAATTACTATCTTAACTTCATTATTATCATATCGCTAGGTCATTATTATATTGCTAAATGATAGTTGGGCAATTTGATACTAATGCTATATTTAAGTTGTATCAAGCGCTAAATAAACCATGGCTGCAATTGGGGACACCGTAAGAGTTCGAGTTCCGATGTTGATTGCGGTCGTAATGTTGGAAGAAATAAAAAAAAAACCTAACCTAACCTAACCACCTAAATTAGGTGAGGTTAGGTTTTTTTTTTTATTTGTCAAAATCTATATTTATTGACGTGAAAATATCACCTTATGTTATTTTAATTGTTAAAATAATCTTTATGATATGTACGCTTAAGGCAAATTAAAATACAAATTAATTCTGAAACGAATATCTACTTGTTTTATTACTTTATCTAATTCTTCGAAGATATTATATATAATATGCTAAACAGTATCTATAATATCCAGATTGATCACTTTGGCTGTAACATTTGTATTACTTTGCCCAAAAGGTGATAGGCCATATGTATAGTGCCCGGTCAATTTGATTATTTGAATAATTATTATCAAAGTGCACTCTCATATTGGGCATTTTTCATAGTGCCCGGGCATTATGTATACTGCTCAATTTATCACTTGGTCCATAACATAGACATAAAACATTATGAATTCCATTACCGTTTCCATCTTTGGCATCAATAGACAGCAGGTTACTTAATAGTTTCAGCAATTTACGACGTTACATTAACACAAGCAGAGTTTAAGTGGTACTTAACTGTTTACGACCACAATGCGATACAAGTAAGCAGTAGAAATAAATGTTATGCAACTAAGTATAATATATAGCTTGTACCCGTGGTTTCGCCCGTAAACGTATTGGGAAAAGTGCTGAAGCTTGGACCAAGTCCTGCTTTGAGATCTAAACTTCCAATACAAAAGTTTAAAATAATCGGTTCAGCAGTTTACACATTAAACTATAACAGGAGGAAGATTTACTTTTACCTTTATCCATTTTCAGAGGTGACTAGTTTATAATAATATTCCTCGACTTTCACACAACGTCATCTAGTCTCTAGTCTCAAACTAAGCAGAGCTTGTATTATGAGTTCTAGATAAATACATACATAAATTATAAATCAAATTACACCCAGACACAGAACAGATGATCGTGCTCATCACACAAACATTTATCCCGGATGGGAATCGAACCCACGACCTTTGGCGCAGCAATCAGGGCCACTAACCACGAGACCAACAGGCCAGTCTAAGTTTAATCTAGGCTATAATACCTATCTTGTAGATAGATTAAATCAACAATATTCATCAGTCATAGAAGACAATGACCAAAAGTTATGATTAAACCTGACTACTAAATGACCAACTGACTGACTTGTAGGTGAAGTTAAGCCGAGCATACACGAACCCAAAAGTAGTCAGTATCGACTGCTTGAAGCTGTGACTGCTATTTAAATAAACAATAGACTTCTAGGTACACCCACGCACGGACTGCTTGTAGTAGTTCAACTGTGCTAGACAAAACAAAAACGAGAGAGCAAGAGACCTACGTGACGAGGGAGTAGTCAAGCCACAGTATAAATAAACACAGAAGTATGACTCGGATGTTTCTTAAAAAATAAATGCCTACGGCCACATGGTATGTAACAGTGATAGGGCTGCCCAATTACAGTACTTTACTAACGTGCGTTCGTCGCTGCGACACGCTCGCGACTTTAGGATGCTGAGCGGATGCCACGTTTCGATGCGCCCGTTTATATGAGTATCTCATACTGTATTTATCATAATACTGTAGTCAAAGTCTGTGTGTGTGCTCAACATACAACTGGCTTACTACTCAAGCAGCCCATGTACTCACAGCCTTACAGATACTGACATAACATCACTAGTCAGAGAACAAATAGCTCCCATTCAAGATATCATCACTCAAACTCTATCGCACACACCCTCAGGCAGCTTCGGTATAACATTTTCCCTTTCGTACTTTGCAATATTTAATCCAAGATTATGTTGGCTCGTTATAATACGAGATTGATCGAGCGTTACCCATCCCCTTCAGGTAAGCGAATATTAAATATACTCTTGATGTTTTCTAATATTTCTTTGTCTTAATAGTACTTTGAGAACAATGTTCCTGTCTTGTCATGCGTCAACCCACGTAAGCGTAGGTGGTTTAGTTTGTCCATACTGTTATAATATGCTTTGATTTAGTTTTGTTCTTGTTTGTCTGTAATTGGTACAAATATTTGTTCCAACTCGAAGATTTTTTTCTTCTTGTGATGTAAGAGTAAAAAATAACGAATAGCACTTACTTTAGGATAAACTGACAAGATTTTCGTTTCTATTTTCGGAAAAAAAGGAAAAAACAATTCGGGAAACCCGTATTTTTCCTCACAATGCAATTGGATACAAATGATATCCATTATCTCAGGATTTGTATAAAAATGGATGAGAGTCATCCGGGTGAGCAGCAATCAATCAAGCGAGCTCTCTCGCCCCTGTTATGCACGACTAATGAGAATGCTTAGATTGAGCACTACACGTTTCCACGTCAACATTCTGAGACATGAAAGAAAATAGGAAGTAGGAGCGATTGCAATATTATAGTCATTCATCAAAATTCTATCATGATTTGAACAGGAAGGAAAATATAAGATTGTATGTATTTTGAACCTTTGATTCATATTTACAAAGAAATCGCCTAGAATTTTGGAGTAATTTTATTGGAAAACAAGCCACTGTAAACAGCTGGTCAAGGCTGTTTCTAACAATTACTTAAACGAGCTTTGAACAATTTTACAATTACTGAACCGAAATCATGAGAACTTCTAGCCTAGCAACCTCAATATGAACTAAGCTTACCAAACAAAACAATAGCCGGGAGTTATACTCACTGCCCCCAACTCCCCCCCCCTCTTCTCCCACGAATAGGGGTTAAGGTAAGAACTCTCGGTGGGTAATAGCCACAAAGATTAACTTCTCGATAACTTTCCCGTTAGATAAACTTGGCTTCTTTATATTAAATTATTCCGAAACTTTTAAGGTACGAATGATGAAGATTTTCAGAAAGTGCTAATTGATTGATATTAAAATTCGCGACTCTTATTTACGTTTCGTTATAAACACCGTTTTGGCGTATTATTCTGCTCAAAGAAGGGTCGGCACTTCGAAGTTTGTTTGTTGAGACATAAATTACGTTATCTTGTTCGAAAAACATCTTATCTACCAAAATATATCTACCTGAGTCTGTTGAGGTCTAAATATTATCAAATTGAACTCTCTTTCTCCGAATATTTCGTTAAAAATACTTGAAAAAGCTGGCTGTTTTTTTAAAGGGCTTCATTTTGTTTTTGCTTCTGTCCTTTCGTTAGGTAGGCGCATTGGTACTGTGCTGTTTAGGGAGTATAAAGTAAAATGGTTAATTTCATGTCACAAGAATACGCAGGAGCACAGCCTTCTAGAAACCAGAATAGTCTAAAACATTAGACAAAATTATTTACTAGGGGTAGATGATTTATTTCATAGTTAGTAGTACTATTTTCACTATTGGGCAAAAATCAATAATCCCTTCATATGAAACGGTTAGGGATAGGGAAAATGCCATACTGTTATGAACTTATCAGGATATCCAAAAGACGATTAAACATTAAGTTTGATCGATGTTATATACCTATGCTGGCCTAAGCAAACGATACTACCCTTTTAGGATATCACAGTTACTGTTATTGGCCCTTTTATATTGCTGGGTAAGACGTTGTTCGTATAATGTGTGTGCTTTGCCGTAATCGTCATCGGACCTCGTAACTTAATACTATATTGGGCCATATCGATTTAATTATGATATTTTCTGCTGTGCCAACAATGTTTCCCTTATTCCGGAAAAACTACTAACGATAAGTATGATTATGCCTAGCTTATAACTATTGAGTAAATGAGAACGCAAAATATACAATTTTCAGCTCCAGAATTTATCCAAAAATCTTTGTTACATCATAAACCCACTTATTGTCACTTTGTGTGTTAGAGTAAATCCCTAAGACCTTGGAATTTGAAATCCAAAGTCATCTTATTATACTAACTGCAAAACATTCACGAGAAAAGATCTCTCCCAAGATCCTACCTTCAAATGGAGGAAAGTATTTTACAACTTAAATGTCTGCTTAAGAAAAGGCCTCTTCCCAACGTTGGGTCATTAAAACGGACTGTTAAAGTAAGAAACAAAGACGTATTACGTAAATTTACTATACCGTTTCAATTTACTAAGTAGTCGCGAATGTCCACAATTTTGTGTACAAAATAAAAGTAGAGTCGTAAAAAGGGAGAGCGGCGTTAGTTGCGACTTGGTGAGAGATTAACAGCTATAATCAAGCAATTGGGCTCGGATTACGGCGATTTTTACGTCACCATTGACGACGGCGCCCTAGAGCGCGTCATCAATCAACCTCTCGGTTCAAACTCGAGCAATAACAATGACAAGCATGCTCACCAAGAAATTTTCTCGAAAGTGACGAACGTAGGCGAGTAATAAATGTAGATTTAATGCGTTACCGATATCGACACCGAAGGACATGCGTCGTACTAACATAATTATTCACTGCTTAGATTTTATGTAGCTGAAGTGCCTCTCTGTATTATAACTAAATTTTGCTACATAGGTACTTTGTGTAGAAAATGCTGCCTACATGTCCTTATTTACGATTCACGGAATTTTCTTGGACGTATAAAGCTATAGAAGAAAACTCAACATGTTAAAAATATCCTTATCACTAATAAAGTATAACATCAATACATTTTATTTATTTACAAGTTCCTTAAATAAGCCTTAAAAATCGTCCTTCGGACAACGATAACTAAAAGGCGCCGTAATAAAATATAAGGCTTTTACTATAAAAATAGGAGTCCGTGACAATTAAGGCTAATGGCTTCACATTATTTAAAAGCTCATTGTGTGGAAAATTGCTTTGAAGTTTGGTCACTAAAACGTAAAAAGGTCATAATTATCTTAAATTTTATAATTCAATGATAGTATGACAGTGAAAATGATGTCTTTGTAAATGTACTGTGATAAGCCTTGGGAATATTGTAGATATATTTCACGTGAGCATTTTTTTACAATAATAGTTAACGATGTAAAAATATACTATTGATAGGGTTTTTAGCAAACACAGGTAGCATTGACGATGTTTATTAACATAATATTTAAAATACACCTAAGGCTCTTTATACGGGAGGCACCGAAAGTCTCTGATGCTCGACGAAACGAAATCAAGTTTATCTTGCATTGCCTTACATACAAAAGGCCTTAGGCAGCATATAATATGAAGAATGTTTGTGAAAAAGATACGATACGATAGCACGTACCGTAAAAACTGCGCAATAAATTATATAGATTTATTATAAATAGACATAAACTGTCCCTTGAAGGCCTTACATTATACGTACGTTTTACTGTCTACCGAAATTGTAGTATGTATTGCGGATTTCTTTTTATACCCGTCATCTTTGTCTAGAGATGTATGTATAAAATCAGCCTTCAATACCACAAAATTATTGGAGTTCCTTCGCAGCAACGAAATGTTTAGGAATGAAAACATATTTAACTAAATCTAGGTTTAGTGAAATCTATAGAGTACAGTATTTAATAGATGAATTTTAAAATTGTTCCAAAATAAGCAAGACAGCAAACAAACATGCTAAAATTGTTTTGCTCATCCTTCATTTATGCCTACATATTTTTAGTTAATGATTGTGACTACAAGACAGATCAGAAAGCTAAAAATGACTACGTTCAACAGAATCTGTGATCAACTCAATTCGTCATCAAATTTCAGACATTAAACTGCTATCTCAAATTGGATTAATCTAAGCTTAAAAGCTCCAGAAAACGTGACTTGTGATTTCTCAGCTTGATTTAACTGCCGAGGCCATAGTGACTGTAATCCCCATCAAAATGCAAGCAAATGGCTGAAGTGTGGAATGATTATAAAACCATTTAGTAAAGGAGAGTTGGAATATTCGCAGACCAACTCTCTGTTAGAAAATCATACTTTACTTATACAAAAAGGTTAAATATGAGGAAGTATAAAACATGGCAATACCCAATGCATCATCTCGTTATTTAAAAATAGGCTCATTCAAACGAGTCTTTCCTAAAGGAATGGCCTGTTGGTCTGGTGGTTAGTGGCCCTGACTGCTATAGCAGAGGTCGTAGGTTCGATCCCCACCCAGGATAAATGTTTGTGTGATGAGTACGATCATTTGTTCTGTGTCTGGGTGTAATTTATCTGTAATAATGTATGTATTCAGAAATAATTATATAAGTATATTTATCAGTTTAATAGTACACATAATACAAGCTCTGCTTACTTTGAGTCTTGATGGCGTTATGTGAAAGTCGTGAAATAGGTATTTATTTATTTAAAGTCCAAAACCTTAAACGGGTTGTCTCCAAAAACGCAGCAGATAGACAAACTTTAAAAGTCGTTTTTGGCAGAGAGCCCACAACAAAAGCCGATAAGGATATAAGACTGTTTTCAGTAAAAAACGGTAGTTTATGAGATTCATATCACGCTAACTGCAGCTACAATTAAAATTCAATTAGGGAAACAGGCTTGATACGGTGTCTTAGAACAGAAGGCAAAAGAAACGAGCTAATTATGGGGTAGGTAACTGTTTTAAAAGGACGAATTGTTAATTAGTAACACTTTTTTTCTAATTATTTTACTGAATTTTTGAAGGGAATTTCGAGATACTGTCAAAAAGTAAATAAGTAAAACAACTTTTTTTTTTATTTAAGCAACCTAAAAAATGTACATTTTTTCCCTTCAAAAATAAAATCTCTTACTTAACCTCAAAACGCTTGTGTAAGTCTTAACCCATCAGAAGTTTAATTAAGTCACTTTTTCACGGTAGGGGTAGGCATATCTGTATAGATGACGTGGTTCCCAAAACAAAAGAAGCTTACAACCCACTTGCCCGGAGTTCCCTTCATAAAGTTAATCCCGCCAAATGTCCCTAGATGGTGTGGGTCGTTAGGAAAATTTTGAGCGCTTGTAAAAAATGTTTTTAATAAAGTTTGATCAAATAAATAACAAGGTAAGCACCTGACGCGTTTGACTTTTACATGGGCGAAAATCTTGGTGAAGGAAAATTTAAATTAAATTGGTTAGAAATTTTAAAAGTTTTATAGCTAAAACATGAAAAACGCGACAACCTAAATATTTTTTTTTTTCAAATCTAGACGTTGTAATAAATAATATTTTGATGCTCTGTAGCTATGAAAGTTTAAATAGGTAGTTATGGGCGTTGAAATTTTACAAAGGGTTACTATTCAAAATGTTCTCACATAGACCAGCCGGAATAAACCTGAAAGCGTATGAGTTGATTAGCTCCTCTTTATTATACGCAAAGCCCGCTAGCCCGTTCAAGCATTCCCATTGAAAAAAGAAGTTAATAATTATGTAAGAAGAAACCTTACCATAATAATTCAAAGCTCTGTTGTTGACAAAAATCTGCTCTCCTTTCCGAGCCGAGATGGTGTGAACGGACCACAAGTACAAAACACAATATTTCTACAGGTATCGAAAAACTTTCAAACAAATATTATCCTATCAAACTTACACAACCCAAGGTGGAACTAACAGTTATTCAAATACGGCTAGAATTGTATCGAGAAGTCAAACCCCAAATGTATTCCCGAAGTATTTGGTTCGTATTCGCAACGTGATCAACGTCACGCACGATAAGAACTGATGTAGTTTCGAATTGGTTCTCCACTTACATAAGTACTATGTAGGCGGAACTTTCTCATTGATTGTTTGGCCTGAACGACCCGTCTTCTACAAGTTTTCTTGTATCATTACCACGGTCTTAGAGGTTAGGTTTTTTGGGAAGATGTTAGAAAAGAACGAGAATGGTAGGAATATTTGTTTCTAAATCGTGTTTTTTCCAAGAAAAGAAATATTATCAGTTTGAATTGTACAAATAAAATCTGAATTATGTGACTAGCAGTTGACTTATTTGTTTATTGCAACTCAAAATAAAAGTTACAAACTGCCGATTTTTACGCAAATCTTTCATCTTCAGCAAACTCTTCACACTCGTTACGTAGTCTATCATCAGCGGTACAACGAGTTTGGCATAACTTTGATATCTTGAGGACACTCCCTGAGGGAGGATTTGGAGCCTTGACGCCAAACAAAGAGTACAAAACAAAAAAGAAACCACGAAATCGGTTGGCACATTACGCAAAGTTTATTCCTCTTCGACGTTCGGTTCACTCATAAAACTTTTAACTGTTATTGAAGATTTGTTTTGATAAAAGGCTTATGAAATTCTTTCGATTTGACGTGAGATATGTAAAGAAGTTTAATGTTCTTGGTGGAGTGTTTTTGGTTTTAAGGTAGGCATGAACGCACAATGGGCGAGCGTGACTATGCTGAAGTATAAAAATTTTTGGCTGTAGATGGGGTTAAATTTAAATAATAAAAATAAAATGCTATATTTTATTTAATTTAAAATTACCTACTTAACTTAATGCTAAAACATGAACCTTTATTCCTTAATAGGGACGAATTTTCCTCAGCTCTTAAACTTCAAATCTAGATCATAAACAGTTTTATTTCTGAAGTTTTCAACACTTAAAACCTGTTTGTGTCAAAACTCATGCAAACAACTTGACGAATGATCAATTACTCAATGGAGTCAAATCTAATAATTCGTAAGATTAAGCAATACAAACTGAAAGTTCTTGTTTGCACGATTAACGAAATAAACTGTTGTCTAGTTAGTATTCATGGGACTCTACTCATTGTGTATTCGAGCCGCGGACGGAAATGAAATATGGACTATTCTCCTTGAATTTTGAACACAAGGTATGTTAGCAATACTCTAGTTGCTTGTTATCACTGTTTTTTGCTTTTGTGGTCTGTTAATTATTTGTTTCAAAAAGAGGTATCGATTATGTGCGACTATTGGCACTTTTGCGCCTCGGCCCTAACTGGCATCTGCTTTTGCTTTAGTTTTTCCAGCATAACCTTTTTTGAGGATGATTTAATATCATCATCATTCCCCTGCCCTTATCCCAATTTTTACTTGGGGTCGGCGCAACACGTCTCCTAGACATATGGTTTTATAGTCGGCCGCCTGCCTGACACTAACCCTCTTTGGGAATTTTTGAGGATGATTTAAATGAGAATGAATTGAAATACTTAAAGCAGCTTTTATTGTTGCTTTTATGGCATACTTCAGACTGTTATCCCAATAAATAAAAGTTTTTTTTAAACAGAACACTGTCTAGACTCACGTTATACAATAATATGTTATTTAGGCCGTTTTACATGAGACGAATGACTTCGAACCAACTTATTTTTTTCCATATCGAAAGATACACACTACCATACATACCATAACATCTTATAACAAAAACCCACAATGTATGAGCACATATTTTTCATAGTACCTATTACATCCTGATGACGGCAAGTATTATTTACAATATACTATAATATTTGATTACACCTTAAGGAGAAAGTCATAAACTTTTCTGCTAACAGCGCAACGTAGGGCTTCTAAAAAAGTTAATAACTTGGCGACATCATAAAACTGAGGACGTAACGTATAACGTTGGTCCCAAATAGGATCCGTTAAAATAATACCACATACTTTTGTATCATGGTATATTTTGTATCAGTATCTACTCGTACTCGTAATACCAAATACTCGTACCAAGTATCAAACCTAACTGGATTCGCAACTACTTCTGAATCTTCTTAATGTGAAATGTTCCAAATGGATACCATTGTTTTCTTCCACAAAAAGCATCGAATAAGTAACTGAGCGAATACAAAACGAAGTATGGAGCACTCAGTCTCGTAATAGTGAAGCGAGAATACGATATGTCTCCATCACATTATCATACATTGTTGAAATCGACGTGAGAATGGATACCTATTCTGCAATGATGCGTAACGTTGGAACAACTCTTTACCGGGCCTGTTTTATTTCTTTGAATTTATTTTTGGGGTTAATTTATCAACTTGGCAACTGGCAAGGGGATTTGAAGTTTTTTTCTATTATGCAAAGCAAATCCAAGTTGTATTATTTTTATTTGACAAAGCTGACAACACTTACTTGCTTGAGTGCCGCAGAAAAGCAAAACTTTCTAGAGATACATCTCGGAAGATATCATTTCAATAACACTAACCTAAAATTCAAAACAGTAGGAAAACAGAAATGTAAAATAGAATGTTTGCGCAACCACCTAGCATAAAAGTTAGGAAACTTGGGAAACTTCTAGAATATTTTCTCGAACATATCTAGCACAAAATTAACCGAGACGGTACATTTCGAGTTCCTGGGATCCCGCAGTTAGTTTGCAACGTCCCACAAGTGGCAATTTGGACGGCGACGCAGCGGAAAGTGCCCGACTACTCCTCACTCTTAACAGAAATGAGAAAACAAAACACCGCTGCACTTACACTACTTAATTAGGTCCGTGGAAACGACTTTAGTTTGTTAGGATCTTCTCTTTGTTATCGCAACACATGGGATGCGAGTGGAAGTATGCGACTAAATATTCGACATCCTGGTACACCTTAGATGTGATTGGATCCGAAGAAGGTAAGACAAATTATTTTATCAAGAATGGAAAAATGGCTACTTTAATACATTTTATATTATATGTATGTGGATCTGGGCTGGGCACGTCTGCCTTATGCCAATTATCCGATGGGCCAAAATAACCACCGAATGGTATGTACATGTCCTGGCGATGACTTGGCAAGAAGACCTGGATTCATTTTTACCGAACTGGTCACTCGTGGCTCTTGATAGAGACAAGTGGAAGAAAGGTAGGGAGGCTTTCGCCCAGCAGTGGAACATTTCAGGCTAATATTATTAATATGTTTTATTTCTTAACCATTCCCAGCCCTTATCATTCCACTGCTAAGCATACATTTTAACCAGTCTCATGGAGACTCAATATAGAAAGAACATTTTACATTGTCTTCTTAACTTGTTCCCAGTTCACATACCTACCTACTTACTCGTATTATCGTACTTCTACCAAATACTGTATTCATTATTTTAACTCCCGTCAATTTTTAGTACACGAGCAAGCATTTTGCGTACCTTATTGAGAACGAAAAACGCTTAACGGGCAAAATAAAAATGATTGATGCGACAAGATTTTTAAGGCCTCTTCTTAGGTACGAATTACTTATAATTTATCAACACAGCACGAATTTCCGAAGTAATTATAAAAGCATTTTTATTTTATATTACTTGTCGCTTTTGCTTTGAAGTTTTAACAGTAACTGGTTTCATTACCCTTTGGTAAAGTAACAAAATATTTCGTTTTAATATTTAAGTAGACTATGGTTTATTTTACGTGTGTTAATTAGTAATTAGGACAAAGTTGGACTATGTTTTTGTGGGCCAACAACCTGTGGGACTAAGAAATAAAAAATTGCATCATCATCGTCTTCCTGCCCTTATCCCATTTTACTTGGGGTCAGCGCAATACATTTTTTATTCTTCCATTCTCCCCTATCAGACGTCACACTGAAAAATGAGCATAAAAATAAAAAAGAAGGTCTTTCACCATAAAAATATATACTAATATATACGAAACTACAACATTATTGTGTTTTTTTTATCGTATCAATTTTTACCTTATTATTTCATTTTGATACTGTTTTCATATCAAAAACGTGAACCATTTTCACTTTACTCTCGCAATGCAAATTATACAATAAAGACGGTATTTCTTAAATCAAAAACACTGTTAGGTACACAAATCTGTATAAACATGGAACCCTTGTTCCGTCGTTTTTATGTTCCGAATTTACATACATTATACAGGGATATTTTAATTTAGTTAACAATGTTATGAAGGGCGTACACGCGTTTAGTCTCCACAAGCCTGTAAAGACATTCAACACATACACGGGAAAAATATTACCCTCGTGGTTTGTAATTTATCTTATTCATAACTCAACAGCGTGTAAATAATGTATACTCGGAAAGTTCTTCATAGAATTAGTTATTCACAATATTTTCTAGTATTTATCATGCGTGTCTTCAAGGTTGCTATGGAATAAAGTGTTACATGGTGAAATCTTATATATAAAATTCTCGTGTCACAATGTTAGTTATTGTGCTCCTTCGAAACGGCTTGACCAATTTTTATGAAATTGGTATTACTTCCAATTTCAGCCTCGTGTCAATAGTTCCCTATGTGGCATGCATTAAAATGATAACTGGATTTATTTTGACGCCCTTACCTAGTGACACTCTCACAGTTCAGATAAATTTTACTAGACTTTAAGAGCTGAATCCCTCAAATCGTATAAACTACAGAGGAACAAATATGCATGCATCAATTCGATTCGAATTTCAAAAAAGCAGCAAACAAGGCAGCAGGGCTACATCCTTTGCCGCAGTCGGGTAAAAATCAGACAAATGCCAGCCCCACTCATTATCAACTACTATTCCATTTAGTTCCACCCATTAATGACATGGTAATTAAACTCAGATTCAGAATGTAATGACGTAATCGGATCACACGGAACGGAAGGTTAATTTGCTCAATAAATTAAATTAGGCGTTTCGATTTAATCCCGTATGTGTGCTAAGCATTTTCAAATACATTGGAATCACATTTTATTAGATTTAGTTAATTATATTTGACTAATAAATAGTCATGGCACATACATTTACTTTATAACTTGTGTAGAATTCCACTGACTAGAATAATATTAGGGTAGGTACCTAGTTAGAATTTTTAAAAATAAAGGTATTCATTAGACAATGGTTTTTTAAGCAGTTGTATATTTTTTAAAGATAGAATCAGTGTTATCCGCTTTGACATTAAATTCTAAAGATATTCCACACGTCAAAATTTGTTTAGACATTCGTAAGTTATGATGGAATAAAGAGACCTACACACAAAGAGACATTGCCTAAAAACATAACATTTTAGTTCGGCAGTAAAAAAAACAACATAATGCTAGGACTTATAATACCTACTTGAGAATTATGCCTACTGGTACTGAGCAAAGAAATGTTACACACATGTTAGCAAGTCTGAAAACGCCTCAATCACACACCGCTAATGTGTAAATTATGCGCGAGAGGGTGAAAATTCGAGACATAATGTTATTTCCACAAGCTTTGTCTTTTCTTTTACACAGTTTTTATTTTTTAAGATAACACAGAAGCTTTTTCCCGCGGCTTTGCCCGCGTTTATGTTATAAAAAAGAAGCTTGTAATTTTTTCTTGAAATTCAGGCTCTCATAATTGTGTGGCACGTTTCGTGGCTGTAATTATTGGCGTTTAGTTGTGTAGTCAAAATAAATTAGCTTATTGAAGAGACGTTAATTGATTAGTTTGAAGCGTAACTGACATAAAGCCAATATAATGCATAATGATAATAATTGACTGGCCTGTAAGTCTAGTAGTTAATGACCCTGGCAGCTATACCGGAGGTCGTGGGTTCGATCCTCACCCAGTACAAATGTTTATGTGATGAACACGATCATTTGTTGTGTGTCTATGTGTAATTAATCTATACGTAAGAACGTATTTAGATGTTTATCGGTTGTCTAGTACTCATATCACAAGCCACTTAGTTTGTTTAGCTTGACACTAGATGGCGTTGTGTGGATGTTTAGGAATATACGTATATTTATTTATTTATGCTTTGGAATAAAGGAGCGATTTTTAGGAGTTTAGTAAAAGTCGGAACATTGATAGTCTACCTCTTTATCTGTTTCTACTGTTAGTCATCATCTACCTTTTATAACTGTAATCACAATTTGTTTTCGCAACTGCAATAAAATATTCCAGAACAATAGCAAAACTTATTGAAACTAAGAAAAACTTTACAGGGATTAAACAATTTAATTTCGAGTTCTTGGTCCGAGTTTAACTTCAATTATAAATCCAAAGCTCTGTCAACTTTATAGCTGTACAAAATGAATGCTAGCAAAACTTTGAGCCAAGATACATTGTATTTGGAAGCCTATCACCACGTTTTAAAGGAAGAATACTGTAGTATTGTAAGCAAGACGCAAATCTAAGTCATTGAGCACCTTCTCATTTCCACAACTCTATTCCATATCGATATTTTTTTTTTATCAAAATAAATAAGCATTATTTTATCTCTTAACCAGGGGATCGGTATTTTTTATCAGAATAAATAAGCTTTATTTTTATTACTATCTCCGAATCAAGGGATTAAGGTCAGGGGGTCAAGGATTAAAACAAAAACCGAGACCAACAGCTTATTATCATTACACTTTTTGAACACAATTCATTTGTTATTTTCACCCAATTTTTTCCCTCAAATGAAACACTAAACGCACGCATATACCGTTTTAAAAGGACTCGTACCTCGAACCAAGCAACACAAATACTCGTATACAGTACGTTGTTTATAAAGTGTGACAACATTCGAGTTTACCCCTGTTTCTTTTGTTTCATACAAGAGTGAATGTGTGCCTTGGGAATTCTACGACGTAACACGTTCTTTAAAATTGTTCGCCTCCAGTGTGGAATATAAACACGTTTATTTATTCATCGTGTGATTATAGACTCGAGGAGATCTGCTTCTTGATTTTTATCTCAATGTTGGTACGCTTGAATAGTTTTTATTAAATGTGCTGGGAATGTTTTATGCTTTTGTAATATTATATTAGGTGAAAACGGTAAAGTGAAATAAGGTTTAAGATGTTTAAAGGTTAAAATTTATCAATCATCGTATGGTAATGACAGCTGCAGCATTTTATACACTTACTACAGTAATTTACTTGGCAACTTAAATTCCATTCATCATCATCTCATCTTCCTGCCCTTATCCCATTTCACTTGGGGTCGGCGCAACATGTCTAAAAGACATGTTGCGCCGTGTTGTTCTTAAAGTTTTGGCTATGGTTTTATAGTCGGCCGCCTGCCTGACACTAACCCTCTTTGGGAATGCGATTGTTGGTTGTTTACCCGCCACCATTCGGGTGACCCAAGGTGCTTGGTACAGTGCACTGGGTCTTAAGGTCCATTAGTCGCCTTTTACGACACCCAGTGGAGGACATGGGGTGGTGCTATTCTTTATATCCGGACACCACACGGAATACGTTAATAAATAAATAATAATAACTTAAATTCCATTGTAAATCGAAATAATATGGTACGTCTAAGCTACTTTATCTGCTTATTTAGATTATAATGGAGATATGATTTATACCTGTGCATTTAAAAGTTATCGAGAAAATATCGCTTATAGCAACAAAACAGTCATTTTACCTTAAGCGTAGGTATTAAATTAATATAATGTAACGTATGTTATGATGTATGTCTTAAAATAAGCAATCAGGAATATGTGATCATCATCATCATCAGCCTATCGCAGTTCACTGTTGGACATAGGCCTCTCGCATCCAGATCCTACCAGCCGTCAAGATTATATAACTTATAATAACATCTTATTACCAAAACTGTACTTGTTAAAGTTCCACGTGCCTAAATTTGTTGAGAAACCCTTCAGTGAGAGAGTAAAGGAGGAGGAAGTACAGGAAAGTGTCACAAGTTCACACTATCAAAGTTTAAACCCGACACGTTGGTCAGTTGACCCGGTCAAGAGGTGTTAGATGCCACTTGATGCCAGCTAAACCATTACTTAAACTTAAATAAGTACGTAACAAAATTTAAACTGTCGTATCGCCTGTTGATATTGAAATCACGTGAAAGGAAAACATCGAATGATAAATGTTGATTTTTTTATTTAATTTATGCTAATAAATTAACGTTAACAAGTTTAGACGTGTTGCGCCGACCCCAAACAATAATAATTGGGATAAGGGCAGGGGAATGATGAAGTTTAAATTAAAAACACCAATACCAGGAATTGTTTTTTTGGAGATAGACTAGATCATTTTCAGCAAGAGTTGCGCAGAGCATACGCGAACGATCTCGTGACTGGTTTAGGTAGAAGTAGGAGCCCGGGGAGTCTTTTAGTCGGTGAAAGTTTGACATATCCCCACGCCGTACCCTCAGCGTGGGTTGAAGTCATAAGCGTTTCCTCCCAGAAGAAAATCTAGATCACTTAACTATTGGATCGATAGCAGCTAAAGAATTTGGGTAAAGTCGCGAGTCACAGCTAGTGTTGCAATAAAAGCAGGGCTCTTCATTGACCGATAGATCCTAATAAATTATTTTCCGAAAGCCTCACATTCATACCTAATATCTTGGTTATTATCTGTCAAAGGCACTTTGCCCTTTTCCGACTTATGAAGGGACGACGAACAAACATGGCATTTATTGATTTTAAATCTAAAATAGACGCAATTGGTAACCGGAGTCCTCTGGCCACTGTTGTAATGTCAAAGTGTTTTGGCAAAATAGATCACTACATAGTATAAAACAAAGTCGCTTTTGATGTGGTTCTTTTTTAAATAGGTAGAATGTTTAATACGAAGGTTTATATGTATAAAACATCAGTATTGTATATGTGCAAAGCTGGAGTGGGTCACTAGTTTTTACAAATTTAAACATTATACTCATCAAAAGTGCCCCTTGACTATTATCTATTAAGTACTTTGAATTTTATGTAATTATTCAGTGTCTCATATTAATTTATATAGGAAACTCACAACTAGGCAAAACTCTCTTCTAAACAAAGGTAATAGAGGGAATTTAAAATTTTACTAAGTTAAAAATCGACGTAACAAGTTTATTTTTTCCTATTTTCTTTACTATTACCGTGGATTGGCAAAATTCTGCAACGTGCGTCAGTGTTGATATCAAAGTAACAAGCCAGTTCGTGTAGTAGTCGGTAACATGCTCCCGTCTGCCTGACATGTTTGATAAGCCGATGCAGGTATTACGAGTACCAGTATGCTTGTATGTTAGTATCAGCTTGCTTGGCACTCAAAATGGTGTTGGTTTTTCAGGTATTTAAAAATAAAGTCCAGGTGTTAATGAAAATATTGGGGAAGATGTTGATAAGTCTATTTGCGGATTGAAGGCAAGATAAAAGTTAATTAAGTCTTATGCTGTCGTGGTGGCCTTGCGGTTCTATGTATAGATTTGTATGTATGAGGTGCAGGTTCGATCCCCAGCGCAAGCAAGTCCCAATGTAACTTTTTTAAAGTTATGTGTACTTTCTTAATTATTCTAAAGCACTACTGACAAATGGAGAAGGAAAACACATTGAGAAAACCTGGATTTAAAACATTGAAAACTGTAATTGCCAATCCGTAGTGAGCTAGCGAGGTGATCAATGCTTAAACCTTCCCTGTATGGAAAGAGGCCTGTCCCCAGCAGTGGGTCGTATATAGGCTGGTTTACTATTATTATATAAATAAACAAAGCGATTTACCTACAGTATTTTTTTTAGTTTAGTGTTGTAAAAGCGTTTGTATCACTATAAAGGCTTGTCTAAACGCCACCTCCAGAACTTTAAACTTGGAAATATCATGTGATAAACTACATTATCTCATCGACAATGATCCAGTACTTCACCATACATTCGTCAGTGTATTAGTGAGTAATAAGCTTACGTTTGTATGGCATGTGTGATAATCATACCGATGCAGCTATTACGAATACCAGTGTATTAGCATCAGAAAATGTGCTTGAATTTAGGTTTTTGAAACAGAGAATAGTACAAAAGAGTAAATTCTAAAATGATTTAGCGTACAGAAAAGTTTAGTATAATTTCGTGCTCAAATGTATTGCAATACGGTAAAATAATTGTTGTATAAAGTATCATAGACATGTAGACGATTGAACCGGATGAAATAAAGGAGAGTAATTCAGGTATTTTGTAATTAAAATTATCAACAGGCTAAAATGGCTTTTAGTGAAAATAAAACTGATTTAGTTTCTAGTACTTTACATTTGAAAACCTATACCTACTTATTCTTTCAAGCTTATAAACAATTTATCTAATAAAGGACTCATGACACTACATAGCTATAATCTAGCACACACTAGCATCAAAAGTAAACAAAGTCCTATAAAAAAAAGATCTCATGCTATTTGTACGCGATATAAAGACATGTAGAGAGACTATATAGAGCCTTGTATTCTTATATGGAGCAATACTCATAACTATGAATGACATATCTGAATATATAGCGAGGACATTTGAATCTTAAGGCGTACTATGAAGTACGCAACAGTGGTAATATTTCTGCTTTGATATTGTAGACTCTATTTGAACGTAATAATGCTTTAGATACGATCTTTGAGACACCTGTTATCTAATTATGGTGTTTTTTAATAACTACAGTTACAATGGAAAAAAAATGTTATAACACTTTTGTTTCTTTGATCTACAAATATGATGTAAAGTAATGTTATTGCCATTGTGGAAAAGAGACACCGATAGTAGGTAGTGCATTACTCTCTCATTCTTATTACAATAATATTACTTGAAGATATTGCAATTTTAATCTGTACATCATATTCACCGCTGCCTTATAATTATGGTCTATCACAAAAAGTTTAATAACGAAATGAAATAGCTCTACATTTTTACTTTAATTAATTACAAAAGATTCCGCGAATATTAATCAAGGAAACCTTTTCAATACGGTTGAAATCACGACAAATCGCAACATATTTTCCCATTTGACCTACACGGGCATCCATCAAAATTCCAACGCCGATGGAAAATGTCCTAAAAACTTCTATCATTTTTAACGTTGAAAAATGACACTAACGACGCAACGATTGGTACTTCAATAGGACAGACAAATATGGAATAGAACAGCTTAAAATATGAATAAACGACACGACATTCATTTAGGAATTTTAAACATAGGTAAGGCAGCATTATAATAAGGTGGTTAAATGCGGTATCAAAAAATAAAGCGATAAAATAATGACATATATATCATCATTTATTTAACCATGTATTGACATAGAAATTATGATTTTACTTCACAACGATTTTTTCACGAACCGTTTTTCTTTTAATTATTTCAATTGCATTAAGATTATAATTTCAAACTTTTTAACCGGACTCAAATTAACAGACAATAAATATCATTAACCCTTTATTCACGATATAAAACTTTACACTAGCACGTTCTTATTATAAACTTCTTTCAAATTTAATAAAAATATTTAAAGCACCGCACTTAACAAGCTTTTTATTATATTTCTAAAGCAGATCTCCCTCGGATAGTCGTGGAATGTTATATTATCATAGAAAGAGTGAAAACGTGTAGTGGTTAATACGACCACGTCTACACACGATTATTGAAATTTATTATCTCAGTACATGAAAATTTCTTCTCGTGCTTTAATAAGAGACGCTTCGTCGAAATAAATGTTCATTTTTATGTTGATAAAGATTGTGATTAAGAATGTGGTTTGAATTCTGAACAAGTTTGTGTTTTGCTTTGTTAGTATAAAAGGAGTTTAAACAGCCTACCGTTATATTTAAAACATCGTGATAAATAGGTGTCAAAAATCTAATTATATTAGCAAGACCAAATAGGTAAGTAACTGATAAAGGCAAATAAAGGGATAAAATTAAAAGGGAAAGGTAAAAAATAAAAGAAGTCATTTAAGCTAATTTAAATATACAATAACTTTCGTGAAGATAATTCATACTTAAATTATATAACGGTTTACTCACGTGTATTTATCGGGATAGTTAGGTCCGAAACTAGTCGGGCTATCCCGATAAATACGCGTGAGTCAACCATTATATTATTAAAGCATAATTTAAATTTAATTGTAGATTATTGTACCAGATAGATAACACATGTGGTCGTTATAATTATAATATGACCTTAGTTGTTAAAAAGCAACTTTAAATAAACAAATGGAATAAAAAAAAGAAATCCATAATTGTCATTTGTTTTTAAAATTATTTTTTTCTTTCTTATAGTTTATTTTTACACAGTAAAAATACCTGTGTATATCTCAATTAACGTATATCTTTATTACAGCCATAGACAGTAGAAGCACTGGCGTTGTTGTGTCACAACCAGCTTTTAGTAAGTCTTTTCAAGATGATTGAGTGCTACATTCACGGTATATCCAGGTTATTCAGAGGTGCGATAATATATTACACTCACAAACAACTCTCTAGCACGGACAGGTCGTACAGGCGTCAGTTACATGTTATAAAAGCAAGTGCACCTAACAGGTTTCGGTGATAAATTCAGTGATATTTTTTGGCTAAATAAGTAAGTATGGGTATGTTTTTAAGCTGTTATTTTGTACTACGATAAATTTATTTGTTGTGGTTTACTTTTTAAACATGACACAAATTTATCTTGTAATCGAAGCCGTGGTAAAAAAAATATCCGTGATGGCAACATTTTGACTAGTTGCATTTATATTTATATACTGCTCAACATTCTAACAACGCTATGTAGTTTTAAATTAAGTATACGAGAGTTACTTGTGTTATGAGTACTAGACAACAGATGTACTTACATATTTCTAAACACATATATAATTAGATAAATTATATCCAGACACAGAACAAATGATCATGCTCATCACAAAACATTTGCTCTGGGTGGGAACCGAACCCACGACTTCCCTTTACAGCAGTCAGGGCCACTAACCACTAGACTAACGGACCAGATAAGATACTTCGAATCCCATGGAACAACCACGACCATGACCGAAATATTAGTCAATATTAAAAAAAAATTAAGCTTTCTAATAACAAAAATACGAAACAAAACTTCACCTTGATATAAATCCTTGCCAGTGAAAGACTTAACACACTATCTACAGAGACAAGTGTGTCCTAACCGGTTAGTTCCCAAAGATTCATGTTTATTTACATACACATGTATCATTATTCCATGCGTCAGGTATTTAAGGGAAAACCCTCACAATTAGTCGACGGTAACGAATTACTGAATGTTACTTGTAAGCTCCTTACAATTTATACATTGTTATAATCTTTACGGTACACATAAATTCTAAACGTTTTAAGGACTTAGGTTATTTTGTAACTCGACAGTATTTATGTTTGTTTGTACTTATGTCATACGTATATACATAGTAGGTATATAGCAAAGTCGCTTCCCGCGTCTGTCTCTCTGTCTGCCCCAATATGATAATATGATATGCTTAGATTTTAAAAAGTATGCAATGGATTTTGGTGCGATTTTGTTTTTTCGAGAAAATCTTTCAAAAGGAAGGTAATATATTATTATGTAATACTCGTATATCAGTATTGCAGCCGTGTAATAACGATGCCGGGGATTGTCACAAGACATAAATATTTTTTAAGATTAAAAAAAACTGATCAACTCTGACAAGATCTGTCTCGTGACACAAGAAATTAATAAATTCTGATAAGACTACATAAATACAAAAAAAAAATATTTAAATAAATCCTTATTTCTCTTAGTCTTGCTTTAAAACGACTAAAGCATTTATCTCTATACTAGTTTTTAATCAGTGTGTGGATTTTATAGCAAAAAAATAAACAAAATAGTTAAGTAGTTTGCAGTACTTAGGAAAATTATAACTTTTTCGGTGGAAACCATAAGGCACAGATAATACTAAATAAAAATATAGCTCAATAATCTTCCTACAAACCTCAGCTTAATTCAGCATAATATTTCTCCCCCTAATTTTTAAGAACGCACCCCTGTACCCCGATATCTATCTAAAAAATCTGCTAACACCATCACAAAAGTTATTGATCGTAAATATCGTACGGCGTCCGACACATAACTCATATTACTCTGGCACGTAACACAGGGTACAGGGGACAGTAAAGGGTCCTTTTGGTCCATGACAGGGAACGGTTCTAGTTGTACCGGAACAAGGAAATGAGATGGCGCTCTTCCGACGATTAGAGAAAAGCTTGAAGGTGCTTTTCGTGACTGAAATAGTTTAAATGTAGAGACAGATGGTAGGGTTTATAAAGAATCTGTATAAAAGGTTTCGGATGAATAAAATTGAGTTAAAAATCTAGTAGGTAATTTTAAATAATTTGTGATAGGCACCTTAATAAATCTACCTAAATATAAAAAAGCGAAAGAGCAAACATTTCTCTATCATTTCCATAACGTTTTTATCGAAATTATGAATAAGGTCTACTACGTACCTACATAATCGTTTTCTGTGATAATATAAATTAAATACATAATATTCTTTCAATCACAATTATGTTTTAAATTCCAGGTAAGTAACAACACAATAAAAAATCTTACAGAAACGTTTAGCCGACACCTGTTTCCTAGTCCCTTGATGAGGGTAATTTGCATTGTCCTTTTCCGCATCCTTGTATAATGTGATGTACGTACGAGATGTAACGCAGTCACGTTGTGTCAAATGTTATTTTTTACAAGCATTTGTAATTCATATAAAATTATTTGACACTTGGATCCGCAAAAATAGAAGTCCTATCGCCGTATGTAGAGCAGTGACTCTACATCACAATTCGGTACTTGTTAAAAAACATGTAAAACGTCCGTCAGATAGATTTCCAGAGTACGTGTTTTTTGTTATATCAAATCAATAAAAATACGTATCAAAGTTTAAAATAACTTAAGTTTAAAGACACTTGAAAGTAAAAAAATGCATTGAAACGTGTCTCACGAGATTTTAACTCACTATAAAGTCTCTATTTTTTTATTTATTCAATAAAAGAAAAAATATGTTTCTATTTTTTTTTTTGGAAATCAGTCTGACAAAATAATTAGGTTTTGTTAGAAATTTGTTTTTAAAATGGGTTACCAAATTACGATAATATTGCTTTAAGAGGTGATGAGAAACCAATTGTCAAAAAAAAATGCAAATTTAAAAAAAAAACTTTATGTCAACTTCACTTGGGCATAAATCGTTTAATAAGAGCCAAATCTGCACCCACACAGCAAACTTAACATAAACGTATCTATAGTCTCTTAAAACTTACGTATGACACATTCGCATGAAGTTCAAAGTAACAATACCCATTTAAAGTCCCATTACAAGATTGTAAGATGTTGTTTATTTCAAGTTTCTTATAGGTAATTGAGACCGTTATCTCCGGAAAAGTTTTGAAGGCCCACGGTGAACGATTCCCGTGTTATTTGTACAAGGGAAGTAGCCACCCCTCGATTTTGTTCGCGAGTTTTATTTTTATCGGTTTTCCAAATTTTTGTATCTACTCTAGGTTTTAGTACAACCCTTCTGGTTGTGAAGTGTATCGAGACATTATAAGTAATATTATATAAAATCTTTTAATTGGAAATTAAACCGTTATTGGATGAAGGAGTGAAGGTTTTTTAATTTATCCTTCTAACATAAGCACGGAAGTTGTTAAGTTTAAATGAATGAGTGGATATAATAATATGATTGTTACCTTTTCACGCTCAAATGGCTGGGGCAATTTTAATGAATTTCGTATGAAATTAGGTGACACCCTGGATTAGCACATAGCTAGTGAACTGCTAGTGATAAGATAAATTTATATAATATATCAGAACTACTTTTCGTCGTGGTTTATATTTTATACCTTTTACATAAATGATTAAAAATAAAAGTGACGTATTGACATAAACAAATATATTTTCAATAAAATGTAAATTAAAACAGTGCTTAAAAGCAGAAGGTAAAATTGTTTGTTTAATTTATCCACAAAACAGAAAGCACTTCTAAACATGTATACCAACAATTTTAATCTAAATATCAAATTCACTCAAACATCAAAAACTATTCAGTGTAAAACTTTTTAAATTGCTTATTTTTCCAAGTTTTTGACGCCGAATGTGTATGGAAATTTCGCAGTGAAAACGTTATGCAGTAGCGAGTACTGTTTTAATAAAATTTTACAGTTTACTTGCATGTTATTGAAATATTTGAAATTTCTCTGTGAATGCGATCCGGGCAGCCTTGTTGCTTTGTGCTCGGACAAACGCATATTTCATGGATATTACACGCTCGAGGGCGCTATTCTATAGACCAGAACATAGCAAATATCGTTCTCGTATATATTTTTACTTTAAGTGATGTCTTCACGAATACATCGACAGTTTTTTCATCAATGGCTTATTAATTTTAAGTAATAGTGAATTTCTCAAAAAAAGTAGTCATATTCAATTTTTTATACACATGCTGTTCCGTTTTAGAAATATTTGCCAAAGAATAGAAGTATGAAGGAAATCTTTACCTAGAACCCAAAAATTACTCGGCTGGTATTATACGTCTTTTTTCTTCCAAATAATTCTGAAATATGTACCTTTGTTTTAAATACTAACAGTAGCAATATCTAACAGGAACTTATGAACACAGAAATTGCATACACCTCTACCCATCACTCATTCCTTCACTCACCCTTTACTCAGTCCTTCTGATAGATAGAGTTTTGATGTGCACGTTACACAAAACAAGCCAATTGCTCAACATACAAGGCATTGTGCGCCAGTAAGGCAAAGATGCTTCTCTATACCAAAGGAGCAATGTAAAACGCTTTGAATTGAGAATACCTTTGTGATGGAACACGAATTACCTGGCTTTGCATTCAATCAAAAGATATTTTTTATATTGTTCTATGGCGTATTTAATTACGTTTACTAATGGATTTTAATTTGACGGTTGACTACCTGATGATGTCGTAGTATGCAATATTAGGAATGCTTATAAATTAACCAAATGTTACAATTTTATGAAAACCTCTCCTTAAAATAATGAAAATGAAAAAATATTAAACAATCATAATCCGGCCTGTAAATGTCCAATAATTTCGAAAAGGCTACTTTCTGAGAAAACCCGAGCAAGAACTACCACGCTAAAGTACTTACAAAAACATAATCAAAGTTTGTTACTAAAAATTTCAGAATTAAAAATCGCTTTAAGACAACATTCGAATTAAATATAAAACTTACAAATTGCATTTCGTGAAATTCGAGTGAGGAGCTGCAAAGCGTTTATTATATTATACTGTGTCCTGCAGTGTAAACAGAGATCCGAGTTTAATCAATTTACAAAATGTTTGGACTCGCGCTCAACGCTTACGTTTCCCACTCCGTGAAATAGATGGCGTTAGTGGTGTCACTTTAGATTATGTTGCGAGATGTTAGATAAACATGGTTGTGCTGAAAGTAGATAGTAAGTTCTGACGTTAGTAGTTTTGTATTTCCCTTAATTTTGGTATAAGTTTAGTTTCTGGTAAAGGCTTAGTATTTTAGATTTAAAAATTACTCTTGGCGTCAGAATAGAAAAAAATACCCGATAGGTTTTAGTATGTTATGGTAATAAGAATAATGACAAATTTTTTTTCATGGTTATGTATTTTAATGGAAATATTGGAAAAATAGTTTTTTTGCTACACAAATAAAATTGACAATGTACAGTGAATAAAACTTACGCGTGACGACACACCTTCGTATGTATTTTGCAAATGCATTACGTCAGAAATACATGTGAAGCATTTTTTAATCATCCATCGTTTACGGACTAATTAGATTTTTCATTTTCTTGTCCTTTCAACACCCCCATATTTTTTGCGGTAGTTGAAAAAGTGTTAACATATACAATGTTTATTTTTTTGTAAGAGAAAAGTGTCCTAAAAAACCTTACCGAAGTATTATTATAAGCTAACTTCCAAAATGCATATAAATAAATAAATATTCCATAAAGAAATTCATTGCTACAGGAATAACGTTTCAAAAAACCAAAGTACATAGTATTCATCTTTTAAATAAAACTACATAAAAAGCAATTTTATGTCGTACCTTAGATACATATAAAATCATTACTACCTACTCTAAAAGGTGCAAAATTTATTCAAACAAAATGTGTTTCTAAGACGTCAGCTGCAAGTGACTCGAAATGTTGACGCACAGTCGCATATAGAGTCCCAGTAAACTCAACTTTGCACATTATTTCACTCTTCGAGGGATCGCAAAGGATGAAAGGAATGGAAAAGGTAAGGTAAGGAAAGGAAACTTCATCGCAGCTGTGGTAAAAGATAAATAGTACGTATCAGCATCTTATCATATAAGATGTAAAGGTTTGACGTATACGGAGTAATAGCAAGGAGGTTATGTCTTGTAACATATTGGTTTTATCGGAAGCTAGAGGGTGTTCGGATATGAATCATGTGCTGTCATGTCTCTCGGTGTAATATAGTTAAAAGGTTTATCTGAAGCTTCATAAGTCTTAAGATAATTTTGGTAGAAATATCGGTTATTATATGGAATATTATATGAGCTGGTAACTGGTCTAAGAGTGGGCATTGACCTTTTCTCGTGTATAAAAAGAATAACAAGTAGGTTTTATAATTACTCATTTTTGGAAGTACAAATATTACTTTCCGAGACGGTTCTTAAGTTTAGTGAAATGTAAATGGGCCAACAACATTTTTGAAAGCTTATATTATAAGATACCCACTGCAGGGTAAAGGTAGAGTCAACATTAAATACTTCATAATTCAACACGCCAAAGAAGACAACACAACTAAATTATCTAAAACGTATCAACAACAGAAAAAAAACCAAACCCAATCGGAAACTTTCAATTTCAAAACTGCTGAAACCTAACTCCTGAAAATCTAGTGTAGCACTCCTTATCATCATATGTTTCAGTCGCCAGAGGAAATCGGTTTCCGGGAAGCCGGTGGTGCGAACTACTAACCTGGTTTACGTGCATGTGGCCTTATTAGATATTCCCTTTTTAAATGTACCGCAAACTTTACCAGCCGTACCTTACTCTACATAGGTAAATGTAGAGTCGAATTCTCGTGAATATTTGGAAAGATCTTGGAGTTAGATAATATTTTTGGTATGTTATCTTTTCTTTATTAAATAATGTCGACAACAACTTTAGTTTTGCTAAATTTGCAGAACGTTGAGGTAGTATGTATAATCTTACATACGTTATTATTTTTTTTCTATAAAAAGGAAGGAAAGAAATGAAATTTATGTCAAACAACGAATGAAAGACAGAAACAAAGGAAATCATAACTTAAAAAAAAAGATATGCGATATTTTCTGAGTAAAAAGGACACAATATGCTTAATAAACATTTACAAAAACATACAATGTTGCAAAAAAATATATTATCCGCTTATCCTTTCCAAAAAAGCCTGGTGTACCAAAAATGTCACAGTTTCCCCATTCTATCTTAAATCTTGGTGGAAAACGCATACGCAAGATAATTAAGATAGAGCCGGCTAAAGATTTATGTGGCACAGATAGGTCAGTTAATTATCTCTGATTACGTTGTAAGTAGTACTGATCGGGTGTAGCGGAACGTGAACCGTTTTAGATATAGGAATAATTAGTTAGTGGTGGTAAACGATGTATTTTTGTAAGTAGGTAGTTTCATACAATCAGAAAAAATATTTGCAAAACTTTAACTGTGATAAAATATGTCTCAATAGCACAAAACATTGCCTAAATTGAAATTATGGTCACTATTAAACGAGGGTTACGTTCGAAAAAAACATAAATCTCAAATACTTTAGTAAAATCAAACCTCTAACGTATAATAATTATGATAAGCATTAGTTATATTTGACAATGGAAAGAGCCTATGTTAGTTATTCTAAATTTGTATGAAGATAACGTAATACACTTGGAGTATGATGACATTTACAACTGATATCCGAAGCTGTTCAAGCAGTACACCATTCAACCAGTAACCAGTACCTAATAGGCAAGTCCTCTTAAATATCGAAATATTCGTAAAGTGTACAAAAGTTTGAGTGCAAGTAATTGACTGGGGTAAAACCAGTAAAACTACAGTCTGTAAAAATAAAAGATGCGTGAAAAACTAATCGAGTCGAAAAAAGGTTGAGGTACCCCTTTCGTATGCGTACATTATAGAAAATAAACAAACACAACAACATCTATATTGTGACTCCATTTTTTCGAATTAAAAATAGTATTTAAAAATATATTTTTTGTAACAACTGTCTTATGTGCGAACACTTAGTACGCGAACCGACGCAAATCTATAATACCCATCAATTTTAGGCATCTTGTATGTAAACAGAATGTTTGTAATAAAATTTGATCTTAAAAAATAGATACCAACTCTAAGTGAGACGAGATAAAGGCAGGAAGATAGTGATGAAAGATGGATACTGCTTAAAAAGTAGAGTCAAAAAGAGTAGCCTATATATGTAACATGAGAGGGTAACCTAAAGTGGAATAAAAAGTACTCGTACAATCATTCTAAAAAAACAGTATTACCTATACATCACCAGCATAAATAAATATCACTGGTCTAAACAAAGGCACTTTAGAAACCAATTTCTCAAAAGAGCGAACTTATTTCTTGACTGTTTTACGAACGTCATCAAATGTCGCGCCGAAGTTAACAAACACTGACGTAACGAAGGAATTACTTATCTCAAGGGAAGTAAGATAGAGACCTTCAAAAACAAGAACAATAGAACCTACCTGCTGACAAATATTCACTGCGTGTAGAGCTTTTGATAAAATAATTTCAAAATTTTTTTGACTCTACATTTTTTATAAATTTTGCTGACTATATTTTTTGTTTTGATTGTATCTGGTCTATTTAAAAAAGGGTTTAATAATGATAACGGTTAAAGACATTCTAAATATTTAGAAAAAATAATAATATATAATTTTTCATTATTTTGTATTAACGTTATCCGATTTCTTTTAACTCAAATAATTTTACCCGAAATCATTATTTGTAGGATAAAATTTAAATATTTTGTTAATGTTATCCTGATTATTTAGAATCGTATTTATTTTTATTCAAAATCTACATCTTCGCATATCTAAAAATACAATATATTTAGACGTCTCATTTTTTTAAATTTAATTACAATATTGATATATCTAAATATTTTTCATACCTAAATATTGTAATACCCCGTTTGATCAAACAACAGGGACGTATAATTTATTAAGAATACAACTAGGCGTTAAACGACACTTAATCCAATGTTCGTATTTGCTCTATCGGTAAAACATAAAAAAAACCATTCCATCAATTTTAATTAACGACCGTTAAGTGCTTAAAATGTTCAACAAAACATACTTACCATGTAACAATCACAGATGTAAGCCAAATTAACTCAGCGTTAATCCTTCAACTAATTCACAAATTCACGTACATAATTATCACTTGAAGTGTTCACCACAAAAGTTAAAGTCACTTCACAATGTAACCTCAATATTCGTAGTACGCTCAAACCTTCCGCTACGCCGCTACGAGACGCTCTACGCCGACACGTGCGATCCCCGTAGCCGAGTAGATAAACTGGAGTACAGTGGCTACGAACTACGGTTCCGAAGTTTGCCGAGTATCGCCGAGCGTTACCGACACTTTGTAAGCCGTGATTGATATCAAATGAAATGTGAAGAATGAGTAGTTCTGGAGAGGCTCTTTGTTTTTAAGGATTATGCCTTTTGCTATAGTCGTGTGATGTCGCTACTATCACAAAAAATGTAGAGCAGATTATTGTACATACTAAAAATGACTCGTTCAAGTTGCGTAAATTAGGCATCATTTTAGGGAATAAAAAATGTTGTGTTTGAATTTAATATAGATGGAGTGAATATTAATTTGATTTGATTAATTATTCTCTCTATCATGTTAAGTAATTTGATTCACATGTAATTCCGGATTACCAGAATATTTTGATCATGGGTTGGCAATTTCTGCATGGTTAAGAAGATACAATATGCTATGGATAAAAAGACTGAGAGTTGTCATAATCAAGGCTTGGAAAAAGACTGTCTGGACAAAATATTCTCTTGGCTATTCCATCGGGTTATAGTTTTCACATGCCACATTTGTCGCTTAGTGTTTCAATGGGCTGTTTCAATATAGTTTTAGAAAATTAAATGATATATTTTTTTTATATAATAATATGATAAGATTATTTTTCTTCAAATAAAAGGTTGCTGCTTTACTGTGGTAAGTCTACGTATTTAAAACATATTTCGATAACATTTTGTACGGAAAACTTTTGATTAAATAAATTTGATTTTCCAAGTAGACCATAGTTGTCTTGGAATAAATTGTGAAAAATCTCTGCACTAACTATTCGTATTAAAAAAGTGTAAGTTTGTAAGAATGGATGGATTAATGTTTAAAAAAGTTGGATGTAATTTGATATGAAGTTAGCTGACACGCTGGATTAATGAATAGGCTACTTTTTTACCAACTGCGTATAAGAAGGTTAATGTTTTGCAGCTACGAGTATAACCAATATGATATACGCAGACGATGCCTTAACAATATAGACAAAAATATGAAAAGAGTCGCTAAAAACACGTCATAGAATGACCTTTAGTGTTCATTTTATACCAATAGCGTTGAACACTATAGATTATGCTAATTTTATTAAGTTTTTTATTAATTTCCTTCGTTCGTTATACACTTAAATGCTCTACAGATTGTTCGTGAGTTCATACCGCCTGATGAGTCAGTACTACAGACTCGTTTGTTTGATTGTAATGCGATTTTGATGGCAGTGATAAGACGTTTTCATTTGTTTCAAGTTTTTATTAATATTTTATTGTATAGTATTGTTTCTATCGTACATTGTAATAACTGAAATAAACCATCTTAGATATACTATTCACAAACTTTTTATCGTATTAACAGTTTGATTCATTTTTGTATTACATTAAATTTTATTTAACTATCTTTAATTAATTTCTTTTTTGTTTGCTTTTGAGATATTAATTTTATAAAAAAATATTTTCAATAACTTCAATTTTGGAAAGATATTAGGCATGCAGATATATATTGTTTTAAAGAGTAATATTTATATTCAGAGATCAATACATCAATAAATTAATTTGTTTTACATGAATTTATTAATTAGGTCAAAATATGTTCTACTTACATCTGTTCTTATCTAATAGGATTAAAAAAGTCGCAGAAAAACAACCCTGTTTTTTTTACTAAGGAAGGCAACCACAAGCTATTCACTTAAGTGCATATCGTACAAAAAATACAAGCAATTTAACTTGGATGTTTGTCAATCAATCACGCTTTAACGGCTGAACGGATTAAGATGGAATTTGGAACACAAGTAAACCATTACCCCGATTAAAAGAAGTATGTATGTAGAAAAAAGGTTTTTGTATAGGTACTTATACTAAGCTAGCGTGGAGATCAATGCTTAATCTTTTTGTACATGAGCCCAGCTGTGGGCAGTAACAGGCCGGTATTATTATTAAGAACAAACAAAATGCTTATTAACTTAAAACAGTTTTTCAGTTTAGACAAACAAACAACTTTGCTTTATTTAATACTGGCTGTGCCCGTGACTTCCGACCCACGACATCTAGAATTTAACAAAAAAATAATTAGTTTATTTTTGGAAATAACTTTATTTATCCACCTTATAACATCAGCTACCTTTCCATAAAAGTCCTATCAAAATTGATCCAGCCATTTCAGATATTAGTGGAAACAGACTGTCGGACACAAATAAATAAAGTGTTCTTTTGGTATATGTACCGTACTTATGCATAAAGACGGTTATTTCAATCTAACAAACAGACGATAAACGTATACCTAGGTTTGTACACAATTAAAAAAAATCGTTTTCTAAGACATCTCTAGTACGCATTGCGACTACAAATCGATTCCTATTTCGTACGTAGCACAGCATGGCTTTTGTATCAGCAAGTAATTAGTACCCGAGCGGCGAACGAATGTCGCTTTGTACCAAACGGACCTACTTACAGAAACTACTGACAAAGTGGGAAATAAAATAAGGTTTTATTTGAAAACAAATGCTTAGAATGAGTAAGGATAAGTGCTCGGGAAATTGGTTAGTGGAATAAGTAGATACATTGTACAGGGTGTTTTTTTTTAGTCGAATTTATTAAGTGACGTAAGTGGAGAAGGGATTGGGTTTGTAGTATTATGAGTATGGAATCAAGAAATCATTGAGTTTTCCTGCGCACCTGTTGCGATAGACATTAATGACATTTATAAAATGACAAATGTAGGTATGTATACTATAAAGGGTTTTTGAAACAGTCAAATTGTTTGAATACACCTAGATTTGAATCGAATCAACGAGTTGGACTCCGACCATTTACTTAACTAATTCAACTGTTATTTAAGCCTCTCGGGTCTAAGAGCAAACTACTCCTTTAAATATTTTGTTGATGTTTGAAACATCGAAGGTCAAGCATAAGTGTCCTAAACTTATATAAAACAAGCATATAAATTATTATAAAAAAAAACAAATGTAAATAATAAAAAAATAAACATACACATGTTATAAGGTTATGTTTAGAATTGTGAATAACTACGAGTAACATTTTTTTACCTAAAATATACCGTATGTTCCAACGGAAAAGGAAAAATCTCATTTCTTGCATATACAACGTAATTATGTAGCGACGATATTATAATCAATATAAATTATAAAGTAAGTATACTTACTTTATAATACACAATATTGAAACCCATCTTATCCTTACATCAATATACGAAAATTATTTCAACGACAACCCATAACGAGTGCTTGTAAATAACAGCAAATTGCGTTAACCCAAGCTCATGATTTGCGGATATTGAATTTATTATCATTATGGAATCCACTCAGAAGGGTTCGGTGATTAAACCTTCTACGTATAAGACAATCGCATCCCACTTAGGTACCGAGGAATTCCAAGAATTCCATCTTCATTGGAGCCCGAGGCGACTCCAAACTATTGACGCAGACGAGAACAAACTTTCTGACACCGCCATCGACAATATTACTTCACAACTATACTACATTTACTTCACAACTATACAGATTCACGAACAAAAGTATGTATATGTTATAGGTATATAATGCCTAGGTATTCTATACAATGCCAGATTATACAAATTGCCTATAACATGTACATGAACAAGCAATTGAAGATTAAGTCCTAGTCAAATGATTTACGAAATCGTGATTTTTTTTTTCAAATTAAATATTTTATGTTTAGCTTATAATATCAAGAAACCCATCGCAGCTTCAGAAATTTCGCATAAAAGATCTACTGCAACTGTTTGGTCGTGTATACATGTTTTTGCTCGTGACTGTACATATTACTATACATACTATATACTACATAATAATATACGTACTTACATACTTCACGAAGGACGGTATATTTATTTTCTCCATGTTAAATGAAGGTTTTTCGACCTCAATTTCGAGTAATTGAACACAAACATTTTGTTTTAATTGCGAATTTCGCGAGGAAAAGAAATAACTGAGTGATTACTTAATAACAATGCTAGTCTGTAGGTCGGTACTCATTTTGCTGTTACTGTATTTTTTCAGGAAAATTTGGTTGGCCCGGTTTTTTAGTCGTGACGGAGTTATAATATTACTTTTTTTTGTGAACTCTGTTAAAATATTGTGTGATGTTTCGTCAAAGCATTGCATTTGATTCGACAAGAAATCAAATTGATATACGACTTTAAAAAACACGTCTATTAAATAAATAAATTATAGAAATTAGAATTTCATGCTTTTTATATGACCGAAAACCGATTTTGAACATTACTCAAAGCTTTTTCTAATAGCTCCCAACGACAATGTAGGTACAGTAAAATTTCTATCGGCGCGTTATGGCATCCATTAAATCGATGCGGTATGCGGCACACCAAGTGTTTAAAACAATAGAATAATGGAATATACTTCTGGACATCGTAAGTGAGACACCCTAAAAGCCAGTTTAGAACTATTTTGAGAGTGATATTTAAAATAACACCACTCCTAAATGATAATTATATTATTAAAGTCTGTCTATTTACTACGAATTCAAAAGCAATCAATCAATTTTAATAAAAACCTGCAATAAATTATATGTGTCAGAGGAATCCTTTTTACTAACAGTGACATTCTTGAGCTATATTTTTCAGCTTGCTTCAGTTTTGCACCCAAATTATTAATATTAGTATGTAGTTCTTTTGCAAATACAATTAATAGGTAACCCTATTTAATATACCTCCACAATTAAATGAATTTTAATTCACGAAAAAATATTTTTGGTCAAAATTATAATCTAGCCCAATTTCCATGCCAGGAAGTGTACAATATCAATGAGAGCGACCATAATGCATGTAGATATGCCATCTTTAACGACAAATTCGGCTCGTTTGTGTTCATTAGTTAGTGTCCACTAATGGCAACGGCTATGGCCTGGCAGAATGGCCCCTGAAATGGTTTCGCGGGACATTTAACCTCTCGCCACATCTATGTAGGTTTTACTCTATATTTTCAGCTTGAATAGTTTTATGCAATTATATTTTAGTAGCTCGTAATCTCGGTTATGTTTGGGACTACGAATTGGGTTTAATTCTCGCTTTTTGTAAGAGTTATATGTGGTAACTTGTGGTTTCGTTTTTATGATAGTAATTTTAGATATCTTGTGATCACACAGTGTTCTTAATTATAATAATGTTTTTGATAGCATGTTATATTTGTCGGAGAATTAATACCTACTTACGCATTCGAATGACAATACTGGCCAAATATAAAGTTGTATATGTGTCAGCTCAATCTTTCAATAGTGTGTATGTGATACTGGTACCTACTGGTTATAATAATGGGTAAGAGTTTAACATTGTCCACTCGCCACAGCCTTTTCTATTTATTATTACTATTAATATGATATCAACGTTTAATATAGCTAAGTTAATATTATGCCTTAATATTAATATTATTTCATACGCAAATTCTACATAATTATTTCAAATTAAATTAAGTTTAATGTCGGATTAGTAATCAGAATGTCTACCATCACCTCTTAATTAGTATTATTGCAGTTGTGAAAGCGAGACAGTGCACTAGACAGTATAGAGCGGCGTCTCATTTCCACAACTGCACTAATAATAATTTAAGACGTAGTATTGCCCCTGTCCTTCAATCCAGACGTCCTTGAAGTTATTGAGCGTAATCAACATTAATGTCTTCAATAGATTGGTCCTAATGTCCGAAAATATTGCTGTGAATTGAAAAATGTTTTCGTAATTGAATTTATGTGAAAACGAAAAGGTTTTTATACTTTTCGCAGAAGTTCTCTATTGATATTGGAATAAGTATTTAATTTTAATAAATTTACGCTCTGTTCTGATTTGTTGAAGTAAATAAAGCATTTACTACTATAGAATTCATTTTCTCATAGGTACTTGGAATCACATGCATACTTATAGCTACTGCTGAAAAAGCTCTGTTTTACAGTTTGGTGATGTTTTAGTGTATATAAAATTGTTTCTTTTGATAAATAATAAAAAGACTGAAGAACTGCGAGCCAATTACCACAAAAATTATATTATTTGAAGAGAATATCTTACTCGAAAAATATCTAATCTAATGTTTGATTGTAACGTGACTTATGATGAAATCAACGTTATTCGTACGCGACTAATTTTGCAATGGAGAAGCCACAAAGGAGTGTACACTTGGAATAAGCTGATGTTAGCTTAAATATTAACATTAGAACTAAATAAACATCTCTAGCTTACAAAAATGTTTGTTTCTCCGCGGAAACCTTACCCCCGGACGTTCGATAGCTACGCCATTAAGGTTGTCAAACAAACATTATTTTATACTAGCCTAATAACGTCCCGCGGCTTTCCTTGCGACTTGTATTATTTATATATAAATATCATTATCATCCCCTGCCCTTATCCCGATTTTTATTTGAGGTCGGCGCAGCATGTCTTCTTCTTCCACACGTTCCTGTCTGACGTCATCTCGCAAACAAAACTCTTTGCAGCCATATTATCATTCACACAATACATCCATCGTTACTTTGGCCGTCTTCTTCTCGTATTATTATTACAGAAATAAGATTGCTTAAATATCAATGCAGTCATTTTAGACAAGGGATTACACAAGTTACGTTAAAGTTTAATGTTAACGGAATTAGTTGTCGTCATTAATGTACTTACACAAGAGGGCCGGCAGTGAATGAATGCATAAAGCAGCAGACCGGGCTCTGTGGCGTACCTTGGGAGAGGCCTATGTCCAGCAGTGGACTGCAACGGGCTGATGATGATTATGATGATTAATGTGCGAAAATTACATTTATTATTATGACTACACGTGACTAAAAATAAAGTTTTCCTGAACCGAATTACTTTTTCTAGCCCATTTAACTGCACAGCTAGGCAAAATTTTTCCCAAATCCATTACATTCCATACAATTATGACGCAATATGTAGTTGAAACAGATGGAACCTTGATCCTTTACCATGTAGTCATGTGAAACCGGATCATGATTACCCCCCGTTTTAACGGTTTCCCATGAATACGTATAATAAAGTTCATGGGTTTAATTCCAACAAGCCATCCTGTGAGGTAATTTAATTTGGAGTTTTACTGCTATACAAAATTACCGTCAGTTCATAAATTATGTTTTAAAAGGATAATAATTCTTAGATAGCGATATATACAACTCGTTTTATACTAATTTTCGTATTTGAATATAATATCATGATTCCTTATTTTTGATCTCTTGTTTTATTGTCATGGTTTGAGAAATAAGGCACTGAACATATTTTCAAAATACTTTCACACGTTTAAATTAATTAGTATTTACTGCCTTAGCAACATTTCCTTACTCAAAAAAACTGCGATATTCTGCTAGTCCAAGTACAGGTTTAGAATGAAACCAGTACTTAAATAAACAATACACCATCAATATACATAAAAAAACAAAACACAAACTGTCTATTTTCATCCACTTTTAACGGCTGACATGGGATTTTCGAATATTTAAAATACATCGAGGGAAAAAAGGGAGCACGCATATAATAAAACGATTCGTTTTGGATTGGTCATGATACTCTGGAGCGCACCTAACGGTATAAACCTGGGAGCTGGTACCATGGTTATAGTCGGCATCGTTTCTGCACATCTAACTGACTGTATGTGGCTATGGAAACAGCGGTAATGTTTCATAGTAGATGTAAAATATCCTGCTTTATGAAGGTATTTGTGTTATTTTAGCTTCTCACGTTAAAACCGTTTCACGTTTTCAAATTTTAATATACCTACGACAAAGATGAACACTAAAAACATGGCTCTGCACTGGATTGCTGACTGCAACCGATGGAGGCAGTCTGCTAAGAATCTACTGAATCGCATTTTTGTCTATGAGGGAACGACGAAGAAGAATAAATGGGATAAAATCTCTTCAGTGAAAAACGTTTTTACATAAATTTAAAACCATAAATCTCAGATTCATAGTACTTACCTTCGAGCATTGCTTCAAAATACAGTATACAGAAACTACAAAACTTATTTTCCAAAATCTCCATATCCATCTTGTGAAGTAACATCTGAACATTCCATTTTCCTCTTTCCTGATTGAGAGCAGGACGTGAGAGTGAGCGATGCCAAATCAAGATTGCGTAACACCCCGATTCTAATCAATTATAAGCGTTCCAACAAAGTCAATGAAAACGGTGGGGTGGGCCTGAAATATCGCACCAATCTGGAACTAATTAACGCGATAATGACATTGGCAGTGAAACTGTCACTACTGGCCCCATTCCCAATAAGAAACTCCAGTAATTAAGATTTTTGATAATGACTTACTTTGTACCAATACCTAAAATGTTTCCGGAAAAAAATGTTTTGAAATTAAGATCATATTTCTTAAGGAAATCTAAATATGTTGTCCTAAATTGGCAACACGTGGAAGCTTATTTTGAAAAGGTCTTTGTCTTAAATTAGGACAGACATACGAAATCAGGGACGACATTTATGAATTTGTTTAAATTACTTTATATTTCGTCGTGGTGGCCTTGCGGTTCTATGTAAGGATTTGTATGCACAAGGTGCAAGTTCGATCCCCAACGCAGGCAAGTACCAATGTGACTTTTTCAAAGTTATATGTACTTTCTTAATAATTCTAAGACACTATTGACAAACGGTGAAGGAAAACATCGTGAGGAAACCTGGATTCCAAATATTGGAATCTGAAATCGCCAACCCGCAGTGAGCTAGCGTGGTGATCAATGCTCAAACCTTCCCTACATGGGAAGAGGCCTGTGCCCAGCAGTGGGACGTATATAGGCTGGTTTATATATTATTTATTTTACTTTATATTTACTCTGATTTTAGATATGTACGAGTTCTATAGTTAGAGAGATTCTAGAGTTAGTAGAGTTACTCTTTAGAAACGTTATAATAATACCAGACTATAGATAGCTTCCTACTGGGGCTTTTCAAACGCTCTTCACATTGAAAAGCAACGAACATTAAGCATCACGCTGCTCACTTGCAGGTCAGAAACTTCGAATTTCCATTTCGTGTTCCAAATTTCGGTATAATCTTATCTTTGTATTATTTTATAAAGTATATCATAATTATCTTTGATTATTGAAGAAAATTATAATTATAACAGAGCTTCAATTGTATGAAAATGGCATTCTTTTTCAAACTTTGTTTCTCGAGTAGTTGCTGCTCTAATGGTATATCAAACCTCTGTTCTTAAAAAAGTCACTCTAATATCTGTCTTTAACTTGTCAGCTCTACATATTGGAGTGATTCAATCAGCTTTAGCGTTTACCAAAATATAACTAGTCTACAAGCCATTTAGCTGCATTTTAAGCTATTCACGCTTTTTTCTTAGCCCCACGGATACAGCTAGGAATACTCCATACCGCGGCTGTGCCACCAGGTATAACCCGTTTTATTACATCCAATTTTATTTTATGTGCCTCTCATACTCGTATTGATCGTTCGATAGATCTTTATGCATCTAAATCTTTATTTGAAGACTCAAACGATCTTTTAATGTTCTGTCCGATGTAGGGACACGCGTTTATTTGAATTTTGACGTGTCTGTGATAAAAAGTATCTAGGTTATAACCTAGATACTTTTATCACAGACTTATATACTTACTATGAGTGTTACTAATGCTAAGGAAATGTTTTACGTTTTTAGTATGAACGTTTACATACGGTCCGGTACACACTTTTTCTGGGCACTAGAACATAGACAAAGATAGTTGTCTATACACATGGATAACATCCTTAATGATTACCAGCGAATTGTTTAAATGAAAAATTGTCCTTCTTATACATATTATCAGCTAAAAAAAAATACGGGAAGATTTTTTTTTTTCACCCTGTTAATTTTTCTTGCAGAGACAGTTCATCTTCAAGCACAAAACTACACAACATAAATATATGCAAACTATGCCCGAATTCTGAGACACACGTTGTATATTCAATCGATCTATCTTATTACAATTCTCACCCTCTTACATTAAGATTTCAATCAATTATACATTCGTTGAATGATAAATTTACATTCAATGTTTTTTGATTTGACAAGAAATACGGAATATTGCAAATGACAGCCTTTTTGATGGCTGAAAATGACCAGGCTTTTGATAGCGGTTGACAGGAAATTAAACAAATAAAAGCTATATAAAATATATTTAAGAATTTATTGCCTGTATAAAGGGGCTGTTAGATGATCAAACAATTTTGTTTCAATCGTTGCGTGAGTTTTTTTTAACTGTTTTAAGGACTTGTAAACGGACTACTGACATAGTCCAGTGCAATTTTTACACGGTTCATCCACATACTAATTAAATTTAATAGAAGTTAAAGTAGTAACTGACGCGTTAAGCCCAGGTTAGTATGATGAAGGATTTTTTAATGTTTAATTTAAACAATAAAAAATCCAACTTCACGATATCTATACATATAATAAAATTGTAACAAGCTCATGTCTGTACATTAAAGATATTAAAGAAAAACTTAGATGGGGGATCTTCATACAACCAATAGAAGCCAAAAGTATGAAAAAAAAATTTTTGTCTGTCTGTCTGTTTGTTGTCCGCTTTTCACTCAAAAACTACTGGACGGATTTTGATGAAACTTTTTTTATTATGTAGCTATTAGTCCTCGCTAACATTTAAGCTATCTTTTTTTTTGAATTTTGCCCTTAAAGGGGGTAAACAGGGGCCGGTAAGATTGTATGAAACTCCGTCAGTTTTGAAGCTAATTCGTTTAAAATTAATATTTGGCTATTTAGTTAGAAGTTAAGAATGACGCAATAAGGATTTTTGAAAATTCTGCCTTGACGGGGGTAAAAAAGGGGAGGTACGTTTTTATGAAACTCCGACTGTTTTGACGCTAAGTCGATGAAAATTAAAGCTGTTTACGTGAGTACTAAGTTTTTCTGCCCATCGTTTTGTGACGGTTACCTGTTTAAAGAACTATTGTCAAAAATTGTTAAACTACCCGTAAACATATTATGTCCGGGATAATCCCAAAAAAATAATGTAGAGATTTCATTTTCATTTCATCTATATCTATACATATAATAAAATTGTAACAAGCTCATGTCTGTACATTAAAGATATTAAAGAAAAACTTAGATGGGGGATCTTCATACAACCAATAGAAGCCAAAAGTATGAAAAAAAAAATTTTTGTCTGTCTGTCTGTTTGTTGTCCGCTTTTCACTCAAAAACTACTGGACGGATTTTGATGAAACTTTTTTTATTATGTAGCTATTAGTCCTCGCTAACATTTCGACGGGTCCTACGTAGACTGGTGTAACCAGCAAAACACCAAAATACGTTTTTTTGCACCAAAAGCCTTAAAATTACCTTAACTTTATATCCTGTAAAAATTATATTATTTTATTCAGTAATTTCAGAGATACAAACCTGTAAACTAACATAAGTGACATGATTTTCGGCCACACGACTATCTACACTGATGTAAGTCACTTGCACCAGTGTAGGTAGTCGCGTGCGCCGCGTCACGTACGCGCAAGTGCCATTTACTCCAGTATGCGCGCTGCGACGGAGTTAGGAGCACGTTAACACTGGTATAACTGCGTTAACTGCTAACATATTCTTCTGTATCAAAACCTTTTCGTGCCCTGTTTTTAGGGGTTGTGTTACTTTTTTACATATTTAACAAGTTTTGTTTGCTTTGAGTAAGTAGTGGTGAGAATTCACAACAATTAAGGGCTCACGAGGTCAATTTTTAATAAATTTATGCGTTAAAAATTAACAAACAAATTACTAAGTTGACAGTACTAATAGTTCTACAAAAGGGTTTAATTAATGTTCACCTAATGCAAGATACAGATTGTACTGCTTGTAGATTTGTTTGAGCCGCCTGCATTATTTTTTTACGTATAAATTATATAATGTAGACGCACGGTGTACTGCATACTCTTCACACTAAATTATAGAGTTTGTTTTTCCCTGTTTGGTTACTGGTTGTTTTTTACAGTCGGGTTTTTTTGTTTTTTTATTATTATTTTATTCTTTCAATAAATTTTACACTTACATCAGTAGGAATACAAAGTAGTAGTATACGAAGTCACATGTGACTTTGTTTTATTTTCTTGATATTGTTATCTGCCGTAACCTACATTATTTTAATAATAATATCTATTTGCTAATAAAATAAATATCGATACTACTTTCAATACATTTTTTGCAGCAATTAACGAAAGGAGTTACCAAATTTTGCTACTTGGGAACTGACGAGACAATTTTTTTTTATGTACCCAAGTACATCATTTTTAAAGGTGTAGAAATATTCCAGAGGTAAACAATATAACAATATTCGCAACCCCAGTTTATTTTGGTAAAGTTGTAGTATTGAAAAAACAATTAAGTTCAATCAAAACTTAAGTATAGTAATACAAAAGACATTCAAATTAAACTTATAAAGGACTTAGTAGCCGCCCGCAACTTCGACCGCACGAATATCGGTTATAACTGCAAAACATTGCCCTCCTCTGACGCAGTCGGTTAAAAAGTCTAGGTTTTAATCCAGGTTGTCAGCTAAGTCCATACGAAATTTCTTCAAAATTGGTTAAATCGTTTGAGCGTCAAAGAGTAACAAACATCCAATCCATACTTATGCAACTTTCGCGTTAACTATATTAGCAGGATATATTCAAATGTATAATATGCATATTTAAACAAGTATGACGAGTGTGGTGATGTGATGAGGCATTCGTATGAAGGGTGTCCTACACAAATCACCATTTAATACAAGTTGTAAAAATGTAATGAATTTTCCATCATCTGATTTAGACTTTAAGGTCTCATTGTTGTTGTTGTTTTTAGGGGTTGTGTTACTTTTTTATACATTTAACAAGTTATGTACACAACTATACACTTAATAGAAGCACAAAGTTTGAAAAAGATTTCACAAAGGTTATACTAATTTCTTTAAAATACCTTTTCTAGCGGATCTGCAAAGGGAGAAATAAATTAGAAACATCAACGTACAAAAACTAGTGGACGTAACTGAACAGACGTAACTGACGTAACGTAACTGAAAAAAAATAGTGGAAATGCTATTTATAAGAATAATGACATAAAATTCAAGACAAGCTAGTCTTAAAAATAAAAAAAAAACAATTAGGTATTATCGTAAGAAAACCTCTTTAAAAATCAAACCCTTTTTTTACTTAAAATAAGAAGATTACATTTTTATGTTTTATTATTTTTAAGATTGCAAGGCCAATGATTTTATTTTTCATTATTAAGAATGCTAGTATCTAATAATAAAGTGTTATTTTGTATTTTAGATGTTTTTATTTAACTTTTTGCCACATTAATTTAAAATTTCACAGTTAATAATAATACAGCAAACTGTTGCAAGTAGCTTTCCAGTACTGAGTAAACTGTTATAAGTGTTAAAAAGTCGATAAAAGTAGATAAAAGTAGATATTATTTTTTATATTATAACCTCATATTGGTCAATTACACGGAAATACTATGTTTAAAGAGTAAAATCCTTCAGATTTCCTTTATTTTAAGTATAAGCAAGTACACTATATACTGGTATAAGTGGCCACTTGTATCAGTTTACAGGTTCTACCGTAGTAAAAAAAACAAGCTACATCAATGCAAGTTAACATATTTTCCAAAGTATAAAAAAAGAAGAAAAACCAATAATGCAGTCTTATTTCTTAAGTATTAAAATATAACATACTAAAATTTCAAGTGTTTTTATTGATTTACGACAAAGTTACAAGCTTTAGAACCTTTAAACCGCTCTCTTGAAAAGTTGTGTTTTTGCACTTGTACTAGTCTACGTAGGACCCGTCGATTTAAGCTATCTTTTTTTTTGAATTTTGCTCTTAAAGGGGGTAAACAGGGGCGGGTAAGATTGTATGAAACTCCGTCAGTTTTGAAGCTAATTCGTTTAAAATTAATATTTGGCTATTTAGTTAGAAGTTAAGAATGACGCAATAAGGATTTTTGAAAATTCTGCCTTGACGGGGGTAAAAAAGGGGAGGTACGTTTTTATGAAACTCCGACTGTTTTGAAGCTAAGTCGATGAAAATTAAAGCTGTTTACGTGAGTACTAAGTTTTTCTGCCCATCGTTTTGTGACGGTTACCTGTTTAAAGAACTATTGTCAAAAATTGTTAAACTATCCGTAAACATATGTCCGGGATAATCCCAAAAAAATAATGTAGAGATTTCATTTTCATTTCATTTCAGATTTTCAGAATGACTAGAGGTCGTGACAACATAAATTCTACATATTATTGCGCTATTTGATATGGAGGGTGAGCAATCACGAATTTTATGACAATTACCGGCTAATCGAAAAAACTACTTAATATACATAAGTATATTGTTAAAATTTTGCATGAAGATTAAGGACAGGTCTAGACAACATATAGGCTATTTATTATCAGGTTATTAACCATGGGGTCTTAGCAATAAACCTTTATTTTTAAAGAACACGTAACTGGTGTAACTGACAATGTCACCATAGCGACCAAAATACTGTTGCTATGGTTTTATGTTTTGACATTAATATTAACATGCTATTTGGCTTACAATATAGAAATTAAAATAGCGGTCTCAGGGAAATACGAGCTTCGTATTTTTTCACTCTAAGTTTAAATTTAATTTCGACACATATTTTTTAAATTTATTTTTTAATAATTTTTGAGTACGAATCGAATCTCAGTCAAGCATAACATTTATTTTCTTCTATCGTTTTTGGTAGTACAAAAGTATTGTAAGAAGCGCTTGGATATTTACTGAAATAATAGAAAACTAACAACCAAAACAAAAAAAAAATAGTTTGAACGTTAAATGATTTACTATATTTTATTATCTAGCTGTTGACTGCAATTTTGTTGTGTGTTACGCATGGTTTTGAAGATTTGATAGTACTTATACACTACTACAATTGTGCACCAATTGCGATGGTATAGGGTAGTTGCATTGGTAAAAGTGTGTTGATAGACTGTTATTAATATCATTAATCTCGCGTACGAGTATGCCCCGTTCGCGTACTCCCGCAAATGTTTTGTTACGTGTGCGTAACATTACCCTTCTTCAAGCTCAGTTGGCTTAGCTTAAACTACCATAATTAGAAACTTGAAACATTGATAACTAAGAAGGGATTTTTGAAATTTGTCCGTCAAGGAGTAAAAAGAAAACGAAATAAAAGATCGGTGCCCGGAATAATCTGCTGCGCCCACATACATCCACCAGATTGGGAGCGGCGTCGGACGTTCGCCGCACCACAGTGAATAGCGCTCAACAAAACGTGTCGAATAATATCTGGCTGTTTAAAACCAACCCTGCTCAATAAGTTCTCCCTTTGGTTAGCATTGCTCTACCTGACGTTAGAAGAGAAGTCGCATGAGCGCTCGAAAAAGACGTCGAGGAATCAGACACACGACATCGGACATCCCCTATGTAATACCAAAGCTTACACCCGATTAAACTTAAGAGCCAAAAGAGCTTCCTCCGATGTACACTGGCTACAAACGAAACTCCGACTCGAACTCGGTGCAAGATCTGGGCAGATCAGCATCTACCACCTGCCACTTATGTCCTACCTGAGGAACGTCTGCCGCCCGGAATTCTTTGCAGTGGCCTGTTTGGAAAGCGTTTAAACGTCTGAGAATCCAAGTAGGTCGCTGCAAACAAAATTTGGCAAATTTGGGTATACAGACCTCTCTAACATCCAGTAAGAATACGTCATCTCCGTACAGACGATGTCACACTACCTACAGTGACGAAAATGTCTGCACACTTGCAATTCAGTGGATCTAATATTCACCAAATACTACGTACAATTGATACGAAAAGAAAAAGAAGGTTTTTCTAATTAAACTTAAAAATAGAAAAGAAATGGCGTATCAAACTCCATAACATAATTCAATACATTATTATTTTTAGTGTTTCCAGGGGGTATTAGTTTGCCGTAACCAAGGATAGTTGGTGTGCCGTCATCGAATTCTGCAAAGAAGTGATGATGCTCAACAAAAACCCGCCGAAAGAACACGGGAAGCCACATCTGACCACTCGATCCGTGCCCAGCGAGCAACAAATAGAAGAAAGACCAAATTTACCCTCCTCAAACCACCATAAATAGCCTACGCCAGTAGTCTAGGCGAAGTCTACTGTACTGTATAAAGGCAAAGACGGCATGCACGGTGCTTACGCGCGCCTCTTAATGAGCGCTGGGGAAAACTCCCTCCACGTCAATTAAGAAGCTCCCGTTAAAAAGATCTCTCCCGTCAGGGTTCGCGGTAGTTTGCGAAAGTGTTCCCGTGGCTCCCGACAATAGGGAAGGAAGATGCACTCAGGTGGTTTTAGCCAGTCAGAATCCGGCACACTTCTTCCCCATTGCCCGTTTTCAAGTCCTTCAATCCAAATTGTCAAATTAGTATAAGATAGTGGCCACAGCAACAATATAATAGAAATACGACCTTTCATCATATGAATGTTGGACTAACCTTTAAAACTAGCAGTGTTAACAGTCAAGTAATATGTTTGTAAGACTAAAGGTTATGAGTAGAAAGTTAAGAAATAATATTGGAACAGAACTGGATTAAAGAAGCTTGCATTAAACCTTATTTAGCTTTACTTTTTATACAGCACTACACATCTTCAGTTTACCTTATCTTCAATACCACGCAGACAAAGTCGCGGGCAACAGCTATTTCTGTTTCAAATAATTTAGGTAATCTCCTTTACATGTGCTTCTGTATTTTTAGTAATAACAAGTAGTTTTAAAAATCCATTTTGAAGAGCTTCCAGTTTATCTCAGTGAGTTTTGAATATTAACGCATAGCTGTGACATAAAAAAAGCGGAACTTTGAAGCTTAGGTAGTAGATTTTTTACTTAATAATATTCTTAGTTCGTCATATATTTTCACGCCAAGGTATATGTATATAGCCTACTCTTATCTAAACGACGTTGTTTTTTTTCGACAACCACGCGAACGAAGTCGCGGGCACAGCTAGTTCCTAATAAGAATCTATATTAATGCATACGACACAGTGATTCTGCAAAAATTGTTGCAAGCTGTGTCCAAGACGCATAGACCAAATAAATTCCTTTTTACGATCTTAAAACATACAACAATACACTAGAACCAGTATTAAATAACTCCACTAACTGTGGAATGTCTAATTAGGAAACAGGTGCTACACTACTGAAGTTCAAAACGTACAGAAGTTTCGGACACTTTACAGTCCATTGCCGCACTTACATACAATTTATAGATGAAAATTAGTCAGAATCTCGCAATGAAATGCTAAATTAAATTGTCGAATTAATATCGTGTTTTAATCCTGTTATGAGTCCCCATTGCTCCTTCTAGCCTTTCTAATTATGGTTGAGGATATTAATAAATTTTAACATCCCTTAAGTATTTGAAACGGTTGGTTTGGACTGAATAACAACTGAGGCGTAATGTTAGTTTAGTAAGGAGCGGTCTTTGAAATAATAATGTTACCAAGATTTTTATTCATCTTTTTTATCTATATTTTCTAGGTTAATAAATGGGCTAATTTTTAAACGACTGCGTTCTAGAAGGTAAATGTTTATGTGCAGCTATATATAATCTACTACGAAACAGATTCTGAGCTACTGTTGCATAAATAAACAAATTAAATTATTGTAGTAATATTTACAAATTCCTTGACCATGATACTTCATTAACTGCACAACACAATATGTTTTATTTTAAACATCATAAAAACATTGTTGATGTATCCCTTTTTGCAAGCGAAGGATCATTAGCGATATTATTTTCCTTTGATTTTCTGCGACAGAAGGGTGACACAACCACGTCGGATAGCTTATTCTGGGAGATATTTATTTAAGAAAATTTTTTTTTCATGTCTTATTATTTCATACATTTATGAGACGTTGGACAGTTTTGAGATAAGTTAAATTCAAAAATAAGAATTAAAATCAAACACTGTCAAGCACACATAGTACTATGGTTTACATTTGTCATATAATATAACTAGCGACCTGCCCCAGCTTCGCACGGGTGAAATATTGGTGTATTATACATAAAAATAATATATAAACATTCCTCTTGCATCACTCTATCTATTAAAAAATACCGCTTCAAAATCCGTTGCGTAGTTTGAATGATTTAAGCGAACAGACAGATAGCGACAGCGACTTTGTTTTCAAATTGGGTATGTAGTGAAATTTGGTCAAGATTTTACTTAATTTAAGTACACCAAGACTATTTATTTAACATTATTATCTACAACTAAACGTTACTTGGAATATAAAAAGAATACTGAAGTACTTACACTCCGTACGCGTCACCAATAATTTCCTTATACGTTGAAAATAAGACGTATTACATGAAAATCGACGGCTCCCACGCATAAGGTCGTAAGGCACAAAAGATCATTTTGTCAGGAGAGTAACTTTTGTTTACGATAATGATAAAATTGATTTGTAAATCATTTTCAACAGGTGTTTTTGCACTTTGTTATTAATAATTACTCAAAGAACGTGTCCCCAGGCACTGGATATTATAAGGAATCATATTTACGCAAAAAAAGCTCATTTTAGTAACTTACGACTTTATACTTAGAAGAGAACAGTCGTATCTCATTGTTACGACTCTATGCTGTTCATAAGATTGATATAGACAACACGAATAAAGTCGTATGTTTGAATTACGACTATATGCGATGTGAAAATTGTCATATCTCTCAAAAAGGGAGTCGTAAGAAGGTACTTGATGAATAAAAAAGCACGACAAATTGAAGCTTAAATCAACTTTATTATAAAAAACTATCATAGGAACATTATTCAGTCTTCTTTAATCACCATGGACGTTATGACATAGGTACATATATTTAAAAAAAAAACATAAATCACATTTTTTCAAGAAATAAAATTAAAACTGCCAGTCTTCAAGGCTCAGATAGATTAATTAAATAAAAATTAACTCAACTTTATTATAAAAACTATCATAGGAACATAATTCAATCTTCTTAAATCACCATGGACGTTATGACATACGTACTATTATTTAAAAAAAAAACATAAATTACATTATTTCAAGAAATAAAATAAAACTGCCAGTCTTCAAGGCTCAGATAGATTAATTAAATAAAAATTAACATATAATATTTTATTAATGATGACATAAACTTGTAGTAATCGAGTAAAAAAAATAAATGAATTTAAAATCACTTAAATCAAGTTAGGTATTGAACCCTCTTGTACGTAATACAATAGAAATTAGGTAAGTAGGTTATAGTTAAATGAATTTATGAGAGAATAACAATTAATTATAGATAATAGATTAGTTAGAGGAATCACTACTGTTTTGTTCAGCTAAAGTGCCACTGTGTGACAACTGTTGATAAAAACTATGGTACTCTTGGGGTATTATACGTCCTTGACATAGACTTAGTAAATCATTAAATTTTGCCAATGTAACAGGTAAATGCTCAGTGTAACATGGTTCCAAAACTTCTGTATCTAATGAACTATTATTTCTCCTTCTTGATGAATAACTCTTTTTAGTTAATAAACTCATAACATTGTCTTCTTCAAAATTATATCGGTAGTTTAAAATATAGGGTTCACTTGACACTACTTGAACTTCTCTAATTTTAGTCCAAGATATTTTTTGGTTTTTAGAATTTTTTACCCAATTCCTACCGTCTAGCAATACTTTGTAATTGTAAAAATCTGTAACACTCATTTCAGTTACAATATAATTTGGTGGGTTGACTTTTGACCATCTTACTAAGCCAAACCATTGTGCAGGGGTGTAAATTAGCTTATTTTTTGCATTCCTCTCGATAAGAGCATGCACTGAGTCGGCTTCATTCTGTGTGTGCCCACGCTCTAAAAACCTATGAACTATTGTTACTTTATACATTTTTGCTGCATGTGTATAAAACGCGAAAACAATACGGTTTCGATTTTGACCGGCACAGTTGTCGGACCAAAATCTGAATTCTTTGGCACCTTGACTAACTTTAGTTTCAATAAATTTGGATAGGCAGCTTGCTACTTCACATGCCCCGTGTTTCCCGTTACTTTCAGGCCACATGTAACAAAAACCTTCTTGACTTGCTAAATCAAATATAGTGAAATTATAAATCGATAATTTTCTTTTGTAGTAAAATAAACCAACATTGCCATGAGGACAGTTCAAGATTTTTTGAAAATCAAAACACGCTGTAACTATTTTTCCTTCGCTTTCTAAAGCTTCTTTTTTATCATTTGCTTTCATTTCTCTAGCTTTAATCTTGTTACTCATATGAAGTTCTTGTTTTTGTTTTCCTTCTTCCGTCATTGTATTTTTATTCGTATTGAAAATATGGCATTCATTACAGATGTCTTTTTTTGGTTTGTGAAATGATATATTCAAATTTTGATTTATGACATCTCGATATTGTCTAACTGTCATTGCTTTTTTATTTATATTTTCAGTAATACACCACTCATTGTACAAAGAAAACATTTTTGTAAATGTAAGATCATTATCTAAGTAAATTTTAGTAGTATCTTTACGAACATAGTGAGATTCAACGGGCTGGAAGACTTTGACATGCCTTAAAACATTCTGTTTTATTTCGTCGTCTATGACAACAGTTCTGGTACCACCGCGTCGATCAGGGGAAACAGAACCACCGCCTGAGCGCCATTTTGCCAATGCTGTTTGAACAGTTCTTTCCCCTACAGAGAGTGTGTTAAGAAACATTGTTTTGCAAACGATCACTTTATTAGGTACGTCAGAATTAGACTCAATGAGAGGCAAGCAATACTTAATCGATTTCTTGCGCCTAGACACAGGTTTTGTAGTAGAAGGATACTTAGTATCGCCTACTTCGGTATGGTTGACAATGTAATCCCATTGTCGACAGTGATCTCCAATTCGCCAAAAAGAACAAAATATACGCTCCCGTTGTTGTGCATCAAACTTCTCAAAACATTTAAGTCTGCAAGTAACCGGACATGGTTGTTTTAAAATCTTTTCATCTCTTTGAACTCCATTCCTACTTAAATACGCTTTTCCCATATTTTTTAAACATTTTCTTTTAATGTCTTTCCATTCATCACGGCGACGGCGACGTTTTTTTCCAATTCTGCCTGACGGTGTACTGTCATTTGATGAGCACACAGACGAATCCTGACTCGAAGCGTTACTAAGCTGTGGTGTATTGGCTCTACTAGCACTACTAGATGAACAATTATCAGCATCGCAAATAGATAAATTTCTAAATAATGGAGTTGAAGTGGCTACATTGTATTCGAAAAGATCCGGAGAGGGCATTGGTGTTATATCCAAAGAAGGTTCTATAATATCAGTAGATTCATGTAAAAGTTCTTCAGCACAAGGCTCTGAAGCCTTACGTCCTGTAGGGTTTTCGTCTGGCATTGGGGATGCAGTTGAGGGTAAAATTGCGGCTGGGTTTGATATTACCTCGTGAATATTTGGTTCAAAACAGCTGTCGAAATTTCCTGAACTATTATTAAAAGAGTACCCGAACATCGTCTTGTACTGCTCCCACTGGTGTTCAGCTTCAAGAGGTACCGGTGATACTAAAAATAAAAACGGCCAATTACTTAAAAAGTTAACACAAACAACAAATCACTACATAGTATAAAGCAAAGTCGCTTCCCGCGTCTATCTGTATGTACGACAAATAATGGGTAATTTTCGAAGCTATTTAAACCAATACAGCATTAATCCTTATCCAATTAAATACCTTAAATACATTGTTCAATTAATATAGCTTAATATGGCAATTTGCAGCATTTGGTTGAAATAAATATTTTCGAAGATATTAAAGATTTAAAAATTGCGGGACGTAATGTTTGCGGTCAAGCTAGAGCGGGCCGCTATGTTTTTATATACAACGTTCACATTTTTTCTATAGTATATTTACAAATTTAGTATTAGCATAGCACCCCTGCGGAGAGGGAGTCGCTAGCATAGTAATAAAGAGAGTTAAAAATCTATTTTAATGATATTTTAGCTATAATTGAAAAGCAAAGAATCGTATTTCAATTTTACAACAGAGCTTAGAGTCGTATGTCTATGATCCGTCTTTATACATTTAATTATTTTTATATTTCAACCACGCATAAGGTCGTTAGTATAAGTTACGACCCCTAGAACGAAATTGTTACGTAGTAAAAAGTCTTAACTGAAGACTATTAATGATTGATTACAGCGCATATAGTCGTAACATAAGACGTACCGACGTTATGCGTCGGAACTATTTTTTTTTGTTGATTTCTACCTAACACATACCACATACTAATGTGACATTCCTATCACACATGTAAACAATTAATTATATTATATTAAACAAGAATAATAAGATAAATCAGTAAAACTTACCATTTTCAAAATTTTGACCGGCCGTTGATACTTCGCTATTTGAGTTAGGCTTATCTAACACTAAATTCAAAATCTTTGACGAACGTACGTTACTCATTTCATTAGTTTATAATTGCACAAGTTTAAGTTATCAAAAGTAAACAAAAACAACACAACATCAATAATATTTGAACACTAAAAACTGAGAGACCCTCGTTCGTGTCATACGACGTCGGTACTGCGCGCTGATTGGCCGGCCGCGGTACAATAGATCGGAGCGCATCGTCGGAACTATCGGCGCGACTTTATGCGCGGGAGCGTTTAGTTGTTAAGACTATTATCAATTCAAAAACTCATTATTTGTAAAATATATTAAAATTTGGATTTCGGGAATATGTAATTCTGTGTATTTTGGTTTTAATGGCACAAAAAAAAGATTTTTGTAAAAAATAATGTTACGACTTTTTGCGTGGGAGGCATCGAAATATATCGGTATGAAGAAAATAAATGATGGATCGATTGCCGCAATGATGATGCAATCTCGTTTTATTAAAACGACGCGTATAATGTATGTAGGGGGCTCTACAGGAAATGTTTGCGTAAATTGATTGTACGTCACAAAATGTTGAGTATAGACCACGGAGCAAATACAAAGAGGAGATGGCCTAAGCAACTGTGCACTGTGACACTCAACTAGGCCCTGACGTCATCATGTGGGCGTGGCTTTAGTCAGTGAATAATAGTGCGTTTCCAAACATAATCCTACCCGACACTAGATGGCGACACTCGGTGTCATGGAAATTAAAAATATTTAAGTATGTAGAGCTAGAACTAACAAATTTTAATAATATTAATAATGAAATTTGTTCAACATTCATTCCTAAAGATCCTTTTAAGGCCAAAATGTTATTTTTGTAGTTTTCATATCATTTTGTAAACACGTGGCCATCTATCGTGAGATAGTTACGTAACTACAAAACGAAATTGACAGAAGGAGCGAATAGTTTTGCTATAGACCGGTAGATGGAAAATAGAGAAGTGGGCGGGATCTAGCACCCCCTCACCCCGCAAAGTGTCACGCGTTGTTTCCTAAGGAAATCGTATTAGAACATCTCCTCTTTGTATTACCTCCGTGGTATAGACACAGTTTAATAATATACAGTATGAAGTCTTTATATAAACGGGCACGACGCAAGTTATGCCCATTTTACACTATGCTTTCGGATTGTGGCATGACCGTGGTATACAGTCGCGTATACAGAGAGTGCGTCTGTGTTTGCGCACGCTTGTGCACTGTAGTATATTATATCCTGCGTAGCGTTGGTGTCATAGAAACACTAGTCAACGTAGCCGGAATCGGTCAGAAGACATTATGCAGTCGCGGGCGTGTGGCAGTGACGAAAAGACGGTGTGTTGTTGATGTAATTAAAATGCTATACCTACTGTTAGTGGGTAGCCCAATCGCTGTAACGCACCGAATTAAAGGAAACAAGGAGTTAAACTACTACATGTATGTATTCTGTGGTATAGAGCTGTAAGTGAACTGTAACGACGTAACGTCTCAAGATTTATTTTCAAGACGTTTACTTCTTTAACCTTTGTGTAGTATAGTATTATACTTCTTTAACCTTTAAGCAAGTGGTTACGTTTTTTTGGAACATTACTTATTCACAAGTAGGTCTCATATTGTTGTTGGTATAATATTTATTGTATGACTTGGATTTTTGTCTGTATGATCGACATTGACTGGTTTCACTGGAAAAACTCATACCTAAATGGCAAAAGCAATAGGCTAATATTTATTTTAAAATATTTGTATCAAACTTAGTCTTTTTTTAATCGATTATTCTATTATAATTCAATGTAAAATATAGATCGAATAAAGTTTCATGAATTTAAGAAAATACCAATCATTTGACGTTTAGATATATTAATAGGAACAGCATGTTTGGCAGAATTCCATAAAACTATTAGCTGTTGATGTTTTGTTCGTTCAACCTGTCATTTCAATCAAAAGCAATGAAAATAATAAAAATAACATTTAGTTAAATGTAAAGTCCATTTTTACATGATATTTTACACTTAATAATTAATCGACTGTCAAAATAGCCAATAACTTTTATTAATATTGACAACTAATTTTGCATGATCACGTGTTTGTGTTTCTGTTCCTACATTTGTTTTACAATAACCTTCAATACACAGTATAAAACCCAATACTTAGTATAGTCCCAATATATGATTAGATTTTTAGAACTTAGCTATGGATATGGGTGTGTGTTTTTTAATATTATATTAAATGTTTATAAATGAAGACTTATAATGTGATTAAATCATCATTATTGCAGCTTTGCAAAGCTGAGGTTGTTTTGCTAGTTTTGATCTCTACATAGTATAAAAGAAAGTCGCTATCGCTGTCTGTCTGTATGTCCGCTTAAATTTTTAAAACAACGCAATGGATTTTAACGCGGTTTCTTTTAATAGATACAGTGATTCAAGAGGTAAGTTTATACGTATCAACAGTTCACCCGTGTGAAGCTGAGGTAAGTCACTAGTATGTCATAAATGGCAGGCATTCTAGTACTTACTCTATGTTAGGTTTTGTAAGTGAAAGACTATTTAAATGATAATAAGGGGCATAAAATACATTACCATCTTCAAAACCTTTTTATTTCAGTTCAAGGAACAGAACAAAAAGCAAGGTCATACAACCAAATTATTCAATTATTACCATATTGAATAAACAGTGGATGAAATGGAATCTCTGATAATGGTTCTAAAAATAATTCCAGTAATAAAATCCCCTGTTTAATAATGCTTTACAAACCTTATTGTTGAACCAATCCGCGTTCGATTGTATTTTTCTGACGCGTCTGTTGGTTGGTACTTAAGGGAAATTATGATTTTGAAGGCCGTAAAATATCGGTGTATAGATGGTATCTGAGATGTAAAAGCGCAACGATTTGGTTATATCCTTAATAATTAATTAGATTGTGAATCTGAAAATAAATTTTATTGGGAAAGCATTTTTTTTTATATTGATTTTTCAAAATCTTGTAAATTGTTGAGACGCCTAACCTAAGACAATTGTTATAACTTATAGAATATCACCAGATAGTCAGGAAGCTTGCTTACTTATAAAAAAAAAGCTGTAACCAAATCGATTCATTTAATAATCTACGATGCCTCAGACCTAGGTACAACCGCAAATAAGCAGCCTGCAGTCCAAAACTTATTCATATTCATTTATTTACAAAATCATAATATTCAATTATTTACTTGCAACACTTTCTCTTCCCCGTCAAGAGCAAACCCCTGACAAAGAAGCCCCGAACAAACTAAAGAAAAGAGAAATTATTTACAACAGTTTCATAATTCAATGCGTAATATCTTAACATTTTATAACACCAAACTTATTCTAATAAAAAATTGTAAGCACCTACCTTAAACACTTTAACCTCGAGAGAAAACGTGCGGCCCCAATAATGATGTCAAAAAAGTTTCAGATAACCGCGGGCGAAACAAAATGTCGTTAGTAATGAGCGAACAAAGAGCCTTGTTGAAAAAAAACTGAGCAAGAATGAAGTGATGTGTGGTTTGAGATCCGTAAGATAATAAAATTACCTATATCAGTTCAAGTTAAAAAAAGTACAAAAAGAACCAATAAATCACTAAGGAATTTAATTCTTGTATTGACAATTAATGACATTTCATTCACATGCACAATCACACCCATTCAGAGCAAGTATTTGTGGATGGCACAAATTCTTGTCTTACGCGGGGACCCGCGACACGTCGCGTACAGTGGCGTGGTGACCAGTACCTACCACTCGGCTATTCGTGCAGCCGAGTTATAATGTATGTAAGAGATAATGACATCATGGTAACGTAAAGAAGCTATTAATTACTTACTTTTCCAAGCAAGCAGCTGTCCTTTAAACTAACTTCAAAAATTGGTTTACTAAATGCAAAAAATTAGTAGAAGATTCAAAAATTTCGTCTTTTCAAGAAACAAATTTTCTAATTGAATATTTGTTTCTTGAAAAGTATAAACATGAATATAATTATACTGTAAAAAACACTAAAACGGACAGAAACGATAAAAACTAAATATTTTATTGAATTGTGTTTATTTTGAAACGTTTTATATCAACAACAGTAATAAACGGAACTCTAAACCTGTAGCTAAGACGTTCCGACATATTTTACCTTAAAAATACAACATAATTATGAACGTTAATTAATTGAAAAGCGGGATTTTATTATATTTCAGCCGGGCTTAATGAGTTCTATGAATGGCCGTGTGTGATGTTTAGGAAAGTACTTCATGGTCAATTCTATCGACTTTAAAAATAATTTTCTTTTAAAATTATTGGTTTTGATAATTCGCAAATGGTTCAAATTATTTTGCTCAAAAATAATAAGCGGTTCCAGTAGATTTGATACATTCAAAAATGATAACCTTACAGAAACCACATATGTTACGCATTAACCCATAAGCTACAAAAACATCCACAAAATTACGTTTTAAAAATCTTACTTTGTACCAAAAAAAAACTAAAGTTGTCTAAAACAAGCATTTTACTGTCACGCTTAATTTGCGGTTTAAAAAGAGCTTCACAATAAGTATTATAGATAAAAAGGCTTTGAAGAATCTCTTCTCACGCCGAGTAACGATTGCAGTCCTATCTGCCAAACAAACTGTAATAACAAGCACACCTTAGCACGCCTGTGATAAATCCTTAGGGTGGGGTGCAAGAGAAAGGCTTTATCGAATCATTTTTGTATAGGAAATAATAATAATAATATTTCACAACTTTCACGCAACGCCACCTAGTCTTAAACTAAGCAGAGCTTGTATTGTGAGTACTAGATAATTGATAAACATAAATACATAACATTATAGATAAATTATACTCAAACACAGAACAAATGATCGTGCTCATCATACGAACATATTTTGTCTTGGGTGGTAATCGAACCGACTACTACACGACCGATCTGGTATTCCGACACTTCGTTTAAGACGCAGGTCGTTTTAAATTAAAGATTTTAGGAGCCATAACAAATTCCGATACAAACACAACACCTCATATAACTCAAAACAAATCACACATTACTCCCCAAATAATGTAATATTATGTCATCTACCTAAATATATTGAGAACAAAGACCAACACGTTCTTCATTAAAACTTCCGTTCAATGATTTCTGTGGCTTATTTGTACATTTAAATTAGATGATAGTTAATTCGGAATGTAAACGTTGAACGATCCTAAACCAACGGAAACTATTGGGTCAGTGAACTGCAAAATTCAGGTAAACCTCAACTAATCAGATCGTTGATGAGCCAAACGGACAACGATGAGTAACCATTTAAATTCCAACGAATTCACCTAAATAAACAGTTGAATAACTATTTAGAATCACAACTTTTAAAAATACCCAAAAGATGTTTTGATGCTAATTAAGAACAGTATCAAAAAGGAAACAAAAAGTCTTGTTTCAAAAAAGGAATAAACTCGAAATACAGTTGTTCCAAAATGGAATGAACTGTTCCCCATTTACTTTTTAAACGGGCAAAGTTTCCACTTCATCAAGCTTGTAAGCCGACCAAACTTCCCATAACTTACGCCTAACTCCAGGTTTAAAGACAATTGCAATCTTATACAAAGTGTACGGGGTTCGTCGCAATAAGAAGCATTGAGTGAAAGGGTGGCTACAAGATAAGATTTTGTTCTTGCCACGACGGCTGTTTTAAGACACCGCTTTCAACAGACAGCAATATTGTCTGAACGAACCACGTCATCAAATTGCTCGAGATAATTCGCTCGAAAAAAAGACAATAGGTATATCTTAAATGAGTTCTAAGTTACTTTTAGAGGTGAAGTTGTACAAAAAGAGTATTTTTTGCAACATTCGGGAACAACTGTCTTGCTTGATAAGGGTTGTGTTTGGATCCCTGATTTTAGTCTTATTAATCTCGAATTTGATACTTTTCTGTTTTTTAGACATCTTAGGTCTGATTTGATCTTTTGGTTTCTGGGAAATGGTTATTGGGTTCTGTAAGCTTCAAAAAGTGTATTGATAGAGAAAAAAAAGTCACTTTACCGCACAAAAAATCGAATTGGTACTATGTAAAGTTAAATTTAAGAATATAAAAACTGGTTGCTTTTTGTCAATGACCGTAATAAACAATCTTATCATCAAAATCAAGTAGAAAAAAAAGCCAGCACATTAAAAAAAACATAATTTAAAACCTTGTCAGGTCTTACTAAAAACTTCCATATAAAATCATAACAGACCCTAGTTTATCATACGTGAAGTTTCAGCTCGGTATGCACGGCCATATCTCAGCGTCTTCGTAAGTAAGGGATGTAGGAAAACAGCGGCTATAGAATATAATAATGTAAGTTGGCAAGCCAGTGAATTTAGCTTCACCAACCGAAGCTTATTTTATACGTACGTCGTATATTGTACCATGGTTCGTAGCTTACCGAGTCGTCTTCTGTTAAAAATAGGCCAGCTGTATAGCTTAGGATGCTATATGAGGCGAATTTATGCGACAAAGGAATTGAATTTTTGAGAATGTGTTGTTTCCTCTTTTGTTTTAGAGCTACAAGCGTATATAAACTTTATGGTATTAAATGGAACTTAAATGATTTGAGTATTTTCATTCCATGCGGTATTTAATCATTTTTTTGTGTAAAATATTATTAAGAGCTTGAGATTCTAAAACATTAAAAACTGATGAAGAAATAAAAATTACAGATAAATTTATTTTTTATCTGTATTTCGATACCTCCCACGTAAGTTGTTGTATCTCCAAAACTGCAACTTTACAGGAGAGCGTTTTAAAGATTCAAATCAACCCACAATTTGCATTTATTGTTACATCTTTTTAAAATTTCGTATTTAAATGTAATATAATAGTTTTCTTAACTACGTTAAAAGATATTTTAAGTAATTTGTTTATTTACGGAGATATTGTTCATACAACATTTTACTCCGGAAAAGAAGCTATGCCAGCTGTTGTATCTACTACTTACAACATTATACCGCGGCGCCCAGATGGCATCACTTGTGGTATATGATAGTTACAACTGTATACACTGAAAAACATAAGTCTTACTCTGTTGTATGTGGTTATAATATTTACATTAGTTACAGAATTCAAAGGTACAATTTGACAGTGATTAGTTTTTTAGGTTAATAAATAAAAAAGAAATGTTATTAAGGTTATTTTTTTAGAAATAACATCAGTGTTAAGACCTAATCAGAAAATCTTTGAAAATAAAATACTGAGCTTTTAAACCCTCATTAAATGACTGCTTCTATTGCTGAATAATCAAAAACGTTTCAACATATTACAACAATCATACAAAAGACAATTATACAAAGTTATAGAATGGTAACGCTACAAACTCTTCTTAAAAACTAATAAAATAGAACTACAAAAATCAACATCACTATAAAAAATAAAAATATAAACTTAATTATATGAGATCAGCTTAAAATCAAAGTACCTAGTAATTTGGTAACCATTTATAATTTTTGGCATGTACTTATTGGTTTTCAATAATGATAAAGAAATGTTAAAATAAAAACAATTGTTTTAAATTGTCAACCTTACATACCTAAAATTAGCTTTTATAACTCAAAACAATATAAAACAAATTAATATTATTTTTATATGATCAATATTAAAACCTGAGATGCTTAATCAAAAACAATACAGAAAAAGAGAAATAAACGAAATATTTGGAAAAGACTAATGTCTATAATTCTGAATCAGAAAATTCAGCGTCATTATTAACGCCAGCAACGAAAGATAAATGCCTGAAAAAGTCGTGATACGTAGCTGGAATAATTTCAGTACGACACAGGTTCATTAAGTCGTCATATTTTGCCTTAGTTATGGCAAGACGGTTGGAACACAAGGGGCATAGCTCAGTCATGCTATTCCTTTAGCGTCTATGGGTATTGGTATTAAGAGCAGTTGTCATAGCATTACTATCTGCCAAATCGTACCGATACATAATTTTAAAAGGATCTTCTGCACATAATCTTACTTCTTTTATTTTATTCCATCTTACTACGTTCCCATTTACATTTTTAAACCAATTACGTTAAATCAAAATTGTTTTATAGTTTAAAAAATCTGTATGCTTCATTTCTATGACGTTATATGGTTTTCCCTCCTGTTTCACCCATCTAGCCGAGCTAAACCATTCAAAGGGTGTAAAAATACGTTTTTTTTTGGACGAACGTTCAAGGTGATAGCGTACATGCTCTAATAGAACGTTCGTCCAAAAAAAAACGTATTTTTACACCCTTTGAATGGTTTAGCTCGGCTAGATGGGCGAAACAGGAGGGAAAACCATATAACGTCATAGAAATGAAGCATACAGATTTTTTAAACTATAAAACAATTTCGATTTAACGTAATTGGTTTAAAAATGTAAATGGGAACGTAGTTAGATGGAATAAAATAAAAGAAGTAAGATTATGTGCAGAAGATCCTTTTAAAATTATGTATCGGTACGATTTGGCAGATAGTAATGCTTTGACAACTGCTCTTAATACCAATACCCGTAGACGCTAAAGGAATAGCATGACTGAGCTATGCCCCTTGTGTTCCAACCGTCTTGCCATAACTAAGGCAAAATATGACGACTTAATGAACCTGTGTCGTACTGAAATTATTCCAGCTACGTATCACGACTTTTTCAGGCATTTATCTTTCGTTGCTGGCGTTAATAATGACGCTGAATTTTCTGATTCAGAATTATAGACATTAGTCTTTTCCAAATATTTCGTTTATTTCTCTTTTGTCTATTTTGTTTTTGATTAAGCATCTCAGGTTTTAATATTGATCTTAAAAAATAATATTAATTTGTTTTATATTGTTTTGAGGCTCCCATAAAAGCTCATTTTAGGTTTGTTAGGTTGACAATTAACACAATTGTTTTTATTTTAACTCTCATTATTATAAACCAATAAGTACATGCCACAAATTATAAATGACATTTATATCCGACTCATTAAAGCATATTGATAATGGAGACTCTGAAACAATAATAATGTTTTGTATAATAAATGGTCAGCATACTTAGGCAATCGAACCTGAGACCTCGGCGTGCTAATACAATGCACTAGGTATGCATCTGGTTCTTGAGGCAGTCGTACTTACCATTTAAAGATCGACTTTTGAACTGATGACTTGACTTACAACGTAAATTTTAAGTAAAAAGAGAAGTAAATCCAACGTAAAATATAGTATTTCACTATACAACTACATTTTAATGAACGATTTCCGAAGTAAAACGATGTATGTATTAGATACAATAAAATTATTAACTTCAACGGAAACGTAAAATGTTGTATGTATTACATACAACATTTTCGATGAATGCTCACCGGCGTATATTGTTGTAAGTAATCTATACAATAGTTTAGGTTGGTGCCACCATGAAAAGTGTTAGTAATCCAAATCATGAGACTAAAATAGTACAAAAAGAAACTTGACAGTAATATTTTGTAGGTTTGAGTCAGAAAAACTGTTTAATTCTATTTCATTTAATGAAATATTGCCCTTTTCAGTGGGTGTATCGGAGTTTTGGCTTCATAATATTCGCATTATTGAGTAAGTCACATATTCTACGCCCTCGTGATAATATAATACTTGCATGTTACAATATAACAAATAAGAAATAAACTAATTACGTCAATAAATTAGCAAATAATGTAAGCGATTGCAATGTGCGGCGGCCGGTTGAAAGTCCGGCGTAGTCTGTTGTATGTGACCAATACGTGTGATTTTACCTGCCGCGCGCCCCGCGTACACAGTTGTATAGGCATATACAACGGTGTACTCCGTTCGCGTTTGAAAAATACAACATTATACGTCTGACAAATCCTTTAAAAATTGTGTTTTTGTTGTTTTTTTACTTTAAATCGATAGAATGGTTCATATTAGGATATTTTTCAGCAAAAAACCAAAATGTCATTTTTGTGGGTTACAACAACTTACGTGGGAGGTATCGATTTAATTTTAAAGTAAGTAGGATAAATCTAAACTATCAACTAATTTCAATAAACAATCTTCCGAGAATACTCACACATAATAACAGTAAGAGTGAACACACAAAAGCTAATGATTTAAAAGCTGAGTCGCAATAAAACGCCGTGAAAAATGCTCATCCTTTCTGGGCCTAAGCGATAAGAGGCCTACGTCGGACAGTAGGAAAGGAAAATATAAGTATGTGAGATTGATAAATATGTTCAAAAGTATAATGTCACTTCTACTTAGGTTTAAATCTTACTCAGTCAGCTTTTAAGAAAGATTTTGTTAGGCTTTTGGTACTTTAAACGTTTATTGTGAAAAAACCCTCTCTCTCCACTTAAATCTTCATGTTTTATTTCTGTAACATACTTTTACTTCTCTAGACTTCGTCTTGTTTTTGTCTAGAATAAATACTTAAGAACCTTGTTAATATGTAATGATTCCATTTTTGTTTAACAAAAAACACATGATTATTTTTATAATAAGCATATCAATGTGAATGTCAATTATAAAACCGTAACAGTACTGTTTTATTAAACTGCAACATAAAATACGTATTTTTTCGCCCATAATTTCATAATTTTTCGTGTCATTTTTAACGTTTTCAGCTGGTGCGAACATTGTTTAATCATCGCGTCCATCCTCATCTGAATAAATATTCCGGAATCCTCTCATTTACAAACTGTAAATCAATATTATTTCAACATATTTTTGGATGAACAATTTACCTATAAGTTATGAGGGTTGTTATTCAGTTAATATTGGCTCGGAAACTGGATTACCGGCGATTTATTTTTAGCGTAAAATGCATATAATTGGAATACTACCAACATATTTGTTAAAATGAAATATTTCTGTTAACGGCAAATACTAGAACTAATTTTGATGATGAATTTAAAATATTTGCTTGTTTTCAGTGACTAATTGAGACCTACAAAATCTTCGATATATTTAATTATTTTGAACTCGAAATTAATCATTGAAAATAAAAATTGTCCTATATATTTATTTCACCATGATTGCCGTGTCTTTTAAACAAGGAGAAAGGATACACAGAGGGTTTCCATCCAAATTGACACGAAACGAATAGACATCCCATTTGTCGTACACCCATCTCGTCGTTCCGCGCAAGTTGTTCCCAATCTATAGGCACAGCGGAATAGCGACTGTCACACGACCGAGGACGCGGGTTTTTAACCAAAGAGACCGCTTAGCCATAGGGAAGCGGATTACGAAAACATACCCACACGAGTTCCTATAAGGCTGTGACTCCATGAGAGATGAGCGAGGTAAATGAGCGGTGTGGTGCGTATGAGGAAAATTTCTCAAAAGTGGTGAGCAATTCCAGCAGAGCTGTTAAAGGTAGGTGAGCTTAACGACGCTGTTTAGCTCACAATACACATCTATCTTTAACAAACATCGTCCAGTGACAGCTAACCATTTCTCGTTGGCATTATTAATTCTTGGCATGAATCCGTCACGTCACACCCATTTCTCTTTTGTTTCGAGCGACGATCAAGCGACTCTCTTGTTTCTTGGCAAACACATCCCTCGCTACACATCTCCGCACATCAGGTAGTAACATAGCCTTAAGGAGTTATGCACGTTATAATTTTGGGTCCGACGGAGATTTATAAGGGCAAGCCAACGCAAGCCCGTGAATGTTTTGTAAAGGAACACGTCTTATAAAATAGTATTCGATGAACTTACCCTGGGGGGCTACCACCACGTTTTGAAGTGAGATTTATTGCAGTTGAGGAAAAGAGATGCAACTCTACGCTGTATATAGCACTGTCTCGCTTCCACAAATGCTGTAACATTACTTTGAGAGGTAGAGGTAGGCCCCATGTACGGAAACTCGGTTAGGAATTTCAATAAGGTCGCGTTAACAGATAGTTCGAATATTCGATTTCAAATAAGATCTTTGCGGATTTATCAGATTAGTGAATATCAAATAAGTAGGTATCTACTGAATCTATTTTTATGTAAGGTTGGTATTTATATTGTAAGTTTGACACGAGTTGTATCAACTTTAGTATGTTTTGAGTCTTATTGGATTTGTATGGCTTAGTTAGTCAATAATTATGCACATAATATATTCTTTAAAAGAATTTTTACATGAATGTGAATGCAGTAAGTGTACAATAAATGGTGTCTTTTCTCTTAGATTTTGCTTTAAAAGCAAGTAATTAAAAGACTAACTTTGCAGCCAGTAGCCTACAAATTTTAAGTGCTAAATTAATAAACTTTTGATTTAATTAAGTGTTCAAATCCAAGTGCATGGAACGGAATAGTAGCGAGTCAGTAATGCTGCGAAAATCTGCCGGCACCTTAAGCCTTACCAGTTACTTAACACAAACTTAGAGTCGAAATAAGGCCAGCTTAAAATGTTGAAGTATTTGTCCTACTAATAATATAAATAAAATTTGTGAATATACATTGATGGATAGATGTTTTTCACTCTTTTATGCTCAAACAGCTGGATTAATTTTGATGAAATTTCGTATGCAGTCAGTTGACACCTTAAATTAAGGCGTAGGCTACTTTTTAAACGACAGCGTCTTACAAAGCTAATATTTTTACAAGTGTAATCAAAAATAACAATATATAAATCTCGGGCAGCAGCCAGTAAATACATGGTTACATTTTTTAATATCCTCTTGATCCATTTCGATACATATCTTACGCTGGACGTATTTTATCTAAAATATACGTACGTAATACTTATTCATAGAATTTGTTCCGTAAATATACGGCAAGTGGAACAGTGGCGAACAAAGTTTGCATCTCATGTCATGATTACATCAACTAATTAGTTTGCGACAGTTTGAATCTATTCATACTGTTGCTGCAATGCCTGTACTATGATCACTTAAAGTAGAAGAAGAGCCATTGTGGAAGCAAGATAGCGCTAGGTAAAATGTAGAGCGCCGTCTCGCTCACACAAGTCACTCAGTACTGGTTTTAAAGTTAGTAGTAAGCTCGCGAATTCCTAGTTCCTCATATTCATACTCTAAAATTCACAGACTTAGTTAATTTTATGCTATTCACGGTTACTTTAATTTCTCGCTTCGCTGATAATTCTGGCGTTGGAAACCATGGAGAAAATCTGGGCAAAAGTTCAGTCTACAATATTATTTAAATGCAGACGATGTACACAGCCCGCCTTAATATTTTATGGCGTCTGCGTTGCAGAACTACACTGTTATTTGAACGAACAACAAATACTGGTACATTGTGTCGTACATTTCAAATGGCTAATTTTATATTTACTCCATATTATTGTTATGCTAAATATCCTACCAATATAATATACGCGAAAGTTTGTAAATACGGATAAATGTTTTTCAATCTTACACGCTCAAACGGCTAGAACAATTGTCATAGGCTATTTTTTAACCGGCAGCGCTTGACGGGGTATTTTGCATCTATAACCGAAATTCACGTAGGCGAAGTTTCGGGCAACAGCTAGTTACTGATATAGTAATAGAAAGACTATTTCATTTTTTAGAAGGTACAAGGTAAGGATACTTTAGACAATCTAAGGAAAGTCGTTGGTGACCTAATATGGTTAGTCTGCGAACTGATCGTGACAAGATGACGTAAATATTCATGTTTAAAGATTGACTTAGTCTTCTTCATCAACAGCTTTTTCTAGTCGACGATAAATTAATTCGTCTAAAATGAACAGTGTAAATCCATGACTGATTATTTTAAACTGGCTTTTGCTTGTAACTGTGTATGTCTTTGTTACCAGCGTAAAATTCAGTCATCATTATTTCTTAAGGTTATTCACTTTCTTTTCTTTCAAGTTTCATCATCATATTACCAGCCTAAAAAAATCACTTCTATGTTATCTTGCTCGTCATCAAATTCCATGAAAATTAAATCAGCGGTTTAGCCATGAACGTTTAAGAGACACATAGGTACATCAAAATACGGATGGATGGAATAACTCGTATTATTATAATGTAATTAAAAATCTTCATACAGAAAGTACTTTGAAGTGAGTAATAAAGCAGCATTTTTATAGCCTAAAACTCCGCAGCAATACGTATACGTGTTCGCCATGAATCTGCCTCAAAATAAAACGTCCACTTTGATGTTACAGCTAAAAAGATACATTATCCTATAATTGGCATGATTGTCCTAACTTACGAATGGAACATGTTCTTTTTTCTATAATTTATACTGTTTATCTGTCTTCAAAGATATAAATCTTTGAAGATAAACAGTATAAATAAGAGAACAAGACAAATATGTAACGGCCAGTATTATTTAGAGCCTGGAGGTTTTCAAAAACATACATCGTCCGTATGTTTGTCCAAATTAAAAGCAAAAAACCAATATGTACTGAGAATATTTACCACAAAACTTTTCCTGTATTACCAAGTAAGTGACGGCTAAATGGCAGGTACTCAGTTATTCAATATCCAGAATTTATTCAAAAGATACATAAGTTTCTACGTCTGCAATCAGCTCGGAAAGATCGAAGAGCCAAATCGAATACATTAAATATAATGTTGATACACTTCAAGCCAGCTTTGGCAAGACGTCATCGGAACTCATAAATCAGACTGACGCTTTTAATTTTATGAAGCTGTAAACGTATCAAACACCTCAAATACTCGATACACTATTCACGTTCAATTCTATAAATAAAGCATCTTCAATCTTCACGAACCGGTTTTGAGACACTCGAACAAAATTTCCGATTCCCCAATTTCATCCAAAAAGGAGAGTTTCCGAAGTACACCATACACTAAATCAGAGTGGTTCAGTTGTTATGAAGATTGGAATTGGTGTAATAACAGTAAAAGACGGGTAAACGCAAAGTTAATGCTCACCCATATTATACGAAACAGTGTTTTAACGGCATCATTCGTTTGTGGCCGAACCCTAAATATTGGGTGTACTTAGTAAGCAGAATTCCGATCCCCATCGTATAAATCGGTATAACAGTTATTGATCATGCCTTGTTGTGTATACGATAGTCAATCTTCTGAACTCTTGGGTCGGGTAGATAAATAAGTAACAGTTAATGCCCAAATTGACATTATTTGTTTTACTTACAGTATTATTTCCCTTTTATGTCGATGATATGTCAGTAGATCTGACTACCCCAAAAGCGAAATCGATGCTCTTTAATTGACCTCTTTTAAATCTTCTGATACAGTACTTATAGTGTTTCGTTTGGCATACCAGCTTGAAGGATTTGTGTGCAATTCCAGAGAATCGTTTAACATCAATTCAGTACTCGAATCAATTCACGTTGCACAGACTAAAGTAAACACACTTGATTTTTAGAACACCTAACATTCCACTCGATGGAGAATAACAACAACTCGTTTACGTCTATGCATGCACTGAGCAAACATTCAAACTATTTGCTGCATTGTAACTGCCGGTAAATGAAATCTTTTGTTTTATTACAAGGGAATATAGAGTGGTATCTTTTGTTTTGACTAACGGTGTTTGAATTAAAGTTTCATATAGAACTTTTTGGAGAAGCATTTTGACATAACTGTCCAAATGTCAAAAGCATGCATCCACACCAAACTTTATCAGAGATAAGCAAAATAGTTTTAAGTGGTTCAACAACAAGCAGGGTGTTGATGTTGTCAACAAAATGAGACAGGCAAGGTCCGAGGCATTAAAATTAATGTCAATTTAACGCAGTAAACTAGTCGGTGAGGGAGGTGTCAAACTTCTGTCGACAAGTACGGAGTACGAACCCTCATTCGCGAATGTCTATCTGACGTCTGTAATCGTCTTGCGCCAAATATAATAGTCAGTGAAGCTAAATTACTAATCCGGTTTTAATTAAACGCGCATAGTTCCATTTACTCCGGTAGGAATGATCAAGCAAATTAGATCCATAATGGTAAGGGCGATCTCTCAAAGGGCGTAACGATCCCGCTGATCTGACTCAACTTGTTTTCTATGAAAGTTTTATCAATCCCTTACTGGGTTCGATTTGGTTCGATTTTATCATAACAACAAAATTTAGAAATTTCCTGATATTTTGTTTATTCAATTTATGAATAGTAGAATAGTATGAGTAATTATATTTTATTATAAACTTTTCACTCTTTTACGACGACTACGGTTTAAAATGGGAAAATTCTGAAAACAGTTATTATTTACTATATTAAATCTAAACATTAAGTTGTGTCTTTAGAAAAGTGTAGACACAAATATTTATCTTGAAGCAGAAATAGAATAAAATTACATTTATTTTAATTGGAATACCTTACAAAAATATTTTCATAATGAAATAGCCGGTTTGTGAACGAGTGACAAAATTCCCAACAAATTATTTGTTCCCAAAAATTCCAAGCCGGCAAATTGATTGTAAAAGTAGTCAATTGAATTGCGGTTACTGCGGGTAGACGTTCACTGGCCCGTGTAATTTCACGCAGAATATCAAGTCCAATTCGAATATTAAGAAAACAACATTTCCATTACCTTTTGGTATTTTTGTTTCCGATTTCTTTAAATAACTGGTCCCGGAGCTTGATTTGTAACTAGTCGTGTTGTTAAACATTTTGAGCACATAAAACCCACTGGGGAAAATATTCACTCGATTTTTTGCGCGTGAAAAATCCTTTTAAACGCGTCAACGGAAGCCCGTTTGATATTTTTTTCCCGCGAATACTTTTAATATGATGACAGCGTTCGCGTGAAACGCATGTTCCGAAACTGAATTTGGCGGCGGTTCGATAGTAGCGCGTTATTTTTGTTTCTATAATAGCACTCGCGCACTGTTTATTTAATTTCAATAAAAATATTTTCTAGTTTGATAACTACATTTGCAGTTGGTGGGCGTGCAACATAAGCTAGAGCCGAACTGATCTGAAGATGAAACGTATATAAAATGTAACAGGTGTTTATCTTACTGCCCACGTAAGAGTTGGTTTTGGCAAAATGTACACGCGGTTGTGTCAATAATTTACAATAAAAACTATAAGTCTGTCTAACGGTTCCTGATAATATTTTTTAATGATTCTGACTATTGTATTTGCTTTTCTAAAATGAATGTTTAAACATACACGTGTACGAGAACATTGCTACTGCATAAACCAAAATCACGTGCAAAATTTAATCTTCTAGCAGGCCTGCTTAAATTCTGGAAACTGGACAGACAGACTGACTTTTCGTAACACAAAATTAAATATTCTAGGACGGGTTCCATTAACTATTAGAGTATAATATCATCACATGGTACCAGGTCGTGGTACCATATCGTGGTACACAGTCAGTCTCCCAAATGGGAGAGCAACCAAAACCTTTCAAACATGTCGTTTGGTACGCTAACGTCAAACATCGGTCTACATACTGGTGGGTCAGAAAATCCGATGGGAATTAAATTGTGATGTTTTACGAAGTCAAACTTGCCTGTAGTACTTTGAACATCTAGATAAGGCTATCTACTACTACAGTTTGTTATAGGAAGAATTAGATATTCGTTAAAATCTTTTTTAGTTGTTTTTGTAATTTACACTTAGTATTTTTTATTGTTCTCCTATGTATAGTTTAGTGCATTGAGCGTCCCATTGGGCTATGAGAGTAAAAGAACAGAGAGTGTACGTGTGTTTGCGCATACGCTTGTGCACTATAATAATGTTCTGCCCTATCTGGCTGGTGTCTTAGTTACAGTAGCCGCCGTGATCGCCGTGGCCGCCGTGACATTATTACATGGCGTACTGTTGTATTAAATACCTATGTACTTTTTGTAAATTATATTTACTGTAATAAATACAGTACTAATAATTAGCTTCTTTTATACAAAGAATGCTGTGTAATTGTCTAGTTAGACGCTCGTGATTCTCGTTTATTTTATCAAGATTTGTTTTCTTCCCCGTCCGTATGTGAATTCGGAATGTATAAAATTTTTCGTATTTTTACCTCTTCATAAAACTGGCAACGAGGCTTCGTTTCGCATAATGATGTACATTTGATGTTTTAATATGAAGAAGCGAAATTATTTCTTGTTTTTTCGTATATTCATATTCTTTGTCTTATCTGTTTTAAGTGCTACTAATTTATCAAGATATTGTAGTAAAATTAAATGAAAGTATATTGATGTTACAGCAAAAATGATAATTATTGTAAAAACAAATGTTTGTGACACATAAATTGTGTTTTCAAACTTATAACACAGTATAATTACATGTAGTAGTTTATATCAACTGTTTCAAAAAAAATAACAGTACTAATACAGTAATGTACGTAGAAGCGATAGGGCTGCCCACCTACATTATTTTAATTACATCGACAGCACACCATCCATTTGTCACTGCGTCACGCTCGCGACCTTATCATGCCACGATCCGATACCGAAGGCATAATTCGCTTTGTGCTCGTTTATATGAAGTCTTCATATTGTATATACTATGGTTATTGGCACTGTCAGTACACGCGCAAAAGAAATATGGCAACGGTTTCCTAAATCCAAAATGGTCTCTAGTACAACGTGTATCAGTGTTAGGCTATTAAAATTTACGAGCCTATAAAAGCCAGTTGGGTATCGAAAAAAAGGAAATAAACTATATTTTAGTTACCTAAGGCCTACCAACAACGCTGCAGCTGCTGAAGCGAGACGGAGCACTATACAATGTAGAGCGGCGTCTCTTTTCCACAACTGCAGAAGTACCACTTTAAAAAGACCCTTAGTTAGTATTCTCAAAGGAATTAACACCAATCCCTTGATTAAATCTTGTTTACAAGATGTTCCCTACCATTGAATGTAGGTATATCGATAAATGTGTTTCAAAAAGTATTTTTCCTACTTGTAGGTATCGAATAGACCATCAATCTTATTCGCTTCAATGCTTACATTCCAAACAATAAGATAATCAAACCACATGTGTTTTTGTATCGCCAAAACGTGAGTGCGGGGAAAAAGTTATAAAACAAATGAACATCTGAAAACGAATGCTACGGCAAATACTTGTTTTCGGAGATTATTCTGAGAATTTTGTCGCAAAAACCTGTGTTTGCATACAGAATGTAATGTTAGTTTGCTTTTATTTTTGGGGTGGTTATTTAATTATTTACTAGCAGTTTCCCGCGACTTCGTGCGAATATTGGTTATAGGTGCAACAACATTATCTGATGCAGTCGGTTCAACAGTAGCCTTTGTTTAATCCAGGATGTCAGCTAACACCATACCAAATTTTATCACAATTGAACCAGTCATTTGAGCATCCAACCATGCCCACAAATTTTCTACAAATATAAGTAATCCTTACTTTACGATAATCTTATTTAATAGGAACTTTAATTTTTGAAGTACAAAATAGACAAGTCAAATAATTGAAAACCTTGTCAAAAATGTAAAAAAGTACATACAATAAATATAGTAAAAAAGGCAAGAAATACGATAATGATAAAACATTTTTACAAAGGAAAGCTATAGATCCAAAATACCACTACTAGGGTCTATTTTTAGGCAATATTTTTGGAATAACATTCTTCATAACTATTAAACACAACACTGGCCATAATTTTGCACTTAATAAATCAAAATAACTCTAAATGACACCATTATTATCCATGTACATTATAATACACAATAATAGCAGCAATACAATAAATGTACCTACTTTTGACTGATACCAGACACAAACTAATTGCAAATTAATTACAATTATGGATGAACACTCAATATCCGTATTACTGAGATCAAAGCTAACCGCTGGTACCACTGATGTTAGTTTACTAATGCATTATTATCATATTAATAAATGTGTATACAGGTCAATTTGTTATACAGCTGGGCCAAACCACAGTGGAGCGGTAATCAAAAAGTTGATATAGGAAAATCTTCTTTATTTCGATAACGTAAAGCCCATTTTTCCACTTTACATAAATCAAAATAAAAAATGTTTGAATGTATACTGATTCGAGAATTAAAGTGGAATACCTTCTATTATCTTGATTCCTTCAACAAAAACAAGTATAAACCTTAACAAGAAAGCTGAAAGAAGAGTCGAGTAGAGAGCATTAAAGATTTTTATTCATGCTGTTAGGACAAAACAGCTCGATTAAAAGTCTTCTGAAACGCTAAAAAATATTGGTGATACTTGCTTAATGAATGTATTTCTTGTATATAAGCCATGAAATATAATTATTTGCACGTAGAGGGGCTACACACACTCTCATGCATATTTGCCCATCATCCTCAAACCACCAGGTAAAGAGCACTGTACTGCCGTGCATAAACTATAATGCCGTTATCTACAAAATACTCATTTTGAGATATGAGCAAAAAACTAAAAAAAAAAAAGAAATGCATGCCACTTTATGTCTATTTCACTTATGAGAGATATTTTGATATGGAAAGATATTTTAAAACTCTATCATATGGTATTTTAGTCAAAATAATTGACATTATGTAATCATGTTTAAATTCAATTTTGGCGTTATAGTTATGTTATGTGGTAATTTTATACTATTGAATATAACACTAAAACGCCGTTATGTATGGTTTAGCGGCGTTTTTGACTTGTATATCTTCATAACTATTACATTCTTTTTTTTTAGTATAAAATTATCGATTATTACATAACTACAATGCCGTTATAGCACATAATGGCATTATAGTTTTGTGTTGTTGCAATATTCTTACAATTAAGCCATGAGTAAAAAAGGGTAAAACCGTTTTTGCCACATTTTAGGCTAATATTTTAAGCATTTTAAATGTTGCTTTTTCAATTAAAATAAGATTTACTTTACATTTCTAAAATGCCGTTATATACAAAACCTTTTAAGGTAACTGCATTTTAGTGAAGTAATTGTGGCCTATAGTTTTAGGAAATACTATTAATAGGATGTTCACAGGTAAATCAAAATAAAGTAAATACTATTTAAATGTACATAATTATACTGCAAAAATGAAAAGTGAGTTAACACTGTATCAATGGAATAAAATTAGTATTGTAGTACTTTTTCGTACAAATAAAGCATATTCTACACTATCTACACTAATATTATAAAGAGGAAAACTTTGTTTGTTTGTAATGAATAGGCTCAAAAACTGCTGGACCGATTTTAAAAATTCTTTTACCGAGATTTCGAAAGCTACATTATCCACAAGTAACATAGACTATATTTTATTTTGGAAAAAAAATAGGTTTCCGTAAGATATTTGGATTTTTCGTCATAAATAAAATGATAGTTTTCATATTATTTTTGTCAGCGAAACGAAGTTTGCAGGGACAGCTAGAATTAAATAAGTACAGGTAAGAAAAGTCTTGTATAATTGGTAACGTGCTGTTCATAACAGGTTAAGTTAAACATAGTCTAGTATGTAAAGTTATTATCTAAACAGCCTTCAATCATGTGAAATGGAAGAAAAAAAAAACAAGAATTAAAACCTGATGTTCTTAAACTTAATATCACTAACAAGGAAGGTCTCTAACTAAGGTAAATGGCACTTTCAGCAGTCTTAAGTATTTTTTATCAGATTAATTTAAATGTTCATAATTACAGGCAAGCTATGCCAGAATATAAGCTTATGTGGAGGAATTATATCAGACACCTTGGTTATAAGATTAGCTTTTCTGTCTGAGTCTATACCTTTGGGAGAACTACGGAATCCAATAGTCAGAATTTTTCGGTTTTTCAGATATTTGTCGTTCATAAATCGCAAACTATATATATATTCACCGTCAAAACTATTTTTATAGAAAAAGTCATAACTGGCGCGCTTAAAACATACATGAGACATATTTTTAAGATATGCCCTTGGATTTGAATTTCGAATACGCCTATCTGATAAAAAAGCATCCTTCTCACAAAAATTCAAACATTCAGACATTATCAACTTCCATTCCATAAAGTGTATTGGATAAAGTGTTTGTTTAAGTTTGGCCTACATAATATGGTAGAATTGATTTTTTTTACGACTTCGACTTAGGAATTTATTCCTAGCATAGAGCTTCGCATATGTGGCATTAATTTTTTTTTTAATTTAATTTCAATACTTATACACGATATTATTTTATATTATACCACTAGCTTTTGCCCGCGGCTTCGCACGCGTTAAGAAGTATTATTGTTTAGCAAGTTAGTGTAAAAATTAGGGCCTAAAAAACTTCCTTGTACACAATATTCTTAACTAATTTGTCATTTGGCGCTAAAGCTATCAAGCTACTGGGAGAACTTACTCGTGAGCAAGCAACATAAAACTGCCCATGAGAAAAGCAATGTTCTCTCAAGTCAATACCCGCAAATTTGAGAGTTTGCCCCTGAGACTTGTTTATAGTCATGGCTAGTCAAAAATCTAAGAAGATTTCTACAAACATCCCCTATTTCATCCCCTTATGTGTGGAATTTATCAAAATCTTTCTTAGCGGAAGCCTACGTTATAGTACCTACGTGCATGTAAAGTCTCAGCCCGATTGGTTTAATTTTGACAAAGTTTCATAAAAAATTTCATCCCCTATTTTATCCCCTTGGGGGTAGAATTTATCAAAATCCTTTCTTAGCGGATACCTACGTCATAACATCTACCTGCATGCCAAATTTCAGCCCGATCCGTCCAGTAGTTTGGGCTGTGCGTTGATGCATTAATTTCGATCGAATTTGATTACCATAAAAACGATTCTAGTGAGTTAATCTTAAAAGATAGACATATACTGTCGCGGACATTTTTTTAGATCATTTTAATAGGAATAATTCTTACATACATATATTGTGTGTATCTTGAACCGTTTTCGCAGCGCACGCAACAGAAGCCCTCAAGGATTAAAAATTTTCCCCGTTTCTTTACACATTTACCATTATTTCTTCGCTCCTAATAGTTGCAACGTGATATTATATAGCCTAAAGCCTTCCTCGATAAATGGTCTATTCAACACAAAAAGAATTTTTCGATTCGAACCAGTAGTTCCTGAGATTAGCGCGTTCAAACAAACAAACAAACAAACAAACTCTTCAGCTTTATAATATTAGTATAGCTATAATATGATCAACATAATATGTATACAACGTTGATAAAAGCGAGAGGCATTAAATGAAACCACATATTCTGTATATCATTATAAGGCTACACAACAAAAATCAAATCAATGTAAGCAATAGTTTAGTCACAGGATATTTTTTTAGTTTTTTTTTAGTTTGAACATGCTGTATCTTCCTGATTAGGTGACTAAGTTTTATAGGCATAGTTATCTAGTTGGCTCCGGTTGGGTCCGAAACTAGTCGGGCTATCCCGATAAATACGCGTGAGTAAACCGTTATAACGTTTTAAGTATGAATCATCCTCACGAAAGTTATTATAAAAATATTGCTTACATTGATTTGATTTTTGTTGTGTAGCCTTATAATGATATACAGAATATGTGGTTTCATTTAATGCCTCTCGCTTTTATCAACGTTGTATATACATTTTATCGAAATACAGATAAAATGGTCTTATATCTCTGAGCGTTCCGATTTAGTTTGTAATCTGCGGTTCTGACTAGAGTTTCTCATTTCTCGACCATTTTTATTTCTCGGAGCACGAGAATTCCCGACAACTATTTCCCGGGAATTCTCGGGATGTCGAGAAATATGGATTTTTTTTAATGCGTGGGATTTAACAATAAAACTACGCTTTTTACGCAATATTAAACACAACATTTATTAATCAAAAACATAAACTATAGAAAACTTTAATCAAGCGAACTAAATAAACTCTAGTGAGATTAATCATTACGTCTACAAACAATTAGGATTAAAATATAGTCTTTTTCTTTGGAAAAAACAAATAAAATATCTTCTAAAAACAATGTCATCCATTATGGCACCATAACAAAACTTAGTTAGTACCTAACATTACTAAATAATACACAACAGTACTAAATAATTTACTTTAGTCTCTGTCTGTACATACTACAAACTTTTCTTTTCAATTAGGTATAAAAAATAACTAGACTTGCTAGGAAATAATCTATTGTACAATTTTTCTGTAAATCGTATCAAAGCTGTTTTGCTGCAAATGCGTGTACTACTTTCATTATGATTCTGAAATATTGTTGGGTTGTGAAGGTATTTAATTAATGTAATCAATTTCATATTGCGTCTATCTTAATTTTGTTCATCAGATGGTCCACGAACGTTGTGGATAAATTATTTTCCATAGACTTTAATTTATTTATCAAAACATCTATTATTGCCTCCGATGTCAAGATAGTGGCATCTTTCCGCGATAACGCTTCAACAGACAACTTAACCGGGTGTAATTGAATTTCTCGATTTCTCGACTTCTCGACCACTGTTTTCTCGTCTCGAATAAGGCAAAATTTCCCGGGAATTCTCGGTTCGAGAATTCTCGCAGAGAAACCCTAGTTCTGACGCATATTATTTTCTTTAAACGTATGTACGGGATTGTACCCATTTTAATTAAAAAGAGTACCTTAAAGGTTTTCTTGCCGGTCCTTCTCCATTGGTATGATATATTATTTTGGAACCAAGCAACTAGAGTCAATAATCGCAACTATTTAAAGTTTTAAATATACCTGAGAAGGTACTTGACAAAAAAAAAACCTGTGGAATGATTTTAATTCATCACACTCAAAATATAAACAGTTAGTTTTTCAAAGCTAAACGAATAATAACTATGATCATTAACACAAAAATATTTGTGCAAAAAAATATAACAATCTTAAGTTTATATTACTATCGTGAATGTGAAAGCTACTCAATTAGTCTGTATGACGGTTTGGCAACTAAACCTAAACTTTTAGTGATTAAGTTTGGAGTCCCTAGAGATAGCTTGAGCTAAAACAAAAGACATATTATGACACTTTTTTACGACATACATTTACTGGAAATCAAGAAAATAAAAGATTTCCGCTGTTCGTCTATCCCTATGTAATCTTAATCATTAAAAATACTCAATACACTTAGAGAGGCCTATGTCCAGCAGTGGACTGTGATAAGCTGATGAAAAATAGGTTTTGATGCGGCTTTTTTAATAGATACTAATGATTCAAGAGGAAGGTTTATACGTACCATACATCAGAATTGCACCCGTGCAAAACTGAAGTGGGTGGCTAGTTGTTAATTAAAACAAAAACAAATGAGAAAAAGAAATAGAAATATAAACTTGATTTAGAATAACTGGTGTTCTACTCGAAGTCAGACCTCGGAAACGGTAATGTTAAATTAGATTCTTAAAAGAATTTCATTTATGAAAGTAAGGCGCGAGAGCAACTTATCGGCATTTTAGTGTAGTAATGTGAGATAGCCGCAATTTAGTGTTGTACACCAGCTTAAATATTTTTGGCGCTTTTTTAGAAAATGACGTTAATGTCGTATACATTATGTAAAGTCTCAAATAATATATGTTCAATAAAATGCTAAAATGCAGTTAACTGATTATAACCGCAATCTTACGTAGTATTTCTAGTTAACGGCTTTATAATGTTGGAGTACGTATATTCTAAATTATAGAATGGTAATCTACAAAAATGTAAAAGAGTTTTAACGGCACTATTGAGTACAAAAATCAGTTAACGACAATTTAGTTACGCAATTTGGATAAAAAAAATTGTAAAAATGTAGAACTAAGGGGTCTTAGCCACTTTTTAGATTACAAAATATACTTAACTGCGGTTAAGAGTTTTAAAACTATGAATAAAAGTTTTTTAGCGGCATATTAACCATATTTATCTCAAGAACTACAATAGATAAAAATAAACCGTAAATACAGATCGATAGAGCTTGTTTTTCTTATTAAGATGAATAGAAAATCTAAAAATTGACCTGATGTGGGTTAGCGGCATTATAGTCTATGGACGGCAGTGTATTATTCATAACAAGAAAATTGTGTTTTCTTGTTGCAACAAATAGGTATAATATCAAACAAATTAATAATGAATAATAATTTTCTTAAATTTAATTTATTCAGCTTAATTTAACAAGAATTTCTTAGTACTACGCTTAGATATTAATAAACAACCAACCCAAGTATTCTCATCACATTGAAACGTAGAAAAGGGAGAAATTCTAAGAAAATACACACAAAACGAAAATTATTTACGTTAATTAAATAAATGTAAAGTTCATTGGAACTAAGTTGGTACTTCAGTAAATATTTTGTTAAGAGTAAATTCGTTGTATTCACTCGATGTGTTATTCCGATAATTTGTAAATACAACAAATGCTTGAACGCAGGGCATTGAGGATATGTTTCGTGTACCTAAACGAAAATAAATTCGATTTGAATGAGAACACGTATTGTTATTGGCATTTCTGATAAAAAATTTGAGTTGAAAATCTCTTTTATTCAGTAAAAGTTCATTATCCGGAAATGAGGAAAATCATTCCTCTGAGTTAAAATTAGTCACGATTAATTTATGAATTTATCGGTATGATTATTTATAAGATTTTGATACAGGACTGTTGCTACGCTGCGCTGTAACGGTGTCTCGTTTCCATGATTGCAATATTCTGGTGCATGTTACTTTTTTCTTGTTCTATTGATATTGTCATTTTTGTAAATATTTTTATCAGAAATGTCAATTTTGGATTCAAACCTCTTTTATTTACAAAAGCTCTTTATCAGGATGCTACCTAATAATATGGGTCGTATGGTGTAGGGGCCTAATAAGGTGAGAAAGCTGATCAGTAGAATCTAGTCAGAATAAAAGTCGACCAGAAAACAGCTTCAGAAAATGCTAAAAAGAACTAGGTAGAAGATCTTACTGAAACATATACACGAGCATATGAACAAAATACTCCAAATAACGATGCACATTCACGATACGAACATGGAAACTATTCCCGCTTTAATACCTGTTTCAAAGCTAATAAAATTACGAGCATCAATTCTTGAATGAACAAGGGGAACTTCGGAAAATGCTGATAGTTTAGCTGCCGTTGGAGTAGTAAATTTACTCTGGCATACTGTAAGGACATTAATGAACTCATGTGAAGTTCGTATTTAACCGATACATATTGGTACTTGGTATATATTGATTGTTAGCCGCATGTAATGTGTATTACTTGTACAGTTTGAGAGCTCGCTCGTGTTTTGTTTTGACTATGGTCTCGGTTTGTTATGAGATTAAAGGAGTATTTTTGGTATTGTGGGGGTTTAAACTATTGTGAATTTTTTTGCTTGTCTTGGTGTGTGCAGTTGGAGAGCAGTACCAATGACATGTCTTAGTCATTCATATGAGAGTAAACTGTTAATTTTAACAATTGTCAAAATGACACTTGGCTCAAAAGGTAACACTTTTCTGTTTTCAACATTAGAATCAAATCATAAAAACAGAAAAACTGGAATGATTTCTCAATATTAGGTATATTAATTACTCTATTTGAAATAACCCTAAAAGAATTTCATCTCTTGAAAAAATCGATACGTCATGTCACAAAATGATGTCCTAAATTCGAATTTCCCCATACAAATCGTTTACATTACAAACTAAGATCATAGTGTACGTGACACAGGCTTAACACCAAGTGTATTATCAAGTATATTAACACATTTTCAGCAGTTGCTTGGCTTAGCCCCAGAACGCCCCAATCCTCGTCTCATTAAGAGCCGCCATAAACGCCATGTGTGGCCAACGGCGTCCATTTCGTGGACCAGTGTTAAATATTAATCTAGCTTACAATTAACGCCTACCAAAACATTATCGTAAGAATGTATCGGCGATTGAATCGTTTTGGTATAATGAGGACGTATTTACTGAGTGGCTATTTCAACAACGTGTTATGTCATTTAAAGTATTGTATTCTAGCTTATCGTAAGAACGGCGTGTCTCGAATGATGTTTTATCAATTTTCCAACTAAGTTTGTTAAACATCTTTGATGTTCTTAGACAGAAAATGCAGAAAACCTGCATTCGCTGCCTTGCAAACGCTCATCGAATCCCTCTATGGTATTGAACTGGCAAGTCAAAAGCATGCCCCCTGTATTCGTTTTGAAATTTCTTTTTAGGGTAGTCAAATAGGAAATATCGACCCCAGCAAGCGCAAAAAAGACTAAAAAGACACGTAATAGACAAAATTATCTAACTTACAGAATAGAATCTAATTTCAATTGTCATTTTCGTTTGAAGTTTTCTATTCGTTCGTTAAAATTCGATGTCACTTTATCCAAGCTCTCGAGGCATTACCTAATTTAATAAAATAAAATACTATCAAGTACTAACGCTAAATCAAATCATATTACAGCATTTGAAATATTAACATTAACTAGCCTCAAGCCGTTATTTAGTTGGAACAAAACATTACCAAGTGCTAACACAAAAACCGGACCGCGCTTTAAAACCAGATCGCTCCAGTTACAATATTTTCATTACCCAGGCCCTCAGGCCTTTCATTTCATGAAACAAAACACTATCAAGTCCTATCGCAAAAACAAACCATGATACAACATTTGAAATTGCTTCAAAACCGGTTCGATCCAGTTACAATATTCCCAAGTCCTCAGACCTTTCATTACATAAAACAAAACACTATCAAGTCCTATCGCAAAAACAAACCGTGAAACAACATTTGAAATCGCTTGAAAACCGGATCGATCCGGTTACAATATTTGTTGGCTCACTGCATCCCGTCTGTACTCTCCGGGGGCTTCTTTGATAGAGCCAATGAGCGAAACAAAGCTATTACATGCACCACTAGAGTATTAGTCACGTGACTTACTGTTGTAAAAAGGGTAAGTATTGATTAAGTGCGACCATAAATTTTTGTTTTGTTTTTTTGTTAACTTCCCCTAGTTTTTTGTGGGTTCACTTTTTTAGGAATGACCTTGAATCATTATAATTTTAAAAGTGACTGGAAGAAGATATGAGCAATGAGAATCTTGTGATTTAGTGACATGTTTAGATTTAAAAAAACGTGTAGGAAGAGTTTGTGGGAATCGAGAATCTTTTAATCTTGTAATTTGTTGTTCTGAGTCTGAAATATCAGTAGAAAAGTCAAAAAAGTAATTATCAGACGGATATACTGGGTCACAACACACAGGGGTACAGACGATAGACAGGGAAAAATTACAGCCAAAATCAAAAACAAATACTGTGTTGCATTTACTTCTAAGTACCACCTTTGCAAATTCGTCATTTCATTTCACATATCTAACTTAAAACCTAAAATTGAAACATATTTTGCATTTGCAAAGTTTAAATAACTACGACCCAAAACTTCGTAGCAGCGTGTTTATTATCTCTACTGTTTAAGCCAATTTGGAGCATGCAGGCCCCGCATCGCAGGTCCCGCTAAATGCAAATGATACAAACTTGCGCACCTGAACTTAGACCGGATCTGTTTCCAAACACCAACAGATGCACCTATAGTTCTGCGCTCAACTGATTTCTATAATCTGTGCTACAGAATTTACTACGGAATAGGTTTAGTCTGAGTTCTAACATTTGTACGGTTTGTAAGTGAAAATTGATTCAACTCTGAATAAAGTTTAGATTTCACAGTATTTGTCAAAAGTATTTTCTATTTTTAAAAAAAGTTACACTGTGAATAGAGTTTAGATTTCACGGTATTAGTCAAAAGGATTTTTTTTTTCTATTCTAAAAAAAGTGTAAAGTATTGAATTTGAGGAGCAGAAATGATAGATTTACAATTGAATATAAATATCTGCAGCAGTTTCTGCGTTTTTTTAATAATAATGGTAGGTTTAGTGAATATTATTTGTATCCATCTTATACTAAAAGTACTTTTATGATATAAGATCGCCATTATTCTTTGGCGGGCTTGAATAAATACAAAATGGTATATGAATAATCTCCTCATCCCTTTTTCCTTGCATAAATATTATTTTCAAAACATATCCGAGAGATCCTTTTGCGTTTTACAAATTGAATAAAACCCTTATCGGATCTGGATGTCAGTCTGTCTGTCCTGATGCGGTAACGCTAGATAGTTATTGTTGGATTTGAGCCAAAGTCAGACTTAAAGAACACCTAATTTCGTATGTATCGCGACGAAATTTCAGACGAAACGAGCTTTTTATTCTTTTTTTGGGGATTTGGTTAAGTTTATGCCTTATATGGCTTGTATATCGGTAGAAAATCCACAAAAAATATACCTACACTCAATTATTGGTCGATAACATATTCATGAGATCTCAAAACAATGTGTCTCAAACATAAACAAAAACAATTACTCAACCGATAGCTTCGCCTATAACATCGCTCGCTCATAATACTGCACTCCAGTAATTTTGGCTCGCAATAAAAAATATAGCTCATAAAACCTGTCAAATGTCGAAAAAATGCGTTCGTACATTATGGAGATAAGTACCCGCGGTTATTTATAGTGTATAAGCAGAGGTAAGGGTGCGAAAGAGGTCAACACACTTGGACGGCCATAATTTTTCATTTCATTAAACGTGGGAGGTGTTCGTCCTAACATGTCCTGGATGGGCATCGAGCTTCATTAGCGGTGGCCGTTGTCTCCTTTGTGACTATTTATAGATAGCACTGTGTTTTAAATAGTATCGTTTACGATAGAATAACCAGGTTGAGGCTGTGGCCCCGGGTTAATACGAGGGATAACTTTAGGATGGCATTGTTTTATTAAAGGTATACGCGTGATGTAGATAATTTATATATTGCTTAATTATTCACGGTCCGTTTGTTTTGTACGGGGTTAACTTAACTGTAGTTCTCGTCCTTAGGGAAAACACTTTTACCGACTAAAACCGAACTAAACCTGAACTTATGCCAAATATTAAGTATGGGTGGATTTGTTCCTAGAATGTAAAAAATTCAATGACCTGTGAATTATGCTCAGAACAAAAACAAAATTATATTATTCAAGTGCATAAAAGACGTTTCTTGGTACTAAATTGAAAAGTGAAAAATATATTTCGTTTTAAAATTTCGACGTGCAATTTTCTACTTATAGAAAATTTTCTACTAATAAAAAATGTTACGCAGACTCAATTCAGAAATCTGAAAAGATATTTCCAAGAACACCCTAATTTACCGTGAAAAAGCACACATACATAATCTTCAAACGAGTACATTAACCGCAATGCTAATGGCCCCTATTTTTAGATTAGCACATGAACTAAAATAATAAACCGTTACGCGACCTAACTATATTGGCATGCTAATTTCATGGCGCGTTATAGAGGTTGGAACCATTTTACAAGTATTTAATGGATGGAAACAAGCCGAATGGACTATAACACAGATTACATGCGTGGGAAATTGATCTTGATGTTCAATTGCGGTTTCAGTCGTGTGAATGTTGGTGTAAGTCCATTTGTGTGGTATAAGAAGTTCGGTCGTATTCATTGACGACATTTTGTGTACAACGAATGATGATGTGACGTTCTTCAATGTCTAGTTATCTATACATTTCGTTTGACAGTGACGTGCAGCGGGAGGGAGTATCAGAGTTTCACTGACTAAAACCCACTATGCTCCTCCTGGAGCCCTTTGAGTGTCAGGGTCGCGGTAACTCTTAAGAACATTCCGCAGCCCCGGCAGACAGTTATGTGATACTTCAGTACAACTTTTTACTTAGTGCCGTTCTTGAAATCAGTCGTAAATTTGTTTTGTACTTCTAGAAAAAAAATGTATCAATATATTTGATACAAATATTTCAACATGTGAAGAGGATAAAGTAAAGTGTATTGTAAAGTGAATATTACAAAAAGGCCTTTTAGTACGTAAGAAATACCTGTCCGACGCCAAAAATAAGGCCAAGTATCGATTCATTTATCTCACGTAACTAAATTAGCAGCAAATGTGATAGTCCCAACACTACACACTGTAGCTCCCCAGACTACTTGAGAAACGTTCAATCTCGATCCATCAAACATTTGACGTTTACTAAAACAGGCATAAGTTCATATCAGCTGTAAGGTAAACATACCTTGAGGCTGTATTGATGGTAGAATATAAATTTTGGAAGAAAAGTTGTGTAGACTTATTTAGAGAAAAAAAACATTGTCGTTTGTTTTCGTTTTTAAGGTTTTTTGCCAAAGTTAGGTACCTATTGATATAAATCTTTTGGGTCTTGCCGTGGCATTGTCTTTTATGGAATAATGGTTACGGGTGAGTTTAATCCCCCTGATCAGCTGTCCTGAAAAACTTGTGCCGTGTGTAATATCTACTTTAATTTTATAATAACCTGCTTTTTACTTTTTGCGGCAAGTTGATCATTTTAACGGGAGTTATTTAAAATAATACTAGTGTGTCAGACTTGATACCATTTCTGCAATGCCGTGTAACCGTGGACTACGTTTAGGTATATAGAGTTTCTACTGTTTGTGGGTACCGTTTATGTGGTTTTCGAATCTCCGATGTCACTAAAGGTACACAAACGCACAAGACGGTGAACGTGACCGGTGAGGAATTGGCTTTGCTTTATTTATTCTACCTTTTACTAGCTCCAATAAAAGCGAATACTTTTCTCATATTTTTTCCGGTAGATACAGTTCGAAAGGTCAAGGTATCACCAAGTACCTATAGATATTTTTATATATATTATTATTTAAGTAAAGGATTATATAAGCACCTGAAACGAAGGGTTTAAAGATATTACTATTGAAGTGATTTAATTTGTTGACGAATGAAAAGAAAGTATTCTAGACTAATGGTAATGTTTACGTCGCGAATACTTTGTAAGATGAAGTTCTAATATTGTGTGAAGGTCCTCTCTCAATTTCTAGAGTTCTCGATTCGATTCTGAAAGGGTGCTATGAAACCAAATCGAATCCAGCAAAATTTCATATAGATTTCTCGATTGAGCGTAGTCCTAAATCGTGCCACTGCACGTACGGGCGCTAGTCTCGGGTTGCAGTACCAATTCGATCTCAATTCAATTGAAACCGAACTCGATTCTGTTGGTAGTAAGCCTACAGTAGTATACATTGTAGAAATCTTAAACCAAGACACCATTTTTGAAGCAAATACATGACTAAGAGTTACAAGTCTTGTTTCGAAAAACATACTTATTAAAGGCTCTGATATCACGCTTACATTTTTGTTACCTCTTAAAAATTAATGGGGATTTTTTTCCACATAGATACGCCAACCCCCTTGTACCGTATCTAGTGATAAGGTGCAAGAGGGCTGACGTGTCGTGGTACAGTGTATAGTAACTACAAAAAATTAAATATCTATATTAAAACAATATTCATAATATAAGACATGTGCATTTAATATTACCAAATTGAACTCAATCATAACTGTGACCTCACTAAAAACAAAACAAACCCGCCTATAAAGAGTCCTATAAGTAATATCAAGTAAACATTTTCAGCGCACAGTATTATGAACATGAATGGCTATCGGACGATCGCTTACACTAATGAATCAAAGGGAATTAGTATGATATTGTGTTCTGACCAAAGCGGGTTATTCAAATCGGGCTAACGAACTCTGGGAATCAATTCATCTCGCTCATTGTCTATTTTGTTAAGCCATCTAAGTCTATAAGGCTAGTCTATACACCCTTTAGAGAGTTTGTGCTAGTTTTTATCTAAAAAGTAATTATTATTACTAAGATTATGGCGATCTTTGGTCAACCATAACTTTTAAATAGCGAAACAACCACCTTAATAATATACAATTTGCTTTTTTGATTACTAAGCTAAAAAGTTTAACTGATGGGCACACTAGCCTCTATTCTTTCAATTTCGTGTAAATTAAAAAAAATATCATTTTTGAGAAATGGTCGACCATTCAGTGTTCGTCAACCTGTTTTTTTAACGTTCGCTGTCTCATTTAAAAAATAAATACTTAGACCAAAAACTGTAACCCCAAATGCCAGTAAGAATACCTACAATTAAATAATACGACGTACTTAGAAATTATACCGTACATTCCGCTATTATAAAAGACATTTCGGGGTACAGGCATCCGCACACCATTACCAAACACTTCAAGTCTAAGTTCAACTCTATTCTTTAGGTGATAAGGTTGAGATTCGAGCTTGGTTTTTGGTACAGATGTGTGGTTTACTGTATGTACTTAAACTTCAAACGTTAACAGATTCAATTTGTGGTCGCTAACGGATTATGAGCCCACAAATATGCTTAGAAGAGCCAAGTGCATTGTAATGGCTCGATTACAGATGAAAATGTGTGCAGTTACTGATAGCTATTGAAAAATTAGTCTTGAACGAGATACGTATAGAAAATTTTTGTTTTGGTTTAAAGTTTATGAATACTACCTATGTATTTTTTGTAGATGCCAGATGTTTTAAGTTTGGTCATCTGTTTATGTGTGATGTTAGTGTACTGAACCTTATGCATTACGTATTTATATACACCCGACCAAGATATACTTATGACTTAAAAATAATACTATTAAATTAAATAAAACTATCGTAATAAACGTTAAGATTATTTACGTTATAGTTTCATTTACATAATTGCAAAATAAAGTTTTATGTTAATCCTCATAAAAGTAATAAAATAAAGTTTAAGTATTGACCTAAAAATAATTCTATACCCACTTTATTGACATCTTTTCATCCTTGTAATTTTGTAAGTCTTTTCCCAACATTCTCTTCATATTTAGAGTAAACACGTTCACGAAATCACCTTAAAAATATACTTTAAAAATACACATTATACTTAGATGCTAAGAACACTGCCTTCATAATAAATCGTTCATATTTCAGCTTGGACCAATATTTATCGCTTTGCCAACGAACGTTACCGCATACCATTATGTTCAGCCAATCTTGCTCCATTTAACTTAAATTATTTTACTTATGAAAGAAGGAGGTTCATTAAGTATTTGTAAATTGTAATTTTTGGGTCCTGTTTGCTTAGTCAAATATCATATTGCGTGATGCTTTTATAAACATCGAATCATCATGATATCTGTAAACACTTGCTACGTATAGATCTTCCCTTTTTCTACCACTCTGGCTGTCCCTATGCAACTGATTGCAAAAAATTGTATGCTAATTACCAGTATTACATTATTTTAATGCCGCCTGTCTCCTGGGCACGTTTCCCACCATTGGCGGAGATGACAACAATTTTTTTTGACGCTATGTAATATTTTATAGTTATGTAAGTTTAGTTTAAATGTAGATATTTTTTGTATCTGTCATTATACTGTATTATGACTTTATCCATACATACTCTTTTGTCACCATCTTAAATGATATTCTTCATTTTGTTTATCTCGTACTATGCTTATAAAGCAGTAATATCATGACCATCAAATAACTGATGGCAAAGTATTAAACACTTATTTATAAAGTACATAAAAATAAATTTAATTAAAATGTATTGCTAGCTGAACAGGCAAAATTCTTCACGAAAAGTTGGTTGAAGCTTAAATGGTAAATAAATTATGGCAGGTTGAGTATCGAGTTACAACTTCCTCATTTTATTCATCACGTGATATCTGTTTCCTGTTATTCGTTAATGCCATGATAAGTAACATCAAATAATTTGACGAACAAAAGCTACTAAGTATAAGGATATAGAATTAGATGAGTGAATCTTTGGTTTATTTTTGGTATATCAGATTCAAATTCTACCAATTAGGTGAAAGCCATGAACATTATGATATATTATGTAAATAAAAATGTATTAATACCAAACTAATTGATGATACTAATAGGGAGTAAACTGGAAAATAATTTTCGAAATTCAGAAACGAAGTGAAGACAATGTCTTCACATACATGGAAATTTTCATTTAAAGCCAAATATTCAATGTATGAAAACAATCAAATTTTAATTGTACCATCTAAATCGACTATCAAAGCTTCGCCACACATTCGAACTATCGAGAACTTCGTACTGCACCCCTACTATGAACTCTCAAACTAAAACCACTGTAATTATCTAAGCAAGACGCTGCTCTACATTGTGGATAGCTCTGTCTCGCTTCCACGAGAACAGAAGTTTTGCTTCAAGAGCTTGCAGTACAGGAAGTGAACTATCAAACTGTATACGTAATAGAGTTCGGATAGCCCGCATGTCTATCAGTCCGGTCTAATCCCGTCCATAGACCGCGCCACTCAGCGTATAATCCTAACGCATGAACCCAGAACTAAGTACTGAACTAGGAATGTAAACACTTTTGAGATTCCTCTCCGTTTCTTCGAGAACTTTCGAATGGCTAAACTTTGAAGTTACAAATTTTTATCAGCAGACTTAATTAAAAAAAATGAGATTTATTAGTAAAGGTTTGTTGTTGTACATATTATTGCGAGAGAAATTAAAAACATAATACCACGTGAACAAAGTCAGGAGTGACATCAACATAGAAGAATAAGCCTTGCTATAATATATTATATTATAGAATTATAAATAAAAATATCCCCCAATCTCAACACTTTTTTTCTGACATAGTCATTCAACGTGTGAATCAAATTGCCGAATTCACCAAAACAAGATACACAGCAAAACAAGAAATAATTCCCTCCGCATCCAAATCCCGTTTAAACTGTAGCATCCAAATCGAAACTCCGAACCGAAGCAATCGGAGTAACTCCACGTTATCTGAACTCGGCGATCGAGAAAATTACGCACACGAGATCGTTATTGATCTTGATTGGCTCCCATAGGATAAATATTAGTTAACCGTAGTTCACCAAATTTCTCTAGTAGTTATGGACGGCCGAATATCGATCGGTTTGGTAGATTGCACGTTTATTGCAACAGCTTCTGGTAATTATTTGATGAAACGTTGTATGGGCGCGTTAAATATGTCATTATCGAGGGTACTGGCGCCGTGCCTAAGTACTTGTCTTCTGGAGTAAGTGATGATGTCTATAGTAATTAAATGGTGAAGGTATCTGCTAAAGCGTACTGCTTATTGTGTGTAATAAACAACTAAATATGTTGAGGTTAAAAGAAATAGTTTCCAAATAGTAGTCCAAATAGTTTTAAACGCAATGTATATCTTCCTAGAAATACCTTGATTGGGAACAAGCTGTAATGCAAGCTTCGTACTTGGTCTTAAACCAGAATGACGACAAAATAAGGCGCTATGCATAATATAGTCCACATGCTCATTTCAGTTCATTTTCACTTAAACATTTTCAGTTCCGAGCACATAGATCGAACTCTTTTAAGTTACATCTCAATCATAATGAATATTGAGGGGCCAATTCTCAAAACAATTGCGGTTCAAAACATTGATTTCTACTTTAACCTTTCACAGAAAATAGGGATGAAATAGAAGGTCGCGAATGACGTCACTTGTTAAGACATTGTCCACAAAAGAGGCTTAAGACGGACTGACAATTTTGAGCCGGAAAAGGTGGGGATCGTAGATATCGGTATAGCTGACATTGGTCTCACAGTAACGTTATTAAATAAAGCTTTCTGGGTATTTTGTCGCATACGAAAAATAATATATAGTGTGTTAAACTGGAATGATTCTGGAAATCGTTTTATTTTTTCGTTTCGTGTTACTGGCAATATGATTTTATGATGATATGATTGATTTTGAATTGTATTAACATTCACGTTGAAATGCGTTTTAAGTTTAAAAAAAACAGCATCTATTCTTAAAACGCACGCAAATTGACGTGAAGTTTTTGTAATTAGTTTCGGTTTCAAACAAGTGTTAAAATTATAAAAGCTATATCTAACTATATTAATACAAAAATATTCTTTCGAGCACACCGTAAAAGCCACTCTTCGTGTTCTCTCATAACGCAATCAATTGCCGAAACTTATCAAACACAAGCACTCGTATACAACTATCTTTATCTTCCATACGAGATTTACTACACGTCAATCCATAATACTTGGGGGTCGTAAACAAAAATTCACTGTACATAAAGGCAGTGAGTGAAAAGAGTAATTTTCTCCTCCATAAAAACAGTTAGGCAGTTATTTATGGTGATACCGCAATCTATACAAGGGATTTCGCTCGAGGCAGAGCATTAACGATTATCCGGGTTTTTCCTACAAAGAAATATTACTTGACAAATAAATTCCGTGTAGGTTCCTTTTTTGTTCATCAGAGTGGTATCGGTTTTTCGAACGATCGTTTTAATGGATACAATCTTATTTCTCAAGATAAAATATAATAATAACGACAAAGAATACAAAGAGTGTTCATTTACCGTTTCACTACAATTTCATTCGTTCATAAAATACTCCAAAAACCTAGATTCACAAAAGGTTACAGTGTCCTTGAAACGAATAAACATTCCAAAAGCCACCCTTATCTCGGAACGACCGAAGAATTTGCAGAAACACGGTTCACAGAAATAAAATTCCGCTACCGAACGCCGCGAAACACGAACTTGAGAAAGGTCAAATTTAATGTTCGTACAGAAACGTTTAAAGATAAACAAAAGAATCCGAAATCGCTAGCAGCAAAAAAGGAGGTAGCAAACCGCCGAAACGCGCGACGAGGCGACGTGACATTATCGTGCGCACGCGACATTCCCGCGTGATTTGCATACAGATTGTTTACATTTATCCAAGCAATACTGCTGGGGATTTTTGCATTTTGTCGCCGCTTTGTTAACAATTATTCCTTGCTTTTACGTTTAGTATTTGTTTATAACAGCCGGGTAACCGCTTTGTTTGTTTTTATAATCGCTTGGCACAAGTTATAATGGTGCTGTAATGTTTTTTTGCGTATACGCTGTTACGACGCGGTTTTATTACCTCATTTATTGGTTGTGACTAATACTATTTTCTCGAGGACTTTTGCCACTATCTCCCGAAAGAATCGTTCTATATTTCTGTTAATATCGGTGTAGTTAACGACCTTTGTGCTTTTATAGGACGATGTCGCTTCTTGATTACGTTCTGGGTCTGGGTTATACTTAGAAAATAAATAAAAGACTGTCTCAGTATCTATATAATAATATATCAGTTTGAAACTCTTTGAACAAGTACCGTAATTGGTACGACGCAGCAATATGAAGGACCCTCAGGGCAAGGAACGCACGGCATTTTGGAGCAATGCGATGAATCTACAGAATTCTTCACATGAAGCTCAATATAATCGATATATACGTACTTATGTACTAAACATCCATTTTGTAAGAGAGTAAATTTAGCTTGAAAACTGTATTTCAGTCTGTTAAACGTTAAAGTTTTAATTTCTATTTCAAAAATATTCGTTTATGATTAAGTTCCAAGATTGGACTGAAATAATGATCAAAGGACTAGGTCTTAAAGTAATATTGTAAGTGTAATGGAAGTGTGACTGCCCACTATGCCTTTCTTCCATAAATGCAATACGAAGATGAGTAAATATTAATTACGATGTGATGCATGCGAGTGGCTGAAAACAGATCTCAGTCTAACAGTTGACTGCAATAGGCTGATGATGATGATCAACCATGGTGTACAATAAAGAGTATTCTATTCTATTCTATCAAGATGCATGAACTTGCTGAATGATGGAAGACCAAGAAACATGACAACACGTCCCGTTTAATCCAACCGCGGCTATCTCCGAAGTCCACTTAATTAGTAATATGAGTACGAAAATATTATCAAAATACAGTCACTTAATTGATCTTCTTTCGGAATTGTTAGGTTAACAACAATACGCCGATGAGCAACAGTTATTACTATTGGACATTAATTAGGGGTCTCGTTACACTTTATTACTACCAATTTGTAGTTAATTAACCTTGATCGTTAAAGCCACTGGAATGTGAGATAAGGGTTGTTGTCCTTGTTAGAAAACTTTATTAGTGAAACTTATTTATTGAATAAACACTGTTTTTTGGAATGGTAATTATAATAATGGGTGGTATGGCACTTTTGGAGAATTTGGCATTAATTTATTATTTGTACTAACTAATGATTACTATCATAATTATCCTGAAGGTGTTTTAATGAGTCGTCATAAATCAAAATTAATCACCTATTTAACCTCTGATGAGGTTCGTACTTTTTTTTATTTCATCATCTTCGGGATTTGATTAATCTACTCAGATTGAATTAATCAGCTTCTTAATAAAACGAATTTAGTAACATAGACCATTAGTAACATAACATATACCATTTATATAAATACTAGCGACCCGCCCCAGCTTAGTACGGGTGCAATACTAATGAATATGTATAAATCTTTCTTTTGAAACATTCTACCTATAAAAAATTGCTTCAAAATCCATTGCGTAGTTTTAAAGATCGAAACATACATACACAATCAGTTAGTACTGAGAGCGACTTTGTTTTATACTCTGTATTGACAAGTTTTTCTTTTTATGTTATAGACTATGGTGTATACTTCGAGACGAAATGTATAAGAAAATTATCTTCTACTTTCAACAGTTCTACTACGTCTAGTTCAAGTTCAGACATCTAAAATTTCAATAAGAGTTTCTGCCGTAATGCAGGCGGTCGGTTCATTTGGCGCGCCTTGCCTTCGACGCTGCCTGTTGTGAATAGAATCCAAATTACTTAAAAAATTCTTAGAGTGCATCGTCCAGAACGAAATGCTCCACTTATATTCATCCGCCGTAGCATCTAAAGCGAAATATTTATTAAATTGAAGGAATTTGATATCGTGAAATTTTAATTTACCGGTTAATTGTGTTTTGAATGTAAATTTAATTTTCCATCTTAATTGGAACAATACATCCCATAATTATTAGTCCAGTCCAAATAGACGGATATAAATGGTAACTTGGAAAAAATTCGCATAGAGCTGAATATCGTTAATGAGCTTAAATGCACCATAATAAATGAAATGTCAAAGTCCAAATCGATCCGATCACTGCAAAATTGTCCAAAATATAGATTTTTCGCATTTTTTCGTAAACATAAAAAGTTTTCTAAATTATATATTACCTACTTACAAATCTCATTCCAATAGGCCTCACAAACGTATACCAGGACAAAAAAACACCATATCTTAAAAGATCAACATTACAAGAAAAAAAACACCCGAATTTGGGAAGTGTCGTTAGTTTTTCCGTAGCTTTAGTAACACGAGAATGGTTGGGAGGGGGACAGGGGGCTTAAACCGGCGGGAGCGACACGGCATGTAATCTCAAGTTAGCGAGCAATTTGGTGTTTGCTTTCAGTAGTGCAGCTTTGACTATAAGATTGTACTGCTTTACGAATCCATCTAGCTTTTCGACATCTGATGCAAATGGATTTTTAGGTACTTTAAATCCGAAGTGTTGGAAATTTGAAATGGATTGTAAATTGCATGTCACGAAAATAATAAGGTACTTGTATTATTTGGTACTGGCAGGTTTGATTTGACATATAGGTATTGTATTTTTTTCTCTCCTTATGTAACCATCAGCTATTTTATTTTCAAAAACAAGTTTTTGGGTTTGTTTTACGTATGGTAACAAAGCTGTGAACTATTGAAAGCAGAAAATGATCTCAAGATTATCTTAATTTCATTTTAGCAACAGTTCTATACCATAATCCCTAAGGCATGGTCCCTCACATTGGTCTGTTTGCTTACCCCCTTCTGTACCCCAACGTCTGGCTTCCTAAGCCCCAGGTTGTCTTAGCCACATCTAATACCGCCACTTTAAGTGGATAAGGTAACCTGTAAAGAGAAATACTCAGCTTAAGAGTATTTACCAACAAATCACTCAGGCTTTTCCAAACTACCGGTGTAGTCGAGTTCATTTATATTGGTCACGTTGTGGATTTACAATAGATATATTGTCAGTTTGGAAAAGCACAATAAATTTATATTTTATTTATATTTGTTACCTTTTCGCGCTAGAACCAGGACCGAATTTGATAAGATTTTATGTGGAGCTAGGTGAAACACTGGAATAACACATACCCTGTTTTTTATTCCCCTTCATCAAAGAGGGTACTGTTTTGTAACTATATCAATAATATATGCTGCGTATTTTACATATTACTGCAAAACACAGTCAAAAATCCTTAACATTTACAATGTAATAACTAATTCGACTATGAACTATCCAAAATATAAGTCGCTTTAGTATAAACATAGTATTTAATTACTAAGCTACAATTTACAACTTTTAATTGCAGTAACAAAGGCAGACAAAGCCTTGGACGTCCACATTTTACTCAACTTCGTATAAATTGCGATAGAATGAGCAATGATTACGCTCGTAATTTTGGATTATGTCCAAATTCCGCTCACTAACACTGGGAATATGAAATCCTGTAAATTCTAGCGCACAACCAAAAAGGCAATTAGGTTTTGCATATTAAATATTACATGTTGATAGTTAAAATTTTCATGTTGGTCCGAGGGTGTACCACCACACGTTAAAGAAATATTTTTGCAGTTGTGGAAGAGAGACGCCGCTACACGCTTTGTAGTGTCATCTCGCTTTCACAACTTCTTCAGTCTTTCTATACTGTTCTATCTCGCGTCTGTGGCTGGGCTAAGCCTATGAGTGAAGTACTTTCACAGAGCAGTCGGGTTCTAACCACAAAGCTAGCTCGCTCGCCTTGCTACAAATCATTTTGCATTTTTTTCGTACACGTAGCGAATATTCTAAATATAATGATTCTAAGTTAATTGTGCTAACAGACTACTTAAACTTGTCCTATAAACAGAAGAAGTACTTTATTTACTTTGAAAATTTTCTTCTGAAAAATATTTACCTTTTTTACGAAAGCTGAATATAATTAGATATACCATGTTAAACATAAAATAAACGGTAGTTTTTTTTCTTCAAGAGTGTACTACCATATTATTGGATCAAAATAAGAACAACTTTAGCTTTCCAGTTCCTAATTTTTTTTTTTAATTTCAACTGTCCTAAGTATTACTTAAGATCGACCATAAATAGATATTTATGGAGGTTAAATAAAACAATTATTATTTCTTAAACCTCCATCTAAATTCCCTTGACTCCCGATCAATATTCCACACCACAAAATCTTGCACGCTTCACCGAAATATTACACATTCACTTGTTTATAAAATGTAACCCCGTCGTATGGTCTAACAAACTGCTTGTTTCACACCTGATTATCTTCTACGCGGTTCATTGCCTCGGATATAACACTTTAAAACCAACGCCTTGTTAGAGGCATTATTAATTTTAGACTCAAGTGACAAGGTTGGGCCTGGGTTGGCACTTCATTACACCTATACTTAGGAGGGATGTAATGGATGTAAGAGGTTGTGTTATGGCTGTCGGTTAGTACTAAGTGATGTGATGTATGTTTGTCTTGCTTAAGGTTTGGTTGAAATTCTTATTGTTATTCAAGTTGGGGAAATGTAGAGTTGTGAATTCACTGTGCTGGATTATAATTTTTTATAAATTACGAAACTAAATTACATTCCGTGTAGTGTCCGGATATAAAGAATAGCACCACCCCATATCCTCCACTGGGGGTCGTAAAAGGCGACTAATGGACCTTAAGACCCAGTGCACTGTACCAAGCACCAAAGCGGGTAAACCAAGTAAAATGGGATAAGGTAAATTACATTTTAGTAAGCTTGCAATTTTATTAGCATAAGTTTATTTCAACCGATTTTTTTGTAAACATTTTCAGAGCTATGGAAAGCCTATTATACATTTACAAGCAGACCCCGCGCAGACAACCGAAGAGTTCATTAAATCATACCGCGCCCGGGGCGCAACGAAAAATGAAAAATACAACAAAAATAACCAAACCGGCCAGACTCATCAAAATTGGGCAACTGCATCGATACAACAACTGGCCGTTAAAACAACAAATTTTATTCTCGGCGCGATGATTAAAAATGTTATTTATGTTTTATACACCAGCGGCCATCAATCGAGATTACTCGCCGGAAGGAGAAACAGGTCCACAACTGGCAACTTCCAGCTTCGCATTAATAAAAACGACACACGATGATATTTTAAATGAAAAAAATAATTTAACCCGCATGGCTATGCTACGTACCGGCAATTAACGCCCCGATTAAACCCTGAATTATTTATTAAAATTTTATGTTCATGTGTAATTTATATCTACAATTGCATCCACTATTCTTCGCTGTTTATTGTTTAGTGCAAACAATGATTTGTTTTCCAATTTTATTGTAGTTGTAAAACGCATGCCTGAAACGAGGTGAAATGAAAATGGTCTGGTTAAAGCCATTATTAATTCGTGCATTAAAGCGTTATGCATTTCGTGTTTTACTTTAAAGGGTTGCTTTTGTTGTTTTCTGTTTTTTTTAATTAGACTTAGTTTGATAAATTTGTTTTTCTTTTTATATTTAGATGTACATTAAAAATGTTTTCATTTTTCAATTACCTACAGGCTGTTTATCGTCTAATGATCTTTATCGACGGAAGGATTTATTCCTTAATTGGATCTCTAGAACTAAATAGTTTTTTTTTTTACAAAATGTACAAAAGATAATATTTCCCTGAAATATTTTCATTTTACATTTCCCAATTAAAAGAAATCCATACATGTAGTATTATAGACATACAATGCAGTTTCAAATCACATCGTAGACGTAAAATAAATTGTCGAGTAATAAAAAGAGACATCGCAAAATATAAGAAAGCAATCCCTTCTACCCCTACTTCAAAACGTAAAACTCTTACCATTGTGGAAGGAAGACGCTGCTTCACGCCGTATAGTGTGCCGTCCCATTTCCTCAATTATTACAATCCTAATTTAAAGTACACTGGTAGGACCCCAGATCGAGTTTCCACATTTTCTACAAGATCTAACATTACAATAGTTGTTATTTTTTGCAGCAGAGTAAACTTTCGTGAAATTGAAACTGCCATAGACAAACCAATACTGTGATATTTACAAAAATAACAAAAGACAGACGAGATTGCAATTGTTTCGTTTATTAAGTTTACTTAGATATATCTCTTTTATTAAAGTGCATTTTGAGAAAAATCTTTTTAAATGACGCTTCTCCTAGTTATTATGTATGATGCCACAAGACCGCACCCCTTTAATAATATGTATTAGCAGACTCAAGCAGAGTCCCGCAGATTCACCCGCATTCTTCCTGCGTCTAAAATTATGTCGTTACTTTAAGTTACACAGCCTTTGCCGATAAGTAGATAAGTCAACTTAGACACATTTTTTCATTTCAACCCAATAGCGCATTTAAACAAAAAGGACATCTTTGATTTTTTTACTGTCGAACTCTAGACATCATAACTTTATCTCTGGTCTACAAGTATAAATCTCTGACAAATAATTGAGTTTCAAACTAAAAATTTGTTATATAAAACTCATACAAGCATTACACTACACCGAATGTAGTAACAGTGTAGTCAAAGCAATGTAACATAAATTAAAAGAAAATAAAAAGCAAATACCGCTGAGTTGGATAATATCCAAGGTTGGAACCTCATTTGGACTTGCAATTTATTTATTGCACGCCATTGCTTGCTGTGAATTGAATCAAAATTACTGGAAAATTTTCTTTATCTACAGCTTCGCTACAAGCATTTAGATACTTGAGTATCTTTTAAACGAATTATGTTATTTAAAGATTCAATAAAAATAATTGCGCAAGGCTTTTTGTGAATACTAAGCCATAAAAAAGAAGACAAGATTTAAAACAATCAAAAAGTAAAGACAATAGAGAACAAATTATTAAAATTATAATTTAGTGGAAAAACAAAAGCATAATTCTGATGAAATAATAAAAAGAGACTTAGTTTGAGTTCTCCGTTAAAATTCATGCTGTCAGTCTCTGGTACAAAACAGCGACAGATAGACACCTAAGATTATAAAGTTAAGTTATGTTTATTTCGGGGTATAAGGCAATACTCGTCGCACAACCCAACAAGTGAGGTATAATTGTTCATTCAAGATTCCCACACCGCACCGTCTCGGATAAGGAGCACCTAAGTCAACATTCCCGTTTATGATATTGCTCTAAATATATTACGCTCTGATTATGCTTTACATTCGTAGTATTGTGTGTTTCGCAACTAATAATAAACCGGGATATATACGTCCTACTGCTGGTCACAGGCCTCTTCCCATTTTAGACAGGTTTGAGTATTTATCTCTTAGCTAGCTCACTGCAAATTGGCGACTTTTCAAAGAGATTTCAATACTTGGAAACCAGATTTCCTTACGATGCTTTTTTACCGGTTGTTAGTGGTATCTTAGAACTTTGTCATAGCCACATTGGTACTTGCCTATGCAAGGAATCGAATCTGCTCGTCGTGTATACAAATCCGCACATAAAACCGGTAAGGTTAGTAGCCGCCCCCAATATTGAGAAGCGCGAACTCTGAACACATGTACACTGAGTCATTGAAGAAATATTTTTTTAATCAAAAATTTCTTAATGGACTCAAAATCTTCACAAGTTTTACCAACAAATTAATAATTTTCAACCTTAATTAAGTAAAGAGAAATTACAGCGAAAACATAATGTTTGTCCAGAAACTGCAGCCATAAAAATATTCAAACAGAGAAATGTACTCCGTCGGTCGGCGAAAACAAAAGAAACGCTCTCATTACGACCCAAAGGACGCTCGGATGTTGTCTTTATTACATTTTTGAACACCTTCCTTATTTCTTAAAGAAATGTTCGAAGAAATTTGTTTAACATTTTTTTCTCTTGGATACGCAAAAGAGTTCCGAAATTTGTTACGCTTATGTATTGGAACAAAATTGTTGTACATGTTTTTAGTGGCCTTATTGGATTAATTTCTCATTTTTCATCAATATTTCGTATAGTTAGTAAACTAAACCAAGCCTAAGACTACAGTATTAGACCTTTACAAGAACACAAAAAAAACTAGTTTTAAAAGGCAATTAAAGATACCGTAAGATAACAAAGAAAAGGTTGTGTCTGAAATTTGTTTCTTAAGCAAACCAATTCTAGATCTAAAGTATCAAACGTCATCGTTAAAACTATTTTATATGTGTACTTGACGTTTTATCGCTAGGCATTACAAAGTTTCTACCTTTGAAGTTAAAAGAATCAAAATACGAACAAAGGTATCAGCTCAAAAGACGACAGTATTCGACATACTTCAGTAAAATAATAATAATGAAGAAGCTTATCTAGATTCACTAAAAACACGAAGGTACTTAATAACATTAGTGTCAAAAAAAAAACAAAATAAAAATACAAGATAATTGATAAACAATTTCAGGCATAACCATTGTTAAGCCTTAAAAAAATTCGGGTCAATAATGCCTATCCTGATTTGGACAATATAACGATGTTTCACATACAACCACATATAGTTAGAGTATGTTCACACTTTAAAGGGAACTATAATTCGAAACGAAATCTAAAAAAATATGCAGCTTAACGATCATCCTAATCCCTGAAAAAGTTAGGTACCAATAAAACCCAGCTATCGGGCGTACAAGCGTACTGTGCTCTAAACCAATTCCTCTGGTTTTATTCTTTTTCACCATAAAAAACATATTGGTGCGATGTTTTCTCGTACACATTTCAGGTGAAATAGTGCTGTGGGTTACACTCGGGAGGCGCTATTGAAACCTTTTTGACCCATATCAAAGCTTTGGAGCAGTTTGACAGTAGCATTATTAACACGTGGCATGAGGTATGTTCCGAGGCTTACAGCATGTCCGGATAAATTCTTTTCTAATAACCCTTAAAAATCGTATAAACCTTTTTTCTTTGTTTCACATTTGGACACGGGTTTTTGTCGTATTATTTCATGTCGCAGTGTGGGCGTGATTTTCTTTGGCTGTTTTCCTTCTATTTCTTCTTAAGTTTTAGTAGTGTCCAGACTTCGGGAGCTTATTGTGGTAAACGTGACAACTCGGCGGATTGTGATGGATACCATCCTTCCGTACTCGACACTAGTCTTTTGTTATCGCCGGGGCCACTTTAAAATTCACTGTGTTTTACTAAGAGCAGAGTGGGAATATCGTACGTCTGGAGTTTGGAACAAAGAAGCGAGCATCAAGATGTATTTACTTTGACGCTGTAGAAGTATTTTAATTAAATATTTTGATGCTCTCCTGAAAATGCTAAGCTATTGTTGTTTATACATTGCAGTGATGCTTAAAATTAATACGATTTTAGAATGCAATTAACAACGTAATAAGAGTGTTTTTCGAAAAAATCATATCATTTGTAATCGACATACCCATTCAGATTTTGATAGGTTTTGACTGTGACAGTTTATCGGAGTGTCCTTTTGTCGATAGAAAAACAATTGTTTCTGCAATTGATCGATGGGCCCATTTATAATATCGCGGGAATACCATTCTACGAGTATGTAGATTGAACTTTTTTAACTGGATTCAAATATTTCATCTTTCATACTGTATGCTATACCTATTTTACTTATAAGTGGTTAGCTCATATCAAATCAGCAGTCGCGATGAAAGTTGTCAGATATTTGAACATTCTCTTTAAATCTAATTTGTAAAAATACAGTGCGTTTCGAAGCGAACTATTTATAACCAACTAAACACTTTCGCTATTTTAGCTACGATACAAATTTCAATGCACATTTTAGCTGCTATCACTAATAGATATATCAACGGTACCAGCCATGAATTCCTATCCAACGTTCGTAAGCGTAAATTTCTCTATACACCTCATACATTGCTGCGTATCGTACGAAATATATATTAAAGATGTTCGTGCAAAGACGTGGAATGAAAGAATTATCGGTGTTGAATCGTGGTTGCTGATGCGACCGGCCATTTGGCTAGCGGCCAGGTTGCTCTGCCCCGATCTTGTAATTTACTCACGCGGAATGAGATTAACACGACATCTGAATTGTATTTAGTGAATTTTCATTGTATTTTGTCACGGACGATAATGTAAGTTTGTCTAGGCGAAAAAAAATATCTTAATGTATGAACTATAATTTGTGATCTCGTTGCATGTTACTCATTAATGATGTATCAGGACTTAATGCAGATGACCACAATTATCACATAAAATTTGACCATTCATCATGAGGATCGACTACCGTGACCTTTTAAATAAGATTGTCGCGATTGTTAACGAGAGTTGCTACTTTACGCCACACATTGGTTTTCCAATCCAACGGTCATTCGACTAAAAGTGACATTTTAATGACGGTAAAAAAAGTATTCGTCAGGTTTTTATATGAGTAACAATAAATGTTCTTCGAATTTTCTTAGATACACTAGTTTAAGTATAAGATGTTTTGGAAACCAGTCGTGGTTGCAAGGCTTGTTTGAAATGTCAAGCCAGTGCCTAAATTCATTTGTGCATCGCGCTAATTCCCTCTACGTAATTTTATTATAACAATATTTTCGCTATGACGACTTTTTCAAGCAAATAAAATTTAATGCTGGCCTGTTCATTTCGTTTGAGTTAAGACTTTTAACTTTTAATGCGAGTTCTGCTTAACTTAGTAGAGTATATTTAAATGTTGGAATTAATCTTATAGAAACTATTCATTAAGTTTACCTGCTCCGTTAATTATGAACTGCAGAAGTGTATTTATTTTGTTTCATAATTTGTTTAACTTTTTATTTTAGTTGGAAATGGTCAATTAAATTGATAAGATGTTTCTGAGACAGTGACTTGTAGTTGTTTCGTTTTTTTTTTTTTTGTGTTGCACTAACAAAATTTTCTAAATAAGGATGATAATAATATTTATTTTTTGTATATGAACGACATGAATGAAAAAGGAGTAAATAATAGTGTGACTTTTGATAGGGGAAAATGAAAGAAAAAAACGTGTTGCGCTGAACCTAAGTAAAATGGGATAAGGGCAGGAAAATGATGATGATGGTGTCTTACAGATTTTCTAGTTATACGTTTGTATACCTAGTACCTACTATTAAATGTCTGTAAGCTTTACTCGTCTAGTTGTAAGTTACATTGAGATGGACAGTGAATTACAGGCGCCAGTTCGGTGCAGCCCAGGGTTGTGATGTACGGAAGGATTTGTAGCAAGCCCCTGACCGGCACTAGGACAGTGTAAGCTAGAAATAAGCTTGTAAGGCTATTGCATTACAACATATAAAATACGCCAACGTATGATATTATCATATTAGTAGTTTACTATTAGTAGTAGAAGTCACCACGCGTCAACTCATGATTAAGGAATTCGGTTGGGTCGAAAACTAGAGGGACTATTCTGATAAATACGCGTGAGTACATTTAAATGTATTTAAAAATATTTATTTTATTTCTTGAATAATCTCAAATACATTCCTAACAATACCAAAAGCCAAAGAACAGTTTAATTACAAAACCATCCGAAATTAAAAACAAACTCATAAATGACAATATAATTTTTCCAATTTATTTTCAAATACCACATGCCATGGATATTTACATAAAAAGTAATAAACGTTACCAACGTAACCAAATTGATTTAATTTCCACAATTTATAACTCTAATAAACGTTACGTACGGTACGTACGTACAAGTAGCTCAAATATTCGAGACGCTTATCATTTCCGAGCCATTGAATACCCAGCGAACGCCCCGGTCTTACCTCGAGCCATTATAAGAAATCATCTAAAGATAGGAAATAACTCGATTGTCAACTCGATGATAAATCGATTGAAACATAACATTTGGTAGTCAATCAATCGTTGTTATATTAACACTTTATTTAAATTACATATTTGGTTACAGAAGTGTAATGTTTTAAGATTACGTTTATCTATCTTCCGAATGCCTTAAGTGATTATTGTGTTCAGAGTATCTTTAAGTCTTTGCAACATTTTCATACTTATTTTGTAAAACAAAAAGTTGCCAGTAAGTTTACTGGCAAGTTTCAGTTTTCAATTATCAGACAATTTTCTATAAATGTAAATGTATTAGATTGTATTTTCTATAAATGTAATGGATTATTTTTTTTGAAATTTTTAGCATTTTAAAAAAAAATATTTTTTATTCATTCTCTGTTTAGTTGGGGTACTAGTATTCTTTTTTATATTATCTATTTGTTAACACTCTACAAGTTTACACCAAGGTTGCATATATCGTGGGCATGTAAACGTGAATTAGACATACACAGGCTACTGCCCTGTACAAACACGCAAAAGCTATGTAAATATTTTCACTGGTGACCCGAACTCAGGACTGCGGTTGTAAATGTAAAGTGTCTACCCACAAGCTCAATCGGACATTCGTTTTTATTTTATGTCACGATACAATAACAATTTGATGAGCTTGCTGTATAGGAAATTAAAACGATTTGATGGAAGCTGTCTATCTCAACAATAATATTGCAAGTAACGTATTATCACACACATCAAAAGTTTTCTGAAGTCTCATGCTATCTCTATCATCGTAAAGTGCAATGTAGAGATAAAAATACATTCAAGAACGGCATTGGCAAAGTATCGTTTCTCAATACAGCTTTAAAGGTATCGAGTTTCCATAAAATATTATAACACGTTTATTCCTCAATATTTGTGACAAGGATATTATTATTTACAAAAGGTTTCATAAACCGGAGACATCAATAACACCCAGCAAAACATTTATAATACGGAACAAAAATCTTGTCGAAATATTTTAACTAATGAAGCTAGCTGGCGCTGACTACAATCTGGACCACTGAATTTATTCACACCAAAAAATCGTGCACGAGGCCCGAACTGTACGAGAAAAAAGTATTTAATTGCTCCCAAGGAACCGAGAGAATGGTGAAAATTCGGGTAGCGAATTTATAGGAGCTATTTGGATGCAAATGATGAGCTCGGAGCTCCGCCAGTGACGGTGTAACCCCAAAAGAATAAGTGAGAAACGTCTTACGAGAAAAAGGCTCGTGAATACTTCTGTGGGCCTTACAACGTCTTAACGTAATATTTTCATGATTTTGGAAGCGTGATAGCGCTCTACACAGCGTAGAACGGTGTCTCTCTTCCACAATTGTAGAGTTATGATTTTAAGAGTTGATGGTAGGCCGTTTGATGTTTTTTTTTTACTATTTATTCACGACGGCTGAGCGCGACTTAGCCGGTAATAGCGCGATGTTGAATGCTCTTGATTTACTTAAAGATATTGCGTGTTGCAGCTCCGGTTTCGATGTGAGGTCATTTGTTATGTAGATGTGTTTTGGCAATACTTTCGGGGCTATGCGGCGGTAATGGTATTAAATTATGTGAATGCCCGAATTTAAATCAAGCTTTTCAATGTGTTGACTTTCAAGAGACAATAGAACTGTGGTATGTTATTTTACAGAAAATAAAAAATTATGTTAATTTAAATGAAATCTGCATGACTTAGTAAAACAATATAAATTTTAAAAATGAAATACACTCCTAATAAAAATTGTTTTACATCCAAAGTAACTTTGCACTATACTAAAAGAAAAGCAAAAAGTCAAGTCATTACTGACAAATGGTGAACAAAAACATCGTGAGGAAACCTTGATTTCAAATGTCCGAACCTGAAATCGCCAATTGGCAGTAAGCTAACGTGGTGATCAATGCTCAAACTTTTTCTGTATTGGAAGAGGCGTTTGCCCAGCAATGGGACGTACATAGGCTGGTTTATTATTTATCAAAAGCCATGCCATCAAGTGCCACCTATACATAAGACACTAGAAAGTATGCCAAAACTTTAAATCGAAATAAAAGGTTCAACACACAATACCAGTTAGCCGTCCAACTTAAATGTTGGATGAATATATAGCGTTGCAAGTAAAATGCATTCGCGGTTCCGTCTTTTGTTTGGTAAAGTTTCGGTAAACAAGTTCGACACTCAATCCTTTGTGGGTACTTTTGAAAAGTTGTAGAATAAGAAGGCAAAGACTTGCCGCCTACTTGACGGAGTGCCGGATGCCTCGACCGCACTCCCTTCCGTTGCTCGCCACTGCAAAAGACGTTCTGTTTATTTTTCTTCGCTATAAACGTATTTGTGTCTGAATTTGAAGAAAATGGTAGGCATTTGTTTTATTTGATGTTTTTGAATATGTGTGTTGCGTTGCGTCGTAGGTGTGAACTTTTACTGTTGTTGTTATAAGAATACTTAGGTTTTAGACAGTGCATGGACATTATTTCGACGGGTCCTACGTATAGTGGTGTAACCCGCAAAACACCAAAATACGTTTTTTTGCACCAAAGGCCTTAAAATTACCTTAACTTTATATCCTGTAAAAATTATATTATTTTATTCAGAAATTTCAGAGATACAAACTTGTAAACTAATATAAGTGACATGATTTTCGGCCACACGACCATCTACACTGATGTAAGTCACTTGCACCAGTGTAGGTAGTCGCGTGCGCCGCGTCACGTACGCGCAAGTGCCATTTACTCCAGTATGCGCGCTGCGACGGAGTCGGGAGCACGTTAACACTGGTATAACTGCGTTAAATGCTAACGTATTCTTCTGTATCAAAACTATTTCGTGGCCTGTTTTTAGGGGTTGTGTTACTTTTTTACATATTTAACAAGTTTTGTTTGCTTTGAGTAAGTAGTGGTGAGAATTCATAACAATTAAGGGCTCACGAGGTCAATTAATAATAAATTTATGCGTTAAAAATTGACAAACAAATTACTAAGTTGACAGTACTAATATTTCTACAAAAGGGTTTAATTAATGTTCACCTAATGCAAGATACAGATTGTACTGCTTGTAGATTTGTTTGTGCCGCCTGCATTTTTTTTTTTACGTATAAATTATGTAATGTAGACGCACGGGTGTACTGCATACTCTTCACACTAAATTATAGAGTTTGTTTTTCCCTTTTTAGTTAGTGGTTGTTTTTTTACAGTCGGGTTTTTTTGTTTTTTTATTATTATTTTATTCTTTCAATAAATTTTACACTTATATCAGCAGGAATACAAAGTAGTAGTATACGAAGTCACATGTGACTCGGTTTTATTTTCTTGATATTGTTATCTGACGTAACCTACATTATTTTAATAATAATATCTATTTACTAATTAAATAAATAGCGATACTACTTTTAATACATTTTTTGCAGCAATTAACGTAAGGATTTACCAAATTTTGCTACTTGGTAACTAACGAGACAATTTTTTTTTATGTACCCAAGTACATCATTTTTAAAGGTGTAGAAATATTCCAGAGGTAAACAATGTAACAATATTCGCAACCTCAGTTTATTTTGGTAAAGTTGTAGTATTGAAAAAACAATTAAGTTCAATCAAAACTTAAGTATAGTAATACAAAAGACATTCAAATTAAACTTATAAAGGACTTAGTGGTCGCCCGCAACTTCGGCCGCACGAGTGTCGGTTATAACTGCAAAACATTTCCCTCCTCTGACGCAGTCGGTTAAAAAGTTTATGTTTTAATCCAGGTTGTCAGCTAACTCCATACGACATTTCTTCAAAATTGGTTAAGTCGTTTAAGCGTCAAACAGTAACAAACATCCAATCCATACTTATGCAACTTTCGCGTTAACTATATTAGTAGGATATTTTCAAATGTATGAAATGCATATTTAAACAAGTATGACGAGTGCGGTGATGTGATGAGGCATTCGTATGAAGGGTGTCACCCTTCATACGAATGCCTCATCACATCACATCAAATCACCATTTAATACAAGTTGTAAAAATGTAATGAAATTTCCATCATCTGATTTAGACTCTAAGGTCTCATTGCCCTGTTTTTAGGGGTTGTGTTACTTTTTTATACATTTAACAAGTTATGTACACAACTATACACTTAATAGAAGCACATAGTTCGAAAAGAGTTGCACAAAGGTTATACTAATTTCTTTAAAATACCTTTTCTAGCGGATCTGCAAAGGGAGAAATAAATTAGAAACATCAACGTACAAAAACTAGTGGACGTAACTGAACAGACGTAACGTACGTAACTGACGTAACGTAACTGAAAAATAATAGTGGAAATGCTATTTATAAGAAAAATTATATGAAATTCTAGACAAGCTAGTCTTAAAAATAAAAAAAACAATTAGGTATTATCGTAAGAAAACCTCTTTATAAATCAAACCTTTTTTTTTACTTAAAATAAGAAGATTACATTTTTTTGTTTTATTATTTTTAGGATTGCAAGGCCAATGATTTTTTTTTCATTATTAAGAATGCTACTATCTAATAATAAAGTGTTATTTTGTATTTTAAATGTTTTTATTTAACTTCTTGCCACACTAATTTAAATATTCACAGTTAATAATAATACAGCAAACTGTTGCAAGTAGCTTTCCAGTACTGAGTAAACTGTTGTAAGTGTTAAAAAGTCGATAAAAGTAGATAAAAGTAGGTATTATTTTTAATATTATAACCTCATATTGGTCAATAACACTGAAATACTATGTTTAAAGAGTAAAATTCTTCAGATTTGCTTTATTATAAGTATAAGCAAGTACACTATATACTGGTATAAGTGGCCACTTGTATCAGTTTACAGGTTCTACTGTAGTAAAGAAAACAAGCTACATCAATGCAAGTCAACCTATTTTCCAAAGTATAAAAAAAGAAGAAAAACCAATAATGCAGTCTTATTTCTTAAATATCAAAATATAACATACTAAAATTTCAAGTGTTTTTATTGATTTACGACAAAGTTACAAGCTTTAGAACCTTTAAACCGCTCTCTTGAAAAGTTGTGTTTTTGCACTTGTACTAGTCTACGTAGGACCCGTCGATTTGTGTATTTACATCTTTTGTATGATAAATTATAATTAGTCTTACAACCTTTTTTAATAACCTTTTATAAATAATTTATAATTTAACTTTACTTGCTTTTCTTTGACTAAAATCGATTTGTTACGTGAGTCATATCGCGACTCCGATAACTACATAATATAATTCCACAACAGTCACCCTTAATATTTCTAGTCAATCCTATATTAAACTTTTTCTTTTGAACATCAGTTTGTTCAACTAAAACGATGTCTCACAGATTTTACCTCATATATCATTTATAACAGACCTTAACCCCATAAAGAGTAACAAAAGAATAAACAAAACAGAGATTGTCAATATCAACCAAACGACACCTAACCCATAAATGAGCAGTCGACTATACATAGATCTTTCTGGAACAAATATAAAGCTAACCAGTAATAATATCTTTATACTCCAATCTTATTTACAGTAGAATCTAAAATTCATTTGAACGTGGCCTTATTAAGGTAAGATACGTAGCTTCAAAGGCTGTAAGTATTATCTGGTTGTTAAATATAATCGGATTAAATACCAACCAAAATTGGGGTACGTGGGAACACAGCTTTGTAAAATTGTACTTTGACATTTACTTGTATTAAATGGGTGAACGAAACTCGCCTTGAAGGATAGACCACACATGAAAATAGATTTGCGAAAATGAACCCTAAGGCCTTGTAATAAGAGCTGTAGAAGAAAAATTGTGATGGATCTAGTATTTGGATTTTTGGAATATAGACATCTGGTCTTGTTTATTTATGAGTAAGAAAGGAAATAGGTTTTGGATATCCAGCTGAGGTTTTAAGATATTGCAATAATATTGTTCCGTTTTTTCTGCTACGGTTTCCAATTCAAATCGTGCAGTTCAGGCAATATTGCAGGCAGGATGAATGGTGTTTGTTCGAAGTTTATTTACATTTCATTGGGTTTATGGTTTACGAAGCAACAATAACCGGTAGCGGTTTATTGAAAGTAATAGTTAGGTATTCAATCTACAAAAAAACCCTATATCATTATTTTCCACAAATTCATTGTATTTTTTACCTTAGAAAAGTTTGGGCTAAAATTCAAAATTAATTAATAAAAGAACACCTCAATATAGTTTATACGTAGCACGTTTCAATTAAAATACATGTAGGTTTTTACAAGTATCGGTTTTGGAAATAACATCAAAAAAAACACCTAACAGACAAAATTAATAATATTTATTTTTTATTCAAACAATTTAACCACATATCCCTTTAAATATAAGGGTACTTCTCAGATTTCGTGCAAAATGGATGCAATTGTGACAATGTCAAAAATGTTTATTTTTCTGATGTCAACTCAAACCTATAATAAATTTATATTTACTGAGCGATTTATCTGTCATTCCACACATAATTAATAAAGATATTGATAAAATAAGTTTATGTTCGCTGAAGGTAATGAAATGAGTACATCTGGTAATGATATTTTTCAAGAAAATAATGAGTAAATATAGCTGGAAATCAATAAAAAAAACTAGTATGACATCATAATGTATTTATTTCGTGATTTTAATTACTCGTCGATGCTGAAGAATCAACACCTCACTAATTTTCTTGTTTTTCTTTTTGTTTTCTAAGCAATGTTTACTATTCACTTTCCACCCTTTTCGCTGTAGTCTTTGATTTCTTGGCGTCATATCTATAATGCACTTAATTTTCTTTTCTTCTTTCCTTCTTAAATATATATATTTTAGAACCATTTACTTTCACTTCAGCCTATTTACACATCATCATTAAAACTGAAGGTAATTGATGGTAATGTATTAGAGGGTAATGAGATTTAATAACTTTTTTGGATATTATGCATTTAATAATCACACCATTTCTATAATATAAGTTTCTAGGTATTGAAAATCAACAAGTCTATTAAATCTAATCCCAAAATAAAAAGATGAGAACTAACCGTTAAATTTAAATGAGGTAATTAGAAAATAAATTCTGGAAACCACTAATCACGACAATTACACGAGAATTACAGAAAATTGGGCAAATTTCATCCTCTTTACTGATTCTCGGGCGATTGGCGGCGTGTGCGCGAGACTGTTGCTATGGGAGCTGTACCCATAGCACTAAAATATATACATATCGGTATACTGCCGATATAATAAGGGACTTACGGATTAAGGCTCAATTTCATAAGAAATATAAAAGATCAAAACTGGACAACGATTACACAGAATTTTCAAAGTATAGGGCCAGTATTAAAAAAGCAATAGAAATAGCACATAAAGAATATAAATACAAAATTCAAAATCATTTTTTAAAAGACCCAAAATCTTTCTGGCATTACATTAGGTCAAAGAAAAATAAAGCAAATAGGCAGGGTATCATAAAGGACGGTCAACATCTTAGTGACTATGAATGTGCAAAACATTTCGCAGAGTTTTTTGAATCGGTCTACAGCAAACAGGCACCGCGACTGGACGCGCAAGCGGCGGCGGCGGAGGCGGGCGCGACTAGTGGGCGCGTGCATATTGAGACTCTAAGTCTCAAAGAGATTCAGGATGCTCTCAGCAGTCTTAAAGCGAAGCGGTCTTCGGGTCCAGACGGAATACCAGCATTCCTGTTCAGAGACTGTGGAAGGGTATTGGCAGAACCGCTGCAATATTTATTTAATACTTGCTTAAAACAAGAGGTCTTTCCTGAGATGTGGAAAACTACGCGAGTTATTCCGGTACCGAAAGGTAAGTCAGGTCCAGATGTCACTAATTATAGACCAGTAGCAGTGCTGTCAACGCCTGCCAAGGTGTTTGAGTCTGCTATCCAGCGTTGCCTGCAAAGGCAAGTTCAAGTGCAGCTGTCAGACTCACAACACGGATTTCGGCCGGAGCGCAGCACGGCTACAAACTTGCTGAATTTCATGGGGCAGGTGGTACCAGCGGTCGACGCAGGTGTGCAGGTGGACGCGGCCTACTTCGACTTCCAGAAGGCGTTCGATAAGGTCGATAATGATATCCTGTTAAGGAAGCTGGCAGAGGTCGGATGTACTCCACATCTACTTCGATTCTTTGTCAGCTACATGAAGGATCGGCAGCAGTATGTAGACGTCAATGGGTGCGAATCTGAACCGTATTACACGAGGTCCGGGGTAAGTCAAGGTAGCAATTTGGGACCTCTTGAGTTTATTATAATGATAAATGACTTGCCGAAGGTAGTTAGACACGGATCGTGTTTATTATTTGCAGATGACCTTAAATTAATGTTAGAGGTTAAGAGTGAGTCAGACTGCGACCATCTGCAGGAGGATATTAACAGTTTAGTGAAATGGAGTCACAGTAACAAACTGTACTTTAATGTCACCAAGTGCTCAGTAATGACATTTACTCGCGCAAGGACCCCTGTGCATTACGAGTACAAAATAGACGCCACCCCCTTACAGCGCGCATCGCAGGTACGGGATTTAGGGGTGATTGTTACTCCGGATTTAAATTTTAGGGAACATATAATTAAGGTATGCAAAAAGGCCTATAGGAATCTTGGGTTTGTACTCAGGCAATCACAAGGTTTCACCAATATTGCGGCACTTAAGGTCCTGTATGACGCTCTGGTCAGGAGCCACCTGGAGCACAGTGCTGTTATATGGGCCCCGCACGAGGCTAAGTACAAGCTGATGCTGGAGCGTGTACAAAACAAGTTTACGAGACACTTGTACCATAGGCTCTATGGGGTATATCCTTTTTACCCTTTAATGTACCCTACATTATTTGTACTGGGAATGGTAGGGTATAATGAACTGCGAGTACGTCGAGAGTTTGCACTTGTTTCGTACTTAGTAAAATTACTTAGGGGTATATTATGCAATCCAGGAGTTCTCCAGCGCCTGAGCCTGAGTGTTCCGGATCGCTACGTGTGGAGAAGACATCGCCCGCCATTACTGGCAGTACCAACAGCCAGGACCAACTTACTCGCCAAATCGGCTGTGACCCGAGCAATCCGGATTATTAATGAACTGCACTATAAGACTGACGTATTTACGTGTAGCATTAGTGATTTTAATAGAAATTTGTTATTTATCCTTTGTTATAGTATAGAATAGATACCTATATATATTTTTTTATGAAAGTAGGATTAAGGTTATAATAATATTATATACAATAGCTGTAAGTTATAGATACGTATTATTTAATTTAAGGTATAAATTTAAGATTTAAATATATATGTAAGTATAAGAAACATAACTGTCGCATTAGGTGATAACCTGCCTGTAATGACTAGTTATAAGTTGGAAATAAATAAATAAATAAATAAATAAAATAAACTATAATATTTTGATAGTTTGTTTATGCTGAAGGTAATGCAACTTTTTTTTTGGGAAAATTGTTTTAATTTCAGGTACGTCAGGGACAGTACATATTTATAAAATAAATATCAAGTTTTATTCCTAATGTAATACCTAAGGTTTGAAAAGTAACCACTTAGAATTAAAGCTTATAGATGAGGCTTGTTTTTAATGTGTTTGCTTAAAATTATAAAAAGGACACTGAAAGGAATGAAATTTTGACCTGTTTTTGTTTTTTTTTTTATTGATTTAACCATAATCATACTATACTTATTGCAGCAAGTATACCTTATAGTTATAACTACAACATACAAAAATATTGGTTCGCATTACGTACTTAAAATCGTAAATAATTAACCGGACATGCGATTTGCACGAAATCTGAGAAGTACCCATAAATTCCTCCATCAAAATAAAAAGATGTGTAAACCAGACAGACATCGCGGTGATTTCCTGAGAGCTCTGTTTCCAATTTTTGCGGCAAAAACCAAGCTTTACCCAGAAAAAGATTTCTTTTCCTCGTTTTGTTTAGATGTATATCTCTGCAAACAATTATGAGAGTTAATTGAGGAAAAAAGACACTTAATTGTACTTATTACATACTTTTGCATAATTTGTATTATGAAATTTGTTGGTGGTTTGTTGGTTGGGCAGCTGAGAACTACTTAATAAGTTGGTACTTAAACATAAATTGACAACTACTTGCCTAAGACACACTTAAATATTATGTCGTTTGACACTAAAAGTATCACCGGATTACGTTATCATTTTACCAGAATTATTACTAAGAGTTGTAATCAATTTAAAATCTGTTTATAATTTATAAATGTTAAATCTACTAAATGCATAGTAATATTTTTTCGATAACTTGCAACCTACCAACCAATTTTGCTTGCAACCAATTTTCATAAATTCGTTCTAAAACCATCATCATCCAACCAGTCATAGCTAAAATATAAAATACATTTTTTACACTAAGAACTTATTTACTCATTCTTCTGTCTTCTCTCAATCAATTCAAGAACTGCAAAGCATCTTCTAACCATTCCCAAACTTTCTCAAAAAAGACGCTTGTTAAAGGCCGTGCGGTGGGTGGCCGGCGTCTTCCGGCACTATACGGTCCGGAATGGCCCGGAGATGGGCCATTCATCGTCCATCGACATGCAGTGTGCGCTGTGTACGTCGCTTTGTGGCTGCGGAAATATATCGGGATACGTTTTTATTTCTATGATATGTTACAGAATAAGAGCTGTTGGGCGTTTGTGATATTTTGATTCTTGCTTGTTTTTAAAACTATGTTGTATAAGGAATGATATGAATGAAAAAGGAGTAAATGATAATGTGATGTCTGATAGGGGAGAATGGATGAAAAAAACGTGTTGCGCCGACCTAAAGTAAAATGGGATAAGGGCAGGAAGATGATGATGATTGTAGAACTGTGACATGCTTATCGACTATTTTAAGTAACATTTATTTCATCTCTTTCTTGGTACTGTTTTTTTAGCAATAAATCACTTTATATAGCTTTAAAGATAATGGAAACGGTAGCAACTAGAGCCAAGTTCTTAAATTAACGATAGTTGAATAGGAAATATTTAAAAATTTCAGCTCCAACGTGAACCTAATCATTGAAAAGAGATAATTGTTAAAATTTATTTCATCCCTACTTCATAATATCCGTACACATTTCTAATGCCACATTAGTATTCAATTGAATCGTAACTCGAATGAAAGGGCCCTCGGCAAACTCTCAATTCATTAACAGAAGCGCGAGCCGGATAAATAAATTAGAAAGCCATAAAAATCCACACGGACGAGTTACCGAGCGATTTGGGAATTTAATAAAATAACTTTATGTTTTAATTAAATTTTACAGGTAACCAATTTAGATGCGTAAACGCGTGTATATAACTGTAATTTGTATTGAATATTTATTACTAAATTTGTTAGAAGGTAAAAAGAATAAGCATAGAGCAAATCGTATACAGAACCTCAAATCTGCTGAACTGAGCTGTAGTAAGTAGACTGTGTAGTAAACGCGACCCAAAATTACATTTTCAAGTCAGTAAGCAATAGTTTTGTCCAACAAATAATCCTGGCGACCATTCAGCCCTGTAATCAGGCTATCTCGGTTTATCGCGAGGAAAAACGCATTAAACCGACTCAAGAATAACTGCGCACTTACACTTTGTAAAATTAATTAGGCACATTTCGCTCCACCTTCCCGATAACTTAAAGTGAGAGCTGAAATTTGCAAGCGGAACTCGCAGTAATAAATTTAATAGCAAAATAAACGACGTCGTTAACTTATCTAAAATATTGTCGGTTGAATAACTCAACGCGTTTGATACCGTACCAGTTAAAACGGAGGTGGCCTCGCCGAGATTTAGAAAAAAATTGAATGGATTCATTCATCAAAATGGCATGATTTATGATCTGAAACTCTTTCAGTAAATACAAATGAGAGGGTAGTGAGGACGTTGGGTCACTGCCAAAGTGAAGCCTGATTAATGATTTTTGAGGCGCACAGAAATATTCTGCGGAAAAATAAATTCGAAAACTTGTCGGTACACCACAGGAATTCGTATTGGGAACTAACTTTTTGTTTTAAATATAAATCAAGAGTTTTGTTTACATTCGTTTTTGTGTCTTGTCAAACTTTAGTCATTGTACAAAAAGTTGAACTTTGCACTCTAATGGCCACTCAATTAACTTGTATACTTATGCATGAAACTTAAAGTTAGTACCTACTGTTATAACACAGAGCAATTATGAATACAAGTTTAAAAATACCTACTACGATTCCTATTACAGTTTATTCATAAGCACATTTACAACTTAATTTCGAAGCTTTATAATAATAAAGTATTATACTATCAATTTTTTAAACTACATACATATCAAGTAACATTGTATATTAAAAAAAACACGTTTTTCTTAACTTCACGACGCAATTCATGAATACTACACTTACAGCTCTATCTGATTCAATACAAACGTAGCACAAAAAGCCTTACTTATATCTTACCCACAAACCTAGTATTAGAGCCCTCTTTAAGGGATTTTTCTAAAGCTACACTTAAGATATTCCCCTGAACTGTAGTGAACAACTTAAACTCCGCTATAATTCAGCAATCTTAACTCTACCTTCTTGGCTCTACGAACTTAACTCTTATTTATCGGATTTCGCGAGGGAACCGTTTCAGTATTCTTAAAAATAAATATCTGTCTTCAATTGAGATTTGGGAATAGGGAATGGGAAAATAAGGATGAAGGTATTTAAGTAAAATTTGTGAGTTATTGAACTTTTAATATGACACTGCAGAAATTATTTGTATATAATACCTAACAGAAAAGTTTGGGCGATAGTTTTTTTTTGGGAACAAGTATGCTTTAAAATAACGAAGACCAAATAATTGATCGCAAATATAAGTAAAAAAGCTGTATTAAAATTGTATTCATTTAATCATTTTACCATTAAAAAGTAAACAACATGCCTATTATAAGTTTTATTGTTATCTAAAAACTTGCATTTGTCCTCAAAGTTGTCTGTATCAATGTAGTTACACAGTTTAATAAGTTGCCGAGCACAGAGTTGCAACAGTTCGTTAACTCTAATTCTATCAGAGAGGTTCCTAGTTTTTGTTGCTACGTGAAGGTAACAACACTTGTTCAATCTGGGTTCCTACCACTACAACTTAAAACAAGACTCTTGTACTAGCAAGCGAGACAATGCTCTACACGGCGTATAGTCCTGTCTCGTTTACACAACTGCAACGTTCTTAGGTTGAGATGTGGTAGTAGGTCCCTTGAGTTCACTCGCTGTAAATAATGTTAGCAAAAGTTACAAAAAAGAGTTAAAAATTAACTTGAGTAAGGAAAGGAAGAGTTTTTTCAGAGCTTAGGTAGTAGCCAGGAGACATGGATGTCCTTTTATTTATAGTCAAAGGATTTCTAAATTACTTTCATATTTTTTTGTCGTTGGATGCCAAAGTTAATTTTTTGTGAAATAAATTTTAAATATTGCAGCATTTCTTGCACAGAGGAAAAGAACACTATACACAGTTATTTCCTTTTCAAAAAAGAGTGGACAATAAATGCTTGTACATCAATTAGCTTCTCAATCTACGTTTGCATTTAAATAATATTTAAGGGTTATATTTTGATAATGTTTGATATTTCGGTATAAAAAGTACCTAACGATTTTTAGTTTGTAAATCGTTAAAAATCAATTGACAACAGAGCAAAAAACTTATAACTAACAATTTCATAAAAAAACCAATAATTAAAAACAAAACGTTTCCACGAAAAAGGTTTCTATTTTGCAAACAATGTCGACATCCAAAATCTAGATTAAAACCTCTTCGAACGAATTCGGAAACCTTTCCCATCCTGACAAAGCAAATCTTAACAAGGGCCGATATTAAATAAAGATTCTGTGGAAAAATTAATCCTTATTGTTTTTGAAGCCATCGTTAGTTAATCAGCTTTTGTTAAGCACATTGAACAGAGATCGTTGTGTTAAAACTGCTGAAATCGCGTTAAGTACAATCAAATGTTAATTGCTCGCTACATTTTATAGACCTTTCCGATCGGTCGTTAGTCTTAATTGGTCGTATATGCAAAGCGTTGATGTCAAATTAGATGTTTCCTGATTGGACTGATCGTGTACGTGTATTTTGTTTTTTTTTACTTACATGTGATTGCAAGGACATGCCCACTCAAATAACCAATGGGCGCTGCGATGTGCAGTTTTAATCTCGAATCATTGGTAAATAAAAACAAATGTCAATTGTAATGAAGAGTCTAGGATCTAAAAGTGCATGTTCTCATAGAAAATGTTACTAAATTAAGATACGATACTTTTCTCATTAAATGCTAAAATAAATCCAAGGTTAAAAACAAGAATAGGCCACATTTCCCAAATACTCTTAAACACACACGAGTTGTAAGGAGCCAAAGGCGACCCTTACATAAAAATACCATATTCTTTAGCCTATCCAGTAAATTCCTTGCATATGATAAAAGGCACAATATCACATCAGTATAAATAAGGAAACTCATACATATGACGGAGGAAAACGTAAAAGACTTCACAATTTTACAACTCCGACGAAAATAAAATTAAAATCGAAGGTTGAATGTACATATTGACAAAATTAAATCATAAAAGCTTATTCTTTGGATTTTTGTCCTTATAAAAGTTATAAAATGAATATGTATTTAAAATGAAAAAATGTTTGATGACTTGGAAATATTCAATAAGTCGTCACTTAGCTCATTCCATCTCTTTAAAGATGTAAAGTAGTGACAGATAAACATTATAGTTAATCTTAAAATGCTTCTCAATTTCTAAGTAAAATAAATAGCGTAAGTAATTGCAGGAGTAAAAATATTCGTATACCTATTCAACAAAATGGGCTTAAACATTCAGAAGTTACGGCGAAATAAAGTAGCGCAGATACCTAAAAATATCTCTCTCTTTTTTTGTACTCTTTTTATTATTACTAGCCCTAAATGTCCCACTGCTGGGCGAAGGTCTCCTTTCTCTTCTTCCACTTGTCTTTCTCAAGAGCCACGAGTGACCAGTTTGGTAGAAATGAATCCAGGTCTCTTCGCCATCTCTGCCTCTCTCTCTCTTCTTTTGAACTACAGTGCAAAAAAATACCTTACTAATATTATTTTTTTTCAAATAGCAAGTTGATTGGTAAAACCTAAAACAAAACTAAATTATTTGACTAAAACCTTTACGTTATTTAAAAGTATTGACACCACTGACACCTCAATTAAGACAGCCTATAATAACAAAATTAAAAGACTTGTCTAAACGATCATTATTTTTTGTATGTAATCAAAATAAAACATTATGAAGGACCCAATAGCTGTTATAGGCGTTATTACCAAAACTTTGATACTTAATCACGGGCATAAAAATGTTACGCTTTAGTTCAACGCAATTTATTAATGCTTTAATCTAATACAGGATCATAAATCTTCTTTTTTTTTTGTGTTTCGGTCATAATTTAATTAAACGTTTCTCTCCTGACACTCTTCAAACATTTCTGGTGCTATCTTTGGGATCTATTTTTGGATTTATGTGTACGATAATATTTATTTTATTGATAGGTTCGTTTGTTGACCAAGTTTTAGGTCCTAGATATAGAGAAAAAAACTTATAGTACGCATTTAGGATTTGAGTTTACAGATCATTACTGATGATGAAATTCAAAATTTAAATGTGTTTCTTGACTAAAATAAGGGATGTCAGATAGATGCCTAATTATCCTACGTAAAAAGATATAAGTAGCTGAAAACTAACTTTAATATACCTTGGGAAAATGTTAATAACGATACTTAAATATCATTTAAAATCTGATTCTAAAATTAATATCTATTTGAAAATAAATATTAGAATAAGAGATGCCTAAGTCCCTCCTTAATATTTTGTAAGCTATACAAACGAAAGTTTCTTTCACCCACTATACAACGGCACGTCAACAAAATCGTTGTAAATAGTGGGAGGGTCAAACCAGGCTTTGTTATATCGAAGCCGTAATAGGCAGAGTTGGAACTTTTGCGGCTGCTCAAACCTACTCTCGTATAAGTTGATCTATGATTTCGCTAACTACATTTTGAGGATACACGAAATTAAATTAACATTTGCCAAATTTGTTTTGAAACCCATTAACCGTTATAAACTTGTATTTGAATTAACTGTTTTGATTGTGATTGTCTGTCTAATTTGGGGGAAACGGGGTATTTTGTTTGATTGATGGTATCTAAGGCTTAGTTTACTTCGATGATTTCGACTAGAGAATTGAAACCTACTTTTACAAGTGACGTTTATGTGAGCTGATCAAATCGCTTGAACGCCGGTTTCAATGTGACACATCCAAGCCACATGACGTATCGAATGGAATTAGATTTCCATTCAAAATCTTTTGTCGAGAGCAGTACAAGAACAATTTCTATCATTGCTCAAGCATGTCTATGAAGGGGCTGTAGTATAAGTGCTATAGGTAGTGGGACTATGGTTGCACCCAAATTGGGCCACGTCGGAAGAACTACCACCCTTCCACTTAAAACAGACGTAAATTAGCGGCTTCTCCTTTGTTCCCCTTTGGGTTTAAGGAAGATCCGGTAGCCAAACCCTTTTTTCAAAAGCCATTTTGTACCCAATACGTCTGGCTTGATTTGAAGACAACCTTAAGCAGTAATATTTACACACTTTGAGCTACTTGTAAGTTCTGAGCATGTCCTCTATAAAATCCCCACTTACTAAACACTATCTTTTAATATAAGCTTGATATATCGAAAACATAATCTCTATACGTAATTTTCGTGTAAAGGTGCGAAACCCTTCATGTAAACGAAAATGTTAATTAGTGTTAAGTGCAGCTTGTTAAGGGTCGCAACCAAATGGTTACCCCGACGATCTATTTTTGTGAGGCTTCTCTACATAGTGTAGTGATTCTTAGGAAATTGGCAAAGCAATTTACGTCATACTGTGTCTGCCTATACTGTGTTATTGTGAAATGATTTGATTAGCTGACTCGAAACCAATCAAAATATTTTCTGTCACTGTTGTAACTCTGAAATTAATGTAGGTATCTATGTGCATAATACATTAATCATGGGTGATGATAAATGATGTTACAAACAAAAGATTTCCCCACACGCAAAACCAATGATTTCTCCATTGACCATCAGCCACCAAAAAGCATTATTAAATTCCATACCTCCATTTTCTGTTTACACATTTTTCGCCGCACATACCCACGAAATTGCCCCCATGTCCTCAACCTCGTAATTCAAATTACAAGCGAGAACAACAAAGTTATAGAAACGTACGAAATGATTTATACTACGGGGCAGCCCGGGGGCACGATAGTAAGCGACGTGTTAACTTATCCCTATGGATGTTGGGACGCGCAGTTTAAAGTGCCCTACATTGCCCTACATTATGCCTCCTGGCGTTACATATTAGTTGTTAATCATTTCGGTATCTGTGTAAACGGTTTGCGAATTTGAGATGTTTTGTTTCGGGTTTGTTTGAGTTTTTGGTGTACGTGCTGATTTTGTTGGCTACATACTTAGCTACTTACCGTTACTTTTATGTGTTGTGGATAAGATTGTTTTTTTTTTTTTATAAAACAGTTTTTCACTTTCACTATTTTTGTTTTGCTATGAAAATAGGTAATTTATAAAACTTAGGCCCATAGCACATGGCGTATTTTAAACGCGCAGGCGACGCGCGTATTAGGAACGCGCGTCTTCGACGCCGTAGACGCCGATTCTTGCGTTTGCATTGATGATACAAGCGCGCGCATGAAGCGCGTATACGCGCAGTAGAAGCGCGTACAAATGAGCGGGGTAGAGATAGAGGGGGGATGCGCGCTCATGCCACCACTGCGCCGTTGTTTTTTTTCTTTTTAAAAGAAGTACTAAAGCCAGTGTACCCAGTGTTATATCAACGGACGCCATTGTACAACTGGAGAGAGGAGTCTCTGATCAAAACGCAAAGGCTAAGAGCGACTACAACACGTATACACGCAGTAGAAGTGCGTATACGCGCAGTAGAAGCGCGTTTCACGGCCGCATTGTGTGCTTAAGATACAAGGTTGCGTTCAACTCTCGTATGAAGCGCGTATACGCGCGTCATCTGCGCGTCGCCTGTGCGTATAAAATACGCCGTGTGCTATGGGCCTTAAAGATAGACAAATTCTTAGCAAAAATTAACAAAATACACATTATATTTTTGATAGCTCATAATAAATTATCTTATCAAATCAGAGTAAAAATATTTGAGAATTTATTTAGAGTCATAGATGGACGATCCATGTAAACACGCTTGCGTTTTACACCAAGTGCGCTTGTTTTCGTTACCGTCGCGTCGGCTAGAAGCTGTTATCACATTTAAAAAGAGTGCTCTTATACCGGCAAAATCGAATGAAGTTACCTTGAAAGCTCTCCAACAAAGCACGTCACCTGTACTTGAGGAAAACTGTGAAAAAATCTTCCTTTTCCCCGTGATAACCACCCATTAGACGCCCTTTCTTACTTTTATTACAGCCCAAACAAAATTCAGCAAAACCTTATTTTATTTCAGTTCAACTTTAGGATGTTTCGCCTAAAAATAAGTTGTTGGGATCCCTCACGTGCAGTTTTATTATGATTTATGGTAAATCTGGGGACATTTTGTGTTCTGGAAATTTTATTTAGACTAACTAGATTCAGACTAGGATGTTATGAATAGAAAACTTCACAATCCTCTTTTGTTTCAATTGCTGTATTAGAATAAAATAATAATCCACATATTTTGGTTTCACAACATTTTGTAACGCTTTCCAAAATTTCGGATTTCCCTATGTAGTAGTTTCTTTGTTTACCAAATTGCCCCACTTAGTCTTCAAAATGCTACTATGACAAATACTTAAGTTTCATAATTCAGGGACTAAATTGAGCAGAAAAATAAGCACTTAACACAGCTTCAACATGAAAGAAAATAAAAACTAAGTTCGAGCAAAAAAATATCGAAGGTTTTACAAGGAACATGAATAGAACGCCACCTATGCAAATACTCTAATATTGATGGAGTATTATGAAAACTTTTGATTGATTTCCACGAGTTACATTTCCATGTTTACTCAGAAAGGGGAAAATATCGAAACACTCTTCATCGTACGAGAGGTGTGTGTAGGGTTGCCACGAATAAACAACTTGATATAAAAATATTATTATTAATCGGAAGAAAAATCTTTATAAGGTTATAACGTTTTTGGGACCGGTTTGGATTGAGTTATAAATTCCTGTAATTACAATCTTAGATGAAACTAGATTAGTAGATCAATTATATTTCAGTAAGCTACAGATTTGATAATTATTTTGTACGATGTAAAATTAAAGTTTATTAATATGACGATATAAGTTATAACAATAGGTGCCAACCTTACAGACACAGTCCTAAATATCTCAAAACAAACATTCCTGGCGAGTTCGTGCTATTTCAAAATACAGAAGGAAATACTGAAGCGTTTTATTGTGAGAAAAGCGAGTTTGTGCCGTTTAATAGCCGCGTAAAATTGCTACGATCAACCTAAGACCAACAAACTGGTCGTCACGTCGGCAATCTTTCACGCACGAATTGTACATCACACTTACACGATGATATAATTTGCTACCAATTTTATTTATAGCTAAAATATAGCCGACATCCACCTAAAAAGGATTTGGAGCTGCCAAAGTGGAATTGCTATCGATCGGCCAATTTCGGGCTCCGGGCAGAATTTATTTGTATTATATTTTCAAGGTTAAGACGAACATTCGAGAAGTTATAAATGTGACAGGAGCAGTTCTGGGAGACTAGGTTTTTGTGTTAAACTTGTGTTTAGGTGTAGGTTCTATGAAATCGGATTTTTTGGATAAAATGAAATTGAAGATACTACAGTTGCGTAAAAAATTGAAAGCTAGTTTTTCGTCGGAAAGTTCCTGCGATTGTTATTTTATTCAACCCTCATATGTATAATACATATTTAAAATACATTTATATAACAGAAGTATGTCGAAACAACATTATGCTAGTCACTATAAATACAAAAATATTCAATCAACACTCGAACTGACAGGAAGTGAAAATCCATGTTTCCTGCCTATCCCTCTGAGACACTATCATAAATCACACTGCTTAAGCAAAACCATGGAAACTCAAAATAGACACGTCAAAGGAAACTGTGACAAAACTTACTCAAAATTAATAAAAAAATAAGAAAGCTGCACCTAAGTGAAATGGATAGCTATATCCAGGATTTCGGCCAATTCTATTATTTTTACAAAAATTGATAATAAGAACCTCTACGTACCATATTTCCGCGTCTAGTTTTGACAAAATGGATATTTTTATCTGCGAAACAATTTTCGTAATTCCGGACGGGTTCTTCAACATGGTTAGAATAACAATTTTACAATTTTCTGTTGTCACGTACTCGCCACTCGTTGGACCCCCGAAGGAGAAAAGAAATAATTTCAAGCAATCGGAATGTCTAAATTTATATTCAGACGACGTCAATTTAAATGTTTGGCTTTTAAAAAGTCAAAACAAACAGTACATTGGCACTTTCAATTTATGAGATAATTTTATCATTGAAAATGAATAATTTATTTAATTACTTTTCGCAGTTCTTATTTTTTTTTATTGTATCATGTACTTTTAAAATAATCTGTCTTTCACTCGATTATATAAATAGATTCAGTAATTTTTTAACGAGTTAAAAGTTAAAACAGGTATTTTAATACCTCTAATATGTTAATTATAATCCAATCCTACTTTTGTTAAAACAAAACACAAATCAAGTATTCGAATGAACACACGCTACAAATGTGTGTTTAATTTGTAATCCGGTCCGAAGAGAGATTAGATCCGTCTAAAAAATGGCAGCGAATTAGGTACATACATCGCTTTTCAATTTTGGCAGATTCAAACGTATCGGGGAATGCCCGATACCCTTTGCTTTGAAGTTCTGAGCTTTACAAAAGCGATTAATTAAAAAGAGAAAACACGCAAGGGATCCAATATCAATCTTTCATTCATTTCGGCTTTGTGTTGTGTTCGATACATCGATAGCAAATATCTACGAACATTGAACGGTGATTGCGCGTGTGTTGGTGCAAATTATGTAATATTGGATTTTCTGTTTGACTTTGTTGTTCCTGACGTAAAAACAATGTCGTTACTTTAGATATAGAACCGAACATTACCGATTTCGTTTTCGTATCGAGTCCACGTGTAAATCAACAATGTTATTTTGTTTCGGGCAATATTATGTATGTTTGTACAATATTGGAGTGAGACGGGTTAATACGTGGAAAACGGTTACATATTTTTACTTTCGCTCTCCGATTAATTTATCATCTATTCTGCTCTTTGTATTTTCTTGTGTTTTCAACGCTATAGGGTATTTTAATATCTACTATATATTTTAGGGGTTAACACAATAATACATTGAACTGTAAATTACAATTTAACAAGAATTATACCGTCATGTATTATTTAGCAAATTGGCACATCATTTAAGCTAAACGCCACCGCAACCCAAAACATCCACAGTCCAATTTCTCTCTCTAAAAGTTAAACAAAGTCGTCAAGCCTCGAAATTTCCATTTACATCGACGTAAGTCGTTATAACTGGCAAAGTGTGCTCTTATATAGGACATAACACCGGCGTTATATCTGAATATACTTATACGCAGCTTATAATGAATGTTACATGAGCATTATGTGTGTGGGCTCCTCAAAGTCTCTAAAACCTCGTCCTTATGCCACTGGGATTAATAGAACGTACTTTACCGCGATGTAAATTTTCCTAGAGAAGGTTCCTGCAATTTGTTTTGTACAATTGCAGCGTAACGTACTTCTAAATTAATGGGCGCACGCAAAATCTTGTTAATTACACGTTTTTGGTTTGCGGTGCAGACTTATGTGTTATTGTGTGAGTTCTTGCCAAAACAGCGGTAGCGACGACTACTATACGAAAGGGTTTGAATAGATCTCGGCCATATTTTATGAACCGCTTTGAATAAACGACTTTCTTAAAGGGAATTTGTGGATACTCAAAAAATATTGTTAGTTGGAAAATAATGTTGTACGGATAGGTATCTATGGAAAGACTAGCATTTTCCACCTATCGCTTTCTTGGCGAAAGTTGTATTTTTCATTTAGTTGTTAGAATGAATTGATTAATACAGCCAAAATAGGTTCTTTATTTTATCGTTAATCAACGTTCCGCATCAATCAATAAGAGGAAAAATTTAGGTCATTTCTCACTTGAAAATGTTAAAATTTCCGTACTCTTTTTTTTACAAAGTATCAGTTTTTCATACTTGCATAGTTGTTACAAAATTTTCAATTTGAAATAGAGTTTGCAATTCAGAAGCGTGCCAAAACCTATTCAAAAGAAATCCAATTTTCTATAATAGGTACCGACTTAGTATTAAACTTGTTTATTAACAAATATCTACCTATTTTCATAGGACTTAACGTACAAAAGTTTCAGTTTGAGTCTATGTTCGTGCAACCACACAGAGAAAAAAGCATTTTGCTCATTTTGATTCCCTATCTTTTTGCATTTTAGAGTGTTCCTAGCGAAATAACGTCAGATAGGAACTTGTGCAAGAATAAGACATGCTGCGTCGACTCCAAATAATAATTGGGATATGGGCATGGGAATGATGATGATAATAATATCATTATAAGCATTTTGCACCTTGTGTTTTTTTATTTGTAAACTACCTTCAATTTGTTTCGCTTTTACTGTAGTGAGCATAAATTGACGCAATGACCCTGTGTAGCCGTCAGCCTTCCACGGTGCGTGAAAATTGAAATTTGCACACTTTGTGTGCTTCTGCACAAAAGATGTAAGTACACACTTTGGCAGACATATGAACCTTATGTTCTTCAATTATGGGCGAATTTTCTATTTTATCTTTTAGGCGGCCTTCAATGCGTCTTGTCTCTAGGTTTGAATTAATTAAATTATCTTGTGTGAATGTCAGCTTCCCACGATTCAAACAGATGTTTCACAGAGTTATAAGGACAATAAAAACACGTCAATAACTATATTTTTATAATAACTTTCGTGAGAATGATTCATATTTAAGAGATATATAACGGTTTACTCACGCGTATTTATCGGGATAGCCCGACTAGTTTCGGACCCAACCGGAGTCCTTAATCATGAGCTGACGCGGCGGCGGGGTCGCGAGTCGAACTGATGTCGGCTGCCGCGCATCTCGCTGCATAGCGTCGCGCTCGCGCCGAGGGAGGCGCTGGCGTCGCGGGTGGCGCGAGTGGGGGATCCGCCGGCAGCATCGTCATCGTCCGCGCTCCCGTGCTGGTTGAGTGGGTGCATACCGTGCTGACTGCGTCGCACTCCAGACTCGGCTTCGATGGACATGTCGTCATACGCAGTGCTGGTTTCCACGATTGTGGCAGTGTCCAACCACCATCCCTGTTAAAATTCGGGTGACGGCTGATTTCTATAGCCTCACGTACTTTTCGCGGCACGAAATATTTCTCCCTCGCTAGTACGGAGGCTTGATCGAATCGTATGTAATGAGTTGTCCCCGCATTACAGACATGTTCTGCCACTGCCGACTTATCGGTGTCCATGCTCTTCATATGCCGTATGTGTTCACCAAGCCTGGTCGCAACATTACGCCGGGTTTCCCCAATGTAGCTCAGGCCACAGTCGCACGGTATCCTGTATACTCCCGGAACGCCTAAAGGATCCTTGTCCTTGGGTGAGCGGACCAGCTGTCGTATTTGTCCGGGCGGTCGATAGATCGTCTTGATGCTGTATCTTGGGCGTAACAAGCGACCTATCTTGTCCGTGACTCCTTGCACGTATGGTAAGTACGCGGGAGTGCGCTCCGCGTCCGCCGGACGTTTACGAGCCACATCAGCTGTGCTTATAAGACGTCTGCACTTGCGCCACTGGTATCCGTTTCGCTCTAACACGTCACGTACATGTTTAAGTTCCGCGTCGACGTATTTAGGGTCGCACAGAGCGAGTGCTCGGTTCAGCAGCGTGCGTGGCACCGAAGATAGGTGTGAGTGGTGGTGATGGGAATCCGCTCGTAGGTACCGGTCTGTGTGCGTCGGTTTCCTGTAGACGGTGTGAGTCACGCGTCCGTTCGGCTCTCGGGTGACCAGTACGTCCAAGAACGGTAATTTCCCCTCAACTTCTTCCTCTAGAGTGACCTCTATCTTCGTGTGTACACGGTTTAGGTGCGACGTCAGGTCCTTCAGTGTGTCCCGGGTGACGACAGCAAAAATGTCATCGACATATCGCCACCAGTATCGTGTACACACAAAGATAGAGGTCACTCTAGAGGAAGAAGTTGAGGGGAAATTACCGTTCTTGGACGTACTGGTCACCCGAGAGCCGAACGGACGCGTGACTCACACCGTCTACAGGAAACCGACGCACACAGACCGGTACCTACGAGCGGATTCCCATCACCACCACTCACACCTATCTTCGGTGCCACGCACGCTGCTGAACCGAGCACTCGCTCTGTGCGACCCTAAATACGTCGACGCGGAACTTAAACATGTACGTGACGTGTTAGAGCGAAACGGATACCAGTGGCGCAAGTGCAGACGTCTTATAAGCACAGCTGATGTGGCTCGTAAACGTCCGGCGGACGCGGAGCGCACTCCCGCGTACTTACCATACGTGCAAGGAGTCACGGACAAGATAGGTCGCTTGTTACGCCCAAGATACAGCATCAAGACGATCTATCGACCGCCCGGACAAATACGACAGCTGGTCCGCTCACCCAAGGACAAGGATCCTTTAGGCGTTCCGGGAGTATACAGGATACCGTGCGACTGTGGCCTGAGCTACATTGGGGAAACCCGGCGTAATGTTGCGACCAGGCTTGGTGAACACATACGGCATATGAAGAGCATGGACACCGATTAGTCGGCAGTGGCAGAACATGTCTGTAATGCGGGGACGGCTCATTACATACGATTCGATCAAGCCTCCGTACTAGCGAGGGAGAAATATTTCGTGCCGCGAAAAGTACGTGAGGCTATAGAAATCAGCCGTCACCCGAATTTTAACAGGGATGGTGGTTGGACACTGCCACAATCGTGGAAACCAGCACTGCGTATGACGACATGTCCATCGAAGCCGAGTCTGGAGTGCGACGCAGTCAGCACGGTATGCACCCACTCAACCAGCACGGGAGCGCGGACGATGACGATGCTGCCGGCGGATCCCCCACTCGCGCCACCCGCGACGCCAGCGCCTCCCTCGGCGCGAGCGCGACGCTACGCAGCGAGATGCGCGGCAGCCGACATCAGTTCGACTCGCAACCCCGCCGCCGCGTCAGCTCATGATTAAGGACTCCGGTTGGGTCCGAAACTAGTCGGGCTATCCCGATAAATACGCGTGAGTAAACCGTTATATATCTCTTAAATACGTCAATAACTATTACTCCTAGTTCCTTCCACAAGAATATTATAGATACTCAAATAATAATGGGAGAAATAAAAATTTAGAAAATTATAACATTTGTAGCTATTAAATTCTTCGATACTCCCAATAAAGAATAAACAGATGTTTTCGAGAGGGAATTTATCGGAAAGTAAATCAAAGGCGGTGCAGTATGGCCCGGTCAAGTTTCTGCCTCTGTAAGCGGCTTACTTTGATCCTCTATCTTCGCGGAACGACGCTTCAGCAACAAGTTCGGGTTTTAACCAGACTTTGTGTTCACTTTGCTTATTTTTTTTAAATTGGTTCTCAAACTCTCAACTGTTTTCGCTGCTTACTCACCATTAACTAGTTTCGAGTTTTCTGTTGTAAATTTGTTTTGTATTAAAATGCTTACGGTTCTTTTTTGTTTTATTAAATTTCAACTGTTGTATTCTAAAAGAGAATGCACCCTAATTATAATTTTCTGTCCATATCTATACTATAGCATATAGCAAGACTCTGGCTATTGTAGAAGAGAGATGGCGCATTTCACTGCGCGTTTCGGCGTCTCGTTTTGACTTTGGCATGTGATTCTTAGCAAATGATGATGACTTAAAGCATTTGATTCGTAGCATATGAGTAATAGCACATCTTCTCTCTTATCATGGGACCACTTTAAAAATATTTAAGTATATTATTACCAACAAAAAAAAGAATCATTAAAGTTTCTCCTTTTTCGAAGTCGTTTTCAAAAATCATCTTCAAACATAGTAAAAATTATAAACTATTTGTACCGTGTCTTATTTTATGTTTCAAAAATAAAAATAATTCTATCTCCCAGCCAGTCGTATTATTTGATTATATTCAAACAAAACCCCCAGGACGTGCGGGCTCAGTAGTCCCGGCATTATTGTTCTGTTGGCCAGATACCGCAAGACTGATAATCTACGAGCTTTGTTCATTTAAATCATAACAATAGCTGGTGTTTGTACTTTTATTTGGCTTTCATATAGAAGATAGTGCAAGATTGCAGTAGTCAAATAATTCTATTACACGGATAGTGGAGTACTGTAGGTCATTAGACTCATCACGCCAATGATGAGTATTCATGAAGTTCTGTATGGTCAGATAACATCAAATCATCTCATAATCATCTACTTATTATGTCATCATTGATCAGAATGATCGTACTGAATATATCTTATCGGTATCTTTTTGCTAGTACTTAAGTTCACCGCGGGAGTCGTGATTTGTAATTTTGGTTTTTAAGTGACTACAGCTATACATTTCATTTCATTTCATTTATTCATTCCTTAACAATTTTCATTGTGTCGAATTACATAATAAACACATAAAGATTACAATAAATTTAAATTAACTATGAATTTAATGGCAAAACAAATAGTGTCAAATATGTCTCAAATCGATATCAAATAAATATGACAATAATTTTAATGAAAAATCAATTATTTCAAATATAATGTCAAATTAAATTTCCCCAGAGCACAATGCTATACCTTATCCTGGACTCAACCAGGGTATAATATACAGCCTTCACAAAATATAAACTTACATAGTTCCATAAGCTGGGTATCAGACACTTGGTTGCTTTGTGTAGAATATGGGTGAATAGGGCTTCATCTTGAGGCTGTCAGCTGATTTTAAAAATGTTAAAACATTCAAAATACTTTATTGTGCCTTTGTCCGCAGCCACTTGGAATACGCCTCACAAGTGTGGAACCCGAATTATAACATATATATTGATAGGATTGAACGGGTACAGAAACGTTTCCTTCGATTTTTACAATTTAAGACACGTAAATATTCTTCCAATTACATTGTCAGGTGCAAAAGATTTCATATTTTACCTTTACAACAGCGCAGACGTATAGCTGATATTACTACTCTCTTTAAAATAGCTAATGGTGAGATGGATTGTCCAGAGCTTCTCAGTAAATTAGGACTAATAACACATGCTACACTGTTAAGGAACCCGCGCCTTATTCACGTCCCACGAGTTAGAACAACATACAGGCAAAATTCTTTTATGTTAAGAGCAAGTAAATCTTTTAACGTAATCTCGCGTAACGTTGACTTAGATTTGTTTAATACCAGTGTTGCTCGTCTTAAGCGTTGTATGGTTAGTAATTTCTTTAATTAGTTTTTTTTTTTGTAGTCACATGCAATACCTAAATCACAATTTTTCCACCAATCGACAATTTTCTGTTAAACATGATGTAAACCCTATTTGTGAAAACTTTTAAATGGCCTTCAAGTGTCATATTATTTATCTTATATTGTTTCTTCTAGCTGTAAGTTTTCCGAAAATGTTAAAATAAAAAAAATAAAATAAAAATATATATAAATATTTAAATCCAAGTTAGTAAAAACCTACCGCCCTATGCTGCCAGTAGTTGAGTATGTTTTTTTAAGCAAGAATTTAGATTTGCTATTTTTTTTCCAAATATTTTTTACCCGGCTGTCAACAACAAATTGCCTTGGGTTGTATGATTTATATATGGATAGAACAATTGTGTAATAACACAAAGAAATAATACAATTTATTTTCGTGGAGTTCAGACTATTTAATTTTGTTAGTTTCTGATGTCAGTGACAATGCGAATGACAGTAGGAAATAATTTTCTCAAATGTTGCTGGTAGAAACTAAAACTTGTTGACTATTCTAAAATACGTACATGTATAATTTTCATTTTTCTTTTCTTTAGTAATACTATCATCCCTGTTTACCTTCTCACCATAGGCAAGGTATGATGAGTTCACTTCACTTGCTCAATTGCGAGATGGCGTTTCTAGGTTCCAGTATTTGGAAGGTTTTGTAATGTTTTCCTTCACCGATTGTCAGTGGTGTCATAAAATTTTACAAAAAGAAAAAGGTTTATAAAAGTGGCATTGGCACTTTGCCTGCATTGGATTCAAACCTTCAACATTGATGCACACACGAGTGAAACAAAGCCATTGATTAAAGCGTGAATCCAAAACAAAATTCACACCCGAAAATAAAGCGCATTCTTAATTACCATAAGACTTCTACTTTATCAAAATCTCCATCTCGCATTAAGTAACATCCAACAAAGTTCCTTCTAACTGACGTCATTAATTAGAAGTTCCACAAGTATTACGTAAGCAATGTTAATACGCACGGCTTATAAAGGTAGTTAACCGCGAACGCGATACATGTTCAAATATATACTTGACATACGAGTATTGGTAACAAGAACAAGGTATTTCTGTATACTAATTTCGAAGTTCCAAGATCTCATTTGACTCCAAGCCTTCGGAATGTTTCAGAATGTGGGTAGTCTTGAATTTTCAAGTTTCAAAGCCAATATGGAAACAATGCTGGCACTGTCGCGTGGCGCCTTATAAAGTTTGCCTTCACTTTATACGAGACTTGCACTGACTTGAGCTTGTTTTGCTTGGAGTTGATACGAAACCTTTATAGAAACTAATCTTTAATGCTGCTCAGCTGTTATTAGAAAATGAAGTCTGGGACTTTGCTGACGTTACTGAGAAAGTTTTTAAAAATCACTATGGATTTTACGAGAGTAAATCTAAGGGAAAATTTCTTTATACTAGATGTTAAAAACAAAATTACAATGTCAGCAATATTTTAAAGATAAATGTTTGAGTGGGTGTGTGACAGTTACTTTTTAATGCTCAAACGCTTAGAGCAAATTTGATTAAGAGGTAACTGGCACAACTAATAAACAAGTACATAGGTAGCTTTTAGCCAATCCACGGTTGAAAGTGAGTGATATAATAACACAAAAAAAATCACAACCGAACAAATGACTATCGAAAAACAATAACCCTTAAGAAATAAAACCGACCTCCTTCGTAACAATCTGGCAAACAGTCATCAAGCACAAACAAGTACCAACTAAACGTACTACATCACAGAGTTGAGTCCACCTTTATAATAAACTACGTAGCAACGTGAGCAGCAACAGATGCCGGCAATGTCCTAACTTCTACTATAAATCAAACCCTTTTAATGTTCGACTATTGGTCGCTCGGGTCAAGTAGGTAAACGTGATTTACAGCCCCCATAAAGACAGCTAGCAACGGGTATATTACTCTCGTCAGCAGCCTTCACAAGAATAGCCCGTGTAATGAAATGTAACGTGAAAAGTTTCCAAATAAATAAGGTGTTTGAATTTTTGCATAAAAGGTTTTCGTAACTCTTTTATGTTTATGGCTTGGTTAGGGGAAATGAACGGTGGATCTTAAAATAAATATAAACTTAGTGAACTTTTCAGGTAGTTTATTCTTTTTGCAGGATAGCTTTGAAAAATCTTTTTGTTTAAAAGGTTTTACTGGATTCTATCCAGAGTTTCAATTTTAAGTCTATAATTACGTTGCGTATTAATTCATTCCGTATTATTTGTTTGCAATCTTAAATAAAAAAAAATAATGAAGAAAACCGTGTATTACCAATTTTATCCTTACACAACCATCCTAAGGTATTTCTGTCATCACCAAAATATGAATTTCATTAATATCGTAGTCTAATCGTAGTCCAAACAATTAATAGAATATTTATTTCAGATCGATACTAACGCCTTTTCTCCGGTGTATCAAAATTGATTTCTCAATTTCCATTGCCTCTTTGCTAGCAACATTTCTTGAGCGACCACTGACTTATAAGAACTTGTATAACTATTTCAATGTAAAACCCGAGACCGATTTACACCACTCGAATGGAAATTAGAAGAAAGCCTAAAGTAAAACAGGGTTACCTTTAAACATTGGTTTGCTAATAAATTCAGGTACTTAATATATTTGAATCACAAGATTTGAGTCAATAAATATTTTTTTTTTATCATAATTTATTTCAGAATCTTAATTCTTCCATTCATCAAAACCATTATTTGATTGTTAAACTGCAAGTTATTTGTAGTCTGGTAACCCTTCCAGAGCCAATGAAAGTTGGCAACTTCATTATGGTCTATTATTTGACTTATGGAACAGCACACAATTCGGAAGACCGACGTAAGTAAACATTTCATATTAATATTCTAGGAAACGTGGCCGTTGTGAATATTTGACTATTTAATCAACCAATATCTTGTCTCAGAAGTCGGAATTCTCAGAAGACATGTTTGTTTTTGTGCAATGAAGATAGGGCTATAAATAAAAGGTACCTATGTAGATACGAACAGCGCAAAAATACATCACAATTAAGCTACTCCTACTTATTTTTTTTACGTTCACTTTTCAATGATTGTTAGGATTATATTAGTTAGTCTATAAAACCTTAATAAATACGTGTAATAGTCTCCTATTCTTTAATAAACTATTAATATGGCAATAAACTATTTGTATTAAAAAAAACTATATGAACAATGGGACAAATTAAAGAATAAATGGACATACAAAAACAAAAAAAATCTCGAGTTTTATATAACCAATCTACCAACAAAAAGGTATTTCCATACAGGTAAGACGAAAATACAAAAGAAATCTCAACATCAGTAAAAAGCATTTTATATTCAAAAATGATAAACTATATAAACAAAAGATTCGGGTCTTTTGTTTCCGAAACGACTTCCTAACGAAAAAGGCAATAAGAGTTCGCTAAGTTTTCTTAAGGGCAAAGGTAATACTCGAAGGGACCGAACACTTGGTTTACTTAGTATTAGAGAAGTTTGTTTAGGGTCCGCCAACACTAGATAATAACGCAATATAAATATTTCGGTAATAAATCAAATTCTGCTCCAACTCTTTGGGAAGAGAGTGCTCCATGGTTTTTGAGGATAGGGAAGATGACAGGGTAAAAAAAGTAAAAATCTAATTATTTCGTCAGCAAGGTACTTCCAAAATATTAAACACGTATTTTTTTGACAGTAAAAAATGACAAAGTTATTCCGATTAAAAGTTTAAGAGAGGGGGCTTGTGACGTAACGCATTCGCAAAATTTGTACAAAAAAGTAACGTTATGCGTAACTTTCAATGACTGTACTTTGATTAATTTTTGTTGGCAGGACAAAAGAAAAAATACATATTCAACATTATTCACTGTTTCATTCAAAAAATGTTGTCATCATCCAAATTAAACGAGTTCCAATTAGAACTATGATGGGTTTCCGATGGTTCATTTTACGATGGCCTTTAGGAACAAAGCTTTTGTGATTTTGAAACAAGTCTGGCCTTTGAGAGGACATCCTCTAGTAACCGAGGAAAACAGGCTACGTTTAGTGACGTCACACAGAAACTTCCATCTAAAACTTTGTCGTTCGCTCTGTGCCGTAGTCAAGCCATTTTTAATCCTCAAGGGATTTTAAAGCCAGCCTTTTATATCATACTTCAAATGATAGAAAGAAGGGTTTTAAATCTTTTTCCTTAAGGGAATACAGTTGAGGCATTGACCTTAAACATTTAAGGTCGTTGTGTCTTATAAATGCTATTATATAGATCGCCTGTTATGTCACGCTGTAGGCCACTTTACAAAAAAATTATGCATATAACACTAGATGTCCTATAATATTTTCTTTTTATCGTACGGTTAATTTACAACAGGCCTCTGACGTGACAACACACACCCTTGAAAATTTCTTAGGTGTGGTGGTTTCCTAAACAAGGAATAAATACATGGATTCCAAAAGAAATTAGCACGTGCCGGGATTTGAATCCGACTTCTAACTAAGCATTCCGACGGCTACACCACTAGGCTGTTACTGCTTGTTACAATGATGATCTATGACATTAATTACAGAAAGACGCGTCCAAAGTATCATTTTTTTCGAAACAAAATATTATACTTAAAGTAATCGTTATTCAACAAGTTATTCAAAAGAATATAACCTTTAAAAACTTGAGGCTAAATCACAAAACAGAAGGAGTAAGAAAACGCCTGTTTCCGACACGTTCCTTCGCGATGGGAAATGATTGGAATTGAAAGGGTGTCTAATTTCCGCTAAAAATCCATTATTTGAGAATAGGTAGCTGCCACAAATTGCTAAAGTTTCCTCCATTAAGGCTCACTTGAGTTTCTTCCCTGAAATATGATTGTAAGACGTTTTATTCAAATAAACAAAAGTTTAAGTAATGGCCTAAAGAAAACGTTTTTCGACGTAAATAACTTAATGATTTATTTCTGAGTAAAATAAAATTTGCGATTAAGCTGTTGCTGGATAGTTGCTCAGGTAATATTAAAAGTGGTATAAAATATATTTTTGATTACTTAAAAGATTTTAGATTTTATTAAAATAATGATTTGAGTAGAATTTGAAAACTTTTAAGTTATTATAATAATAACACTTAAGTTTGACTGTTTTGATGAATTAGATTTTTTTCTGTTCACACTGATAAAATAAATGGAATAGATAATTTATGAAATGAATCAGTCATATTCAAATAAATTAAGGTTTTTGCTAAATCTAATCTAGTTTTTCAATATTATCTATTGAACAGAAAAACAAATTGATATGAAAAAGAATTATAAGTTTATTTTTTGAGTAACTTAACGTATTTTCAAAATAATTTGGATTCACAATACTAAACTTTTCCCTCACCAAAAAAGATTCTAATCAAGATTTTCATCAAACTAAATCCTAAAACTTTAGAAAAGAAAATCCAATGCACTCCTACAAGTGCTAACATCAAACCGTTCACCAAGACACAAGAAGAAGTTTGATTAAAACTCAAAGAAATTCATCTGTGTTAAATTAAGTTGAAAATTTGCATTGTTAATTTTATATTAGGCACCTCGCCCGTCTAATTATTTTATTAAGCATTCGGCTACAGATGGGAGATTTAATATAATTTAATTATATGGTTTCTTCGTCTTTCCATTTTCTTTACGACTGTTAAATACAATTTTGGAATGTGATTATTGTTGTTTGAATAAGGTACTTATTAATGTGTTAAGTTGGCCAGCTTGAAAAGCACGTTCACATTGTCACATCGCTAACCAATTGCAAATAGAGTTTGTTTTTTCTTTATGACAGAGAAGAGGTTTGGCCCTTTGTAGAGTAGTAGTAAATATTCTATTCGACTACTATTTCTACAATTCTGAATCTGAGTCTAGAGTCTAGTCTGAGTCGTTTGTCGTTCGCTTCTTGATTACAAGTCCATTTTGATAGATGTTGTTTGATTACAGAAATATAATTCAAAGCAGTGATTCAGACATTCTATTGAATCTTATTAGGAAATAACCATGATTAAAAAAAAGTGTTTGAATTGTAAAGTGTAATTCCATAACAATTACTAGTACGAATTTGAGTAAATAATAATATTTAGCAACTTTTTTTAAAAGTCAATATTAGTAATATTTGGTTTAACACAAACTAAGTTGACGACATTTTCTAGGAATGGAAGCTTTTGATCGTCAGTTTCACCCCAAGGAAGGATGTTTTATTAAATTACTAGTATTAATTTTGATTTAAACTTATTGCATGGAATGTATGGTTTATAATTTACGCAGAAATTGTTTTGTATAATGAATGTTATCTGTAATGGATGTCGTAAAAATCAAAAACAGATCTTATTGACTGCATAAAGATTGTATCGTAAAATCAATTTTTCATTTAGGGTTTGACACTATTGACTATAATTTCCACGAAAAGAGCTACTCATTTCCATTCTGATATATATGATCAAAAATCAATTACATGTCGTATATATTATAACTTCTCAAGCATACAATTACCTCGTTATCAAAAATGATACTCAAAATTAATAAGAATATTACGTAACGCGACATCTTATTAATTTCCATTACAAAAGCTTAATAAAAGGCTGTCTTCAACGTTTTAGAGTTAATATCCAACTGAGCAACAGCTATATTCCTTTCATTATATGAGTATACAGTAAACGCGTCGGAACACAAAGCCGGGATTTTCCAACAACCAAGAAACCAGCTACCAAGTACAAATTCTTATTATTACAGTTGTCAAAGCGTGACAGCGCTCTACAAGGCGTATAGCGTTGTCTCTCGTCCCCAACTACTAAAATGTTACTTTAAGAAATGGTGGTAGACCCCAAAATTCTTAGCAGTCTACCTACATACAACTTTATTAAACCAACGATATTATTATCTTGTGCTAAACCACTAAGTATTTGGGGAACGTTTTGAATGTTATCGTAAATGTAAAATTGTATATTGGTAAATAGGATGTAACCTATTTACAGGGATAGGGGAGGTGTCATCCTCTTATATAAGTTTACACATGATTAAAACTGAAACTAAGTTCGTTATACGTAATTTTTAAGACAAAATATGCTCTATCCCAAAATTGAGTTTTAGTTTAACTAATTGAAACTCAACATCATCATCATTCCCCTGCTTTTACCACATTTATTGTTTGGGGTCGGCGCAGCATGTCTTCTTCTTCCACACGTTTCTGCCCGACGTCATCTCGCAAGCAAAACTGCAAAAGGAGCTAACCATAAATTAATATTATTCACGTTTTGAAGTTGCATAATCTCAGTGTGAAGCGAAAAAGTGGGTTTATGTACGAAGCTTATACTTACAGAGGGCCTACCACCATATCTTGAAGAAATATTATTGCAGTTGTGAAAAAGACACCGCTCTGCACTGTGTTGTGCTAACGCTGTCACAACTGTAATAATGTTACTTAAAAAGAAGGCGGCAAGCGTCCAGCCCAGTGACGTCATATTCAGTGACGTACAGAAGTAGTCCCTCTTTATTCAACCTTTAAAAACACACAAAACGAAGTCCTTAAAATCCTCTATAATAAGAAATTTTAGCTAATAAGAAGTAATAACCAATTAGGGAAATTCGCCTTCAATAGCCTTTCATTCCCGAAGCTCTTTTTAAGATGAAAAGCAATCACACGCTCACATATTACAAGTTACTCCTCACAGAAACTTTGATGAGCTCACATTTAAATTTCAGATCGTTCCGAATAAATTTGCAACCTAATACCCTTTCGTGTTTTAATACTTTTTTGAGTTTCATGCAAAAAGTTTGGAATAAGAAGCGGTTTCTCTGTCTACCCGCTAGTTTTGCAATTTACGTGGATTGTCTTGGTGCTCTGATTTTTAGTTCACGTTTTTATTGAAATTTGATACACCGTGATTGTGAAGCAGTGAGGACTGCATAATATATTACTGTTTCATCAGGAGAATATTTGAGTTACCCTGCAATTTTTCTTACAGTAAGATTAAGATTTTTTTTTCTAGCCTGTAGTGTCCCACAGCTGGGCAAAGGCCTTCCACGATTCTCTATCTTGCGCCGCTTTGAAAAAGTCCTCGCGGCATGCGTTTTCATCCTGTCATCGTTATCTGGGCTGGCCTCGGCAGCACCCTCCATCTGCTGGCTCCCATTGTATGGCGACCTACCAGCGGCTACTGTTCATGTGGTTGACTTTACAAACAAATAATGATATTTATATCATTGTAAAGATCTGAAAATAATTACAAAACCTTTATAAGTTATCAATGCCATTCAGTTAATAAAGGTAGTACCTAAGGGATCCACTCTGAGTCCTTTACAAATTAAATTACTTCCAGTTTTTTTGATGTTCAAGCTACGAAATGTATAAGCCTGACTTTGTTTGCAATTAATCCACTAACTTTTAATGTTCATTGTGACTATGAGTAAATAATTAACGGCTACATAACGGAAACTTTGCTTTTTGAACTTTCAAAATGTTTGGTTCAAAAACTTTACGTATCGAAATATTTACTTTAATTTTCTTACAAGTACTTTAGGGAAAATTATTTGCTATTTTATTATAAAAGCAACAATAGTTTTTTCTTTTGTTTCCTCATATCGAAACCTGTTCATTCAGCAATAGGACTTGTTTTACTGCATAAAATGAAAAATTAAAGACTTTCGATTTAATTAATAAAAATACCAATTTGACAGCAATTGATATGAAAAATGCCGTCACTTCTTTCTCTCAATGTGTTAATTAACAACTACACCTTTTTTGGATCCATACTCGATCACGCAAGCAACATTGTCATCTTGCTCCACTATACACATAATACAGCTAGTTCAAGCCCTCACAAGATCCTCTTTGATAGAATGCAAGCCCAAAGGTTTCTACCTCGTCAATACGTTGAGTGGAAAGGCAATTCCACACACGCCCAATATCGCTGCATATTCACGGTTCACTCTGGGGACAAAAGACCAACTTAGACCTTTGGTTACCACTAGTTTGGGCCTGCGGGGTTACTATGAACCTCTAAATTGTGACTACAGTTGTTGTTGAAGCGAGATGCCGCTATAAGCAGTGTAGAGCGCTGTCTCGCTCCCACAATGACAACTATCTTGTTTCAAGATGTCATAGTACAGGTCCTGCTTTGAAATGTATGACTGAAAACGTGGACCGAATGTAAATTAGTGCCTGATTATTATTTTGTCTACTCCACCGATTCAATGACATTTAGGGATTGATGTCAACTCTATTCCAAAGCCATAAGGTCGATTTTGTGTGTGTAATAATTAAGATATTTTATTAAAGCTTCCTTCATAAAGACTTGTATTAGGTACTCTTATAAAGTTACTCGTCATTCCACTGCAACAAGGCCTCGGCCTTTTTTCCACTACCTATACATACATAGGCATCCTAAAATTTCATCATGTCAGCCATTGTATATATCAACCAGCAACGCAATCGTAAACTCAAAGAAAAGGTACACGACTAAACATTTTTAATTATGAAAATAAATTAATCTACCTGTTTACATCTGTTCATCTTTCTAAACCTAAATTACTCAACAGATTTTGTGAAAAAATATGTTTCATTCAGTTATTTCCAGCTAAATGATGTACAGCCTTTTTGTATATCCAAAAATATACTAACATGAAGATGTAAACATGAACAAAGCAGTAAGTAATCAAAAATTGTCGCTTTTTGATAACTGCTCTTCGCGCGCTCATGGGGGCAAGTCCACGGACAAAATTAAACGAAAAATATCACTTTTCGATAACCGCTCAAACTGCGACAAACTAAACCTATCTATGAGTATATTAAATTTCACTATAGGTATCTAATAGTTAAAACTAAGTCTATACATACATATATCCTAAGTTACTATGCTTATCCAATAGTTAGTCAAACATCTAACTTCAGGTATCTGCTAACTTGATTACTAGTCTGGCCCAATAGACCTCTTAGTATTACCTTAGAAACTCTCTGTTTGTTACTTGAACATAGTACTGATCGGAATTTATCTGTATCAAGTAGGTATGTTAGTAATTCTTATTAAGTTTGGTAACATGCACAAGGTGTTGAAACAGAAACTAGAAATACTTTTAAAAATATTTCGGAGCAAAAATTTATTACCTTTTCACGAAAAAAAAACAGCAATAGTCTGTTCCGGAAAAATATTCACTAATGTAAATTTTGATTAGACATTTTTTTCACAGTTTAAACTACTCGTCTCGTGAGACTAGCATTCAGATCGTAATTTCCTGTAAACGCCATACGCCGCCTACAACGTCATGCTCGCTTCAACACAATACACCACGACACCACGAGACAATACACGATACAATGCATGTTAACGTCGGCATGGGAAAAGGACCGTACCAATACTTTTCTATACCAAACACGTGGCGGTAGGAAACCTATTCTTTCTTCTTCTCTCTTACCGTACGGACGATGTCGATGATGACGACTTTCTCTTTTTCTCTCTCTCTCTGCTCGGCCTCTAAGTTTCCTACACACGCCTGAAAAAATTTAATTCCATTTTTCGGTGGAAGTCATTTGATGTCAAAGTGGTCTAATTTGACTCGTCTATAATATGACCACAATGGTCTACTGAATCTGTACTATGGTAGCCCATACCAGTTTCATTATACCACGTTAGAAATTTCATATCGCATCGTATTGAGCAAAACCCCTGCCTAGCCTAGCATTGTATGCATACCTTCAATATCGAGGGGCGAGTTCGAATGGAACGTGAAATTAATAGCACTTGATGTAATTACTCCGGGTTCCGAATTAAATAAGAGACCATTAGCGCTTTCACGGTCCAAGGAAAATTATGAAAATAATTCTAAAGATGTCTTTTTAAAAGCTTCTATTGTCCGCGTGATTGTTGAGACTGTCTTTAGTGCTAAATGTAAAACGTCTTACGTGTAATTACGGTTATAATTACTATAATTTTGTAAGGTTTTTTTTTGTAAAATATAATAGCTTTTTTATTTTATTACTTGGGGGAAAAACCTCTATCTAGGTAAGTTAGATTTGAAAATGAGAAAAGTAAATCACGATTCAAGATTCATTTTATTAACCAAATAGTAACCCATGATCTATTTGTGATAATTTGATTTGATTAATGAAGCAATGAAATAAAAGTAAACCAAATGAGTAAATATATCTTATTTATATATTATCTGTCTTGCCATTTGTACTAACAATATTTTTTAAACAAATGGGCTTCAATTTTCTAATTTACTGAAGGTTAGACCTTCACGAGTTCAAAACCCATATAATGGTGTACAAAGAAGTTTAATTACAAAAAGGTTGAAAACATGGGCCGGGACAAAAACATATAATGTAGATACAAACAGCCGACAGGTTTTATACGTTTCTTCGAAACAACAGCTATTCTGAAAAGTGTTGAGTGTAATTATAAATAAACAACGCGTTTAAAGAGACCCGTGTTGGTTTTTAAATATATTTTAAATACATAAAACTAGGGTAAATGGAATAAAAATATGTTTTAAGGAAATTGAAGTAAGAAAGGTACCTATACCTTAAAAAAAAGTTTTTTTACTAGATATACTTTCTTCCAGAAAATATTTTTTTCGAGGCTCAGAATCGATACTTAAAATATGACTGGAGTTTGTTTCAAACACGATTTAAATGAACAAGAAGCAGTATGAACAAATATTGCAAGATAATTCCACAGTAATATATAATTTAATTAAATATGTAAAATCGAATTTAAAACACAAGATACAAAAGCCAAAGTTACGCTATGCTAGCGAAAATTCAGAACTTCTCCGTTTTACCAACGACAGGGTATTTAGTGAGAGCGAACTCATGTGAAACGGCCTTTGTGTCTCAAATTGAATCATGAGGCAGCTTTAATAAATTAATCGCTAAGTAGTCCTGTCTCCCTTTTAGAGGCTTACGTGCTCTTTGCTAGAATAATTTAATATTCGCAATATTCGTTAGTAATAACACCAATTACGTAGGTAACTGTATCGAATTAAGCGTGGGAGCAGGTGCGCGATCGATCACGGCGATGTGTCCCTTGGAACTAGTAGCATGTTCCAAAAAGAATTGAGTATCGTGTTATAGGAAACATTTACGTAAAGACTGATGGGCCATTTAACAGATGGAATTGTATTGATTCAATTGTTCTAATGGAAGCTTTACTGATTTCCTCATTTGTAAGGCCGCAAAATGCTTCCAGGAATTATTGAGAAGGAAAATCCCGACTACTGAACTGGTAACTGAGGAACTGTTTTATTTTACTGGACATTGGATCGCTACCTATAAAATAGTGGGCTGCTAAAAATATTTATATTTTAAAAATCGTCTTTTCATATACTGTCATTTTACATTCACATTTTGGAAAGTAAAAAAGAACACACCTTCCTCTTCTTTCATTAACCATTTCTCAATTTTGCTTAAAAAATATTACCCTCCATCCAACGCTATCGTGTAAAAAACCTAAAATATTTACAAAAAGTTTAATATTATGTTAACAGGAGAGAAATTTAGCGATCTGCGGTGACGACAAACGGGGAGGAAAATTTACAAGAATATTACGACACGCGACAGCATACGTTGAATTTGACAATATACCCCAAACGGTGCGTGCATGAGTGACGTCATTAAAACGGGAGCAACCCCTCAGCATTGAGTGCCCCCCTCAGGTAGAGGCCTACTTGCGAAGAATACGACACTTACGACAATCGTACACACAATAACTGACGAAGCATTTATTTTAAGAGTGTTAAATTGTTTCTATTTTAAAAAATAAGATTAATTAGCCTTTATGCCGTAAATCGGTCAGAATATTCTTTATTATAAACTTTTACTAGATATTTATGACATTAAAATACAAAACACACTAACACAGGCAACCCCCAGGTACGTCATTCTTTTAGATTAGGTACCATTACATCCAGAAAAGACAGACCGGTAATTTTTTTTTCACAAGTATCAAAAAAGTTTTTCGTTGAAAATGCTCGTTAAACATTTTAATTTTTAAAACCAAAACTCTAGAACAAGAAATCCCGATCGTAATATTTATTGGTGTCAGATTTGCTTTGAAATTAAATTAATTACCGACCGAGGTTACGAAGCAGCCACTGTTTCCATCATAACTCATTATGCGATCTCGTTACTAACATTCCGAAAATTTTAATCAGATTACCGTCGGTCATAATTACTTTCTCAACTTTCCGAATCCCGGCCAACATTCGTCAGAGTTAAAAAAATGTTTTACAGCAACAGCACCTAAGTGTGTTGAGAAGTTGAATTGTATTCTTCAACTTTTAAAGGTGTAATTTGAAGTTCTTTAGGAGATCTGGATGGCGGAATAATAACATTTACAGTTTTAAACTTTTGCAACTATGAAAATTGTTGCCAGAATCGAGTTTCAAGTCTCATCGTTCAAGTGTACCGGACTTGGCGCAAGTTTTTTGTTTCAGATTTTATGTAACCATAAAATGAAGAGCTCTGACTAAAGCTTGGATAAGTAAAAGGAATATTTCAAACTAAGTTAGAGTGTACTTAATTAAATGTTAAGATCCAATTTGTATTTGTATTAGCGTCTTAAATTGTTATTCACTGTGCCAGAAGTAAATCTTGAATAAAGACTCCGTTTTATATTTAAAATGGTATAAAGCTACTCGGAAATGTTCATTAAATACAGCCAGTGTTTTAAAAAAAAAATTGTTTAATGATTTGAAACTACTACTACTACTATTTTAATTTTTTACTGCTTTTAATCATTTGATCATATCCCTCATTTTCCATGTAGGGATAATGCCATACTTATTTCGGTTTCAGTTATCAGCAATGTTGAAATAATATTGAATTTGAAATCATTAAAATGGATGACCTATTAGATACTTTAACTATTAAAAAATTGTAGCTAAAAACTTCCCATAGCAATAAAAATATAGTGTAAATAACTTTGTAAACAGCAATAATTTACAACTATTCAGAGTTAAATGAGTTCGCTAGAGAAAATTACAGAGAGCGCTGCCTCGGTGCAAAGTTTGTATATTTTTTTATTAAAAGTAAAGACACAGTCAGGTTTTCCCACGGCGCTTTCTTCGGTACTAAAAGTAAAGTGTCCGGGAAAGAGTATCGGCTTTTCCGAAGCAACATAGACCAAGTTCAAGAGACAATCTTGTTGCAAATGCAACTTTCAGAACGGGTATGTTGAAACTGGTACAGAAGTAGGTACGTTTGTGAAAGGTCTTTTCCTATACAATGGAGGAATGTATTTAAATTTTCAGTACTTTTGTTGGGTTTTATTTTCGAAAAGGTTTGAGGTGGAATTTAGCAAGAAGTAGGTACGCCAAAAACATAATTCTAAACCTCTAATGTCTGTTTTTACAAATACTTTTTGATATAACACAGCATATTATATTTTTTATTGAACTAATAATGGTAATAATACTAACTCAAATATGTTCCACAGCTGCTGGGCTAAAGATTCTACCATAGAATATAATTGTACACTGTTCGTTCTCACTGTCTAATCTTCACGACATCTACAAACTCAACAATAAAAAACAATCCTAGCTATTTTAATAAAAAAGGAATTTATTTTTAATCTTTCTGATATATAGCACGTTTCGTCTGTGTGTAGAAAGTGTATTATAATATCGAGAAAGAAGTAAACGTGCGACGGGTCATCCGTCTTACACGTCCCTGCGGACGCTCCCTTTGACTTCGGCGCGAAAATAAATTCTAATATTATAAAAATTGCTTGGATCGTACTTGTATACGACTTTGTATTGTTCATGAATAATTTTAGTGGTGTCAAAATAGTTGTATTGTTTTTTAATTGAATTAGAAAATGTTTTGTGCCCGTTCCTGATAAGCTTCGTTATAAGAGCAAACGTTACAGGAAAGCTTGTATTAAAATATGTAACAATAAAGTCTTACAAACTATTTTGTATAATATGATACCATCCCGAGAGAGCCATTAAAATTAGTTAACTTGATCATTTGTGTAACGTGATAGCTCAAGATTAAATGGACAATTTTGACTATCAAAACTGGTTTAGCACATCTTTGAAATCATGTAGATTTTTTTAGTATTCCTAAAAATAAATTATTCTTTCATAATCTTGTAACAATATTTTAAGGGCAAGGCATTGTTTTGGTAATTACGGAAATAAATAAAAAAAAAAACTATAAAATAGTACTAAAATCCTCAAACAAAATACAGGTCACCAATTCCATTACAAAGGAGATAACTCAACAAACACACCACAGTATTACGGGCAGGTGGCAACCTGAATTGAAGATAGAAGAGATGTAGGAAAGCCTCAGCCAGTCCAGTTAGTCACGTACCTTCACAAAGCCACATAACGTGGTCCACAAACTGGATCCCTAGATCTAGTACACGATAAAATTCGAAAAGATTTGTTCGTGCTCACTTCTTTTGAACGCCGGCAACTTGTGGGGAATTTAAAAGAAAGCTTTGAAACGTATTACAAGTGGGAGGAGGTATTTGCTTGTAGCTTTGTAGCCTACTCTTGGTTTAACATGTGTTGTGTTTGAGAGAACTGGACGAATGTATGTATAAGAATAACAGGATTCAAATTAAAATCTCATATTTATATCGATACATATAAATATAATTGAAGTGTCTGTTTGTAATATTGAAAAAATACCTTTTTTTACTTCATGTATATGAATATTTCAAAGATAAGCGGGAACAAACAGACAGACAGACAAGAATTGAAAAAAAAATGTTATTTTGGTGCATGTATGAATACAATATAATATATATTATGTATTATTATATTCATATGCGTGTAGTAAAAAGCCGTTATTTCAATGTAACATAGAGTCACTCCAATGTCATTGATATGTATGTGTAGAAATGTATAGATTTAATGTAAACTAAAGTATTTTCACAGTACCTTTTCATAAAATTTATGTGTGTAATGTCGTATATATCATAATTACATTTAATGTGCAATTACTTACCAAAGCTGTTAACATAAAAATAATCTTTTACTAGTCTCCGGAGTTTCTCGAAGATTTTATGTTACAAAAGTTATGATTAACTAATATCATTAAACTCCGAAGACTCGAACACTGTAAAAATAGAAAAGTTGGTAATTCAAATCATGTAGAATTTATTTTATGAAACAATATTGCTTAGACAGACTTTTCGTTTAGTTTTAATAGAATATTCGTTTTTTTTTTTCTAAAATTTTCTTTAAGTAGGTATCTAATATTAAAAAGAAATGTATATTTTACAGCTTTAGGTGCCTACTTAGAAACTACACTGAAATAAGGTCCTATAAAGATAGACAATTTTCTCTTGTATTAAAATCACAATGGGTATAGGCCAAATGTTACGAGTATAAAACATATCAGAATGATTTCACGATTGTTTCTACTAACCAATCGAAAACATGTTTTAACGTTTGTCTACATTTACCAAATTGTCTCATATAGTCATACTTATCTGTGGAGAACGCGATTGATTTCACATTTGTATTATTCCTGTATGATTTTGTTTGTGTTATTTATAATGTGTTATTGTTTGTTTTTCCTATTAAATAAAATAAAAAAATAATATATGTTTTTAATAACAACATTATCTAACAAAAACTTTTTGACTCAACTCATCTTGCTCTCTTTCCCTGTAACAATTAGTTTTCAGAATTTATTTCAATATTTTATTTGCAATTTTTTCATTGAAAAATGTAGCCAGCGGTCTTTTTCCATGTATACTGAATGCTTCTGCTTCCTGTCACGACAAAAAAGAACAGTCGGTTTTATAAATGGGTTCTAGAAAATGCACGTTCAGTAGGTACTAATTAGAAGTTATTTAATTACTGCTTAATAGCTGGTACCAACGTGCTTAATGTTGTAGTCTAAAAAGCGAAAGGTAACTTTGTGAAAGAGCAAGACATTGTTATGCGGGTGCAGAGCGCTATCTCATATGTGCATGTTAAAAACTGAACTGTATATCGGTTGTGAAAGCGAGATGCTACTACGTAGGTGATGTATCGTCTCCCTTTCAGAATGGCCAGAGTTTTGCAAGTTCATAGTACAGACACTGTACTTATATTTTTGTATGTTTTATTTTATAATAATAACTTTTTGGGAGACGGATTATATGCGAATAATAATTATAAACTGACGCGGTAGTTCGCGACTCAGTCGTGTCAGCTCATGAATTAAGATTCCTGTTAGGTCCGAAACTAGTCAGGCTATCCCGATAAATACGCCTGAGTAAACCATTAACATATTTTTTATAATAATATGTCGTCTGTATAACACAAGATCATGGATTCATTAATCAAGAAGAACACTCTCTTTAAGTAGTGATGTCTAGTTAAAGATTGCCCCTCGACTTTGATCCTTATCTATATAGGATTATAGTTCACTTTCATCACCAATGTGACCTAGCGCGTGGTCGTTGGTTCACTACTTTTATTGCCTTTCAAACTGTAGATGTAGATTGATCATAGTTGCAACATTACCTTATAATATGTCGTGTAATCATATAATATTAAGAATGTTTTTCATCGATAATAAGTTGTTGGAATACTGGGCTATCTAACAAAATAAGGCGTAGAGGTAAGAAAGACAGTCTGTTCTCGTAAAGGTAGGTATTCAACTGAAACCAGTATAAAATCGAGACAAAGGCGTAGAAGAAGTATTATATAATCATCAACAACACGATCAACAATCGAACTACAAAGATCTTTTAGCTCGTGAATGACATTAACAAGTCGTTGGCGTATATACTCGTACCAAAAATCCACGCAACTGTCTGTCAAGAGTGATAGTTTTCATATATAAATATCGATTTAGGTCACATACCAAAAGAGCCTAGTAGCACAATTAATATTTAAGGATATAACGTTGACGTGTATTAAAAAAAAAACATTACATTTCCCCAGTCAGCTAATACCCTAACCAAGATGGTCATATTTTCATTTCTAATACCAATAACACATTACGATATCACCAACGAGAGCTCAAAGTAACAGGAAAATATAAAAATGAATAATTCATGCAATAGCAAAGTTATGTACCCGTCAGCAGATCCCTATGTGTTTATTCGTAACCAGTTTTCGTTTCATGAGAACCCTTTATAATTAAAAAGTTGAATGTAAACTTCCCCTTAATATTTAAATACAAATTTTCACATGTAAATATAAAATAAACATTTGATTACAGGCATTTACGTTGATCGAAAGATCAGGAAATTTAAATAAAATTAATATGGAATACTGTCGTCATGGGTTCAATAATATAATTACATTTGAATGCAAGTTGTTGGAAGTCAGCATTAATGTAACATTTTCTGGTAGGTATAAAAATTATTTTATTATTATAAGACTCGATGGAAAACCAGCAAGGCAAAACATCTTGAGGATTCCAGAGGATTTCAGATTCCAACATTCGACATCCAGGTTTCCTCACGACGTTTTCCTTCACCCCTTATCAGCAGTGTATTAGAATAATTAAGAAATTACATATAACATTGACAAAGTCACATTGGCGCTTGCCTGCGCTGGGATCGAAGTTGCACTTCGTGCACACAAATCCCTACATAAAACCGCAAGACTACCACGACGGTCTATTAATTTTTGCACAGTGTAAAATACTTCTCAAATATGATAAGTTTATTAAACACTTCCAGTTAATACTAAAACAAGAAATATCTACAGTTAATTAATCTCTGTTACTCCTAATATTTTATAATTCGTTGCTCTAAATGTACCAGTGTTCAAGATAGTTTAGAAAATTGTCACGTAAACTAATATCTATATACAACGTCTACCAATTCTGTTCGCGTGCCAAGTTTGGTACAAACAATAATCTCACACCTCCTTTCGTTGTTCTTTTATTTTAAAAGTTTGTAATCAAGACTACACTTGAAACTAAAATGTAAAGTTCAAGAATTGAAAAACAAAATACATAACCGTCTGCCAGTATGGTTGGTTCAGATATAATTATAAAGTAATGAATTGTTTATTGCATTTTAATTGATAATACAACCCACCTTGACTATTTTTAGGAGAAAGATAGATGAATAGATACTCAATTTTTTATTAGCATTCCATATGTTATACCGATGGTATATTTTACAGTCTAAGATCACTATGGACCCTATAAAGCACAGTCTAAAGAAGTTGGAGAGTTTAGCATTGATTTACCTATTACTAGGAATATTCTTTATTGCACCCCACATGATTTGACAAGAGTAAAAGTAGATTGGTGCCACAATAGGCGGTCTTATTGGTAAAAGCGACCTTCAACAGTAAACCTTTATTAAAGGAGAACACAAGTTATTGTCATGAGTCTTTGACTATACTATAATCTGACTATTTCTGTTCCTGTAAAGGTTGTAAGTAATTAAATATAAATAAATAATCTATGCAATTATGAATACCCAAAAAAAATTACCACACAGAGGATAAGCATTACCATCCAACGTGGCAATGACGCCAGTCTTTTGGGCACACTCCCGGCCGACAATGATGCGGAAGAATGTTATGACGCTATTTTTAAGATTTTGTAAATATATACAAGTTTGGTTTTATGGTATAAATGTACGTAGTTAATTAAATATAAGTAAATAAATAGATAACGAGACATCGCTCGATGCTATGTTAAATTCCTTAATCTATTTAACCGACTATAACACTTAAACTCAGCTTTTAGAGCTTAATTTTCCTGAAGTCAATTGAGAGAAAATCGATTACATCTGAGAACTTCTTGTTAATAGCTTCCCGGTCTTTAAACGTAACATTTTAAATGGTCCGCTTCAAGAAATGCATTGACTGCAATGTTTCACAACGTAAGACTACAGCTGTACACTAGCGAGTAACTCAGGCTCTGGCAAATAGCTGCGCTTAACTTTTAAACTATTTGACGTTTAAGATTTTAGTGTGTGTTTTGTAAAGGAAAATTGTGTAAGTAACTTTTTATATTTGTATCATTTAGTTCTGTCAAGCAATCAAGACAGTAACTGTTAAACTGTTGCTACGTAGCTTTAGAACAGTGCAAGGCAATGCTATGCAATTTTTTACAAGAGGCTCTTACCGAATTTATGAACAATTAAGTAAAAGCTGAGATTGTATGACTGATGTAAATCAATGAAAAAGAACAAAGTTACTACTGGAGACTACAGAACAACAGTATTCATTATTTAGAAACTTTTCATCATATACTCGTAAGCAAACAATAATATTAAGCAAAAAATCTCCACAAACATTTTCACAATCCCAGTAATCTTGATAGATTCTTCTCCCTATCTGCATGTGGATTGTGGAGACTACAGTTTTTCTGTTGACATAAATCCTGACCCCACGGGGCATAGGACATGCTCCGGAAATACTTGGCAGAAGGCCCTCTTGGGTGACGTAATTTATAACTATATGGGCACTGTAGTCATGGCCTGTGATCGCCCGCACTCCAATGAAACACGTATATATCACGGAGTTTATAATTTATGGCGGACATAGGTCAAACGGTACAAAACAAAGTTGTGAGCTCTTATGTAAAGTAGAGTTACCCTTCCCTTTTCTTGGTGTGGTTAACGAGGCATTTTTTCCAAAATGAAGATAGAAATATTGTTTATTCTAAATTATTTATGTATCGATTCGGTTATGACTGAACCGCAATTAATGCGTTAAAATCTTAAATAACTCAAAGTAGGATACGATCACTCAAACATACTATTTTGAAATTATATCATTGTTTCCAACTCACAAGGCTAAGTAAAAACCGTGAGAGCCACATCGTCCAGATTTTGAACATTACTGACATTTTATTTTATTCTGTCGACAATAATTGTCCACGTCCCACAATTCCCCAGAATTCCTCCCTCGTAATCTCACTTAAATATTAAAAGCCGAGTGCGAATAGTATAAATGTTTGAAACTCTTTGAAAATTCATATAATTCGCCTCTAGTGACCACTTCAAGAAAAGTTTTATGACTATACTAAATGTAGAATTTTTATTCAGATTATTTTTATAAAACTGCTTAAAATTTTAAAGGTCAGTGTAGGTTTAAAACGTATTTGAACAGCATAGAGTTCTCGTATCTATATTTGAGCTCAGCGACCGGAAAATACAAAGTAAATAAACTCGTTCGGAGAATAAAATACAAAAGCCCCAAATATTCCAGGTCCTATATTTCCAAAACTTAATATATACAGTTCTGTAGATTTAAGGGCGGTCGTCCCCCGGGGCACAAGTCACAAGGCTGGCAACATATATATCACCCCCGGGACAATACATCTCGTGCTTTTTCACGATAAGTAGCTCATACAAGATACACTGATTTATAAGGGGCGAAAAAATATTACCCGATAACGGGGCAGAGGTAGCAATAATATTTACCCGATAGTTACGCTGCATTGGAAAATGATTTACACTTTTTATTTTAAGTGACTTTTGGGTTACAAGTAGCCCGCTTGAAATAGGACAGAAGAAGTGTTTTTGTAACCGCTACACGTAGTATAGCGTCTTGCTTCCAAAATATTCCGTAGGGTGCACTGAAAGTAAGTAAAGGTTCCGTTCTGCTCTTAGTTCAAACGTCTAATATAATTATCTACTAATCATTTTGTCAATTTAGAATAAAATAAACTGATAGCAAATCACATCACGATCACTACATAGTAAAAAACAAGGACGCTTCCTGCCTCTGTCTGTCCGCCCTGAGGTATGCTTAAATTTTTAAAGCTACGCAATTGACTTTGATGTATTTTTTTAATTGGTAGAATTTTTCAAGATGAATGTTTATGTGTATACTACTACTACTGCTTCTAATGAAGCTAGGGCATGTCGCTAGTTAGACTATAAAACACCTAATCCTGTCGTGATAATTTAGGCAAAATTAAAAGTGACATTCATTCTCTCAACAACCACCACCAAAATTTTTAGCCTCTCAACACCCACTTGCATCAACACTATCCATCCATAAACGCAACAAACTAACAAACAAATAACCATCACACCTAAACCTTGCGTTTATTACATCACATTACCACTCTAATCTCTTGTAACTTGACGGAAATTCGTCATAACAAGGCGACGAGTGTCGAACAAGACAATCGTTGTACAACTTGGGTCGGCCAACTTCGGAACTCCTTTGACACGACACATGTTGTCACCGAATGTTCCGCGCATGTTAAGCGTTGTGTTGAATAGATGTATTTGTTTTAGAGTAGCTTAGGGATACCGCCGTCGTTTTCTTTTGCCTGGTTATGTATTTAATTAAATACTTAATTAGTTTTTCTTAATAATGTATTTTTTCAACGTAAGATTTTTTGACAGTTGGGTTTTGAAACTTGGTCCCTAGTCCCTCTCGTGGTTGACTTAACACCTTAGATAGCCCCTAACACATACGGATTATCTGACGTAATTCCTATACATGAGATTGCGTCATTTCTTTACACATGATCACCTTCTGGCACCTTCATCAAGCCATCAAAGATACCAAAATATTTTACAGTAACCGAAAAAAAAAGTTTCTGATTATTCTAAATTAATCAGCAGAATTTTTCCTAAACATACATAGCAAGTTAAAATAAAAATTGAAAATAATATCTGTCGAAACCTTCATTACCTAATAAATGAAACTACAAAAATCTCTACTAATATTTTTTGATTGATTATTCACATCCTCGTAAATGTGATTCCATAGTACACATAAACTATATCCATTACCATCGGTGTTTGCAATACATTATTACTTCCCTTGCCGGCTAGTCATTTAATCACTGTAACAGCCGCTAATGCGGAACATTATTTGGGGGAAGAAAGCCGCGCGAAATATCAGCGTGACATGCGTTAACACAAAATATTGGCCTATTAGTTTTCTGGCGTAGTTTGGTCGAAGTAGTGTATCATAATATGTTATAGTTGCCTTGTCAACAAGGATAAGTAATTTGGATCAGTTGCTGTCGCGCACTCTTTGTGTTCGGTTGTGTGTGCAGTTATATTATTGTTTATAAGTTTACGCGATCAGTGTACGTTGATAAGTAGATTTATACCATTATATTATGGAAGGTGGAGAAGGTGAAGATGCAAGTGATGAGGAGTTTTTGCTTAGCTGTGAACGAGAATATGATAAATCGTTAGAGCCAAAAATTGTGCAAGTAGAAGTAAATAAAATGAAGGTAGCTGAGAAAAGAAAAGAGAGGGTAGCCGAGAAAAGAAAAGAGAGAGAAGAGGACATTAACGATGATGAAGACTTTATTACTGTGACGAGAAGGAGACCTAAACGATTAATTCGAAGTAATTCTTTGGATATAGAAACGGAAAAAAGGGTAGATTCAGAAAAATATGAGGAAATAAATAATATCATAAAATACGAAGTATGTGTTACATCGATGGAAAGTATGCCTAAACAAATGGCATTAGCAAAATTATTGCGAGGTGAGAATATTAAGAATGTTATAAGGATAAAATACAAAAGTTTCAACAAAGTACTCATTAAATTTCAAGAAAAAGAAGATGCAAATAGGTTATTAGAATGTCAAAAATTTAAGGATATGGGATGCAGGTGTCAACTAATTAATGAAATGTCTATATCTTATGGTGTAGTAAAAGGGGTTGACCTTGACTTAACTGCAAAAGATGTGATGAATATATTTGAATGCAGCACTGAGCTATTATCTGTAAAAAGACTAAAACGTGTGGACTCGGATGGTAAATGGGTTGACAGCGAATCTGTAAGAGTTTGTTTTAAAAATAAGGTCCTACCAACTTATATATATGCTTATGACTGTCGCTTGAAAGTTGAACCGTATGTGTTTCCTGTAACACAATGTTCTGGGTGCTGGCAATTTGGACATGTCATAAAATACTGTCCCAGGAAAAAGAAATTATGTCCAAAGTGTGGTGATAGTCATGAAAATTGTGACACAACTAATATTAAATGCCTAAATTGTAAAGGTAATCACATTGTCTTAGACAAAAAATGCCCCGCATTCCTTAAAGAAAGGGATATACGAAATATTATGAGCCAGGAGCAGGTTACTTACAGGAAAGCCCTTGAGTTATACATTGAAAAACGTCAAAAGCACACTTATACTCAGGACACCCTGCAAAGGTCGTCATATCCTACACATGAAGCGACATACAGTAGTGTGCTTATAAAAGCCTTGGAAAATCGCGGACAGAAGTCAAATGAACAGATAATTGAAGAGGAAAAAGCAAAAGATCCGAAGCAAAATGTGATAGAAAAGGTACCTCAACAAAGAAGAACCAGAAGTAATAATTATCAAGGGAAGAAAAACCAGAAGTATGTTGAAGAAATAATAGAACAAGATGAAGATTTAAATTTTCCATCTCAGTCTGAAGAAAAAAGTGGTAAAAGAGATGAACAATTACTTTATAGGTTTGAGTTTATGAAATTTGTAATAAAATTAAAAGATATATTTGCATCGGAAGGGACCTTAGAGAAAAAAATGTTTATGTTATGTAAAGTAGTGTTTGAGGAATTAAAGCGGATTCTATCTAGTTGTTTATCAGAGGGAAAATTTTTTGAAACAATTATAAATTATTTAAATGGATAATTCAAGTAAAAATATCAGGATAAACATCATTCAATGGAACTCACAAAGTCTTCGGCCTAAATTAACTTCTTTTACCGATTTTTTAAATCAGGAAAATATTCATATAGCGGTTGTGAGTGAAACATGGTTAGACAGTGGAATGGACTGCCATATAAGCGGCTATAACATGTATCGAAAAGACAGGTATGATTCCTATGGTGGCGTTGCAATTTTAGTTCATAGATCCATAAAATCGCATCGTAATCCAATTCAGGTATTAAATACAGGTATAGAGACAGTGAGTGTAAAATTGATTAATTGTAAGGATTTAGAAAACATAATTGCAGTGTATTGTCCATCTTCTGTCACAACTCAGTCTTCGGACTGGGATCAAATTTTTTCTTTCTTTTCTAAAAAGACCTTGATAGCTGGCGATTTTAACGGCCACCATACCAACTGGTCTATTAAAACTGATACGAGAGGCATTCAAATAATGGATTCTGCACTTGAAAATTCGTTTATATCTCTTAATGATTGTATGTCAACACGAGTTAAGTTGGTAAACGGGACCTTACAGAAAACTTCACCAGACATATCATTCGCCTCTTCTGATATTGCGATAAAGTTTTATTGGAAGGTGTTTAATGAAAATCTTGGCAGTGATCATCTGTTGATTAAAATGGCTATTAACATACCTAACGATTTCATTATAGTAAAGAAAAGAAATTATAAAAAGGCGAATTGGTGTGAGTACCGAAATTTATTATCAAAAAACTTTATTTTATATGGATATAATAATATGCAAGAAAAGTATGATGTTTTCCTAGATCAAGTTAATAAGGCCGCCGATAAATGTATTCCATACATCAAAAGTTGTTCTAAACCTTCTGAAAAATTTCAACCAAAGCATTACTGGAGTACTGAGTTATCACTTGTAGTGGCACAGCGTAGATTATGTTTAGCGAAATTTCGACGTAATCCTACTCCGGAAAATCTTGCTAAATTAGAACAAAAAACAATAGAATCCCGGAACATGATACAAAAAGCCAAATCATTGAGCTGGCAAGCATTTTGCGATTCTTTTGATGAAGTACTCTCGGCCTCTGAAATGTGGCAACGTATGCGATGGATAAAAGGTTTTAAAAAATCTATTAGTTATCCTCCCATTGAAAAGCAAAAAGAATTGTTGTACTCTTTAACGCCTGACTATGTCCCAAATAAGACGCCTATATTTGTGTCTGAAAATGCAGCCCTAGAATGTGATCTTAGTATTCAGGAACTTGAAAATTCTCTTAAAAAGAAGGACTCTGCGCCTGGTGAAGACGGTATTTCTTATTCTATGATTTACCACCTACCTATCACAGTTAAAACATATTTACTCGACATATATAATAACATTTTAAAATCAGGTGTTGTGCCTCATCAATGGCGCAATATTCAGATAATTCCAATTCCTAAGGCTAACAATACTTTCGATGATCCTAAACTAAGGCCGATATCATTAATTTCATGTTTATGCAAGATCTTTCATTTAATGCTAGCAAAACGTTTAGAATGGTACGCTGAAAAAGAAAAAATATTATCACCAGAGACTTTTGGATTTAGGAAAAGTTTATCATGTTTAGATTCATTAGTGCGCTTAGTAACTTATATACAAATCGGTTTTTCTAAAAATATCCCTACATTAACCTGTTTTCTGGATATTGAAAACGCATATAATAATGTTTCAGTTGACACAGCAGTTAAGGCTTTGGATGACTTAAAAATTGGATCAAAATTATGTTCGTATATTTGGAGTTTTTTGAGTGAGAGATATTTGAAAATTAAATCAGAAAATTGTAATGAAATAACAGCCAGATGGACCAATAAGGGATTAGCCCAAGGAGACCCTTTGTCTCCGTTATTGTTTAACTTAATCACTCATAGGATCTTCCAGCTTCCAATTAATGTAATAGTATCGCAATATGCAGACGATTTTGTTATTTATATCAAAGATAAAGACATTAAAAAATGTGAAGTTTATGTACAAAATGCATTAGATCATATTGTTAGTTTTTTGTCGGAACTCGGTTTAGAACTGTCTTCAAATAAGTCTACGTATTGTGTGTTTAGTAGAGGTAGACGGAGAATACTACCTTCTCTGAAAATAAATAATCAATCAATAACGTTTTCAGAATGCAACAAATATTTAGGATTTTGGTTGGATTGTAGTTTACGCTGGGGTAAAAATATAAATGAAAGGGTTAATAAGTGCTCAAAATTTTTGAATATATTAAAAGTTTTATCAGGAAGTTCGTGGGGATTACACACAAAGCATATGCGTAGATTATATATTTCTCTAATTAGAAGCCGATTTGATTATGGTTCCTTCATTTATGACTGCAGTGCAAAATCCCATGTATCAAAATTAGATAAGCTGCAAAACCAGGCTTTACGTATAGTAGGCGGTTATATAAAAAGTTCCCCGATTCATGTTATGGAATCTGATCTGTGTATTCCACCCTTAAATTTGAGAAGAGAATTCCTAGCATATAAATATGGTTTAAAGATGATGTCATGGTCAAATAATATAACAGTGAGATTGATATCAGAACTGAGTGAACTTTGTCACACTTCTTATTGGGAAAAAAAGAAGAAACCCTTATTGGTTAAAATATATAACGACATAAAACATGTAGATATTGCAACTTCAGATATTCTTAAAATGTTTAGCTTAGAAATTTGGACGACATCTATTCAAAAAGATATAATTAAAACAGATCTTATATGTGTAAACAGTTCTAAGTCTGACTATAATCCAAACATCTTATTGAATAATATTATAGAAGAATTGAATACGGACTATTATGGATGGCACAAAATTTTTACGGATGGCTCAAAAGGCACCGACGGTCTAGGAGCAGCCTTTTTTGACCAGAGTTTAAGAATTAGTTTAGGTTTTAAGATAAATTGTAATATATCAATAATGTCGCTGGAACTCATTGCAATTTTTAAAGCAATACATTACATCAGAAATCACAACTTTAATAAAATAGTAATTTTTTCAGACAGTAAAAGTGCACTACAACATATCGCTCGATGCGCCTCTGGTTATAGCAGAGGTACATCGATAGCGTATGATATTCTAAAAAGTCTTATTTCTCTTAGTAAAAATAACATAGAAATTAAGTTGCAATGGGTTCCAGCACATATTGGACTACGCGGTAATGAGGAGGCTGACCGTATTGCTAAATTAGCGGGTGTAGATGGCAATTGTTTTAATTACATTCCTGATTATTGGGAACATATACCGAGATTTAAATTAACCTGTTTTAATAATTGGAAGCAATATTTTAATCGTATTTCTCAGGAAAAAGGCATCTGGTACAAAAGCATTCAAAGTGAACCATCTCGTATACCCTGGTTTGATGATGTTAAGCTTAGTAGAAATTATATAAAGTTAATTCTAAGACTTCGTTCAGGGCACTATCCATCGGCAAAGTTTGCATTCCTTATGAAAAAAAGCAACTCTCCTAATTGTACAGTTTGCAATCAAATTGAGGACGTGCAACATTTGCTGATGGAGTGCACCCGAAATAGAGATGAACGGGAGGCACTTATGAAGGAGTTAAAGTTAAATAGATTAGATGTAGGTTTAGTGCAAACTATTTTATCTGTACCCTCTTCAAAGGCCACTAAAAAGTTATGTAGTTTAGTAAAAATTCTTCACATGTGACTCCTGTCTCTAATAATTAAGTTAAAGCAGATCACTATATTTTAATGTTATTATGTTAATTCATGTTTGTATTAGTTTGTACTAGTTAGTAACACTGTTATAAGGTACGATGGGGTTGTCATATCTGTTTAGATAAAAACCTCTAAATAAATAAAGATTAAAAAAAAAAAAAAAAAAAGTAATTTGGATGAACTTGATTGTAAAGCTAAAATCGTATTGAGTTTGAAGCTTAAATCAAGCCCTCTTGTACTGCTACGGGATGTTCGTGAGAGTTACCGCGACCGCTGCATTCAAAAGGCTCCAGGAGGATCATAGTGCGGTTCAGTCAGTAAAAGTCTGACACTCCCTCCAGCTGCGCCCACAGCGGGCGGGGTCATATTGTGATGATTTCCCACGATAAAAAATCCTATCCACGATAATAATTTTACTATTTGCTTTAACAAGACTGTAAGCAGAGCACTATGTCCAGGCCCAGACTCCGCAGGGGGTCCCTTAGCGCATGTTGCTAACGTAGGTTAGTTTTTGTCTTTGCCTTGGCTAGACACTCATAAAGTTTTTCCAATAGGTCGGACCTATTGGTAAAACTTTACCTATTAGGTCCAGTAATGCAGTTGAAGCATGTGGTCAGGTTAGCTGTCAGTATGTATATATTCTAACAAAAAATACTTACTAGAAATGGTTGGAAAGCCGTGGAAGACTTTTTGATTTTTTTCTTGCAAATCAGCGTGGAAAAAAGAGAGAGCCTTTTGCCTTGTAGTAGAACTGTATAGACTGACAAAATACAAATTTTATTTTATGGTGAAAATAATAAGGCGAGTTTGGGTGAAATGATAAAGCGCTATATTGAAGTTAACAATTTATTACAAGCACACTTTATTTTTACTAATACGTCTATGAGTACATAAAATATGTTATCAGGTCTGTGACTCCGCAGGCCCTGGCCTGTTGTTGTTCCTGACATTTGATTTCTTTTGTCTCATTTGTATTCCAGCCTGAAGGTGATACTGCCGATATATATACTCTTTAGTCATTGCTTGTGCAGTAAACATAGCTCTACTTCGCTGCAGTATCTCAGTTTTGGGTCCCCACGTACGATCAAGGCGTAATAAATCCCGCAATGTCTTCTTATAGACCCCTATCAGCAATTTGACGATTAGTATAGCTACAGCTGCCGTGATAGTAAGCCCTGATAAACAAAACCCTACATATGTGCCAGGATTATCGTTCCTTTCACTAAAAATTATAATAGATTGAGAAATAAATACATACATTAACACTACTACTAACGCCAGCCAGCATACCTTCATGGAAGCTTTTGGTGGGACTCCTTGCATAAAATGGATATCTTCAGAAAACTTTTCCAATCCATACCAATGTATGAAGACAACGTTTTCTATCATTGCCATAAAAAGCATTAAAACATTAGTAGCACGCCTAATATCAACTAAAACAAATCTAGTCAAAGTTCCTAGTAATGGAATTGTGATAAAAAATAACAGAACCGCAATCACAAAACTAAACAGTCCTGAATACCTGGCTAACGTAAGAAATCTTTTCCCAAATGTTTGTATAAAACCTGACAAGATAGAAACACTTAACCCTATCGATGATACTGCTACGAAACTATAAGCCATCACTAACCACACCGACGTCAATTCATACATATGTATTAACCTTGGTATTTTTTCAAATATATTAGCCAAAGGGTAGTTCATAAATACAGTCGGTGTTACTGAATATTGAAAGACGTAGGGGCATATCATCATGACAGTGCTGAATATTCCGAGGATAACGACTGCTGCGGTGATGATCACTACGATGACTGAGTTGGAGTAGCACGGGGCCCGGAACGAGGTCCTTGAAGCAATCCCGAACGATAGCCCCGTCCCCACCTTGAGGCTGTACAACACCTCTGATATAGAATTAGATAAACTGAACCTATGGCTAAATATACTAAAGTCAGCATCCACTGCATCCTCATATTTAACCACCAACCCCTTTTGAAGCATCGAACCCACCATGAAAATAGTACGAGCAACCAAAGGATATACTGAGAAAATTATTAATAACCATTTTAAACAATACCTACGTCTAATACAACAGAGAAACAAAAAGATAGAAAGAACTCCAGTAGCGACGCTGACGGGCCACGCAACAAAATAATAAGCTCTATCGTGACCTAGTATAAAAAATCTATAATATTGGTACTCCGGGAATGTTTCACACAATTTACGACAGTAAGGCAATGGCGGTTTCATCTTCAAACAATCTTGGTTGACACTGTAGTTGTGGTTTACTATATCGCAGTTAGGCTTAGCCCATCGCCCACACACGTAAAACGGTGTAGGATTTTCCACGCTTATGATTAAATAGTGCAATAGGAGAGAATTGAGGGTGTGAAGGTAGATCAGGTACATGGCTTGCCAGAACATTTGGAAATACCCGATGTGGGAGAGACAGGATCGAGCGTGCCACACCTCAAGGCAGTCGCGGCCTGTGAACTGCGCCACCACGTTCTCCATATACAACAGCGGAATCCCAACTGATATATAAATAAGGATGAAACATATCGCGTTGCCTGTAGCTCCCCACGCGACTGCTAAGTGGGGAATGTACAACATCGTATTAACTCCCAAAGTTTGAGTTAGCATCTCCATCAGATAAAGTTTTCTTGAAGTATATTCTTTGTGCGCAGTTGAATCATACATGACTTCTTACTTGTTTTAGATTATCAGAATATAAATCTAATTTCCATGACAGTTTATACACCGTAGCCTACGTGATTATGCACTTTATTTTTTAAGGCGATCAGAGACATTGCAAATAGTTTTGTTGTGAGAAGAATTATAATTTTGCAAAATCGGAATATAAATTAAAATGCATATTATAATTATATTCTACTACAAGACTTACACAGTGCCGTCTAGTCAGCTTGGATTATGATTACCGGACAACTGATAAGCGTACTTAGATACTTCTAAATACATACATATTATAGATAAATTACACCCAGACAGAGGAAAAATGCTCATAATCATCACAAAAACATTTGTCCTAGGTGGGAATCGAACCCACAACCTCTGGTATAGCAGTCAGGGCCACTAACAACTAGACCATCAAGCCAGTCAAATATTCATCCTTCTTTCCACTTTTCTCAGTGTAAACAAACCTATTACAGTAGGTATAGAAGTCAACCATAACTGACCAACGGTACCCAAAAATCCCATCTTTACAAAAATACGGATTTCGAGTTCAATAGTCTGTGAAATAATAAAGTGTCGTAAATCAATGTTTATGCTAGATGCTGAGATCGGCGTAGGGAGTGGCCGTGCCAAAGCCACGCGGCCAGCCGTTGTTCCCTCCAACATTAATTACTGCGCGGCAGTGTGTCGTGAAATATGAACCTGCAGCGATATCCGATTGCATTGTGATGCTTTTGAATTATTTATGCGGTAACAGAAGGCAAAGGTGAGGCCTATTGATGATACAGTTTGGTTTGTGGCGATGACGGTAGGTCGGAATGATAAATGTCAGTTTTACTGGCGGTAGAGTTTAAGATAGTCATGATAATTATCAAAATATTTTTAAAAGAAGTTTAAAATGCGGTTCTATTCCTATTAATGCTTTGAATTTAAATTAAAAACTACAAATTTAATTTGTACCGGTGATAAAAATGACAAGTCACAAATTAATACCTTAATTGCAGAATACATTCAATTGATACGTAGGTATACTATATTTTCATTTAAGTTAATTCCTAAGGAAACTATAATTTAAGTAATTAACTATCTCGCCTCATGGACGTCACTTTTGGTAGTTACAAGCTTGATTTACTGCCATAAATTATAAATTTTCACTCGGATACCATTGTCCAGGCTTGCAGTGAATGTGCAAGAATAACTGAGACTATAAATACTAATAAATGAAGCGGAAAGATTGGCAATGTTGCATAGTTCCATGTTATAGAGCGAGTAACCATGTCCTAACGTTGGAGAAAAGTAGTTATGATCTCTTTTCTCTTAATAAAACAAGTGAAAATCAGTATGGAACTTATTCCGTTCTGTTAGTTCTTAAACTAATAGAAAACTAACTATACTTATTTCGGGCGGAGAAAATTTTGAATTTAGCGAATGAATAGAGAACCTAATGTTTAATGATTACTTAAGCCGACTCTTAGATGCCTTAGATCTTATTTCAAAGATTTAGATCCTTGAATGCAGCTGCAGTTATTTAGGTAAAATAAATGAAAACAGGTTATTTTTTACGTATTTATCTGTACATACATTAATTACATATTAAAAAAAATGGAGTGTGCTTTATTTTTTTTAATTCCACGCAAACGAAGTCGGTTGAACAGCTAGTTTCTTTTTTAATACCTAACCTTTCATAATTGACTTAATTGTACAACAATAAGACCTATTTTCATCCCACCAAAGATGAACAGTAAACAAAAGTCGAGGCAAACTGTGAACACACACAATGATTAACGATATCATCAAAAGAGTGGCTTACAGGGATTAGGGTTTCCACTGCCTTATACAGCATCTCAAACAAGATACGAGTAAGTCGCGCCAGCAGGCGAGATTACCAAAATAGAGTTGACGCGGATTAGTCTGAGGCACACCCCTACTCGCAACCTTTTTGTATTAACCAAAGTTAATATGAGAACGTGATTGTCACATGAAAAAGTGAATTGTTCAACTATTAAACGGATTGTTCAATGTTTAATATCTTATACAACTTTTCACTTTGAACTAAAAGCAATAAATTAAAACACATCAGCTGAGCAAGTTTTTTATGCATATTATGTAGTACATATTTTATGCTTGTGTTTTTAGTTTTTTTTTTACTTGTATAATTTTGGCTTTCGTTTTTATAAGTATTCGGTTCGGTTTACCGTGCTAATAATAATAAATAAATCGGAAACAAACATTTTTTGTACCTAATTTATGCGTTCTGGTGAACACGAATGAAAACTTTTTACGTGTTTTCATTTAGTGAAGTCGTGGGAAGTATAAATTTTAATGATTCGGGATAAGTTTTGCAAGTAATGAGGTTTCTTTTCCAAGCCCAGATCATAAAAAATGTGATGTGACTCGGCACATTGTGTGAAAAGAACATTTAACCTTGTTTACCAAAAGTGAAACTAATGAATATAATCAGTATGTTTTTTCTTAAATCTTACTACGACTGTGATTGGTTCAAAAAACAATACATCAAACAATGACAATGCCCTTATAATGATTAACTTAATACACGATACGTTGATCAGCCTTTTAGAAACTGTAGTAAGTATATTCTCTTTGGTTACAATGCACTATTAAATGTTGCCTTTTACATTAAATTTCTATTAAAATTATTAATTAGTTTGTGTCCCACTATCGTCTACATGACTCACTATGTATTCCGAAACGTTAACCAGAAAGTATAGAAACGACAGATTAACTGTTATGTATCTGTTATGAATTGGCATTGCCATTTAACGTGCTAATGCGGCCAGTCTACTGGGCTCGTTTCCAGCCATTGACGGAGATGACGACATATTTTTGACGCTTTGTAAATATGTTTTTTTTTTTATCTAGATATTTTTTGTTTAGTATAGTTTCTATCACACATTGTACTGTATTATGTATCATTGAATTCACCTTCATAAAACAAAATTAAGTACCAGGACAGCATAAAAACAAAAGAATACATCTTCCAAGCTTCTAAGTTTATATCACACATGTACTAAACTAAAACGATATGCTATGACGAGTATCATTTCTCTCCTGACTAAAAACGTACTGAGTGTTAGGATGCCACATCGCTTTATTATCACATTCACGAAAGGAAAGCGAATGAGCGATGTTGAAACTCAATCTCGGTGACGAATTACAAAACTTAATAAATATTCAAAATGTTAACGACTATTCACATTGGGATTTCTTTTAACACACCCCTGGGTATTTGAACTTCTTACATTAGTAATTCATATGGTGTGAACGTATGCAATAAATGTTGATAACATAATCGCTCAGAAACTTTAGAATAAAACTCGTGAGTACATGAATATTCACTTCTGTTTTACCATTCATTTGGTATGCATAATGTTTTTGAATTTAGACCTTTTTATTTTTAATTTTCACGTTTTCATTTCATTTTTTATTTTGGTATCTTTTAATTGTTGAGCTGTCAGTAACCGTATTTTATTTACCATTTATTTCAATAATACACAATGTAAACATAGATTTGGTTTATATTGTTTATCCTAAATAAATATTTAACTAATCGCTAAAGATTACGGCCCTAAGCTTATTATACAAAACCAGTAATTCCTATGAATACCAACAGTTCTTTGTGTTTCTGTCTTTCACGGCTAATCCCGGATTTAGAGGCATCCTTTTTAACAGAAAATAAAGTATTTCCAACAAATTCCTAGACAGTGAAACCTGAAATGTGTCTAATATTTGTATTTTTCAATAAGAGATACATAGGTAGGTAATTTATATATCGACGGGTCCTACGTAGACTAGTACAAGTGCAAAAATGCAACTTTTCAAGAGAGCGGTTTAAAGGTTCAAAAGCTTGTAACTTTGTCGTAAATCAATAAAAACACTTGAAATTTTAGTATGTTATATTTTGATATTTAAGAAATAAGACTGCATTATTGGTTTTTCTTATTTTTTTATACTTTGAAAAATAGGTTAACTTGCATCCATGTAGCCTGTTTTTTTTACTACGGTAGAACCTGTAAACTGATACAAGTGGCCACTTATACCAGTATTTAGTGTACTTGCTTATACTTATAATAAAGGAAATCTGAAGGATTTTACTCTTTAAACATAGTATTTCCGTGTTATTGACCAATATGAGGTTATAATATTAAAAATAATACCTACTTTTATCTACTTTTATCGACTTTTTAACACTTACAACAGTTTACTCAGTACTGGAAAGCTACTTGCAACAGTTTGCTGTATTATTATTAACTGTGAATATTTAAATTAGTGTGGTAAGAAGTTAAATAAAAACATTTAAAATACAAAATAACACCTTATTATTAGATAGTAGCATTCTTAATAATGAAAAATAAAATAATTGGCCTTGCAATCTTAAAAATAATAAAACAAAAAAATGTTATCTTCTTATTTTAAGTAAAAAAAGGGTTTGATTTTTAAAGAGGTTTTCTTACGATAATACCTAATTGGTTTTTTTTTTAAGACTAGCTTGTCTTGAATTTCATGTTATTTTTCTTATAAATAGCATTTCCACTATTTTTTTTTCAGTTACGTTACGTCAGTTACGTACGTTACGTATGTTCAGTTACGTCCACTAGTTTTTGTACGTTTATGTTTCTAATTTATTTCTCCCTTTGCAGATCCGCTAGAAAAGGTATTTAAAAAAAAATAGTATAACCTTTGTGCAACTCTTTTCGAACTATGTGCTTCTATTAAGTGTATAGTTGTGTACATAACTTGTTAAATGTATAAAAAAGTAACACAACCCCTAAAAACAGGGCAATGAGACCTTAGAGTCTAAATCAGATGATGGAAAATTCATTAGATTTTTACAACTTGTATTAAATGGTGATTTGTGTCACCCTTCATACGAATGCCTCATCACATTACCACACTCGACATACTTGTTTAAATATGCATTTTATACATTTGAAAATATCCTACAAATATAGTTAACGCGAAAGTTGCATAAGTATCGATTGGATGTTTGTTACTCTTTGACGCTCAAACGACTTAACCAATTTTGAAGAAATTTCGTATGGAGTTAGCTGATCACCTGGATTAAAACATAGACTTTTTAACCGACTGCGTCAGAGGAGGGCAATGTTTTCCAGTTATAACCGACACTCGTGCGGTCGAAGTTGCTGGCGACCACTAAATCCTTTATAAGTTTAATTTGAATGTCTTTTGTGTCATTATACTTAAGTTTTGATTGAACTTAATTGTTTTTTCAATACTACAACTTTACCAAAATAAACTGAGGTTGCGAATATTGTTATATTGTTTACCTCTGGAATATTTCTACACCTTTAAAAATGATGTACTTGGGTACATAAAAAAAAATTGTCTCGTCAGTTCCCAAGTAGCAAAATTTAGTAACTTCTTACGTTAATTGCTGCAAAAAATGTATTAAAAGTACTATCGCTATTTATTTTATTAGTAAATAAATATTATTATTAAAATAATGTAGGTTACGTCAGATAACAATATCAAGAAAATAAAACAGAGTCACATGTGACTTTGTGTACTACTACTTTGTATTCCTACTGATATAAGTGTAAAATTTATTGAAAGAATAAAATAATAATAAAAAAAAACAAAAAAACCCGACTGTAAAAAAACAACCACTAACTAAAAAGGGAAAAACAAACTCTATAATTTAGTGTGAAGAGTATGCAGTACACCGTGCGTCTACATTATATAATTTATACGTAAAAAAATAATGCAGGCGGCACAAACAAATCTACAAGCAGTACAATCTGTATCTTGCATGAGGTGAACATTAATTAAACCCTTTTGTAGAAATATTAGTACTGTCAACTTAGTAATTTGTTTGTAAATTTTTAACGCATAAATTTATTAATAATTGACCTCGTGAGCCCTTAATTGTTGTGAATTCTCACCACTACTTACTCAAAGCAAACAAAACTAGTTAAATATGTAAAAAAGTAGCACAACCCCTAAAAACAAGCCACGAAATAGTTTTGATACAGAAGAATACGTTAGCAGTTAACGCAGTTATACCAGTGTTAACGTGCTCCCGACTCCGTCGCAGCGCGCATACTGGAGTAAATGGCACTTGCGCGTACGTGACGCGGCGCACGCGACTACCTACACTGGTGCAAGTGACTTACATCAGTGTAGATGGTAGTGTGGCCGAAAATCATGTCACTTATATTAGTTTACAAGTTTGTATCTCTGAAATTACTGAATAAAATAATATAAATTTTACAGGGTATAAAGTTAAGGTAATTTTAAGGCTTTTGGTGCAAAAAAAACGTATTTTGGTGTTTTGCGGGTTACACCAGTATACGTAGGACCCGTCGATATCCAATTGGTTTCAAAAGTAAATTTTCAAAATATTTTTTGATTAATTTCATATTCGGAATCAGTGATCACGAAAAAGTGACATCACGCGTAACTTTCACTGCATTAATTTGGTCACTTTTTGTTAAGAAAGGCACACGGCAAAGGAAAAAATACGCATCCAATAATATTCAACAGACTATATTATGACTATACTTTTTTTTACTGTCTATAAAAAAAAGTTATAAATTCACGGGTCAACTTCAAGGAAGAAATCCGCTCCTTTTTAAAGGCATGCAACATGCCTAAAATGGTCTAAAATGTGATGGGGCACTTATTTACTTACTATTATTTTTTTGGTTCACTCAAGAAAAATCAAGATTACTTACTCCAAACAAGATTTTACTTTAATAAAACAAAATTCAGTACCAGGAGAGCATAAAAACAAAAGAAAATACATCTTCAAGCTTCTAAGTTTATACGCAAAAAATATCAGTCTGCGCTTGGAAGCTATATAACATTTCATTAGTGGTCAGCCAAGACGGTCCGCTTACACTCGCAATAAATCCTCATTTTTGCGAAAGGACAAGTGAAAAGAAAAGATAAATAGTGAGGAATTTGCGTTATGAGCGTATAAACTATTTCGTTAAGGTTTAGAAGGGAAGTGGTGTAGATTGTTTGGATTTAATGGTGGAATTTAGTGGTGGTTAAGTTAAGGATTAGTACCAAATTAATTATGACTGAAACTATACTATACAAAAATGACCACATTTAGAACTATACTTGACTTGGCTAAAGTGTAATTGGAATTTTTTCGTACATAATTGCATTCATTCTTCGAGCCTTCCTTCTTCGTATTTTTTAAATGTTAGCTAAAGGTTTTGCGTAGATTGCCTAACTATAATCTTATACATCAAAATTGTTGGCGTTCTGAGAACGAGTCAGCGCATTACACTGCACACAGCACGCATATGTGTTGTTTCTACAGTGTGTATATTTAAACGACGGACTTATTCAAACCACCAATAGTTTATGCATAGACTTCACCAATAAACGTATAAACAATAAAAAAAACCCTGATTAATGACGAACAAAATCGTTCCAAAAAAGTCCTAATAACTTCGCAACGTTTTAACACCCTCGCGCTTATCGAACATATGCGCGGTCAATGACCGACGTCGACGTAGGTATGAATGCATTTCACTGCGCGGCACTCGTCGTCGACATCACAAGGGGCGCGGGGGGGCTTGCGCGCTCGCTGCCTTAGCGGCGGCACGTGTTTGGCGCGTGATATTAGGCATTTTGCGCTCTGTGTTTATAAATACTGTATTTTATCGGATAGTTATATGAAAAATTAAGGTCATAGTTTTTTTACATATTTGGGACGAGAATCGAATACTGACTACCCTCCTTCAATAAGTCCGTCGTTCAAATATACATGCTGTATAACAAGTAGTCGCCAGTCGTGTTCGTAAGCAAACTGAAAGGTATTAAAAGTCTTTAGGTAATGTTTAATAGTTCACTGCACGGATAGCCGAGTGGTAAAGGTCACCACGCCAAATACCACAGTGCGCGACGTGTTGCAAGTTCGAGCCCCGCGTAGAATATTTTTTTTTGCGTTTCACAAATTTAATGCTCGTTTAGAGTTTGGGTGTCATGGTGGCATGCACAGATATTAGAAGGAAGGTGGCATGTGAACTGAATGTCTGTGAAACCCCACGCGATACAAGGATTAAATTCCTTACAGCTTGAGCCAATTTAATAAGTAATTTAAAAACAGAAATCCTTTACTATATTCAGCTTTAATGCTATTCATATTTTAAAACTTAAAGGACCGGTCTAGATAGGGCTACCCTAATTGGTAAAGTGAAGTTTTAGGTTTCAGTTGGAAACTAGATACTATAGAAATAAACATAAATGCTTATTACTACAATACTAACATAATATTATACAAATATTAATGCTGCTCTTAGGGACATTACAGTAACAACAGTTTGTTTCTTTTTTCTGTCAAGAACAATTTCGGTTTTAATATATAATATATTTTATTGTGAACTGCTAAGATGTTGACAAAGACGAAATTTTCTAACTACATTTGACTTTCTTGATTAAAACACGTTATTGTCAGTCTACTAACTCATAACATGAAAAAAAACACATCATCAAAAATCGCTGCAATCCACACAAGATTTAGATATCAAGTCCATTTAATAACTGTTATGTTACATATAAACGTTAAATCCAAGTGCAATAGTAGCATTGAAGTACCGAAAGCAGTGTAGAGCTGCTTTAACCCATGGAATTGTGGTCGAGCCACAGAATTGCAGCTTTAAACGCCTTAGCCTCGAATGCGGCCGTTGCGAACTTTGCTCGCACAAAATTCGGATTGTTGGCACCCCTGATTTCAACATGGCTGATGCACTAATTGACGTAGCGTTTTGTTTCTTTTGGAGTTTTGTATAACGGTCGTGCAGCTTGTATCAAACAGAAGCGCTGACAGTCAATGTAAACAGTTTATTCGGTTTTGATTTTTAGGTTGAATAAACTATTATTAATTACTAAATTAACGATGAAATAATTTATAACAAGATGGTTAACTGCAGACTATCAGTGTGATAGTAAAAATGATCACGATTTTAACTTACTTATATGAAGACAGGTTTTTCTCTGGATGCTTTTCTATTATTGACTAGGGAATCAATTTCCTTTGATGCGTAATAAAATGAACTAGTCCGATTACTATTAAAAAAAACTTAAATGGCTGGATCAGTTTTGATGAGTATGGAGACAGCTGACACCATGAATTACCAAACACATAGGCATACTTAAACCGACTTAATTAGAAAAGTAATATATTTGCATCTATAATCGTCATTCGCGCAAGCAACGTCGCAGGCAACACCTAGTGCTTCCCTTATAGTTCCTATGCGTCAATACAGAGGAAGTGCAGTGGCTAGATCTGCAATAACATTAAGTGTCTTAAAGTGCTCGAGAGTACATACTTAAACTCCGCTTAACTGTTGACTTGGCTTCAAGTTTAGACAAACTGGCATTAAAAGAACTATCTTTGTGTGAAGTTAATGCTAACAGCGAGACTTATACTTTGTCTCTAATGCTTTAGATGCATCCTTGAAAGCGAAGTATTGTAAGTCCTGTATATTATTATAAGGTACTGTCTTGAAACTATTGCTATGACATTCATATTTTTTTAAGACAGAGAAAGTCTCTATGTATTACTATGTAGTGTGAAAAGGTTACACGAATTTAAAACTGTTTTTATAGCGTATATAAGGTCCCACTGCTGGGCAAAGGTCTCCCCTTTCTCTTCCCAAACCTTTCTTATTTATTTGTTAATGAAATTTAAATATTGAAGACGGATTTGTAATAGTAAAAAATAATACGTGATCCCGTCAAAAATAATTTATTGACGAATTCTACATAGACACCAAAACGTTGGTAACTGTTATCAAAATACATAAATATAAATAACCACGATAAATAATATTAATTTGAACATCTACAACGCTAATCATTACCTCCAAATATAATGCCTTATACAAAACCTTGTATCTCACCCCGGCCTTTACCTTTAATTACATAAAAGTTTAATTATAATATCCCAACATAACACAGATACATTTTGAATCGAAAGTTGAACACAGAGCAACTTTTATGACGCTACGAACGGGCGTGCTCTATGAAGGATTACCAGGGGAAGTTATGGGGTTGGAGTATTAATGAGAGAACGATCATTTGTTCTGTGCCTGGGTGTAATTTATCTATTATATGTAGTGTATGTAGTATGACTAGATGGCGACGTGTGAAAGTCCTGAAAAAAAGACAAGGTATGGAATGAAAAGTAATGTAATCCTACTAATATTATAAACGCGATAATTTGTAAGTATGGATGGACGCTTGTTACTCTTTCATGCTCAAACGGCTTGATCAATCTTGACGAAATTTGGTATGGAAGTCTGATACTATACATACTTTTTAACCAACTGCGCCAGAAGAGGTTATGCTTTTTTAGTTACAACCGACATTCAAGTGGGCGAAGTCATGAGCAACAGCTAATATTTTGATGAGAGAAACATTAGAAACATTAAAAATTGAATAACCAAAGTAGAAAAATTAATAATATTAGTGCTACAGTCGTAAAAACTGAACTATTGCGATTGTGGGAGTTAGTAAACGCTCTGCACTGCGCATAGAAGCATTTAACTTTACTAAAAATATCTAGTTACAAATGAGATTTTCAAATATACTTGTCCTAAAGCCACGTTTACCAATTTGTTCCAATACCTCGTCTGATTCATACTCAAAGGTAACTGACTAGGTCGAGATTACCCCGTCTAATTTCCACTGGCTTCCAGTTTATTCTTTGAAGCTATAAATTGCTAGTTTGTAGTATAAATTACGTTGCTTGTTTAATACAAGCAATTTCGTTTGGTGTTTATGAAAAATGTGGATCTGGGAATTAAGCCTTAATGTATAATACAACATCTTGCCTATGAATTTTAAAGGAGTAAATAAGGCTTTTGTTTGGTAAGTAAATTAAATTACGCGTTGTTTGATCTATAAAAACCGGCCAAGTGTGAGTCGGACTCGCACACAAAGGGTTCCGCACTACCATCTATTATAAAAAATCACGTTTGTTGTACATATACTAATTTTTAGTCGATTAATCTACCTGTTCATTGAGATCGAGTAAAAATTGCTTAAAAATTACGTTTGTTGGACCCCCTTAATATTTATTTTTAGTATTTGTCATTAAAGCGGCAACGGAAATACATCATTAAAATTTGTGACAATTTCAGTTTTCTAGCTATCATAGTTGATCAGATACAGCCTGGAGATAGACAGACAGCGGAGGCGTAGTAATAGGGTTCCGTTTTACCCTTTGGGTACGGAACCCTAAAAATGAGATGTGTATAATAATATGTGAGTTTGACGTACAAATATCTTTGGAAATGTAAGTATTTGTATGACGAGTACAAAAAGTGAAACACGTGTAAGATGAACGATACAAATAATAAAATTATATTATCTGAGGTCCGATATGGGTCAGGAACGATATATTATGAAGGTACTCGTATGTGAGCTAGTCTAGTTGTTTTGTTTCCAATTGTATATTAATGCACTTATTAGTTGTTACATTTGTATAGGTATTAATTAGGTGACCTTTGAATCTGAATGTGTTCGAAATATTTTACGCTTTTTAAAACACTCAACTAAGTAACATTGTAAACTGGTTTAGATTAAATGTAGTGTGGGAGTTGTTTGAACTCAATGAAAGTTGATAAACTACGTTCAATCACGGTTATTGACATGGCAGGCGGTACCGGCCACAACCTACCTATTTTATAATAAAAAATGTCTGATTTGATAAAAAGTCTAAAAAGGGTTTTCTTTTTCCTAGCCTATAATGTCCCACTGCTGGGTAAAGGCCTCCCCCAAGTCCTTCCATAATTCTCTATCTTGCGCCGCTTCGACCCAGTCCTCGCGGTGTACGTTTAATTCATTCTGTCACCGTTTTCTGGGCCTTAGTGATTTTTTAATAATTGAACTATTAAACAAAGAATCTGAGTTTATTTAAGTAGCAAACAACACTTATTTATCTCCAGCTTAACATGGATCACAACAAATATAACGTAACAACTCTGTATAGAAAATTATGCTATTTAGTTCTGTTTTCTGATAATAAACGTGTATTATTTGGCAATTCGCTCACGTTCCCGCTGCCGTACAGACGAAGCCGACAGCCGCTTTATACCCATCCCGTCTTAACACAAGCCGTAAGACAGTAAGAATACAAGAAAATATAACACCTAGCATTTCCTTAATGAAAAAAGGAAAAAATACTTGGATTACAATGCTAGGTGTGAGCGAGTATTTACTCAATACTTGTTTCTGTGAAAGGTTAGGTTGTAACTAAACATTACTATGCTAAAACCTTGGTTTGTGAAACCCTGCAACACTCATTTGTTTATTACTTGCCAAACCAAACCACCTGTGATTGGATCTTAGTTTTTTAATCAAATAATCGCGGAGGTAATCTGTGGATAGTCTTCAAATTAATTAATGTGGGGCTTTCGTGAAGACGATAAGTGTGACACCGGAGTTCCCCAATTTGCACTATAACCCACAGATCACTATGCTAACAACCAGAAAGAAAGAGTTTAATCAAAGAGCAATCAAACTGGCAAGATTTTGGGCTAGCCTGATCTGACATTCCTTCTTTTCGTATCAATGTTTTGGAACCCATTGATACAAAAAGAAAAACATTCACAAGAAAGTTCTTTACAAACTGGGTGGTGAGAGAAAATTTTATGAATAACAAATCATAACAGCACATAATCAGCAAACAAGATAAAAGCGATATTCTTTTAGCTAATGGCCCGTGAGTTAATCAACGTTTGATACGTAAGAGCGTTGAGTGCGAGTGGTCAACCCTTTTCAAGGCCTTGACTTAATGGCGTCCGCTGACATTTTAGAAAAGGGTCTCTAATTTATCTAAACAGTGCACGCTGTAACTTGGCCTTAATTATAGTTTAACTTATTTGCGGGAGTCGCCTTCTGGTCGCATTCAACAATTTCTGTAATCAAGTAGGTAGTGAATAACTATAGTACTGTTTGTTGTCGGCATAGTTTTTGGTAGAATTGGTGTTAATTAAAAAGTTTTATCAAAGCAAAACAAGTATTTGCACCTTTAGAATGTAATTTCGATATGACTTGCTAACAAATTGGTATTTGCTCCCTCAAAATCTAACGTCCATATTATAAACACTACTTACATGATAAAACAGTTGCTCTTATTCCAAAAAACAAAATTTAAATTAAAAATAAACTTATTACCCTTCACTACAGTGCATAGTGCAAACTATACCAACCTACTTAGAGCAACAAAAAACAAAATCTCAGCACACGAATCTTTTCCGCAGTAATTCATCAACAACAACAAACCGCACAATCAGAAAATACTTGTCACGGTGTAGAAGCACTTATTCTTTACCAGAAAACCCACGAAATACACAATCAGACAATCAGAAAAGAGAGACAACGCTACGAGGAATGTAGAGCGCCATCTCGTTTCAACAACAGAAATTCCCGTTTAGATAGAGCCCATACGACATTAAATAGACGAATACCTCTGTTTATCGTTGTGACGTAATCTCCTCAGCATGGCCCATTCGTGACTCTGATTACATATTGATGAATTCGACGACTCGATAGACAATACGGGCAGGACTTATTCGGATTATAGTGGAGGCTCTCGTAAAATACGTCTTTAGTAAACGAGTGTTTTAATTTGTTACTGTAATTGGTTAATTCGTTACCGTATGTAGCAATCCTACATTAGTAATAAGTGGTAAAAATGTCTGAATTTAGGGATTATTATATTAATGTTTTATTGTAGCATTGTGCCTCACGTTTTTAATTTATGCTCAGTTTCATCTATGTTCATTGCTGTGACAAAAAACCGTTTATCTTTTGTCTACTCAAAATAATTACAGAACAGAAATCATCATCAAGAAATACGTTTAAATATTAAATAGCTCTAGTCATCACATAATTACACGTATCCTGCGCACCGCCTTATAATAAAACAGAGTACCTGGCGACTCTTTTTGCTTAAAAATTAAAAACCATAAGTTCTTCTAACGTAACTACTTTAATGCGTTGTGCCAGTATAACGTATGTTATTCATATGCAGGGTACAGTTTCACCACAAGAACGATGGACTTATATTTTGCAGTTAAGGCGTACGTGCAAGGAAGGCGAGTTTGCGTAAAGATGACACGTTGTTAAAGGTAAGACGATTTATTACTAAGCAGACGAAGTGATAAATGGCTCAAGGCCACAATTTACGTGACGCCAAAACGCTTAAAGTATACAAAGGAGTATTAGGTATCTGGGTAGAAAATAATTTTAGGTTAAGCGATTTAAGTGAGGAAAATTTATCTGAGAGGCTATTTGAAAATTTTTAACGTATTTTCAAAATTTAAAAAGAAAAATGTGATGAATAGAAAGCACGAGTTGAAAACTCTCTACAACAAATAACATAAATTGAAATATTTTTGGTACATTAAAAGAGTCCTTAAAAACAAAACACTAATAACTTATGAACAAAGTTATATTTCAAAACATTAGGTGACAGTACATTTCCATAAGACCATTGAAATATAAACCACTAAACGCTGTAATTCCAACTCCCTTGAACCTTTTCCGGAAAATTCTATCTATACATTTACATAGTAGATTTGAGAGACGGGACAAAAGTCATCGTCGAGGGACCAATCGTGGTTAAGCCTCTGCCGGCCGACCTGAACCCCTACCACGACCTCTTAAACTAGTACCATTGCTGTTGTGGAAAAGACACGCCGCTCTACACCATGTAGCACGCTCTCTCTTTCTCTCTAAACTATAGTGAAAACTTTAAGGGGTGATGGTACAGCCCCTGTTCGCCGGTGATAGTGAAAAAAGCCACTCTGTGTAAAGGCTGTGTACTTTGGTGTTCGTTTGATTAAAGTACTGCTCTCTCTGTATTGAAACGGTACGTGAATATTTCGTTACCTATCTTCACTTGTTTGATCGGTGTTTGGTGAAAGGCCCCGTGATGAGTTCATTCCCGGATTTTTGGACATCGATTTTTTGCTTGTTGTATGCAGCTTCGGATAGCACCGATGGTATTGATCAAATTTTTGTGTGAAAACGAGTGTCAGTTATACAATTTTTAACTCGTGTATGGGTGAAGGGATTTTCATGATATTTGGTTTATTAGACTTGGTTTCGTTTTTTTTTCATTAATTTCTTGTATTTTGTATAGTTACACTGGTGTAACTGCAGAAAAGGCTACCTTGAACTTGGTTTTCTTTACAGATAACAAAGAGAACCCTTAACGAAATATTCACATGATCTTCTTCGTGTATTTCTCTTTGTTCTTTATTCACAAAAAAAAATTACCTACTGGACCGAAAAGCTTAATAAAAAAATACCTTGACTAACTTACCATCACTCATTTCGAACATTTTCTTACATCTAAAACACAACACAAATTCACTAATTTCACGCAGAAACGAAAAACATAAAGCCATAATTGTCTAGTTTAGCCTCACGAAAAGCGGATCCGGGAGCTTGCAATTATAAAACACCGTCAACTTCAGCATAAACATTTTCCTTAACAAGCTTGTCCACTGCTATTTGTGTGTAATCCCGCAACAGATAGGAGAAACTTGCTACAATAATGGTCGGATGACCAAATTAGAAGAGGGTTGTGGAAAAACTTGCGGTGTAAAGATATGGCTATGGGTATATTGGACGGGTTTCGCTTTATTTTTGTTGGGGATTTAGGACTGTTGTACCGAGTGTTTTGATTTGCTTTAAGACAAATATTTTTATTTTATATAACCTTAAGTTTTGAAAAGATTTTTTTTTGTTCATTTAGGTAGTTAATTTGTATGAAAATGAATTTTGTCTTATACTTTCTGATTCTAGGTAACTCAATTAAATCAGAAAAAAAAATCGTGTATTTTTGTAACACAATACACAGGTACAAAATTGGGAAGACAGTCCGCTTAGTAACTAGAAAACCTAAACCTTTACATAAAAAATCTTTCAACAAATTCGACTAAAGGTTATATTCCGCTTACTTAAACTCAGCGTTGATTAACTTTTCACATGAATACCGAGGCGCGAATCTCTGACAAGCAATCGTCGCCCTAGGCAACGCTTAACAGAGCGCACTTTTAACTTGTGAATAATTCCGATACGGATTTTCAATAACCGCGAATGAACGAGTTTAACTTCCGTAGTTATAACTTTAGTATCGCTTAAAGGGTTTGGAAGTCTAGATTTTTTGTTTTTTGAGCTGATTACTTAGATAACTAACTTTAACATGCTTGTTTTTAATACTAACTAACGCGTTGCATGTCTGCATGGATATTGTATTAAGATAACGGGAATTAAGCATACTACTATCTGCTTGAGACCACGACCGGTGAAATCTGGTCGAAACCTGAAGTCATTAAAGGTGAATGCGTGTTACGCGATAATTCCCGTTTTATAAACATTGTTAATATAAACTAGATTTTACATCACTTGCAATTGATACCCGGCTTGCACATAGTTAAAGCTTCGGAAAGAGCTAGTCAAATTTTAAATCTTTCTGAACATAAAATACAACCAAAATTCCCAATAATTTTACAACCCGAAGGCAAATAATATAAAACAAATTTTCCTAAAAGCCTTATGTATTAATACCAATAAAATCCGACGACACTTTCCCTTCCAATCACGGCTTACTCAAGTAGAGCAAGCGAGCAAATCTCTATAAACTTAGTACAAAATAAGGCAAACGTGACCAGAATTTATCGAGTAGGCATAATCGATAATCGAATAGAATCGTTATGTCTGAGAAACGATCTCTTGATCACTTTTGATAAGTATCCTCCGCCTTACAGGATTACTGTCAGAATGGATAAGAAACTTGTATTTTATTGTGATCAACGTTTCTTTTTTGTTTTATTAGAAAAAGTACTTGTAAGGCCGTAAATTCGGCTTATAAATGTTATCCTTTTATATTTATTGATCATGATTAAGTAGCTGACATTAAATATATTTTAGGGACATTTTGTATTGCTAAAGTAATTTCTTTTATATTTTTAGGTTAATATATTTTTGTTTTGAACTTAGTACAAAGTTATTTTAATACTAGTTCTTTTTTTCAATCACAGAGTGAGTGATTTTGTAATAGAGAGGGAGATTTTATTTTAATTTCGAAGGTATATAACACTATTGTGAATCGATAGGTATGTTATATACCTATATGAAGTCAGAGGGAAGGTCACAAAAAAACTCTAGATAACGAAATGCCTTACTCTTTATTAAACCGAATTAATGTAAACAAACATACATTTAACAAGTGGTCATCTCATGGCAGTATTTACACAGAGCCTGTACTACAATCTCTTTAATCAGAATTACTGTTATTGTGGAAAAGAGACGGCGCTCTACATTGCATGTAGCTGCCTCTCGCTCCCACATTAACAACAGTCCTACTTTAAGATCCTTCGTAAATACGCAGTTCTCGAGGTGTCCCAAGATAATATTTTCATTAGTCGCCTTCTACGACCCTAAACGAAGATTGTTATGTCTCAACACACTTTCGAAAGAGGGAAGTGTTACAGTCATAGTGATTAATGAGCGATTATACATAATGACTAGTCATTATGGATAATAGCTAAATTCACTAGACAGTGTAATAAATTAATCACATTATCTAGTTATTATTCATAATATCGTGTCAAAGTTAGCCAAAGTAATAATACGGTCTTTATCTTAGGTTCACCCTTGTTTGATCAAACAACGTTTGATATAATATTACTCAATCGAACCACGTTTAAGAAAATCATCACTTTGTAAAATGTCGTTTGACATAATTTTCAGTTCGTCGAATATTTATTTGCTATATCAACATTTGCGCTAATGATCAAAAGGTATAATGTTCATTTGATATCCACACTCCTGCCTAAAAAAAAACTTAACCTAACCTAAATTAGGTGAGGTTAGGTTTTTTTTTTTTATTTGTTAAAATCTATGTTTATTGAGGTGAAAATATTATCTTATGTTATTTTAATTGTTAAAATAATCTTTCTGATATGTATGCTTAAGGAAAATTTAAATACAAATTTATTCTTAAACGAATATCCACTTGTTTTATCACTTTATCCAATTCTTTGAAGATATTATGTATAATAGCTAGTTAATGTGATTAATTTTGTGTGAATTATCACTTTATCCAAATTGAGTAGATATTATTCATAATAGCTAGACAGTATACATAATATCTAGATTAATCACTTTGGCTGTAACAGAAGAACGGAAATTCATCCAAACGGGTGGAGCGTGGCTCGCGAATTAACGATATAATACCATGGTCTCGTGTTTAAATGAAATTTTGACTAACGATTTGAGCTTTTATACGTCTTATTTATATTTGGCGGTATATAATTATAGTATTTCTACAGAAAAAAAGTTGTAAGGTAAAAGCCATGAATATTTCATGTTACCGATATGTAGTAACGTACGCACGTGCTTTCAATAGTACCATGAAAAGTATCTATTTCCTTAACCCCAATATACCACAGAAAGCCTTATTTGGGAAATAAAAACATTACCCATTGAAATACCTCCCAAACATCGTCAAGGAAACCACGCCCACACGGAATCCACCTCAAATACTCAGCATATTCCTGCTTCAAAATTCATGCAAAGGAAACTCCGTACGCAGCCCTTTTGCGGAAATCTTTTTTTAAAGATAACAAAAATGCGCTGAGATCTGGCAGATAAAGCCAGAGTCGCGGTGAAAGGGTTAATGCAGCAAAACCTGCCGACAATCACACTCCAGAGGCGAAGGGTTGAATCCTATAATCCGATATTTCACAACCGGCAAAGAGCCAGGTATCAGATCATAACTGATCCGGTTTCAACCGCTTTTAATGGCATCAGCCAAGTATTGAATAATAGAATATTAATTCTTAAAGGTATTTAAGATAGGATTATATTAGGCTTATCTCAAGTTAAATTATAAATAGATGCTGAATGTTACTCATTCATGATTATTGTGTGAATATTTTCGTAATAGCTACCAGAAATAGGGTTTTATTTTGCGTAATAAGGATGAGTATACAAAGAGAAAATATCTAATTAATCAGTTATACGATTAAGTTAAAAATAAAACGCTTATTTTTAATCTAAACAATACATAAAAAATAGGTATGATTAAAATTTTAGGATCAGAGGTTTCTGTCATAACGATTAAGAGAAACTAAAACATTAAAGTGAGAGAAAAAATACGAATCCAATATTTTTTTAACCTATTTGACGGACGGACTAATTAGTTTTATTGTAGTTAAATACAGAATTATCGTCTTTTTTATGCAATAGATTTTCAGTATTCCACAGCGTTCTACCAAGAAGATTGACAAGAATAATGTAATTTAAGTGACGCGAGCAAGTGTCTAGTGAAGGAAATAACTTTACACATAAAAGTAATAAACAACAGCAATTTGCATCGTCGCCTTTCTTGGAACAGTTGGGACATCGGTTACGGGAAATAGCTGCTACTAACTCTTTACAATACAGTTAAGACAACTCAATATATTTAGGCTGATTAATAACCGCCTCCTTTTTTTGGTGATGGTTGAAAAAGGATTCAATGGTACCAGATTTTACGATTACATTATTTTATATATTTTTTAGGGATTTTGGAGTTTTCATATCTGCCAAAATCCCTCCTCCCCCCATAAAATGTTTTAAGGACATATCAATCAACAATATTATAATGCGATTTTGCATTTAAAAATCAGTTTGCGTAACTTTTGACGATTCGATGACATTTTTGACGGTGGTTCTCTTTTAACAGAGATTCAGCAAAAAAAAATATTTGCATTATTTTTCATGGCAAGAAATTATCAGCAAAGCCATTAAAACGAAAACAAACAAAACATTAACAATAGAAAAAAACAAACACAGATATAAAAAAATAACAAGTCAACTCAATCCATCTTCGGCTGACAAAGTTTAGGTAATAACGTGCCCCTTTCGTTTCTTCTCGGTTGCAAATTACTTATTCGAGTATTCCGAGTCTTCAACACTAAGGAAACTTTCACTGAATCGAAATTAAATTGCTAATTTTGCTACTAACCCCTGAATCTGTTATCGATCGCTTCTTTCAAAGTCCCTCAATGCCAACGGAAAAGCAGAATTAATTTGAATTTGTTCGGTCATTCAAATTACACATTAACTTGCCAAATGAGTTTCTATTTAGGTTCGTTTCATGTTCTCGTTATAAGTTGTTTAATATATTATGTATCTCTTTGAGTTTTAAAGGAAATTTTAAGGTTCTTAGTACAATATTCATTTGATTGTACAATTATAGATCTTTGATGAACTTTTAAATTGATACGCCAACGTACTTCTATATTAAGGATACCAAATTGTATAACTTCCAATGGAATAAAATACCGACATGACAATTATACAACAGAGAACATGAAAAGAATATTTCTATATCACATTTTAATAAAAAAGAACTAAACATTCACAACACGATCTTTAAAGCAATAACGACGAAACCCCGCAAAATGTGAACCAAGAAAATATTACAAAAATATTTGTACCAGCAAGGACTTTGTAACACGAAAAGAATCATCTGACATTGGCTTATAATATCAAAAACTTCACGTTAAATTTCGTATCCAATATAAACTGCGGTGAAAGTTGAAAACGGCAAGTTCGGGGGGCACTTATCTTCAAAGTTTTCGGGGACACGAGGCACTTTAGCGTTGGATTATTTATTATCATATCATGGGCGGAGATGAGTGGCTAAATTGTGTGATGACGTGTGAGGTAAGATGAAAAGGCGATGAAGTGGGCCCTTTGAGCAGCTCGTCCCGAGTCCGGCTCGCCGACCCAACTCAAAGGCTCTGCCTAATGGCTTGTGTCGATGTGTTATCCACGCGTACACCCCACTACACTAAAAAGACGCCAGTTTACACCGACTTTAGTGACTCAATAGGTAATGGATTTATCTAACCTGTACCTAATACATTTCGAAATAAGACCATCAATCTAAAACTAACAAGGTCTTGGAGAACCCTCAATGACGTGATTATTTCGAAAGTTATTGTAAATCAAAATACATATCAAATTACTCAGGCATTCGCGCCCTAACGCGAACTATTCCAGAAGATTCCCCCAAACATATTACTGACAAAACTTACACCCACTAACCCACAGATTACAGATAGAAACTTAAGTGCGCAGACAAACTTTAATATTAGGGAAAATTCTAATAAAACACCGTCAGATAAACGGGGAGTTTGAGCAGTAATCTCTGTTCTGGCGACAGACGGGACTGCGCTGCCGACGGTACATAATCACCGCCGCTTTATACAGAATATATTAATTGATAACGTAGGGTCAGCGCGACAAGCTCATAACTCACGAAAACGCTCATATTTCATCGTGGAACAACTTTCATTAAACCCATTATAAAACAGGTTTGCAATTACGTTGAACTGTGTATACGTAGTCGCAGTTTTTAACTAGCTGTGTTTTATTAAAAAGCTTGTTAGCCTTGTTTTGAAATTAATGGTAACTCTTTAGGGCCTTGAACTGTAATGGAGAAGGAACTGTGACGATCAACTCGTGTAGCGTTCTCTAATTAACTAATATTATTATCAAAGAATGTTCTGCTAACTTTAGCACGCCTTCAATCAATGATTATGCTAGTAATGACAAAAGCATAATTTAAAACTAGCCGTTACACGCGACTTCACCCACGTGAATGTCGAATGATCTAACCGTTTCAGCGTGTAAGAGTAACATACATTCATCCATCTATACTCAAACACTTTCGCCTTAATAATATTAGTAGAATGTGACCGGTAAGATTTACACGTTGCAAAATGAAGTCTTACTGACTACTGACTCTTCTAGTCCTTACTTTTAGTCAAAGAGAGCCTAATGCATGATAAAAACTGTTTGATCGTATTCCTACTACCATTTTGTTTAATCCTCTTACATGAAAGCACACAATGTCTACTAGTTACGTTTTATTTCCAAGAACTGTAGGTACAATAGTAGCTTTTATATGTACTCAAACTAAATTAACAAAAGAACGTCTGAACTTATCCTAGCCAGACGACTGTAGAAGTTATTTCACTCTTCTAAAAGCATATGATATTCAGACAAAGAAAAATATACTTAATAGTAAACCTTATACTCATACGCGCAACAAAGTTTAAACGCAAATGAACAAACATAGTTAGAGGATAGTACGGCATTCGCGTTTATCATAAAAAGGGTAATATTTCATCGTTGAAATTTAATTTAGTACTAATTACTCAGCGCAGGTTAGTTCATAATTTGGTTATGTTCAAACCATACGTACACCTATCGTCAGCCGCTGATTGAGGCTAGAGAGCCTACCACCGCTTTCAGTAATTGCAATGACTGTGTAAAAAAGAGACAGTGTACTACATAGCATAGAACGGTGTCTCTCATTCACAGCTGCAAGCTACCCCAAAGCATACCATGATTCCCAGTGTGAACATCCAACATAGGGTATATTTTGTTTGCAACTATGAGTAGTAAATTGTCAGGCATGTATGAATATTATTATGTCATCATCATTCCCCTGCCCTTATCCCAATTTTTACTTGGGGTCGGCGCAACACGTCTTTTAGACATGTTGCTTAAAGTTTTGGCTATGGTTTTATAGTCGGCCGCCTGCCTGACACTAACCCTCTTTGGGAATGCGATTGTTGGTTGTTTACCCGCCACCATTCGGGTGACCCAAGGTGCTTGGTACAGTGCACTGGGTCTTAAGGTCCATTAGTCGCCTTTTACGACACCCAGTGGAGGATATGGGGTGGTGCTATTCTTTATATCCGGACACCACACGGACGGTATGAATATTATTATGTAGAATACATATTTTAATATAATAAACCAGCCTATATACGTTCCACAGCTGGATACAGGCCTCTTCCGATAAATGGAAGGTTTAAGCATTGATACCTCTCTAGCTCACTGCGGATTCGCGATTTCAGATTCCAATAAGTAGAATTCAGGTTTCCTCGAGATGTTTTTACCTTTTGTCAGTAGTATCTTAGAATAATAAAGAAAGTACATATAATTTGAAAAAAAAAAACACATTGAAACTTGCTAGCGCTGAAAATCAAACCTTCAACTCGAGCTTACAATTTCATATATTCCACAGGGCCGGTACAACTAAACTACATAATATGAATAAGTAAATATTCATATTCGAAAAAAAAACTGTGTAATAAGTACTCGTTTACAGTCAGTATCAGACCATACGTCTAGTCTGAACGTGACCTTTCACCTGAAACCAAGCTATGTTTAATTTGTACAACTATCTCCCGGGAAAATGATTGAATCCCGTTTTATACGGGATTGTTTGTTTTTGTTCCATTTTATGTTAACATTAGTAATGTTGCTACATACCCTAGGATTAGTGGAAAAACTGATTGATTTTGGCTTCGATTTTGTTTGAAACTGATAGTATGTTCGTTCAGACTGAAGTAATTCATGTAGGTACAACTAAATACTATGTATCTGTTTACTGCAATATTTTTTTTGTAAATTGTTGAAGTTAAGTGCTTGAACTTCTTATTCTAATTTACAACCTGTAGAGTTATCTGAGTGTAGTGTTAAGTGGTTTGTTTTTTTCTTTTGGGAGGCCTTTGTTTAGCAGTGAAACTCTTCTCTAAGCTGAGATGATGCTAAATTTTCTGTCATCAATTTTTCTTTTAGACACAATTCTTCTACAAGGTTTCTCTATACCAGTCGCAAGAATTGCACTATTTACTTAGCTGTTAATTAAAGATTTAGATCCATGCTTTAAAAGGCATTATATTATTAGATCTGCTGAGAACTAAAAACTGTCGTATGTCCACACAAACATGCACACAGCGTAATATTCTCCACTAGCCCTCGTCTCGTCCATGTAATATGTGTACCCAAATATTACTGGCAGGGGCTTAATATTCCCGAACGCTTCCTATCATTCCAGAGATCCCGGCCGACCCTTCAGACAGTAATTACAGACGGAGTTTAATTAATTAAATAATTGTGATCTTCGTGTAAACGAGCCTTTACTTACGTTCAATTTATTTGAGATATAAACAGATTATTATTTTGTCTTATCTTCATTTATTTCGTTTATTGTGACTGTTTAATTTTATTGAGATTGATTGAGAATTTAATTAAAATGGATGTTTTAATTAAATATTTCGGTGTACTCGAAACCTTTACTTGGATATAATTATAAGCGATATTACTCGTATACAGAAAAGTTAAATCTAATATACAAACGAATTAGGATCAATATAGAATAAGTTTATCGGCAAAATAAAACTGTCTTTGTCACTTAACACACACTGTCACAGATGTTTAAAATGATGATTTTTTAGCTGTTCCTTAGCTGACAAATAATCATTTTAAACATCTTAAATTTTATTCATTTTTTGAATAAAAAGCAATCATTATAGTAAGTCACTTGTCTATATCAAGTTACTGATAAAAATGTAAACTCAACGAATATTTTTCGTCGATAAAGATTCTTTTTTCCTTACATAATGTAAAAATATTACGAACAGGTGGGTAGATAATTATTGTTTGGATAACGAAGGTACGGTTCCGGAGCGATATTGTTTTAAAAAAAATACTCCATTAATTTTTAGGAAACTCCGTCCCGGGTAAACATTTGTCTCAACCAATATGTTGTAGCAGGAACATCAAATTTGGAGTTGTTTGTTGTAAAGAGAAAAGTCTCAGTTTAATTATACTGTTTAACTAGCTGTTAAAGTTCTACTCTCCCGGACCCAAAGGAGCTAAGAAATGGTAAAATTGAAGTGGGATTGGGCAGGCCACGTCTGTTGGGTGCCAACAGACAAAACAGAGATACTCGTAGCATCCGACTGGGTTCCGGAACGAGACCACGCGGTAGGCCCAGGCTTAGATGGTGTGATGACCTTGTCTATTTTATGAAGGAATGCGCTGCTAAACTTGCTTCCGAAAGTGAGAAATAGAAAAATAAGAGGGAGGCCTTTGCTCAGCAGTGGTACAATATAGGGCTTTTAATAATAATAGTAACTAACTGTTGCCCGCGACTTTGCGTAGTAGTAAAGTAGACTATGTTTTAATTCAGGGTGTCAAATAACTCCACACAAAATTTTACTAAACATCATCAGGCGTTTGAATGTGAAAGAGTAACAAATAACCATCCATACAAACTTTAACGTTTGTAACCTTCGTAGGATTGCACTCGTTAAGCCTCGCGGGTATACCTATTTTTTCTACCCACTTTTGTTGGTGGTAACATGCACTTATATTCTTCGAATGGTCTTACCAAAAATAAATTGTGTTTTTTGTGTGAGAGCACAACAATACTTAATGCTAATACAACTTATTAAAAAAATGATTCCAATTTGAATAAAATAATCAAACCAATATTTTTCGATCGACATTCAGAAGCAATACCAAAAGTGCTTCAGAGCAAATTGAATTGAGGTGCCGATAGCCAGATCCTCATTTCTTCGTAATAGTACCTACCATTTAAAACTATAATAACGAAACGTTTTCCTATACCCACATTATTATAATAATTGAAATAACTACATATTGACAAGTTCTTTTGTAAAAATTTATCGCAAAACTTGATACCTAATATGTAAAGAGTAAAACCGGCCAAGTGAGAGTCGGATTTGCGCATGAAGGGTTCCGTACTATCATCTGTAATGGAAAATCACGCTTGTTGTAAGTATTCTAATCAAATATTCTACATTCTACCCGTTTATTAAGATTGAGTTAAAAAATTCGTTTATTGTATGAGGATCCCCCTTACTATTTCATTTTTATAACAATTTTTTTTTGTTGTTATAACGGCAACGGAAATACATCATTTGTGAAAATTTCAGCTTTCTAGTTATCACGGCATGATTGTTTTAATCGTGTCCAATTCTTTTAGAAGTCATAATTTTGTTTACAAACCGAGTTTTGCTTCAGACTTTACCTTACCCTCGTTACGCGGCATACAGCGTGACGATGACATTTTAGTTCACCTATCACGACACACACTGTGTCACCTTACATCTATGACGTTATACATAGTCTAACACATTTACAAAAGACCATAGCTCCAATAAACAAGCACCCAGCAACGGGCAGTGCTTCAAAGCAAATTGAATCGAGGTGCCGATACTCGGAAGTCCCTCATTTCCTTGCTATTTGTTGCCTTGCCCTATAGGCATTAAATTCTCTTCTACATCCCTTCGCGCTTCCTACCGGCCCTCTCATCTTTTCGGGACAAAGGTGAATTAAGACTCGTTCGCTTTTATTCTATTGACCTTTCTGGGTATCAATAAACCTGAAATAATAGTTTTGTACAATGTTATTGTGCTAGTGTCTACGTGTTTTAAGTGCTTTAACAATTCTTACTCATATTTTATTATACACAATCCATACTGGTACATAGAAATAACCAACATTTTTTGTAATTAAAATTAAATGACGATGTGAGAAACTACAGCAGGTATATTTTCAATTCTTTTCCTTGCATGGGAGAAACAACCTTAAAACAATCGTCAGTAGACTTTAAAAAAATGCTAAGTCTCATACTCCAGAACTACCTATCAACTGATAATATTTTTTTTAAAGTCTCAGTTTCTGTTATTTCAAAAAATACGCTTTTGTTTTCTTACAGTAAATTGTTCATTTGAATGCTCAAGAAATTTATTTAGACCACCGCTTTCCTAAAGTCATGTATAGAAATTTTGCTAACAATATTTACTCGATACCTAAATTGATTACCATGGTGAAGTGTGTCATACTCATGGCTGTCTTCGTAATAAGTTTTACATGTTATTAATTGTTCCTTTCCCTTCCTATCTATTTGTGGTTGTCATTGTATAGAAATATTATGCGCAATCATCTAATAACGCTGTTTGGTTTAAAATGTGCCATCTATTTTACAAACATTGTTATTTCATTTTGAAATACTTATGAACAGAATGATGAAATGTTTATTTTAATAATAGCTGTTTCTTGTGATTTATTATGATTAACATTCTATATTACATTAATTATACACACCATAAATGTTTCTATCTTCCATAAACAAACGCAAAATATTACAAGCAGCTTCACTGTGCTCAGATGTCGAACGCGCAATACTTTAAGTAAATAAGTCCCTTCAATACTTTTTACAACTTAACTTTTTAATTACTTTCCGAATATAACGTAGGGGCCACCTGCGTAAGGTATAGTTATGAGCCCCCGGGGACGCCATGCCAATAGCCGAAGGACATACCGAACTAGGCTCAAGGGATACTGATAACGTAGAAAACGCTTTATAACACCCTTAAATAAAGTTAATAGCTCTCGGGAAGTTTTTCGCTGTACCCCTTAGGGCCATTACGCAGTGTACGATACGATTTATACAGCGTTTACAGACTTAGGCGCGGCTCGAAGGATTCCGCCTTATAGTATTTAGGTGTCAAATGAAGTTGTACAAGGTCGATTTATTGGCGAGATAGCGGCACCCTCGCTCCTACTTGTTTTGAAGGTTTTAGTGATTTTTATTGAGTTTTTATGATGGTGGGAGCCGTGTCGCTGATCGATATTGTGTAGTACTTTATCGCATAAGCTGACCCGGTATCTTTACGACGTCGTGTAATGAATTCCCCTCCGAAACTGCCTAGCTAGCGATGTTTACGCCGAGAATGACGTAGGGAAATTGATCAATCATGTTAATTGACAATCCGTTTGACGCAGTTTCGGATAATGTACCTAACTAAGATGTATGTGAGTAAATCTTTTTAAGACTTTCTATGCGTATGTTAATTTAAAAAAGGCTGCGCAAAAATATAGTTTGTATAAGATTTATTTTTGCAACCAAACATATTAGTACGATTGAAAACACACATAAAACTAAAAATGACGTAACACATCGACAAACCAATAAAACAAATTCTACATTTTACAACAACAAACGTTATTAAAATACCTGAACCGTCAAAATCAAACAAAAGTCGTATAGAACTAAACAAACAATTTCTATTCATCCAACCGTTTCGCAGCCGGACGCATGAGGGCTAAAACGCAGATAGCGTCAAAAAATCCAATCGCATATTTAGCTGGCTTTATACGCACGGAGGGGGCTAACTAATCGTTTACCTATACCGTAACAATCAATCGTTCCCACCTTAATTTTCCAGCCAATACTGGGCTCCACACAATCCATTCAAAGTACCTAATTAATTGGACAACATATTTCCCATTCGGATCACGTAGGTACAGGCCACAGCAGGTGACGTCATGAAAAATACGCTGTATAGCCCGTATATAAGGGGATGTGCATTTGGCGCTGAAACACCGTTTTTATGGCTCGTCCAACATTAATTAACACGGGATCTGGACGCGACAAATGAAGAACGGACGCTGGTTTGCAGCCGTTGATTTGTAGCGAAACGTTGTATGCTGGTTGCGATTCTGTATTTTTGCAAAGAATGGTTTAATTGAAAGGATTTTTATTAAAATATCCTAATTATAATAATATTATGGTGGTAGGGTTTTGTAATATTTATGCAAACAGATTTGATTTCTGCGATTCCTAAAGAGTGTATTTTGTTATGCCAATTTATCACTACCTACATTTGACCAAATATCAAATATGGTAGTAGAATATACAAATATATGATTTGATTTCTACGATCACCAAGGAGTTTTTTTTTTGGTAGTAGAGTAGAGTATTGGTAGAAAAGTAACTAATATAAAAGCGGAGAGGGATTTTAAACCAGAAACAACAATCATTATTACACTTACGGTTCTTTAACACCGAAGCTAAAATCGTACCAGAAAACAAAATCGTATGCCGTCATAAAAATTGAGAGTCATCAAAGAAAATTTCAAAGCCGACACATGTCGACGAGCTGAAATATAAAAGTTTCTTCCAAGTTCGTTTAATAAAATGTATTAAGAAGTCGAATTCCGAATTTTTCCAAAGTTCCAGTCTATTCGCACTCGTACAAGAGTCTTTGTCAGCTCATTTCTCACATTCTGATTGAGATGGACCGTCTTGCATAAATCTGGAGCATTTCATTTGAGTCTCCACGAAATATTTCAAGTTGTGAACAAAAACTCTTAATTTTTCCTAATGGATGTTTTCTTTTTAATTAATGATTTTGGAGTGAAATGTTGCATAAAGTAATACAACTCTATAGATACTTAATACATCTTAATACTCACCGCGGCCGGAGTAAGGCCTTTATCTATAAAGAGAAAAAAAAATATTCTTAGCATTGATCGAAGTTCTACGCTTGTTAAAAGGCTTTGCGATTCAAGATTCCAATATTTAAAATCAAAGCTCCCATATAATGTCTTCCATTACTATTTTCATTATATCGTCGAATTTATCAGAATTTCATAAATACACTTATCTCCGATGATCTGATTATGGGGTTTAAATCCTGGGGTTGAGTGACGTCATCGTATTATCATTTTCCTGGCTATATTGTGCTTAACGTTTGAATAGAGGTCGAATCTCAAAGGCTTTCGCTAAGCTCTAGAGTTTCCTCTGGGGCTCACTTTAGCTCCGATAATGTGCTTGTGTGAGTATGATATTTATTACTAGGTAATGCTGGGAATTTGTAAAATATAGATTTTAATTTTCAGAAAATGTATAGGTGTGCCAGTTTTCTCTTTATCAGTAAAATACATCTTGATACTGCGATTCATACTTTAGCTCACTCACAATTCCTGATGAATGAAAGCAAATATTTACCACCACTCGATCGAGTAACTGAAAACAAAATACGCTGACATAGACTCCAACAGCAATAAATTATTTCCCAATCGTTTGTATCGGATAATTAATATTCCATTGAAGTATTGTTTACCTAGTCGGGATTTTAATCTGCTTATTATGCGGCAATGGGTTCATAACGGACGATTTATATACGTTTTTTCTCAGAATAAAACAGCGCCCAGCCGCCCATGTACTAACATTGTTTCGTAGCCGCTACGTGCTACGGCCTACGCCGTCGTAGCAACTGTGCGTGGGTTTCTTATATACCGGGTTGTTTGGGCAACGTCCAACTGTTGATTCTAACAATCATAATATAAGCGATACTGCGTACCCACATAAATTACTCGCTGTATTATTTAATTTATTTTCCTCTAGTACGTAGAACAAAGAAAACCGTCAATTTATCACTACCTACCAATCTTACGTTTGACCCAATGTCAAATATGATAGTAAAATCCACAAAAATATGTTAAACTGGTTATCTCAAGGGTTCAGAGGTAAAACCAAAACGGATAAAATTTCCTCTGTTTGTTGTACTTCCCTTTTTCTCAACCTTCAATCACAGTCAAGTACCCATTGCCCTCGTAAATATAACAGATTGCGATTCTATAGAGCCCCTTACAGACTTCCTGCAAATAAGTATCGCGGTAAAAAAACGTAGCAAACAGGAACGAGGCCTTTCCCCATAACCAATTCAAATTCCCGCGATCAGGATACTCAACAATTTTTTCCTTGTTATTCAATTTGTTTTGTAAAACAAAATAGCAACGCTAAACGATGTTCGCTTTTAAACGTATTCCGAAGTTGAATTCTAAAAAAATAAAGGGATCCTTTCGAAGGATCGGGGTCGAGTCGAACTGTGTTAACCACAGGCGCGAAGGAGAAGGCAATTTTCTAAATAGGAATTGTGAGGATTTCCCTAATGTAGGGTGAAAAATGGATTGATACTATCTGAAGAGTTCTTGGCTTATGCAAGTTTTGTTAACAAAGTGAAGAATTACTTGATTTTTTTGACTAGCTTCATAAAACTGAGAAAGTCCTTTCTGGAATGAGTACCCCTTATGTTAGCAACGGTAAAGTATTTTAGTCTTTGCAGTGCAGTACGGTCCTCTAGTTTAACTGAAGAGTCTCGACGTAGCTTTTGGCATTCTCTAAAACTATCGAGTATCGGAGCGCTTCTTAATACTTCAAAAGTTAGGGAAAAGGTCTTTGACAACTTAATATTATTTCTAAATATACGTGTGGATAAATTCATTATTTGCTCAAGGATTGGACAGGGTGATTTTGCTACCGTCTAACAGACAAAAAAGGTTTTTTTTTTCGTTGGTTCAGTTTCCAATGCATGTGATGGTAGGTTAATCACGTTTCAAGCTAAGATATGAACGCATAAAAAACACACTATTGATATTTAATTAACATCTTTTATATTTTTTACATACATCGTTCATAATTATCTTCTTTACCTTTAAAAGAGACGCCTAATTACGTTTAACCTAATTAGCTAGCAAAAATAGGTTTTAACACACTCCTTTGTGAATACGAAACACGAACATGAAACTCTGGTAACATTAAATAAACGAAACGCCAAAACCAAAACCCTTAATGCGACAATAAGCCGCTTAAAATATTATCCCGCAATCTAACCAACAGGACAAAACATTACGATTAATTTGTACAGAACATTTTTGGGAGAAAGAAATATTCTCGCCTTACTCTACCTGTACCATAAACTGATTAAGTGAAACTCTTGCAATTACGCAAGTGAGACAGCATCATACCTCGTATAGTGGCGTCCCACTTTCACAGTGATATTAATCTGGTTTTACGGTTTCATGGTACAGGGTCTGGTCTCCACAGACAAATATAATTAAGGACGAATTCTCCGAAAGTATTGACTTGAAGTTGGACAGGCGACTAGACACAAAGGCAATTCGTGACGTCCCGTCAATTACCTACAAGTTTATTTGAAAAAATAAATAACGAAAGAAAATTCGGGACTTCGGTAGCAAATACACTTGTATACGTAGTCGAGAGCAATTTTCTTTACTTTTTGTGGCGATATTATTGGATACTTTGTACGTAGGTGTAGCCTCCTTCGGACTAAGTGAAGTTGATTAACGTTTACCTTTGATACTTTGATCTGTTTTATTTAGGGTGGATATCGCTATTTACTCTATATAGTAAGTTTCTTCACAAAATTAAAAAAAAAATCTTTGGGTAGTATTTTTATTGAACCATAAGTTTTTTTTCATTGATTGATTTATAGTTTTGCATTGTAAAACACTATCAAGCTACTGACAAATAATAGCCTTAAAAATAAATACAAGAACATTCTCTTAGAATTCTCATTTGCGGTTAAATCGAAAATGAAAGGTATTCTGAAAGCGGATGTCTTTTATTTCAGTAAAGGGTGTGTGGCCTGAGGGTCTACCACCATTTCAAAGCAAGACTGTTGCCTTGTAGAAAAGAGAAAACGTTCTATACGGTGTAGAGTGGCGTCTCTCTGAAAACGGAAAGAGTCCAGAAGCCCATTCAATTGGATTGAAACGTCGATGCGACAGGAGACCAAAAAGGTCCTAATAGCATTTTTGCAGGAAAGGCCTGAGGACAACAAAAATTGTTTTGGAAACAACACAAATAGGTACTGATTACTATTGTATCGATTAAATTGAGGGGATAGTCAAGAATATTCCTAATATGAGCTTTATTAGTTTGTAGCCTGGTTAAAAATTACGTTCCGTTTTGCTAACGACCTAAGTTTCAAAAAGTTATTTACAAGAAAAGGTTTTATAACTATCTAACTGTTTATTTTCTCATAATTTGTTTATCGTTGACTTAGCGTTTATTTATTAAAACTTACGACATTAGTAAGAACTTTAAACATTTTTACAAAAATCCGTCAAGTATTTCTTCATTTAGGTCATTATAAATCTCGCTTAATATTTAATATTTTTGTAAAGGAGGCTTAAATTATACGCAGCAGCGTTCGTAGTATAATACTGTAAATTAAGATTTACATAACCAAAAACTTCTGAAAACACAATTACAGAAGTTTTAACATAGAACCAGTAACCGTAGAAGGTAATCACATTTGTCGAGGAAGTTGCTAGAGAAAATTGTCTTTGGTGCTTGTAACAAGGTTCGGCCCTTACCATTTTCCACCCCCGACTGTGAGACGAGAGGTGAGACTTTTTACACTAGAAAATAGAAAAATAATTGAAGATGTTCGATGTTCTTATTATTATAACAATATAACTAACACACAATCTCCTTAAATTTAGTGCTGTACCTAATGATCGAACAAAAATAAAAGTAAATTCTGTGCCTATACTATAAGGTCACATATGAAAACTTTAAGAGCGAGATGACGCGTTCATTGCTATTATTTGCATCTCTTTCCACATCAGCTTCAGAAAGAAAGCAGGATAACAGTTATTATAATGTAATAGAGAGAGCAAATTGATATTTAAGAATAAAAAAAACATATAGTATCATGTTTCTTCAAATAAATTAGGAGAAATTACTAATTAATTTACCGATTCCAAGTTAGTAAACTTCGAAGGAAGATAGAATAATTAAGGATGAATAGACTTGATTTTCAATTACGGTACGATACGTATTGCTTGTGTTAAATTCGAACCGTTTTATTGTTCTAACAATACCTAACCCTTGTGATATCATATAACTTCACGTTGTGATAAATATTAATGACTAGACAGGTTTACCCGTGACTCAAACCACGAGGATTTCGATTTCAGCTTGAAAGGAGTCAATATAACCTTCATGGACTCCGAAATATATTTTATCAATCCACGTCGGTGCAACTCGACCAAAACGTCGGGAAAAAAGAAATATCGAATAATATCGCAAATAAGACTCGTTTGTTGTCTAAAACTTTTTTATCTAAATTCTTTCATTAACTTTCGCATTTATAATATTAGTAAGAACAGAGGCCTTTCTAGTTTCTACCACCGTGTGGAAGCGAGACAGCGCTCTACACGGCTTATAGCGGCATCTCTCTTCCACAACAGCGCGTACCAACTCTTTTGCATACTTTTTAGCGTATTTCGTAATGAGGGTTACAGAATACTGCCTACCAAACTAGATTCCCTAGTAATTGAACCGTAGATGATTTGATTACTGGCATCTTTTTAGATTGGAAGCTAGACCCTACAAAGTTAAGTAAAATTTACTCTTATAGTAAGATTTTTGTTTTTATAGTTTAATTCAATTTTATGAAACAATTTTAAATATAAACGCTAAAAAGTTATAATAAATAGTTAAGTTGTTGGTCCCCCTTTTGGCCTAGCTTTTACAAGCTGAATATTGTGCTTTGTATAAAACAATTATGCCTCTGTGACATAAAAGGTTCCTAGATTTCAAGGCTTCAATTCATCACTCACTCAATGTTTTCCACGTTTGTCTATCTCTATGTATGCTCAGTTCTCTAGTCTAGCTTAATCTTTAAAACTACGCGATGGATTTTAATGAGGTTTTTATTCAAAAGGTAAAATGTTTCAAGAGGAATTATTTGTAAAATACACCAGTATTGCACCGAACTGGTCACTAGTAAAGCATAAAAAGAACAATCTAGTTTCCAATAGTACTATTAATCTAGTACGAAGGTATACATTACAAAGCTATGAGTGAATTGCATTGCGACCGAATCATTTATTCACCGAGTTACAGCGACTTCGAGAATTGATCCGAGAATCGCAGTCGTGTACAGAGTCTTGTTGGCTAAGGGCAGGTTCTGAAAAGACACAGCGCGGAAGATGGAAAAAGGATCTTAACATTATCAGTCGAAAGTTCTTTATCGTCTGATCGATACAAGAAATGCTGGCGCGTTCTCCAGATCACAAAGTTCAAGCAATAATGCACTCAATAGCGATAGCTTCTAAAGTTTATTTTCGAGTGTCTTTTCTGCTGGGTTCCTTAAGACGTGAACTAACCTTAGGAATCTCATCTACATACGGATTGCCGATCGAGTTTCACCCATTAATATGATGTAGAATCAAAATGTATTACCATAAGTGATTGCAAACTGTTCAAACTCCAATGCCACGTACCCAATTACGTAAGATTTGAATTGTAATAGTTTGAGTAATACCTACAAGTCTAATACTGTTAATTAATGTAGTAAACTATAGCACATTTTTAAGGTTGCCCTAACCAAACAACATTGGTACTTGCATGTAAGGGTAATTTTTATCCAGATTATTTGTTGATTAAAAAACTTATGCCCAATTACGCATTGATACTTGTCCATGGTAGTTAATTGTTAATCTAATTGGTAGTTAAGTTAATTGATGTTTGTTAATTTAGTTATTTTATTGTTATTACCTCTCCCATAGTTTATATGTTAATTGATACAATTGGTGTTAACCGTTTTAATTAACTATAAATAAATAAATTGTCTACAAACGAATGATTTACAGGACGTCACTATTTATGTTTTTTTTTATTCAGGTAGCGGGTAGTTCACATTTTACTTACTACGTAGCGGGTAGTTTACATTTAACTTTTACTTACTTACTAATTCTAAAAAATCACCGAACAGACAGCAACCTTTAAAAAGAAACAAGTGAAGTAAAAAATAATTAAAACAAACAAAAGAAACAGGTACGAGTAGGTACAAAAACAAAACACAATCTCTCCGACTTGTAATTCGCCAAAAAGTCTGACTAAGATCATTTACTTACCTTGCTTTCTAGGAAAGCTTGGAAGGAAAGTAAATGTTAAGAGGAATCGTAAACAACAGAACAGACTAGCTCAGTAGCGTTCCACGACTGAATAGTGAATACCCACAGGGAAAATGTAGCTAAGAAGGTCTTGACAAAGAGGTAATGAATTTATTTTTACAATTAAATCACAAAAAATTGAACTAACTGGATTCATTCTCGGTTTAATTCTAATAAAAAGCGCTTAATTAATAAGAAAAAGGAAATACTTTTTTTTGTTCGGCATGGCGGAGGCTCTGTCGTACCCCTAATTGTTTTATTTTGTTATGTAATAATTATGTGAAATAGATTATTGACTAACATCCCAAGATTAATATTTTGTCATATAATTTAATGGCAAAATTCTATTCTGCTCCATGCGCATTGATAGTTTCTCTGAAAATACGAAGAACGCAACCAATAGAAATATTTTATTTTGCTTAGCCTGAAAAAAAAACATGTAGGTATGTAAAACAAATTGCTTGAAAAAAATAAGTACCTAACAATAATCAAACGTATAAACACAACAACCATAACAGCACAAATCCTTGACTCCTAAACAAAAACTTATCCACATTAAATATCTATGCGCGAGTTTATCCAGTAAGTTTATTTCTTTTGGGCCATCACTCGTGCCCTACAATCCCTCCTACAGTCGGAAGTCTCGATAATGTGATATGCGAAGCTCAAATACGCCTTTTTTCCTTAGCGCTGTAACGCACTAGTGGGTAAGAACGCCGTGCGAGATACCGCGTTTTAGGCGAGTGCGTCAGAAGGAGCGTATCTTTTTTCAAGCGACCACCAATTTTCTGGAACGCCCTATGGATCAAACTCTAGATGGTGTCGGGCATAGGTAACATGAGCCGTCGACAATTTTGTCAGAATTGTAGTAGGGAAATAGGCATGTCCATTTTCAAAATGACGCACAAATATTTAACGTGATCTGACACCTATGTTTTGTGTTAAATATTTGTTTTTTTTTCTGCAAAATAAAAAATTTCAAATGGGCAGATTCATTCCATATAGAGATAGTTTTTTTAATTCAGATCATCATAAGAAATCTTTGGTGTAGGTATGTTTGCAAGCAACTGCATATGATTAAACGGAGCGGTTAAGTTGCCCGATACTGAAACATAGTGCGTTGAAGCGCTTAAGGTTAAATATATTTCTTCTTTATACATCTTTCGAGTTGTTATGATGTTTGCTTCATATTATCTATTTGTTTACCGCGACATAAATGTGGGGAAGAGTATGTTGTACGGAAATTGATTACAGGATGTTTTTGTGTTTAAAAACTTTTTATCTTGTAAAAAAATGTAGCAAGAAGAAAATATAAACAACTATATTTTTGGACGACTTTTAGTAGATGATAAATTGAAAAATAGGTATGTTTTATTGAAAGTCATTATTAAACATAACAAGTTACGAACAACACTTTTTTGATAGATTATGAAATTAACCACCTGCATTTCCCGCTTTGTCTACTTATATTTCAATAAATTTGGTAAGACAGTAGCTATTTCGTCCGTTGTTATCTACGTGTATTCACTTCTAAATGCCATTAAAAAATTTGCATGCAAGAGTGGTACACTAGCATGTAACCTATCATTACAAATGTGTTCAACGAGCTCTAGAAAGTATGTGGTTTCTACCAGCAACACTTAAAACAAGCACAGAGAGAGAGACAGCGCGCTAGACGATGTAGAGCAACGTCTCTCTTCAGCAACTATATAAGAGTTATGTTAAGACGTAGTGGTAGGCCCTCAATTGAGTAGCGTCGCAGCATCAAGCGGTCTACGTCCTGAATCATAAAGCAGGGAAACAGTGTACGAACGATGCCACGTAGTTGCATATTACGTTACAGCGACAAGCTTTGCATGAAACGGATGAAGCCTCATTCGAGTAACAGGATATTTTATTTAACGATGAAAGATAATTTCATAAGTTATCGAAACTTTTTTTAATTTTAAACTAGTTTGTTCTCGGATTTGTCTTGGATATCGGTTTTAGCTGCAAAACTTAGCTCTTATGTTAATCTGAGGCGTGCGCTCAGTCTGCAGTACTGCTCCGTCTAATTTCTCTTCTCCATATTATCTCATTTTGCTTAAATTAATCTTAGCGTTTAAATTTGAAGATAAGTGTCAACTTACCCACAAAAATCAGTTCTAATCAACCAGAACTTTGTATTACAATATGAACCAATGTTCTGCAGAACTGCTCAAATCTCACCAACATCTACGTACATGAACAGCCAGCTTATAACTCATACGACCGACCGACGTCCCAGACGGTGTACTTCGGTACCAAGTTTGTTCATCAACAAACTACTATTTCATAATACGGCAGCAGACTGGTTGACTACACAAATGTTGTTAGAGCTGTGAAAATTGCTACTTACATTCCGTCCCAAGTTCTGAAAGTTAATAAGGGGCACCTGGCTTAGACTAACCCAGGGTATAGTAATATAGCAAGGACGTTATTGATATACAATTTTGGATACGGTTGCGGATTTTTATACACGAAAATTATTGTGCCAATTTTTTTATGATTTTTCTATTTACAGAAACCTTGAAGGTTTGGGCGACTAGCCCGCTAATATCCAAAATTATTCGAAACTTTTATATCGGATACGGATTTTTTTTAATTCGAAAATCCGAGAATTTCAGTTATACATTCGGAGCTCAGTGCTAAATGTATCGTATACTGAGTTCTGACCAGTACTGAGAATACAATATAAATAGTATAGGTTCACACTATTGTTGGAGTATTATGTAAATACAGTATTTTAAGGTTTACGAGATTTTTTTATAAACAAGAATAAAATTAAATAGTTCATGTTTATTTCTGTAGGGTTTGTACTAGGTTGTGAGATTGAGTTTTGAGCACTTTGCGTGAAATTAACTTCAGTAATAAATGAAAAAAGGTTGTTTTTGTGTGCACAGTTTTTCCTCTTTATGCTATTTTAATACAATTTTCTTTATAGAATACACAACCAAAATATTGAACACACATTTTTCTAAAAAAAATCATGCTGAAGTTTTTGAATTAGTTCACCTAAAACGTAAACATACAAAAGTCGACTGGTACTCCACTTTTTCCTGGTTTTATACTTAAATATTTTTTATCCTGACATGCTTTAGAAATATCTCTAAAAATATCCACGTAACAAGACCATCTGCAAAAAACACGAATTTCTCAAAATTTTTCCTTTTCACTCTTCAAAAAATTTCTTTTTTCCTAATCCTTAACCAACGTAAGTATACGTATACAGCATACAACATATTGGTCTCTAAACATAATAATATTTAAAAGGATCAACAAAAAGCAATACATTTTCATCAGGATAATCTGGTTTGCAGAAGTCAGCTGGTCTCGCCTCGTTACGACATCCACGGTGCATAATCTAATAAGTTCATAATACGCGGCGTTGATCACAAGTTTATTAAGTTCCACGATTCTGATATATGGATAAACAACAAGTTTTATAGTGAATGTGAGGATTTTTTATGTTACATTGATAGAGGTTTTTGTTTGGAGGGCCTACTTACCCGCTTTCGAAAAGGAGGATATTCTCAAGTCTATCGCTATGTTTTTTTTATGTATATAATCTCATATGTTATTTGCTTTTTGGTCAACGAATCGTTAAAAGGGTAAGATAACCTTTATTTGTGAAAACATATTGTGTAGGTAGGTGTAAATGACACTAATTCAGTTAAACTATGTATAGTTAACTATGTTCATTATTATTAACGGCGCTTTATGAAATGTCAGTTTTGCTTAACTCTATTTTTTATTCAATTCAAATTCAAATTGAAGTATCTCAAAACTAACGCAGACTAATTGGCCTGTCACTCCAAAATAATGAACATGCAGTATTTGACATTATGGGCCAATTGTTGAATCTAGCAATTTATTCAAATATGGCTAATGGAGTGAATTGTAATAGCAGACAATACACGTTAATGAAATACACACAAAAATATTATTAGTAGCAATCACAAAATCATACAACTGTTAAATAATAACTTCTGCCTGCATTATGAGCTCTTAATGCTGGAAATTTGCCGTTATAAAAACGAGAAGGCATACTACTGCGAATAACGCCATCTCGGGTGGGCACAAGCCTCTTTCCATACAGAGAAGGTTTGAGCATTGGTCACCGCGCTAGCTCACTGCGGATTGGCGATTAGTGTGAATTAAGGTAAAGTCACATTGGTACTTACCTGCGCCGGGGATCAAACTTGCACTTCGTGCATACAAATTCGTACATGGAACATACTCATTACTCGTACATTAATTCAATCATTAATTAGTAATTCAACAATACTTTGGTGTCAGAAAACATCAAAAGAAACACAAAAAAGAATCCATATTAAATTATGTGCATTTGTATATTATGAAATCAGTTTTTAGATACGCTATCGTTATTTTAAGGTAGACATTAAAATTTATTTAATTCATCTCGAGCTTCAAAGTGACTATGGAAATCTTTCTTGACGCTCAAATTCTATTGAAATTTCAAACTTTCACGTAGGAGTTAATCCTAGTTTACAAAAACAAATCAAACCTCCATCGTATCCGTATCAGATACATTCTACTAATGCGATACCATCGACGTACGATCACTTAATATGTAAACACCGAATACCTCTCGGATTGAGATGGAAATATTGTCGCATGATGTAGGTTGACATAACATGATAGATGATCGGAATCCTTATTCGTTCCGATAGGGGGGATACGTCCACGGTCAATATTGGCTTTTAAAATGGCTGCGTTGATGTGTTCCGGCTCATGAAGTGCCTCATTTTGGATGATAATGGATTTAAGATTGTATTCTTGGGGGCCTCGGTTGCTTTTAATATAAGATTGCGTAATACGCTCGGTGAGATATATTTAATTTCGTTTTTATCGCTAAAATTTTGGTTTGTTAACTGGCTGTAAGTGTCGTGCTGTATTTGACGAATTCCGTGAGTATACGGTGTTCCAATACTGTGTTGTTCTTAATTTATATGTTCAATACTATTTGTAGCCTTAATCAATCGCACAACAAATTGCAATTTGCAAATTGAATTTACGATATGTACTTACGTACGAGTTTGTTTGTCTGCCTTTTTATTGGTAAACCACTGAACTAATTTACCTAAAACTTACAACCGGATAAGCTATAACTATGCGAGTGGCTGAAAACAGATTTCAGTGGCGTGCACTTGGAAAGGCATATGTCCAGCATTGGACTGCAATTTATAGGCTGATGATGATGAAGCTATAACGGACATAGTCTTTATCTACTCTGATATCGAATACTCACGCAACTGAATTCTAGTGCACAAACTATTTAATAACAGTCTTTGTATCATAAATTTCCAAAATCTATGCCTAACAAAAATAGAATCTAGCTATGCTATTCTTCTATTTATCCAGCTTCACAAACCGCCCAATTCTATGTTCTACGAGTACGTCTAAAAATGTACAATCCAGTGCCATTCGGAATGTTTGTTTAGGCGCCTGCTCATTTTTTACAACGAACAAGTGTATTCGAAAATCCAGTTAGCAGTTTATTATTTCGTGTCACATAAAATTTTCTTTACGTTTTTAGGTGTTTGATCAAGATACTCGTTGCTGCCTTTTTTTCTAAATTTGGATTCCGGTTGAGATTTTCCTGTACTTTTATAAGAAAGATAATACAGGCCTGTAAATGCTATACAGCTGCGCATAGACCTCTTCCCATATAGAGTAGGACCTTTTTCATAACAACAGAAGTATTAATATAATAATGTATTCTATAGAAACCAAAACCTTTTTTTATTTTTTGTTTTCAGTAGTTCCATTCATTTATAAACTCCATACCCAAAAAAACACCATACAAATGCGTTTAGCACCAACTTAAGATATTTCATTAAGATAGAATGCCTGTTTATAACACGTTCACAAGAATTTTCTCAGTAATGCCTGTAATAAGTAGTCGTCAGACCTGACCCGCAGCTTGTAAACTGAACAACTTCGAAACTTCCCTCGTAAAACGCACAAACTCGTCTCAGAGGCAAAAAAAACTCACAAAATCTCACAAGAAAGGTTTTAGGTCGCCTCCCAGAACCTTAGATAATAATACCGTAGAATTTTGCCAAATTCTGGGCAACTTAACTCGCTTTTTATGCCGGACCCTCGTGTATTGAAAACATAAGTAGAACGAATGGAACCAAATCGGGTAATGATTTTTGAAGATTGCGTACTTACGCTAAGGTGGCTTGCAAAAAAGGCGAGAACCGTGATTCGAATATATCCGACTTCGGGCTACATTCGAACAATCATAAAGGACTTTATCAAGGAACCCAAGCGTTCTGATGCAGTACAGAACCGTAACAGTAAAAATTTAAAGAGGGAAATCCGTTTACGATTATTTTGGTAGCTAACTCAACTCTAAAAATTCAAAGGGAAAAGGGAATGAAAACCATACCTATGGATAAATAATGTGGAAGGAGAAAATTTTCGTTCTGTCAACGAGTTCATGAATAAATCGATGGCTTCAGTCTTCAGTCGCTTTTCTTTTACAACCTTTGTTTTTCAAGAGCAGTTGATTTGAAACACTTTTAATCTAACCTTCGTGCGTCAGAAAACTTGATACCTTTCAGGGAAAGAAGCCGGAAAAATTAGGAAAACCTTTCTCGTCTGTATAATGTATTACGTTGTATAATATATTCATAAGTAACACGTGTATTTAATATTGTTTTATGTAAGCGAGCCCAGTAATTATATTATTGGCAGCCTGTAATAACTCAATGCAGGGAGTTTTTTTTATCATTTGTCTAGCTTCTGTTTAGTGTAAAGTGATACAAAAACGTAAGTACTTAATGTAACAAAAAAAAAGAGTTGAGTTTTATACAATGTTCAAAATTTAAAAAACTCTTTTATTCATATTTGTTGTTGTTAATCATTGCCTTCGCAGAAGTCATGATTGTTGCTCTATTGAATTCATTCCAAACTTATTTTTTTTAAGTATCGGATTTTTATAGCGTATCAATATTTTTTGTATATGTTATGGACCAAGTGATTAATGCGGGCATTATTTATAATGCTCAAACATTATGAATAATGCCCAGCATCATCGGGCTAAGTGATTAATTACTATCTTAACTTCATTATTATCATATCGCTCGGTCATTATTATATTGCTAAATGATAGTTGGGCAATTTGATACTAATGCTATATTTAAGTTGTATCAAGCGCTAAATAAACCATGGCTGCAATTGGGGACACCGTAAGAGTTCGAGTTCCGATGTTGATTGCGGTCGTAATGATGGAAGAAATAAAAAAAAACCTAACCTAACCTAAATTAGGTGAGGTTAGGTTTTTTTTTTTTTTGTCAAAATCTATATTTATTGAGGTGAAAATATCATCTTATGTTATTTTAATTGTTAAAATAATCTTTATGATATGTACGCTTAAGGCAAATTAAAATACAAATTTATTCTGAAACGAATATCTACTTGTTTTATTACTTTATCTAATTCTTCGAAGATATTATATAATAGCTAAACAGTATCTATAATATCCAGATTGATCACTTTGGCTGTAACATTTGTATTACTTTGCCCAAAAGGTGATAGGCCATATGTATAGTGCCCGGTCAATTTGATTATTTGAATAATTATTATCAAAGTGCACTCTCATATTGGGCATTTTTCATAGTGCCCGGGCATTATGTATACTGCCGAATTTATCACTTGGTCCATAACATATAGATTAGACTGGTTCAAGTTAAACGTAAATAAAAATAAACGTGAAAGGATTTGGGGAAGCTTTTTCTCAGCAGTGACACACAAAAGGTTAGAAAAAAATACTTCAGAACCCACAGTCATACCTTCAAAACTGCTTAATAAAGAACTTCTACTAATTTAAGAAAAACATTAACTATTTTTAATAAAACCTAAAAACTTGTAGATACATCACATTAGTTTCCACACCCTTTCACAACTAACGAACAAAAGGCACACAATATTCTATAGTCATTACAGAGCACATTAAGATGGTGTTGAAGATAATACTACATGGGAAATGGCGCCAGAACTTATCGCGTCATAGATGTGCCTTTGTCATCCCATTCAAATGTGATTGACACTTCGTTTAACTAGGCCGGAGCGAAGATTAAAGAGAATTGGAAAAACTTTTAATTATTTTGTGTGTATTTTTATGGTTCTTTAAATGTTTATCTCTAATTAGATTGTATTTTTTGTGTTATAAGTACAATCTATTGAGAGATAATGAACGATTAGTTGAGTAATTAGAAGCCTCCTTACACACATAGAAGTAAAGAAAATTAATTAACATAAAACCTCAGTAGTGGGACACATTAGACTATAAAACACATTAAAAATAATTAAGTTTCAAACATCTTACAACACTGCCCACAGATATCTCATTGAACAAAGGCCTCTTACAAAAACAGTTGAAGTAACGTAGAATAAACACAATTTAAAATTTTACATTCCTAGGAATAAAAACAGTTGCCTAAAGATAAATCAATTCTGATAGACAGCGGGAACTGATAAATTATTCTACGTGTCTATCTAAAAAGTCTTCAATAGTAACTGTTTTCGGATTCGAAACTTTAGTCATTTTAAAACATTGAAGTGAATGACGTAATTCAATCATACTTTCTTTCCGTCTAGCGTCACGTTTCCTTGAATAACCTTTGAAGATAGCATTAGAAAGAATTTTGAAAGAATATTTAGAAGTGTAATGCGGAAAAAGTGATCTATTTATTTAAGGAACGGAGACTTATCCATGACGTTTCAAAACGTCAGTCGCCCGTCCGAGGAATAGGGATGGAGCTATAATAGGCTTTATAGTTACATCCCTCTTCTTCATTTGATCGTCTGGTGTTCTACATGGCCTGTTGGTCTAATTTAGGGTTTGATTCCCACCCAGGACAAATATTTGTGTGATGAACACGATCATTTGTTCTGTGTCTGTTATCACTAAAAATAATGCATAAAACCAATTAGCCTCTGGTGACTCATGACATATCACGACACAAAAATGTGTCTTCTACTTCCGAGATATTGTTAGTCATGGTAAAACTCCGGTACTCGATGCCAAAAGATACTGGAATCAGATTAGTTTAATGAAATCTTTCCTCGAATACGGTCCATGCTTGCATGCGAGTGGCAGTTGAATTAGCATGCAATTTTCCATATCCCGAACCCATATAGCCCGTTACCTGCAGTCGCTCGTTCTATTTGGATAAGCAGATGATTTGATGAGCACGTTTTAATAATTTTAATACAAATTTTACTATAATAATATGATAAAAGTGGGGTTTGAAATGTGTGCTTCAAATAATGTTAAAATTATCGGTACACGGCACAATTACGGTATATAAATGAATTATTGTAGGATATATTTACATTATCATCTCAGCCATAGGCCGTCCACTGCTGGGTATAGGCCTCCCTCGAAGATTTTTAGAACGACCGGTTAGAAGGGGCATCCAGCATCTTTATTATATCCATTCTAATACTAGAACTAAAATATTTATTAACTTTACAACTAACGATTCGTTAATAATCAATTTCAAGTCCTAAAATACAAGAAAAGTTTTAAATTACGAAGTTTTAAAACAACCTACAAGAATCGTTTTAACTTCAAGTAGGTACTAATTATGTGTCTTACATACCTCAGTGTAATTTGCTTAATCTATTTTAGTACTTTCAACTTGAATCAAGATCTTGTTACAATCTAATAAAGCTGTGATTAATTTGTCCTATCTTTAAAACGTGATTAAATCTGCCTAGTAACTAGTACGAGAATAATTATAATTATCTATTTGTAATAACCCTAACCACATTTAATTAATCGTTTAAATTAGTTTCGAGGGTAAACAATAACTAAATTTAATTTTAGTTACAATTTGTCCTATTTGTATAAGATTTAAGAGGTCATGACCGTTAAATGTTTGAGTTTTTATTTGACGAAGCCGCTTGTCACATTTAGTCCGATGAAAGGTCACCATTTGTGACAAGACTTCTAACTGCCTCAGAAAGCCCGGCCAATGATCCCTGATAGTTTTTACACAGATATTTCCTACTAATGTGAACATATAATTAATACCAGTCTATAATTGACTGCTGGGCACAGACCACTTTCCATATTGGGAAGGTTTAGAGCGTAAATCATCACACAGGCTCACTATTGATAGGCAATTTCAAATTTCGTACACATGACATCTGCAATTGCATTGATTCATTGTCATTCATTGTGATCAAATAAATCATGATATATTTCGTTTAAAATAGTTGTATTTGACCAACCTATTTTATATGCCATATTGATTTACGGCAGGCTATATTTATTCTTAATTATCTATAAGTACATAAAAATTGTATACAGACAGATATATAATCGAAACATTTCCAAAGTCAGCAACGAACGACAGTCCAAAAATCGCTGTAAGTATACATATAACATTATTTTTACAACATTATGTTACAAAGATTTAATCCAAATTGTTCAAAGCTTGAAGGGCAAAAGAACGTCGAACAAAATTGGAAACTTTCTCCAGTCTCATACATATTACATGGAATTTCTGAAACGTAAAATCTTAGCTAAGTACAAACGCTAAACTAAAAGTTTTCAAGAACTACAGTTTCGTTTAGAAATTGAAAACCTATTGTTCTTAATCGTTCGAAAGATTTGGATTATGAAAATTAAAATAAATGAAACGTGTTGCAGACAAACATTATTTTTATGTCTTTACAGATAACTGTCATAAGCTATTCAACAATTATATTACCGACATTTTTTTTTTAATATGAACAACGATACTTAATTTGTAATCAGTTTCCGGAGAAGCACATTATTCTCTTTAGTTTCATGACTAGTTTCAATAATTTGTTTTTACAAACAAACATTCGTTTCGTTATACCATTATTTCGTCACATATTATTCGTAGCTTACTCGTTCAAACATGATACTAACGTGAGCTTACCTGTGAGTTCATAGTTTAATGTAATACCTCCAAAGTAGGCTTTGAAACTAAACTGCACTGGAAATAGTGGAGCCCAGATTTATCTGCAAAACTGGTTTGTGAATAAAGTTACTGGAACGATTTATTATGTTTATTATTTTTTACATTCGTAAAAATCTTTCAAAATGCCTCTCTATTTGTCAATCCTTCTTGTTAGTATTTATAAAACCGTAAAAACATATATAACAATGCCTCTCCTTTGTTATCAGGAAAGTAAATTTTCGGACCTATAGATTTAATTTTGATATCAGTCAAATAGATAATTTGAAACACAGTACGTAGTACGTTATCGTGGATAATTTTCCCTATAAAAGATTCTCTCTCGGCTATTTGTGATTGATACCGTCATAATAAATTATCATTAATAATATTTTTTGGTTGGTTCTATAAATAGGAGGTCAATTTGAGTCAAGAGTCTCTACATCGGCACTTAATGCCACTCAACGATAGCTACACTTTGACGAGCCACTTCATATCACCGTAACCACGAAAATATTATAAGAACTACATAGTCGCTTCTCGCTGTTTGTCTGTCTGACTCTATGTATGCTTAGATCTTTTATATCTTTCATATTTTTACCACGTTCTATAGTAAAAAGAATACAATAAATAATTGAGAATTGAGATCTTTTCATCGTTCATCTTCTTCGTGTTCGATGGTTCTATATTTAGATTTTTGTGCACGAGGTGCAAGTTCAATCCCCAGCAGAGACAAATACCAATGTGACTTTTTCAAAGTATTCATAATTATTTTAAGACACTACGACACTACTTTTATACAAAAATGTTTTAAATAGGCAATACCGTGCGTCTTAATCATTTTATTGAAAGTTTCTCTTCTACTAGTCATAAGTACCATGGCCCTATGTAATACAAACAAAATACAGAATTTTCAATTATAAAACAAGTTTACCTACTTAGAAACAATGGAGAACACCATTGAATACACTTTACTCGTACTAAAACCGTGCGTCATACATCAACTAGTCGAACAGCAATATTGCAGTTGACGATCGATGTTATCACCTAATGAAATGCAAACGCACAGGGCTTCCTTATTGGCTCTCATTAATCTTTGGTGGCTTCACTTTTTCAAAGGCTCTAACAATTTGTCTGAGCATTTGTCATGATTCTCCAGTTTTTCCTTGTTTGCTAGCTCTCTTTATTATTTGGGCAATGACGTGAGAAAGTGGAGAGAGTGTTAATAACATACTCGAAAACGTTTTTTATGGAGTTCTGTATGAGTTGAGGTGTTTCGTTGAAAAGAGCAATTTAGAGTCTTGTTTAGGTTATAAATTTAGGCAATATCTGGTAGGTAAGATGTAGCATAAATTAAAAAAAATACCTGTGCTTTTGTGTGTGTGTATAAGTGTGATAATATCAACCTTCTTTCTGTAAAACCTTAATTACAATTGTTAAACATTACAATGATAGTGGAGTAATTTTTTTTTGCGATGTAAAGTAGAGAACATTTCTAATTTAACAATCATTTTCCATTCCTAAATAAGATATGAAGTTTCAGTGTTTCGTTGGTAGGTAGGTACGTAGGTACGTATAAACAGATCTGAATTCACGCTATTGTCACGGAAAGTTTCCCCGCGTTTCTGTGGGTAAACGTGAAATTCGTCAACACAATGCTGTTGTATCTAGCGATGTAAATAGCTGGGTATGTAACATTCAAATACCTTTGTCTGTGAATCAGACAGCGCCCCTCTTCACGGCCCACTCGCTAATGAAACCATATTTCACGCTCAATAAGTCCCTTCAACAACTTTGAAGGAAAATTTAAATATTTTTCATGATTTTTTTTATTTTATGTTAGCAGATTTTGGATTGCAGTCGCTGGTTTGAGACGGACTGAAAGAGCTAAGATTATACAAAAGAGAAAATTCTTTTGATTTTCTTGTCGTCATAGACTTTAGTTTACTTAAAAATGTTTGCTCCTCTTTTCTTGTAACTTTGGAATTTTCTTTAATTGTAGATAATATACAAATAACTATTTTTGGAAAATGTACTTTAAGTACTAGTATCATAATATACCCACTCCACAGAACTTTTTGAAATCAATGTTAATAGCACAAAAAATATAAATACGCACTTTATGATTTCATTTACAAACCACTCCCGCAATGCATTTATTAATTGGCCAGCTGTCATACTCAAAATATCATTAAAAATTGATTACAGTTATTAAATAATGGTGTTAAAATTATTATCATATTATCGAGTATACGAGGATTGGTAGCTTTGCACTGCGAGAGTAATTAAACATCAATCAAGTGTTGCGGCTACACCCTGTACACATACACGCATACAGGGTGCGTTCAAACCTTCATATTGGGTATGCTTTCATTTTGTGCTATCTATTAACTCTCAAAGCTCAATCAAACTTGTGCTTTATGTGTGTGTATGTGTATATGTGTGTGAGTTTGTAGGTATGTGTTGGTTTGTTACCCTTTCAGGGCTCGTTTAAGGCGAGGTGCGTCCAGCAGTGCGGTGAGCCAAGCAAGCTGCCAGAAATACAAAGATACGTTGATGTTTAGAGCGTTCAAGGATAAGCGTTTTTGCAAAGGTTTGTTTGAGTGGTAGCTACAAATGCGATGAGCGATGCCGCGTCGGACGCGGTAAATGAAGCGACAGGTGACGCCACAAAGGCTGCAGTTGCAAAACTAGAGATTATCGTAACTAGGAAATTCCAGTGCGGCGGATGACACGCGGACGACACCGCTAAGCACTCGTTGCTTGACGCTCCACAATTCCTGAAACAAGCTTCTATATTTCTATGTTTATATTTAGGCGTAAGACAACGCAGGCTGCATCACGCGCCATCGCACTATGAACAGTCAAATCACGCCGCGACAAGCCACGCCGCACGCGACGTTCGGCACGCCGTATCTTCCTTAATGAGCCCTAAATGGTCTAAATATAGTGTATATTCCTACAGGCTAAGAACACTCGAGAAAAAGAAAACACAAAACCTTCGTCTTTACCGTCTTCGTTACCTCATTTTTAAAATGCAGAGTCCAAACTAATTGCTAATTAAGAAATTCTACAGCTACAAATGTAAAAACATATTTTTAGTAAGATAGAAGTAAATATTACATTTAAGCTTTTAAATAATTTCATCAAATTGGACAAACATTTTCGAAATATTATTTAGAATTTTATACAGCAAGAATTTATTTGTCGCTTAATATTAAGTATAAATTAATATAAAATCACCTCGAATTTCTCACTACAAATCTTGAAGTAATATTAATTAGTGAAATCAATCATTGGTACTAACAAGCTGAAGTAATATTATATTTCACATTTTAGTTAGTTTTAGGTTAATTCAATAACTAAAACTGGGTACTTTCAACGCTTAATGACGTGATATTCTGAAAATCTTATCAGGAGTTACGAAGACGGTAAAAAAGGATTTTCCCACTTTATAAAAAGTGTAAAAGAAAAGATTTTCTGTCGCGCGATACCGACGTAATGAGCTCATGATTAAGGGACTCGTTTGATCCCGAAACTATTCAGTTAACTTCAAAATCCTCGCGCGTTTTAACAAGAAAAAGCTAAATTCTCGAGAGTATAATCCTACTAATACTATAACCGTGAAAGTTTATAAGTATAAATGAATGTTTGTTACTCTTTCACAGTCAAACGGGTAGGGCGATTTTAATGCTATTTTTTAACTAACTGCATCAGAAGTGGGTAATGCTTTTGCAGCTATAATCGACATTATGGTGGAATTCTATCAGATCCCCTTTAAGTATCCATTACAAAAACCATTCTTTAAGCTTCGAATAAAGTCCGACTGTTGCTTTATTTCAGCATTTCAGGGCTGACTCCAAATAAGTCTATATTCCATGTTGGCTGCGGGTGTTTGCAAGGGTTACAAATTGAATAATTATTCACTGGCATTGTCCGCCCTGCGTCGATAATCGCATGCTGACCCGACGCTTTGTGGCCACTTGTGCAAAATAGCTCGGAAAACGAAACCGGACGGGCGATATATTAGCGTTCACTTGCCGTTCAATTGTTTTGCTGTCGTCGCAATTGCACTATTATTTATGTTTATTAAGTGGATAGCACAGACTCTACAGTGTCAAGTCATGCTTATTTATTGTTGCACTGTTTATAGATTTTGGTGCTCGAAAATAGATGTTTGTTTTGCTTGCGATTTGAGCAGGGAGTTTTGATGTGGGATTCGTTTTAGTGTAATTTTAAATGTAATATTAGTGTACGTATTGATCAATAATACCAAGGGCTTCTTTTATATTCGACTGTGATCTTTCTGACCGTTTCATCCGGCTAATTTCCAAAGCGGTAGGTAAGCACTAAAATTATAGATTTTCTGCAACATAAACCTCAGAAATATATTTCTACTTATGACAAAGGACTATCTAATTCTAAACGTATAATTTCCTTTAAAAAAAAATCTAACCACGTGCTTTAACTCAAGTCACAACAATACACCTACATATCCTCCAACATTTAATAAAAACCAGTTCTTATACAAAGTTCGTTAATCATTCTGCTACTTCCCAGCAACATATGTTTTTGTATAATAATGATGTAATATTATAAGTTTCCCTCAAGACTCGGTATTTACAGGTGAGATTGATGAGATTTCCACGAAGTTTCCCAGTATGGTATAATGATAGATGGTGTGCTATTAACTGCTTGATTTTCGGCTTGCTTACCAAGCTGTTGATATCGATAAGCGTATAGATATATAGGTTTAAATACGCGGTTTGGGTAATGTTAGGTCAGTTACAACAGTTATATTCGATTTTTTTTGAACGACTAATGGAGTAAGGAATTTAGTCTTTGTATCACGGGGATTTTCACAGATATTAAAACTTAATGTAACATATGATATGGCTAAAGTAAACTTTCTTCCTTATGAGGTAAAAATATGAGATGTTTTTTAAGAGCTGTAGAATAATACATATATGGGTGTTTAAAATTCTTTACTTCACATTTTTTATTACTTTTAATGAACATTCACATACACTTTGTCATATTTATTTTACTTCCCTGAACAAACACACTATAATTTACCAAACTTCGTAACAAAATAGCGCCCTTATCAAGAAACAGTAACGTTTGATAATTATCGAATGGATCGTCAAAGCTAATAGGTATTCTATTAGCATTTCGAAATGCTATTACGATTGCAACAATCCTGTCCATATTCAAACTCAAAGGGCACAATTAAGCTTATCCAAACGGCTGTATCTCCCTCAGAGAAACGTAAATATGGACTGTTTTGATAGCAAATGACGTCACTTGTTATATGTATGAGAAACAATATATTATTATTGTGTTTATAACTAGGTTTGGAGTGCGAATGGGTAGGTTATTGTAAAAAAAAATAACGTTAGTAATAAAATTAGATGCCACTGAGATGAAAAACCACACCTACATGGGGGTGATTTTCCATTACAATAAGGGCGAGGTTTGTTAATGTTAATGTTTTTTTACACCTTTCTTTGCCTTAGCCAGTCTTGGAGGATATGCTATTCGTATATCAAATTTCAACAAAATAGGAATTCTAATTTACTTTTTCGATTGATCTACACCGAACTTTCATTCGCAATTGAAATATCCAATTCTTAGCATGATAATTGTTTGATATTAATTAATATTATATTTTAGTTAGGTAGGTATTAAGTCCTTCAACACTGAACATAGACGACTTAGTGAAAGTCAATTTCACAGTAAAAGAGACCTCAAACCTTACAAGATGAACTAATGAACCCCGAAACAGTAGAAAGTAACATTAATATCGGCAGACAACTTTTGTCTCCTCAAACAAAAGACTAGCATTAAACTTTCATTCTATTCGAGAGAGTAAGATACGTAAGGGTAGCTACACACGGAAGCGGTGACACAATTTTTAATAACGGCAAGGGAGGACTGAAAAATTAAATGATTACTAGGGTTGTTACCAAAGCGTATTTTCTCCACCACTAACCTGATTAAACAAGCGTGTTGGTGTCACGAATAACTTTAATAGTAATAGAAACGGGATTCTAGAAATCAGCGCGCGGAAACTTATTTCCATATGGTAAGTCTATAGGAAAGATTTTTTAGGTGTATTCTTCTAAGACACACAGAGAGGGTTAGGTACACCTAACAAGTTACAAAAATAAAATTTCGAATCGAATCTCCGTCTAGATGGAGTTCGCGAATAATGAAGTGGTAAAAGCTTCGCTCTCTTTGCTCGCTCGCTTGATAATGTTCGAGAATCACAACTAGCTCGTCTTAATGTTTGGTTCAGCTATAAGCATAATATGGGACAGCACCAGTAAAAAACAAAATTTAATGAACTGTTCAATTGACACGAGCTGTATGAAGCCCAACAACGGTTAAAGTAATATTACTGCAGTTGTATTTTAAATAATAGTGATAAGAACTCAATACTCACTTCAAGTTGACTGTTCTATTCATCAAATACCGCCGAACCACTATCATGTGTAGCTACCCTAAGATACGTAACAAATAAGTCACCCGCAAAAAATCACAAAAGAAAAGTTTTTTCGCAGAAAACTTTACCTATATAACATTACATGTACGGCCGACCACATGAGTAATAGCAAGGCAAATCGAAAAGCAATCTTACTGTTATTGATATAAGGACGAATTTAATGTCTAAATGTTAGGATACTGGGTGGTTACTTGTACATGTGTTATTGAGGATTGTAAGTAATAGTTTTTGATTCATATATTGTAACAAAAAGTATGATATAAACCTTCGTATAGTTTACACTGACACATTTAGATACCCACTTTAAGCAGACAGATTGTTTGAAAGCAGTTATCTTTGAAACCAGTTGTCTGATTTAAAAAAGTATTTTGCGTTACAGGCCAATTCTTCAGAACGATTACAACTTACAAGCTATATAATAACACGTTGCTTTGGTAGAAAAAAACAAGGCAAGTAAACCAGCAAAGAGTTTCATATAAAAAGTTATGATATTGGATAACATCTTGTATAAACCTATACATACTCGTAACATAACCTTTTAGAGAAAGTACGCGTAACGCCTACGTAAAAGGCTTCGAACAAAGCCTGTTTTATTCCAAATCAAATCATTCGTATTGTACATCTAGAATACAATGTAATACTAACAATGTTTCTAGGTTATTCTTTTGATTGTCGCTGCTATACCTACGTGTGATAACAATTCCCAATATCAATTTATTTAAACTAATGATACCAACCTCTAAACTTAATACTGTGGGTACTGGCCTCTTCCCATATAGGTTAGGATTGTGCATTGGTCACCACGCTAGCTCTTTGTGAGTTGGCGATTTCAGATTCCAATATATAGAATCCAAATTTCCTCATGATGTTTTTCTTCACCGTTTGTGAGTAGTGTCCCGGAATATTAAGAAAGTACAGTATCCTGCGTGCCTTTGCAGAGCGGTTCGACTGTCAGTACATGTATCACTGTGACATGGTACATGTACGGGCTAATGTGGAAATATTATTTTAAATGTATTTGTATTTTTATTTTTGAACTTTCTTATTTTATGTTATAATTTGTAATTGGTCCATGTTGGCTTTAATTGAATAAATTGAATTGAATATTTTGTATACTTTGATAACGCCACATTAGTATTTGTCTGGGCTGGGCATCAAACCTGTACCTCGTGCATGCAAATAGAATGGCAAGGTCAACACTGAGCCGATAGCTAACGAGCTAATATTATTTGTTGCACTTTCACGTCTATACCATTTAACCAATTTTTATGTACTTTTGATATAGAGTAGATACTTAACGATAATCAAAACTATAGACAAAACCTGGTTTTACAACGTGCTGAAAATAGAGTTAATAAATGTTGATGGAAGAAAATCTCTCAGGAAACAAATTGAAATACGATATACCTTCCTACACAAGTAAGGCTACCCATTTATCAGAGAGCCTAATTACAATCATTAATTCTTATACAAGATATCCTACCGTTACTAAGCTATCGCTAGGGGCCTAAAAGCACGTGTAACAATAAGACTGCTGAGGTGCGAAAACGAGACAGCGCTCTACACGATGTATACCGCTGTCTCTTTTCCACAACAGCAATAGTAAACTTAAAGAGGTCTTGGGAGGTCCTTAGTCTTTAATTAAAGTCTTATTACGCACCTAGCTATTAATTAAGATGGTGTTATTACATGATGTAAACTAACCCTAGTCTAATCTTACTAGTCTTAAACAATGTAGGGGTTGCTTTATCTTGATATAGGTCTTAAAAGCCGTCTAAAGTTTAAAGGACGAACACTTACCGACTAAAATTTAGAAGGGCCTGTTGGTCTAGTTGTTAGTGGAGCTGACTGCTATAACGGAGGTCGTGGGTTCAATTCCCTACCAGGACAAATGTTTGTGTAATGAGCACGATTATTGGTTCTGTGTCTGGGTGTAATTTATCTATAACAGAAAATTAAATATGTAGTAAAGTAAGTAAGTAGGTAAAGTAGCAAGTTACTCTCGTATACTTCATTTTAGACAAGATGGCGTTGTGGGAATGTTGAGGAATATTTGAGGAGTATTTATTCCTTGCAGTTTCCATCACACTGCAGGTTTAAGAAATCTTCAGAATTTACTTTTCCATCTCTCTATACAGGGTTGTGATAAGCCATTTATTATTGAAGGAGTCTATCTCATCTAGCTCTCTCTATCTGGGCTTACCGCAAAGTGGCCAATCCTTTGATTCTTTTTATTGCAATATTTTGACATACAAAGCATTTTTGATGACGCTGTTTTTCAATGTTTGATTCTCACCTTCGTCTTATCTTTCATGTTTGTACATAACTAAAATCTAAAATACCTTTATCATAAATCAATCACAATTTATAGAAGTTTATTCCTCCCAATACAACAGCATAAACCTTTCATACACCATACGAGATAAATTCCCAGTGAATAAACGTTATATTCATAGAGTACAGGCCAAACAGAAAATAAATGGGAAGCATGTTATTTGTCACGCGATTGTCTGCGATAGAGTCGTTGCAATAGATCGCGCAAACAGCTATGCTTGTAAACAACGTCTATAAAGTGTTTTCAATAGCTTAAAATGTTTGATGTATTAGTCAATATTTGTGTTTCAATCATTTAGAGGACTAAAATATACATAATGCATATTTTAGTTAGTCAAAAAGGTTTTAATTCATAAAATGTGGCTATATTATGAAAATTTGTTTATAAAGTAATTACTTATATTTGAACGTTTTACTCACACATATTTATCGGGAGAGCCGGACTAGTAAGTGTTCGACGCGTTAGCGTATGCCTAAGGACTCCGGTTGACGAAACTAGTCGGGCTATCGCGATAAATACACGTAAGTAAACCGTTAAAATATAATTATAATTCCAGCTCACGATAGTTATTACTATAAGATTACTAATTAATTAAGGGGTAAGGCGAAGGGTATTACCTACAAAGTAGAGTCAACGTTTCTTTTTTCCTTGATTGTAACCTATATCATAGTATCTAGTAGCTGCTCTACCACTTATAATAATGAATGAATTGTGTTTGTTTATAATATAAGGGCTGTAAAAAAAAACACTTCACAAGTTCTGCATAGTATTTTATTCAGAATACAGTCACAGAGAAAGCTGGTAACTGACAAAACCTTATATTTCGAAAATAATATTTAGCTAAATCAGATACAGTTTAAAAGATAGTCACGAAAGGCGTGTAGTTTCATTGAAAATTCATATAATATCCTCATTATCAACCATTTTAACTACAAATATACAGAATCTCTCAATGAAACTCTCTAGCAATCGATTTATTTCATGAATATCGCTAACAAACTCGATACGAGTTCTCAGTTCACCGCAACCACTCTCGATCGAATATAGTTAGCTTACCACACGATGATACTTAACTACAACCAAATATGGGTCGATATTCAATGAATCATGTTCTGATAATATTGGAGTTAAGTGAAATTTGTCTGATGATATCCGACTTAATTTGAAGGTTCCATAATTGGCGTGTCTGTTGGTCTAGTGGTTAGTGGCTACTAGTACTAGTTAGTGGCCGTGACTGTTATATCGGAAGTCGTGGGTTCAATTGAGAACATTGGAAACATATTTTTTTCTTTTATCAAATCAATAAGAAAGTTGGTGAATCGTATGAAAGAAGGTAGTAACGTAACATGTCATTAAAAAGTGCATTAAGATGTGACGTCACACAAAAATCCAACACACTGTATCGTCTCCATTTTTTTTTCGCGATATAAGCAAAAATACTTGTCTATTATTTTTTAAATACGAATTAGTTTTTTAAATACCAAAGTCAGTCAAATACCTAATAACGTTTCAAAACATAGTACAACTAGTTAGAACTTACAAAGTCTTTAAATTGTGAGATCAGGACGGATGCATGATTACAGACCGTGAACTGTATCATTTCTGTGTAAATCATAACGGTTGGCGGGACACAAATGCAGTCTCTACAGATATATGAACGGTTGTGAATACGAGTCATATTTAACAAAGACGTGATATATTGTGTGCAGAAAAAGCATTTAGAAACTGTGGTATAGAAGTTACTAGTTGTAATCTGTGACTTGTTTCATCTTTATTTAATTAAAAATGTTCTCAAACAGCTAATTTATTTTTAATTTATTTTATACTCCAACTTCGGGAAGAAGCAAGGCAATGGTAAATAAGGATACTATACTACTTTCAAACCTCTCTTCTTTTATCAATTACAGAACCTTTCCACCTTACATATCTGACAAAAACAAGAAGAAAATTATCAGCATCAGTAAAAGTGCTACTTAGTCCAGTCTGTACTTAGACTTGACCTTATCGGTCACAAACAAAACATCTCTATCGCTTGATTGCTTTAGTATAGATTGTCGAGCTACTAATAAGGAAGCGTTTTTATTTTATTTTTTCCGCTCGGTGAAAATCTCTCTCTCCAATTTGGAGGGATATGTAAGATTCCCCAGGAGCTAAGAGGCTCCCGGTATACCCACTCAAAACCCCCAGCATCACGCCGGTATCGTCTTAGTGAAGACTAATAAGCAAACCTACTACAAGTTAATCGCTAACCTTCACTACTTGGTGAAACACCGCGAGAAGATTATCTTGTATCCAGTAACAATACTTCAATTGTTTTTATATTCAGTGTTTCAGTATCATAATGTAATGTATATTAGGTCGATGGCGTCAAAGGCACCAGCTGCAACAACACTATTACTACAGTGGAACTAGATGCGACCAGGTGAATTACAATTTAGAGACGCTCAGTTCCTTCAATAACTATGTCGAACAACAGCATTCCCTTTTGAAGTTTAGGAGTTGTTGATAATATTTAAGTTTTTAACTCGAGTAAATACAGCAATGACTGACTGAATGATTTTTACACGAAGGTCTGATAAATTAATAATTATTTTAAAGTGTTTTATCAAAATCAAAAATCAAAAATCCAGTGCATAGAGACCAGTTACATTGTTCAAGCATGAGAATCGTATCCGACAAGTCAATTACTTTGCCTTTTCTTTATTTCCTTGTTTCGAGAAACGACTCCTGCACTAAGTTATATCGTTGTATCGTGGGGGGTTTCACAGACACTCAATTTAAATGCACAGAGACACCCAGGCTCGGAAAAAGCATTTATGGAAAGCTCAAATTCTTGTCTTTCGCGGACATCGAAACCTCGACGTGTCGCGCACAGTGGTAATTGGCGTGGTGACCTATACCACTCGGCTATCCGTGCAGTCAAAACTTGTAAACTCAATACATTAATTTAACTCTTCGATAAGCATTAACGCTCGTAAAAGATAATATAAGTATATCAGGCGTGTCTAGGTAATAGCACAAAATACACTGACAAATACTTTTACAAGTTCAGCACAGTTAAAAAAAAAATCCAAAATGTAACCCCGCAACACAGTTCGCCACTCGCGGGTACATCTACATCACCATTATCCAGCTACATGAACGGCGCAGATGGCACTGGCTAGTCACTTTTATGTGCACCCGACACTTGAAGTTTTATTGCAGTCGTACCAAAGTCGATGCAATTTATAGTACTCGACTAAAGTGAGCGGGCGTTGTAAATATCTGAATCTTATTTTGTATCGTAATATTTTGTGGTTTGACCCTTTATGGTGGATTTTTAGTGCATTTTCTATGTGAGATGTTCTGGATGGAAAAGCTCATAGTTTTACAGAAAAACAAAGAGTTTTGTTTTGGTATTGAAGCTGTTTTTTTGGTAGTAGATGCGAAAGGTGGCAGGAAAAAGAGAGAGAGAGAAAAAGAGGAGGCCTATACCCAGCAGTGCGAGATTCCAAGCTAAAATGATGATGATGATGATAAGAGCAAATGTTTCGTTGCCAGAAAAAAACGATCAATGACTTGCAAATAGGAAATCTAAGTTCCATAACATATTACTCTTCCTTTTATTTAGATAGGTAAAGGAAAATAAAAGTTTGTCTTGAAGGATTTACTCAGAAATTGAACAAACAAGCTTCAAGGTCTCGTAAATATTGTGATAGAAAATATACACTAAACAAGTATGAGTCTGTAAGGAGAACTTATGGGCCACTGAGACAATCAAACGTGTTTAAAACGCAGATTTAGTTTGACATGAACGCATAGTGTACGCAACTGGTTTCATATGTTTGTCAAACAATCGCATGTCTAAAATTTGTTTGTTGTTATTTTATATTTGGTTTGAGGAACCTACGAAATGGTTGAAAAAGTAACATAATTATACAGGATGTAAATTTGAACGACGGACTTATTCAAACCACCAATAGTTTATGCATAAACTTCACCAATAAACGTGTAAACAATAACAAAACCCTGATTAATAACGAACAAAATCGTTCCAAAAAAGTCCTAAAAACTTCGCAACGTTTTAACACTCTCGCGCTTATCGCAGAACATATGCGCGGTCAATGACCGACGCCGACGTAGGTATGAATACATTTTCCCTTCATACTTTAAATCTGGCTTATGACAGGCAAAAACATCTAGGTACATCAAACTATAAACATTCTGCAATGTAAAATTTCATAAGACGTTGACGCACCATCGTTTTTTTGGCGTATTAAAAAAAAATGGAATCACACCTATTTACAACGGCTAATAATTTGAGTATTTACGACGATTAATTTGACGGAGTGAGATCTGACAAGCGTGCGGGCCATGGCACGGGCCCGCCACGACCTATCCATTTGTCAACAAAATGAATGTTTAGGTACTCACGTACGCGCACCTGATAGTGCACGGGCGCTCCGTCATGTTGGTAGTACAAGTCCCGGTAGATATTTAATGGCACGTCTTCCAGCATCACACTCACTACATTATTTAAAATGTTTAAATATGATACACTGTCAAATCGTATTTGATGATGGTATTTGTATCACTGTATGATGGTATTTGCTTGTTGGGGTACATTACTCTGTACAAATTGACTGCAGCTCGCACACGATCATTTGATAGCGCGTAAGCACGAACCATATCCCAATATTCTTCATTTGAATTATTACATTACGACGACATTATTACACTACACACTAGGTAGGTACCTAACACTAGGAAATGCACTTTACGCGAATTTGGTAAACGGGAATGATTAGGCAATGCGAAAGTAGCGGCGCGTGCGCATAGACTGGCGGTCGCCGGTCAGCAGAGCGGGGGGCGCGGGGGCGCATGGCACTCGTCGGCGACATCTCAAGGGGCGCGGGGGGCTTGCGCTACCTTAGCGACAGCTGGAGCGGCACGTGTTTGGCGCGTGATATTAGGCATTTTGCTCGGGCCTGTGTGTTCATAAATACTGTATTTTATCGGATAGTTATATGAAAAATTAAGGTCATAGTTTTTTTACATATTTGGGACGAGAATCGAATACTGACCACCCTCCTTCAATAAGTCCGTCGTTCAAATATACACACTGTATAACACTTACAACTGCACGAATAGCCGAGTGGTATAGTTCACCACGTTAATAACTACTGTGCGCGACGTATTGCAGGTTCGATCAACACGTAGGTTAAGAATTTGTGCAATTCACAGATGCTTGTTCTGAAGGTGTCTTTATATGAATTAAATGTGAAACCTCCCGCGAAACAAGGATTAAAAAGGTCGTTTAAAAATTAAAAAATGTATGTTTCACTGTCTCAGAGGCGCTTAAGTTTCAGATAAAAAAACATGCGATACATTTAAAAACAAACCAACGATGTTTTACACATGTAACCAAAATGCTCATATTAAAATTGGAACATATTTATAATCCACATTTACGCTTCAAAAACAACCCCCACTTTTCATTCAAATGTTATAAGTCTAAAAGGGTTGAGAGGCTCCCGAAATTACTTTTAGTGGTTTAGGTCGGATATTAAGCCATATTTTAATGTAAAACCTAGGCATAATATACCAGAATAATTTAATTATTGAAAACCTTTAAATGTTTTTGGAAGGTATATAGAATTTTGATAAATATTCGCTTCTAGAGCTCGTATGGGTTGATTGTAGTGTTTATTACGGGTAGTTTTTGGGGCGCCAAATTAGTTTTAAACCCAATAGGTAATTTAATCATGAGTGGGAAAAATTCTCATGTACTTTCTCCCTAGAATAGGCATAGACACATTGCTGGACTCTTACAACTAAAACCTCCGGAGTGCTTAACTATATCTTTGAACCAGGGACAATGGGAACGCGATACAAAACCACCGTGATATGAGCAGGAAAGCTACCGGAATCTCTTAAAATAATACTATTGCAGTTGTGGAAACGTGACACAATGTATTGGCCCTTAAAAACGCAATCAATCAATTTGTTTATCTACACTAATATTATAAAGAGGAAAACTTTGTTTGTTTGTAATGAATAGGCTCAAAAACTACTTGACCGATTTTAAAAATTCTTTCACCATTCGAAAGCTACATTATCCACGAGTAACATAGACTATATTTTATTTTGGAAAAAATAGGGTTCCGTAAGATATTTGGATTTTTCGGACACAAACTGAAAAAAATCAACCAAAGTAACCAAATATACACGCGGGCAAAACCGCGAGCGGACAGCTAGTAAACTTATAAGTATGCCAACGAATTGATTAATAATCAAGGTAGAGGTGTGTCTCTTCTTTACCTAGACTTCGCAGTACGATGTAGTTTCATACATTGTAATAAAACCTCCATGAACATTCAAATTGAATCAAACTCTAACAATGTTTGTTTACAATATCTCCAACAAGTTAAAGCAAGAATCCTGTCTGTATCCCGTTAGTTCATATAAACGTACCCACTTCAATATTCATGAGCGCGAGCTAATTATTAAACAATTGAATACATACAGATGAACTATTTGATTCAATTTCCAAGTAACGTAACTACTAACTATAGTAACTATCAATATTGAGCTTCAGTGGAACAGTGTTAAATTATGCAAAATAAACTTGTCTTTGATGATTTTGTAGCTATTAAGTATCTTGTTCCTAGTTACATGTTTAATGGAATCTCTTGAAGGTGAAATGGAAATTCAACTGTTTTCCGTCGGTTAGAAAAATACGAATATTTTCCTTTTCAAATAAAAGAGCAAATTATACTTAAGTACAAAAGTTATTAATACAAATAAATACATAACAAAAGTATTTCTAACAAAATATTCACAAGTAGTTACAATACATACAATACTCTCGGGCTAGATAATTGCAGATTAAATAAATTTGAACAGCTGATTCTGATCCACTGATTAACGCACAATACTGTATAAACTCACACACATACACCCGTTACAAAACATAATCCATCGACAATCAACAGTTTTAATACCATCCCATTGTAACAGTTAAAACTTCGGATTTGTTCATTCGATAGGAAACGATAAAACAGCCGAATCGAAAACGTTTTGAAGCCAAAGTCGAAAACATTTTATGATTGTTGTGTTTCCATTCACAAAGCAAAATAAAGGGAAAATTCAATAGGAAAAGTAAACAAAAACATCAAGGTAATCTGGCGGATCGTTTCAAGAGGAACGGCGGAGACAGGTCCGAATAAAGTCGCGAACTGTCGATGGTAAGCTGTGTAACACTTGTCCACGCCATACATTGTTTATTTCGCTGCCCTTATCGAATTAGGGAGGAGTTTGGGAGAAATTACATTAAGAGTACGGACGACAACCGTTTCAACTTAATGGCCATAGGATTCCCCCGCCGTCGCTTAGCCGGTCATCGCTCAAAGTCTGCGACAACTGGACCCCCACATGCAAAGACTACACGCATTATACAAAGCACTGCCAGATAAAGTTTTTCTATCCTTTTGGATCGGAAATCCTCTGAATTATGTATGGCCGAGACAGTATCAATATTTTCGTGAGACTCTCTTGGAAACAACACTAAAAGTATTTCTTATTCTATTTTTATGGTAAAGTTGGATGCATAAGTTTAGGTTTGATGTCTCCGTTGTTATGGTAACGTCTTAAATACGGTCACGACGGGTATGAGGAAGTTTCTTAATGTCACGTGGACGTAAAACATTACCGGCGCTATTTGGGGATATAATAAATGGGTCACGAGATTTTGATAGCCCAATAATAAATTTTTTAATGGCGTCACTTGTTATGACTGATATTTTTGTTAATAAAACTATCAAACTTCCAGCGAACTAGAGGTAGACCAGATCTTTATTACCTGAATTTAGTCAGACATATGCACCGGGAATAAAATAGTCCTAATTTATTTCTTCAAGACGCAAAATAGTTTCCGTCACTTTGCAAGGCGGGTCACAGATGAATACTTAAGTTGACAAAAAATAATTAGACGAAGAACGCACAAGAGAAACAAATTTTATAACATTATTGAAACGTTACATTCAAAACTCTCTACAGACAAATACCAGCTACTGGCAAAATTACATCTAAAACAATAACATGATGTTGATAACAAGAACACAAGGTTTGTTTGGCAGAACGATCAGAAACAAGATTATTGAGAGGTATCATGAATATTCATTGTCCAGAATACCAGATTTTCGGCTGTATTCGGACATCTCCGGTTCCATTCGGAAGTGGCCAGCCTACCTCCTACCAACACCGTTTAGAGAAAGACTTTTGCAGTTGTGGAAGCGAGATGCCATTATAGTCTGCATAGAGCGCTGTCTCGCTTACACTATAAGGAGAATTTTACATAAAAGTCTGGTGGTAGGGGGTTATAGTAGCCTGAACGTCCTATGAATCAATGTTAGATAAGGCTGTCTTTAGAATGTAGACAAGCTGTCAGTTCGAGTTATGTGTGTGTTGGACTGAGTGACTGTGGATAACATACTGACTTAATTACAGTGATACTTGCCCTTTGTAATAAATTGTTTGGGATAACTTGGTGCTTTTATTACCCTGTAGAATAAATATATTTAAATCCTCGCATAGATGGGTTTTTCGGTTTATTTAGGCCCTGGTAGTCGGTAGGTTATTTACTATGTTTATTCTAGTTATTTCAAAATCTTACCCTACTGTTTGTTTTAATTATTTACTTTTGAAATTTTGGACGTGACACAAAAAGTTACATCGCAACAACATTTTTTTGTAAATTCTCAATAACAATCCTCCGACATTCGTTCTCCCTCAATCAAGTAAAACATCTAGTTTAAAAACCACTTCTATTTACCTCATACAAACTTCTATTTAATGCTAAACGATGCTCTAAAACTATCCAGCTAAAATACACTCCCCAAACTGCAAGCCCAAAATAAACAAGTTTCAGTAGCCGGCTTAGATTTCTCAATCGCCCGTACTTAATAGCTCGGAAGTGCATTTCATGAGATAGAATACGTGACTCAAAAAGATTTATTACTATCCAAGTTAATTCAGGCAGTCTTCGGGCTCGGATTAATGTAGTCAAGATGCAAGATAGAGACCGTTTAATATAATCAATTATGTTGCTAAGTGAACTATTGCGCGTCTAATTATGTTGATGGGAAAGTTATTGATATTAATTTAGTATGATTAATTGTTGATTGTACTTATAATTATATCGATTTCTGTTTTCCGAGATAAGAGAAAGGGAAGCAATGTTTTCTATTTATAGCGGTGTGTAGGCAAAATCAACGGCAATAGTAGATAAGGATTAATAGTCATATTTTTTTGTTTTGTAGCGTAAATGCAACTAGCGGTTTGATATTGACAAGTCATTCTCTAATAGTAGTACTAGTACTCCCTAGTACTTTAGGCTAGATTTGTTGTAAGCACCTATATTTCTCACCGTGATACACGAATATAATATATCCTGGCCCATGGCAACAAGAAATGAAGAGCACTTGGGAGATTTAAGCTAGGAGAAATCTTGCTTGTTTCTCATTTTTCGCGGTGGCAGAAGACAGTGGTCCACAAAATAATATTATATTTATATAGTGTTATAATTATACTTACACATGCCTACATAAGAGTAATTTATTAAAACACACATATAATGATATCAGTATCGGGTAATTCGTTAAAACAAGCTAAACAAATCCCGTATTATGTTCAAACTTAAAACAACACAACTTTTACCCCTAAATCCGAAAGGTTGACCGAATCCGAATACTGTCTACAGCGAGTTCTAGCAAAATTCAACAATGCGATAACTCCAGCTTCGTTGAATTTAACTTCGTTTTATTATTCTAATTACTCTTTGTTACAAACAAAATTCAACAATATTTACTAACAAGCAACAATCGTGAGACCTATTTCGTGGAGTTACTGGGGAATACCAATTGAGTTTAGATGTACTGAGAATAGTAATTTCTAGAATCGTAATTATTATTCATTAGATGATTCTCTTTAAACTAGAGTACTGACTATTAGGGAGTAACCTAGCCGCTCTAAATGCCTTTAAGTCTCCAAAGAGGATTAAAACATAACATTTGCTCTCCTTTATGTATCTGTATGAGAATTTGAGTAATTAATGTTTCTTCAATTTAGAACTCCAAATTAATAGTTGTAAGCTGGCTTGGTATACTTAATTTATTAGTGCAATTACCTAGTAATATACTTTTATTATTATATATAATAAGTTCTGGGCAAAACCATGCCAAATAGACCCAGGAGAAGACGGCGGGATGAGCTTGATTCATTTTCACAAAACTGGCCCCAGCTAGCCATAGACCGGAATTTGTGAAAGGAGGGAAGGGAGGCCTTTGCCTTGCAGTCGAACACTAACGGCGTATAACTATATTTATGGGCACGTTCAAATTATTTTCCTACTTATCAAGTCATTATTATTCCCTTTGTCCAAATCAGACAAGTGCAACCAATTTCAGTTTGTTAATATCTTCCACTGCACAGTTTCATTGTCCGTAGTCATAACAGTTTTGCATCACAAACAATTTTCAGTTGAATTTACATCAACGATTCGAACAATGTTTTCTAGAACAATAGCTCGCTTACTGTCCACATTTAAATAGGTATTGCAAGCAAATATTTTCTCTCATAATTTGGGTTCGTGTTACAAATTGCGCCTCTTCGTACTAATTGGTAACGCCTAATTGGTAGTCGCTACAGAAAAATTACTTTCATCAACGAGCGAAGAGTTTCATAATTACTGCAATTAGGACCATTGCGGCGCTTAGTATAGACGAGACGGCGGCCTGGTGCGGACGTGTCGCGTGTACAAATTTATCATTTTCAGGGTTCCCGAGTTGAATGACAAAATCGGGGATCATAAATTCATCATGTACTTTGAGTGGAATGCTACGCAGGTTTTGCACTGGTGGTTAAGGCTTGAAGTTGATCTGAAGGAGAGATTTATTTACAATCAGAAGATATGTAGTGTAGGTACCTACTTGTCTAGGTCCTGTTTGTAAAAGATGTATTTAAATACTACATAGTTTAGATGTAACATAAGTTCATAAATAAATAGAAGGAAAGCTTCTTTAAATGTCAACTAACAGGAAATGGACTCGAAGTAGCAGAACCTTTTTATTCGTTTTTATTTCAATTTAATCTGATCACTAAAAGTTTATCGAAATAGCTGTCAATTTATACACTTAATGTTAAATTAAACTGATAAACCAAATATACTAAGGAACCTTAACATCCCGACTACCTCTAAACTTAACATTTTTTATGACACCATGGACACACCACAATCATTTCTAATTTTAATTCATGTCGTGGGCCGTTTAAATAGCCATACGTTTGACCGAGGGCCACACCACATCAAAAAGAAGCCTTACATCTGTGGAAGAGAGACGCCACTTTACACCTGTAGTGTGCTATCTCGCTTCCACATCAACTACAATCCTTCTTTGAGAGACCATGGTAGGCCCCCTGATCTATTACCAAGTGATGGTCCTGAAGATTTACAATTACTTTGGCAATTAGGCCCCCCATTAACTCGTAACGAATATCCCATGGATTCTGATCACGTAAAACTTTTCATTATGCTGAGGAAGTTAAATGTATGGAAAGCGATATGCATTTAGTAGATGGAAACTTAAACATGGAACATTAAAGTGGAAGGAAATGATACTGAGGTTATTCTAATTTGACGATATATGATTACGAGATAATGATGTTTAATTTGACACCTAGGCGAGGAAATAAAAGATTTAAAGTATCCCAAATCCCAAAGCTAAAAATGGTTTTTGTCGTGGTTGTTGTAATACCAACTTAAGATCAAGGTATTTTTTTTAACATTTTACGCATTTGACAAATCGAGAATCATTCAGCGATATTGGTTCCAGTTTAACGGCAGTATGGGATACTTCCTCTACTTCTCAATGTTCTGTGACTTCGATCTCTGTCGAATGGAAACAATCTCCTAATGTAACCGTACCAAGTGAGTTAGGATTTCTAGTAACTGACGTTGTTCTATAAGATAGAAGGTATTGATTTGTAATAAAAATTTTAGACGTAGAAATTTTGCCGACATTTATGTAGGAGCTAGACAAAAAATGATTAAGATCTCTTTGCTGCTTTCTGATAAAGCAACGATTTTCAATCGCTCAAAATCAAAATCAAAATCAAAATCAAAAGGTTTTTATTTCGAGTAGGCCTTCTCAGGCACTTTCAAAACGTTACTGACTCTAGTTGCGCGGTTCCAAAATGTCATTCTTATGGAGAAGAACCGGCAAGAAACTCCATAAGTTACTCTTTTAAAAATTGAAAATACAAGTTTTACAATAATAGTTATGCAGCAACAACGTAAATTAGTAAAATGTGCAGATTACAGACAAATATAGGATTAAGTATTCTTTGAATAAAGAAAATAGAAATGATTATCAAAAAATAGGAACCCGACTATTTAACCAAGTTTACGATGTTGATACATGTACAAAGCATAGCTTACAAGGAAATAAAATAATAATAGTTTACATACAAAAAATATGTAGTCCTAATCAAACCCTAACAGGAATGTCAAGGCATGTCAAAGCTCCTCAAGTAGACGCTAAGGGAAAGCTAAGGAAATAATAAATTATAATAAAAGGCTAACCGACTGCCAGGGAGACGACATGTGCAGAGATACTACATCCACGCGCGCCTATCATCTACGTAATCACTAATCGAATAGTACGCTTTACTAATCAGCTTGGCTCTCACGGCATTTTTAAACTTATTGCTTGGTAATTTAATAATACTATCAGGCAGTTTGTTATAAAAACGGATAGAATTTCCTAGGAAAGATTTAGTATTTGTTTTAGTTAGTCTAAATCTTGGAACTGCCAGTTTATTTTTACTTCTCGTGTTAATACTATGAAAATCACTATTTGTACTGAATTTATCAAGGTTTTTACGAACATACAATATATTCTCCATTATGAATTGCGAGGGCATAGTTAGAACATTAATCTCTTTAAACGTATTTCTCAGGGACTCACGGGGCCCCATGCAGTAAATTGCCCTAATAGCGCGTTTTTGTAGAATAAAAACAGACTCTGCATCGGCAGCAGAGCCCCACAGCAAAATGCCGTATGACATAATGCTGTGGAAATACGCATAGTAAACTAATTTAGCAGTGGGAACATCTGTAAGCTGTCTTATTCTTCGGACCGCGAAAGCGGCAGAACTTAACCTCCGAGACAGGGCTGAGATGTGAGCGCCCCACTGCAACTTTGAGTCTATGGTTATACCTAGAAATACGGTTTCGTCAATAAATTCAAGATTATTGCCCTCAAGCATTACATCTAAATGTGTATGAGACCGAACATTTGCAAGAGAGAATTTTAAACATTTTGTTTTGGACGCGTTCAAAAGTAAGTTGTTCGCTGCAAACCAATCCGATAATACATTTAAGCCATTATTTATATTAGCAATATCATTAGTTTTTCTATTAACTTTGAAAATGAGAGAGGTATCATCTGCGAAAAGAACTATATCTGTCAAGCTGGACATCATAAAATCGCTAAATAGAATTTAACAGAAAAACGTTTTTGTCAATTTTAGTTACAAAATATTTGATCAATTTCTATTTATCTGGTAGGTATGTGTCTGAGTATTGAAACCTCAGCCCTTAGTAACGAAACTATTCTTACATATACATAATATATGTACATGAAAGAAATGAAGACTAGATATAGAAGAAGTTCTTAGTACGGGCATTTTATGATGTTATATTAAAGTTGCCTTCCTACCAACATTATGCGGTGATACGCCAATATGAGTAAAGCGATTAAATTTTACTGAGAATCATAAAATATAGAGCGACGTGTACGTTAGAGTCTTGTGAAGACGACTAAACCTACGGTGAGGCTAACTGAATCTAAGACGTATTAAAAAACGGGTATTACCTATGTCTTTGTTTTTTCTTAGATTGTTCTTGGAAATACTTTTCTAATTGCTTTTTTTATGATTGTTCTATCGAAATACTACCAAGTTTCAAGTTTTATTTCAAACTTCTCTCTGTATCAATATTATCCTAATTGATATACCAGCGTATTAACCAGAACACGTGAATCCAAATTTTACTGTTTATCTTTTTTATATCATTAGCCCAAAACCAAAACATTTCCATCTAATAAAGGAACCACCTAGCAACAAGTAAAAGCCACATATTTCAATTTAACATCGTACGTTCGTAAAAAATAATCACAGTAAAACTCCTTCCATTTTCCAGTATGAAACATTTCGGTGCATTTTCCGTAGTGGAGATAAAAGGCAAATGGATTAGCGGCTTTTAACATGCTCACGGACTGACAGCGTCCGGAACGCATATATGAGGAAATTATTGTACCGTCTGCAACAAAAGACTAGCACATAATCGAATGCTGTTGTCACACAGCCAACCAAACGACAGAACTCTTTTGAAAATTCCAACTATTAAAACAAAACAAATGAACATTTTTGACCGTTTGAAAATCTGTTTTTAGTTGAGTTATGCTGCTGACGGTACCGTGCGTACCTGTCTATGATTTCAGTGGATATTTGTTTCTGTTCGAAATGTATTTTTGTCACAGCTTGTTGACACGCCGTGATATTACCGCGGACAGTTTGGTAATGGCTTATGTGATGTGTGCGCATTTGTTTAAATTGCGATACTTTTTCCTTCAATAATTTGGTATGACAGAGAACTCTTGAATATTTTATGACAGAAAATAGTAGCTTTAAGTAACCAAGGTCGTCATAATCATAGGTTGTGTGCTTAGGTTTACTTTAAAAATAAACAGTGGAAATTATTCTTTTGCAGACCAGACCAGACAGAAACTAAAGAGTTTGTAAACAGAATTCGATAATGATTTTATGAACTAACATTTTAATTAAAACTGAAAGGTCATGTTGCATGTATATGCGTCCTATCTATAGCTCTGGGCCTCATATTAAGGTCCTCAGCATAAATAAAACAGCAATGTTAATTCAATAATGAAGAATTTGCGTGCCATATAAGGCAGAATGTATAAGGTTGCTTATCATGTTGTTACACCTCAATGTATAACCTTCATTCTAAGTAAATAAATAAATCTATTCTAAATAAAACAGGCCAAGTGTGAGTCAGAGTCGCGCACGCAGGGTTTCGTACTTTTTAATTTTTATGTTTTTTTTATTATAGCAGCAATGTAAATACATCATTTGTGAAAATTTCAACTTTCTAGCTATCACGGTTTATGAGGTACAGCCTGGAGACTGGCAGACAGACATTGAAGGCTTAGTAATAGGGTTCCGTTAGAGGGTACGGAACCCTAAAAAATATATAGAATTCAGACACCCAGCTACGTCGACAGTATGCAAAAAAATACATAGCGAAAATATACATAACACGCGCAAACAGAACACAAACAATGTTTTAAGTATTCATTTACACAAAAACAGCATAAGGAAAACAGAAAAACATTTGAGAATCACCGCATTGTTTTCGCTTTAGAACCTGAAGGTTTCGTTACAGGTAAAATAGGTAAAAACAGCGCAGAACGTGGTCCGTGGATGCAGATAAATAACTAGCGTTGGCAGACCATAGAATATGTAACCAATAGAGTGTTCAATTTTATTTTAGAATATCGCAAAAGCAGGATTAAAAGTATAGTTTAGGATTAATAGGTATATAGTTCATAATAATATGGATATTGTACGAGAGATTTCACATACATTCAATCCATTGGCACAAAGACCAGACCCAGACCAACAAGCATTTGCAGATCGCACAAAGTCGTATTTTTGGGTATCTAAGTAAATTATAATAAAGACATTTTCAAGTCAGCCATTTTTGACTCTACACAACACTCTTTTGTTATAAAACCTACTAACAAAACAAACAGTATTGCGTGTATTTTTTGAAAATAAATCTGGTTTCTCTTGTATAATCACTCCATTTACTCTCTACGCTTCCAGAATGAATGCAAATAAATAACTCTAGCGTACTCACTGAGTTGTTTATCGGGGCGCTAAAATGTTCTATTGCCAGTCTAGCTACTGCCATACAATCTTGCTATCAATACACTGAGCGTCGGAATAAATTGCGCTTTGAATACCTTTCCTGCAATAGTTTGGGAAGCGACTTGTTTTGAAAAGAGTCATGCTTCGAAAACATGTAGGTTAAGATTTATAGATTTATTTTGTTTTATTTGAAAAGTGAATCAGATATTATTTTGGCAATACTGAGAAAAATTACCAAAATAATATCTAATATGTTGTGTGATGTCTGTGAATCTCTTGTTTTTTTTCTCTTTATATCAATATAAATGTAACAAATATTTAATACATAAAAATGTAGAACTCTTTTAAAACTACAATACAATTTACCAAAAACACATGACTCATGGGGAACTAGACACTCAAATAAATCAATAATTAGTGGTTCAAACAAAATATCAAAAACGTAGAAAACTAAAGCAGGCAAACGAATTCGCGAAAGATTCAATTTTATTATAAAAAAAAAACATGGAAAACTAACTTACATTTACAGCTTTTTTTCAGAGTCTTAAAATACAGAAGATAATAATTAACTCTATTATTCCATATAAGAACACATTACACCTACTTATTCACAAACCATGCTTAATCTAAAACAACACATGTAAACGCGTGCAAACAGCAGAATTGCGGTTTGGGGACATAAATCCTTAGCGTAAACACTGAACAATACGAATAGATAATTTATTATGTCGCCATCATGCGATTTAGAAAAATACACCATGTTTTTGAGATAGGTAGTGGAGAAATTATACTTTTGTTTCACAAAGAGAATATATATTATTTATTAGACAGAAACTGCAGTGAACAAAAAATATCTACAATTAAAAATAAACTTATACCTACTTAAACCATAAAATAACATATTTACAAAGAGTATTTTATAGAGCAATTTGTTTAGGTAAATAATTAAGATGACTAAAACATATTAACTAAAAGAAATCTAATGTGTTCTATACAATCTAATAAATGTTTTTGGAAATCTATCTGACGGACTAATTAGAGTTCTTAGACTGATATATTTATTACATTTATATATTTACGACATACCTATTACTATTGTTTTAACACTTCGAATATCATATGCTTTCCCATTTTTTTACGGGGCCTTCAGATCCGAAGCTTCTCGCATACAATATATCACTCATCTGTCTATTACTTATTTTTGTAAAGACCTTGCAATTGGTTAACATATTTATAGCTACAAAATAGATTTTCTATCCCTCACTTCAGGTTACTCCTAAAACATGCCTAGAACTAACAAAAATATGCGTCACAATTCATGCGAAACTATAATATAATTCAGACTTCGCCACGAATTTTCTATTTTCAAGGACTAAAATAACATACAATGTACAAAAAATCAAATTCAACATACAGTAATGTCTCGCATGATATATGGCAAAATCTTTTGGCACGAGTAAACATTATACAGACAAAAGAAGGTTTGATATCTAGTCTTGGGACAAATATCTCTTAAAGTAATATTATTGTGAATGTGGAAGAGAGACGCCGCTCTACGTCGTGTAGTGCGCTATCACGCTTACACACCCGCATTAATATAAAGCCGCTCCCTCACCGAGAGCATACGCGTATAATGTTATGTTACAGAGTCAAGCATTACATCAGTGAAGAAGGAGAACCGAGCATTACAATGAGCACCTTGTAATGATACAATATGTAATGTATGTTTTTGTTGCGTCTGGCCTATAATGTTACATTACACGCAAACGCTCGTCTGTCAGGAAGGTAGTATTGTAATGTAATGCTCAAAATCGAATCTATATGTTACATTACACGTGAATGCTCCCGGTGAGGGATCACCTTTTACACGAAATGTTAGTGTTAGGCTCTCAAAACTTCGTAGATTCTGCTAAGTTTGTTTTCGTCATTACAATGAACTCATATTATAAGGCTTTGTTTCATTAAAATAAGCTCAAAGTTCTAACCAAGTTAGGTAGATCCGTTACGCCAAAGGCACTAAGCTCACGGCTACTTTTCATTGTAATAGCATTATCGTGTATCTTTACATCGCTTTAACTTCGCTTCTATTTAGGAATAATAACAATATATTGTCTTTTAATCAACTTTAAGGACTTTGCGGAGGTTATATAGGTCGCTCTGTGTATCGGTGAAATTCTACAGTATTTAACTAACTAGAAAGCAAAAAAACTAGACCTGCAAATTATAGTGTGGAAAAAGCTCCCAATTCTGTCGGTGAAAAAGCACCTTAAGACATGTTTAAAAATATTTTAATTGTAGTTTCCTAATATAAATTTAATGTAAACTGTATGTAACATAAATAAAGATACCAGCTAAAATATAATTCATCAAACATTGATATTATTTTGTAGGTTCCTCAAAAATAATAGTTATAAATAAAGATATTTTTTGAATATTTTTTGGGGGAGTTCAAAACCACATTGAACAATTAATATTTTATTCAAGCTCATATACAAATTACAAGTCCAAACAGAGAGACATTTAATCTTACTAATGCGTAAACTTTAATCACCAGCAATAAAAAATATTTACGAGTAAACAACGCAGCAAACAACAACCGAAAAAGAAAACAAATTAAAACTATTTAGATAGAAATTAAAATGAACTCGCCACAACACTTGATTATGGCTATTACAAAAGTTTCATAAAATGAAGAGAGATGACCGCGTACAGCATTCTGGGACACTACAGGACCAACTCTAATGGGAACTGCGAACTAACTTTAAAATAGTCTACTATGACCTCCTAAAATACAACTGTTGCAATGGCGAAAACGAGATGCCGCTATTTACATTTATGATGTAAATAGCGCCGTCTCTCTTTCACGTTTCCAACAGTCTTATTCTCAGAGGTCGTGGTAGATCCGCAGCTCCTAGTGAACTTAAATATAACCTAAACACTGCCCCGGTTTCATCGGAATTATATGTATGAAATATGTCGTCACTTAGTAATAATACACTTGAATATACAACGAACTCATACATTATGTGATTGTATAAGTTATACATGTCCTGAATGTCCTGATTCTTGAATAATGTTACAGTGTTTATACATTTAGAATGTTAGACGTTATTTATTATGATTTAAGGTTTTATTATTTACATGTCGCACCTAGATTATAAATATGTTTGCGTAGTAAACTTCTACTTCTTTCTTTTATAGTTTACGTCGTTCACGCATTTTCATGATCACTTGACTGGTTTCAGACTCAATTAGATCATATTAAATCTATCTGTTGAAATTATACTACAATTGCATATCTATAGACAACAATCTTACAAAAAATATGCAGTATTCGCTAATATCTTAGATTCTCTCCCCCTTGAATAACGTACGGATAAAAATAACAGATGAAGAGCAACATCGAATCAGAAACTGAATCTAAAAATGACACCCTCAGTGGCCTCAGTGACATGTTCTTGTGCGTAACACCTACTGTCACTCAGTTGTCACTGTCACGTCACATCACGAAGTGACAGGGCTGTCGATTTGCGGTGATGACTTGGGAATCAAAATTGTCTGTTAGTCTTCACCGTGTTTCGAAGTATATGTAGTAAATGGATAGTTTGGTTCTGTCGAAGTTATTACGTATGTTTTGTGACGTCATACCTATATAATCATACCTATATAATTTTATTTCATACTTTATATGCTTAAGTGTTAAAGAGAATTCTATCATGTTTTAAGTGTCGATTCTTTACAATGAAACGAAGAACTTTCTTCAATACAGCAATAAATATTAAATTCTCTTTTCTGAAAAAAAAGGGATATATTCAGAAATGGGAGGACCCATATAAATTTGAATGACATTTTTGTACGATAACGATTTTTAGAAAATAAATACAAGATCTGCCTATTGTTACATGCGTTTAGCGCTTTTCCGTAGTGTTCTTTTAAATATCTCAATAAAAAGCTATCTCATATACCTACATGTATAAAAGACTCGGAGAATACGTAGAAAATTCGATTTTTCGTTGCGATATGTTTTCTAACTGTATCCAAACGGTAAAGTGCTTTTGGAAAGTGTTCAGAGCATCGAGACAGCACTCCACTTTCCTATCGATCGCTTTACTAATCTATTTATGTTCAGAACTGACCAGTAAAGAATGGTAGAATATATCTAATATTTTCTCGTTGAATCCATAAAGATGGCAGCCCATTTTCGAGTCATGAGAGATTTTTTTTTGTGCGTTCATCATTATGCCTAAAAAATTAATTGTTGAACTGATTGAAGAAAGCACAAATCCAAATAAAGTTATTTTTGACAAACAGTTGTGTTGATTCTTCTGGCAAATTTACACACCAACGCCATCATTATAATATTACCTACCCACGTGCCCACAGACGCCCTTTAGCACTTAAACTAAGTTTAACTCAATAAAAATATTTTGATATATGTATGTACAAACAAAACTCTTATACAGCCATAATATAACAACAACAAACTACATGATTTTAATCTCGGCGGGTCGATAATGTAATAAAACTAGCCTTCAGGCCCGTCTCATAATCTCCAGATTAGGAGAGAGCAGGCTTAAAACTTTGTCAACGGTCTATTGTGAACGTCTAACACAAGCTTAAGTGGCTCTCAGGTTAATAGGAAAATGGTAAGCTCGTATTATGTCGGAAAAGCTACCAATTACAAAAGACACGTAACACGATGGACAAAGTACAATGTGCAAGACAAGCCTTCAAAATAATTAGGAATATTATTCGTAACGCTGGTTTATTTGTCGAAAGAGTTTTGCTTTAGAAAATACTTGTTGCAACTAAAACTACAAAAACAAATGAATATCAAAGAGTGAATTGTTTTGTTATAAATTCGATCCCGTAGCTCGTATTCATTCACTTAACAAAGCTTGAATTATGAACTGTTTGTTGTGTATGGCAAGATGGCAAGTATTCAAGATCGCAGCACGGTTATTCACACCGCCCGAGGTAGGTACGGCTCTGCAATCAGTCTAGAAGCGCGGCATTCCGCTACAATTTGCGTGGCGGTGGGTGCATAAAAGCCACTCCTATGCCCTCCCCCGCCTTTCTGAAGGCGACGTAGACAAGTTTCCACTGTGAACAAGGAGCTAACTAGCCCGGGAATGTTACTGTAGATAATGTACTCAATTCGTCTTGTATTCAAGCCCCGCATTCAGAGCGGAGCGGTTTACTCCTAATGCATTAAATAAACTATGTATATATTACGCCTTTTGTTTATTCACACTTCAATTGTACGCTTTTAGGTTCAAACTTATAAATTATTTATTCGCTCCCAACCTTCGCAAGAAGGATTAATGCGGGCTGCGTCAGCGACAGACTTGAGGCAGAGACCTAATTTTACGCTTCTGCAGACATTCTAGAAACGGAATAGAACTATCAAATGTAAGAAAAAGTCAGTTCTTAGTTTTATACACGGGGCTACGATCACTGCCATTACGTTGAATAAGCGAAGTCGTCGTTTTCAAAGCCAACTGTAGAGAGCCCATCCATCGATAGATATTATTTCCTCTTCCACTCGATGTAAAGACTAGTGGCTGCGGAGTACACCGCTCGCCGGAGCAAACTGAATTAGGAACGTTTTTCTCCATTTTATATCTCTCGCCCTCTAAGGAGCGACGAAGTGTTGAATTATTGGACTTACTTTATTTTATAAAACGATTTCGCCTTCAGGAGATTTCTGTTTACTTTGACACAAAACGTTTTTCACGTTCCCGGTTTCATATTTTATTGATATAAATTGATAGTAAGTCGATTTCCATTCGTTTTATGTGTGTGTATAATATTCACGGGAATGAGAACGAGTTATTGGAAAGTAGGTTGACAACACGTTTGATAGACAGGCGTGAAGTCCCGCGATTTCTTTGCGTATTCACGTAATAACTGTGGCGTGTATTTATTTTATGAAAGCTTGCGATTTTATTTTCTCTCCTCATTTTAACGTCACATCGCCTACATTACTGGACTACAGTGTAATTGGCTTTTTCAATGAACGTTAATTCAAAAGTGCTGTTTATTAACACGCTGTGACAGAATGACCTTTAGTATAGCGTCGATATATTCCGGCTTTATTTAAGCTGACTGACCGTCACTGGCTTTCCCGTTAATGATTGCCGATACGAGCTATCGTGCATTATCGATTATAGGCTTAACAGAGTTACAATCTACAACACTGAAGGGCAATGTTTAATTAAAGTTAAATTTCCATGAAATCGAGTATAATATCGAGAAGTATCGATAAGTATCTGTAGCATCGATGTGTTCGATCCCTAGTAAGTAATGCCATTACTATTGAGCGATATCTCGGCTCGGAATACAATTGACACTGACGCCTTTGTCACAATACACTTTTATTTATATTCACTTGTATAGGGTACTTTTCATTGACGTTATTGTTTTAATACCGAAAATTAAAAACACAATTTGTTGTGATCATATTTCGTTTAAGTTTACGATAAAGAATCTTTCAACAAAAAGCAAAAGATTTGTTCTAATAGTAAAACAAGGGCGTAAAACATCGTCCCATCTAAGATTACTGTGTAACGGTGTACACTAACCCTTTCATAAATAATTAAAACGACTCTCTCTAAAATCACTGTTTGGTTACATGAGAAAACAAAGCTTTGGGCGCTTGTCATCCTACGCAGTAACTAAATATCATATTCGTAAAACACAAATAGGACTCTTTATGAATTACTAGACATTATAATTTAGTTGTGGCCCTAAAATACTGTAAAGGTAACTCAGGCAGCTAAGAAGCAAACGATTATAAATATGGTTAGACTAAAGAATAACACTGACTGAACAATGATTGCACGGATAGCCGAGTGGTATATGTCACCACGCCAATTACCACTGTGCGCGACGTGTCGCGAGTTCGATCCCCGCGTAGGAAAAGAATTTGTGCGATTAACAAATGCTTGTTCTGAGTCTAGGTGTCTTTGGGCATGTGAATTAATTGACTGTGAAACCCCTGCAATAAAATGATAAAATTCCATAATGCTGGTTTTATTGAAAACAATTTGGTAAAAAAAAATAAAAATTACAAGAAATTTCATAAAGGCCCCAAAAACACAATACAAAAAGGAGTTAATAATATAAGTAGCAAAGTATTTTTGTGACTGCGGGAGTTTACCATTTAATCTTGTTTAGAGGAGACATCTTTTAATCAAAATCAAGACACATGAGGCAAGGCACCATTAATTCTACTCAGTTCTCTCCATCCCTCTCTTTATTAGCCTTTGTATACCATATTTTCCATCCAACGAGGATCTAGAAGGTTCGCTAGTATGTGTGCCCACTGGTTTCCCTTTCATTAAGTTACCACGCACAATATTGCAGGCTGCTCGTAAACTTGTCGAGGTAGCCAGTCTTTGTTACTCCGTCCGTCCAACCAAGCACCTAATGAGACTTGAGGAAAAATTATACCTTTAATGAAATGACTGAACTCATTTACGCATGTTTCGTAGACGCAAACGCAATTACCAGCTAGCAACAATACGAGGACTTTAGGGTGTGATATTTTACCGCTGTTGGATTGTTTCGTCTTTAATTAGTTGTAGATAAAACGCGTATTTTATTGCGTGAAAGCAATTATTTGTCACATTGTTTGGGTCTTGTCTGTGCGGGATATTTATAGCGTTGTGTTGATGTTGTTTTAACGCGTACCGAGTCTTTATTGAGAGGAAGCTTGTATATAATAGAAGCTTCGTGAAGTTATAGAGAGAAATTATAGTGCCTTTATAATTAAGTGTAATCTTTGTTTATTTTTGGTAATTATTTCTTAATACTTTTTCACAACAACCTTTTTGTAGATATTGACCATTTTTTTACCATACTTTGAAACATACTTATACCAAATAGTTTTTAATATGTTACATAATCAAAGTTATGATTACAACATCTGTTAAAATTATAACTGTATCTAAAAACTGCCGAAAATCAATACCAATATTAAACTAATTCATATTCCAGTCGTTCATAGTTCCCTCTTCGCAGCAAACCATTAGCGGGCACATGTGCATCACCGGACTGTTAGCTAATATGATTACCCACTAATTGGTACAAACATAACTATACAATACATACATATACAAGACATAGAACTGTGTAGAAAATACGTGGATAACATGGTCATATTTTGAACAGGTATTGTTCCTATGTTGGACATAAAGAACTAAATTTTATCAGCCCACTGGCTTCACCCAAATAATTTGCTCTACCTAAATGTACTCGCGCATAATTAAGAATGTATCCTAAGCTAATAAAAAAATAAATTTAGAACTTATCAATGACCCAAAGCATTTTTAAAAAAAAGCAGTGTTGCGCATAGATATGCCTATATTTTTTCTGTTACACTTTGTATAGAGACCATAATGGTTTTGGCTAACTTGTGTGACCCCTTTTATCTTGAAACAAGACATCTTTGACGCTTGAATGGCTAAAGCTTATTTAGATGAAATTTGGTATGGAGACAGCCGACACCCTGGATTAACACATAGGCTTTTTAACCGACGACAAAAAAGGTTAATGTTTTACAGCCTTAACCGACATCCACACGGGCGGGGCCGCGGGAAAGATCTAGTAGGTACTTTAGTAAATTACACAGTCGCATTACGAATGTTATTATAGTAAAGGAATATAGTTTACCTAAGTAAAAACAAAGTACGTACGTAGAGTTCCCAAGAGCTCTCAAGCATGCTTTTAAAGAAAGCACTCCTTTCACAAACTACATCTCCAGCATTACCGCAGGCAGTAAACACACAAATGTCTCAATCAAACATGTTACACAGCCACCACTCAGCATAACTCGTGCAATATACCTCTTTACACTCCATATCTCAGTTTTATTTTGCAGTTGAGCGCAATAGCTATGTTTTAACGCATTTTTATACTGAATATAGCAGAAATAACGAACCGCGCGGGCGTCGAGTGAATTAAAACTAATGGAACGGTTAATTTCTCATGAGGATAAAGCTAGCTGCGAACTCCGCCCTACTGATTCTGTTGCTACACTTTGAGATTCGCGCTCGACAGTTGTTTTTTATTTAGTGTGAAATATTTATGCGGCCGTCATCCGTTTTCGACGATTCTGTTGTTTTGATATATAGTCCAGTCATTTGGTAGAAAATAAGGGGGTTACCTGGAAAGTTTTCCGGGAGTTTTGAAAATTGGGTATTTTATAGATTTGGATATGCTCTTTTCGAATTTTAACTTTGCCACCTCGTACGACCGCCGCTCGCGCCGCCATTTTGAAAAAATGGCGCCCAAAAACGGTTTTTTGGTAATATCTCCTTTCTGAGGCATTTTACGAAAAAAATGTTTTCTACAAAATTAAACTAGAAAAAATTTCCTACACTTTATGTCTTATTCACTTTTTCATAAAATCAATAGTTTTGGACGTACGAGCATCGCAAAGTATTACTTATTCATCTGCACCACCACGTGTTTTTTGTACATTTTTCTAAAATGTTCCATTACTGCCGCCGGTTTTCAAGTGAATTGTCACAAATAAAACAATTTTCAGTATAAGAAGCCATAGATCTAAGAACATAATCAACATTGTACGTCAATAAACGTACATTGATGATTCAGTCTAAACTAAATATTTCTCATAATATAGCTTCTACCAACAAATTTTTCGTTGAAGTTTCGTTCATAGTCGAGAGAAAGGGCCCGATTCAAAAGTGACATATTACCCTGACACCTACTTCTTAAAAACCGGCGGCAGTAATAGAACAGTTAAGAAAAATATACGAAACACTCGTAGTGGTGCAAATGAACAATACTTTGCGGCGCTCGTACGTCCAAAACTATTGATTTTATGAAAAAGTGAATAAGACATAAAGTGTAGGAAATTTTTTCTAGTTTAATTTTGTAGAAAACATTTTTTTCGTAAAATGCCTCAGAAAGGAGATATTGCCAAAAAACCGTTTTTGGGCGCCATTTTTTCAAAATGGCGGCGCGAGCGGCGGTCGTACGAGGTGGCAAAGTTAAAATTCGAAAAGAGCATATTGAAATCTATAAAATACCCAATTTTCAAAACTCCCGGAAAACTTTCCAGGTAAAACTACCAAATGACTGGACTAATAGGAACGTTTCGTTTTTTAGCTTTGAAGCATTGAAGCATTGTTTTTATGCTTGAATGCTAGGAGTGTGACAAGTTGACAAAACTTTTACTGTCAAATCAATTAACACCGCCGCCATGTTTCGGTAAAATACTTGAGTTGAAAAATAGTTATGATGCGTATGTTGCCCGAATATTTGTAGAGTGAAGAATTAATTTGAATTTCCGATCAATGATCCCGGTAGCTTAGTTGGTAAAAGGGAAAATGCATTGAGCAAATCGTTGCAGATCGAGTTCTGTCTATATTAATTTCTACTCGCACAATGTTCTTATTTCATAGACAAATGGATAAAAGAAACTACATAAAGCAAAACTAATTTGTCAGTAAGTACATAAATCCAATATTTACATAGCGTACAAAATATGCTAACCAATTTACATGTTAATTGTGTATTCATGTTGTTTAAATCCAAATTAAACGAACATGAAACCCAAAAGGATTCTTAGAAGCCGATGAAAAATCCTCAACGGATTCCTAAATTATCATACCTTTTTATGTACCTAAGCAAATCGTCTATATTTGGAACGTACCCGTCTGTTAGGTCATACCTAGGTCTATATAAAAATTAGTATTTAGAGAACAAATTACGCTAATTGATGTGTTTGTACATACTATTAAGTTATTCAATACCTAGGAGTTTAGTTGTATAATGCATGGGGACAAAATCAGTAATGTGTGAAGATGCTAGAGAGGAAACATCGTGGCAGAGATATGCTGACGAAATGTTGGTGCGATGATCTGGATAGATTCATCAAAGGGGTCACAGACTTGTGTTTCTGGGGAATAAACCTTTATCCAGCCCACCCGATGTTTTTACGCTAATCCTAACCAACTAGTCTTAGCCTAAAAAAAATGAATTATTTTCCAATAAGTTAAACAAATTAATTTTCCCAAGAAAAATATTTCATCCCACGCGTGAAACAGCTAGACACATCTAGCACACAGGTAATATAAATAACGTGTATATCATTATTAAACCAACGAATTTACAATAAAGTCAACTCAATATCTCTTAATAAATAAGAAGTTAAAGAAATCTCATTAAGTTAACGGTTTCCATTACCCTCTCATAACGATGAGCTTGCTCTGCTACACTTATTGTAATGAAATATAACCTATAAATAAATGTATCGTGTGTCAGTATCGACTTATATCTATAAGTCTTATTATCATCTCTCATTTTGTGACGTATCTGGTGAAATTGATCGATATTGTTTTGTTTTTTGTAGTGTAAATGAAGCCAGGGTAAGGCATATGCAATTAATTTCTTTTTTAGTTCAACCAATCAATCTAGGTATATCTTATTTTTTGGTTCTTTAGAAACTACCTCTCATATAGAGATCCCTCGTAAAAAGTCTGTGCTAAAACTATTTAATCCGGTTACTACTTACAATTAAATAACTGGACTACGTTCGGAAAATTATTTCTGTACATGCATTTTTTCTTATAATTAAACATAGCCTCACTCACGTTGTAAGGACTGATGTGAGAAACATAGGTACCTACTTTTATAAAATGTGTCTAGACATTCAGAAGTCATAGGGGAACAAAAAAACTACTAGTTTTTTTGTTCCCCTATGACTATATCTAGATGCATCCAGAAAAATAAAAAACTACTTTTTTGGGAAGTACTGAAAAATTTGAATTTTGTAATCCTAATAACAATTATTCCTAATCTACTTAACCGTAGATACTCAAGTTGATTATACGAAAACACCACAACTAAAACTAATCTCAATCAGACTTACAAAACTAATTACAATAAAAGCATTTCAAAAACAACACAACAAACTAAACAAAGTCAACTGACGCACTGTTAAGCTTTACAAATGAATGTCATCATACTTCTGTCTTCGTAATAGAGAAAAATACTCTGAACGCACAACTGGGACGCTAGCGTGACTCAGTCATAAATAACGTGTGTGATGATGAATGGAACTTGCCAACAGATAATAAAAATAATTACGCGCCTAACACCTTTACGTACCCTTTATAGCTTTTCTTGACGTAGGAAAGCGCAAAGCGGGCAAAGGTATCACTAAATCAGCCTTAATGTTACCTATCTTCGCTATTTTGTTGGAGGTGTGGAACTACATAAAATAAACGGTTTATATGCTCAGGAGAATGTGACTTCAAATTTTTATATTTTTACTTTTATTTTCATGTTTGTCGATTCAATTTTTCCTATATCGATAGTTGTTTTGTTTGGCTATATCACGAGCAAGTCGTAAATGAGTAAAATTTAAAAGCATGGCAAAATTCGATTTGGATCAAAAGCCAAGCGCAGAAGTTTCTTAGATCGTAAACCAACAAATTTGGTTTTGTGTAACGATCGGGATCTCACCACAAAAAGTTTAGTGCTCTGCCAATGCGCTAGATCGCCAATTGGAACAATGACAAACTGCAGAACGATTTTCTCGAGCAGTCCGACGGCACTACAAAACCAAGGCACATTCAACTTTTAAGTATTACATACTCGCTAACTAACTAGATATATTTTTATTGATTTGAAATTATCAACGGTTGTCACAACTCCAATATCTTCTGTTCTATGATAAATTTTAGATATTAACTGGATGCTGACAAAAGTTTTGTTTTTTGTTTTAACAGATTCTTCAGTCCATTTTACGTCCCTTTGTATAGTTACTATTCGTACTATTTGATTATTCCCTGACAAGAAACCAATATCCGTTGCAATAACACATCGAAACCATATAAGGCGACGTCAATGATGTTCCGTTAAAAATAAATACACTAGCGACCGCACTGCACCATCGCCAATGCAAGGTGGGTACGCGAATTTAAATTCTACGCTTCACTTGACACAAAACAGAACTTCGCTACACCGCCTAACTTGTTTACCCACTCAAAGGAAGCAAGAGTTGAGAGCTCTAGGAGTTTTCTTAAGCCCCAGCACATTTCTCCTGAAAAAAGTCAGCCAAAGGTATCGGAAAGCAATTTAAAAGGTTGAAGTCGAGGAAGTCCTGTGATCACTTGACTCACTCAGGTCACGTCAGAAATTTCTTGTAGAGCTTTATTTTAAAGAACACGTAGGTATATATTTTTTTTAAATTTCTACATATTATAAAATTTCGGGATTCGCGATGAAAATGATAGGAAGGTACCTACGTGTACACATTTTATTGGATGGTTTTATTATGTTCGAATGCTCATCGTAATTGTTAGCGAGACAACATACCTAAAATCCAACCTATAATAGGTATCTTTACCTATTACTAAAAAAACGTAGACAATTAACCGACTACACACATTGGTTCAAATGTTGGCCCCAACGATGTTAGACTTGTAGATAATTTCATTGGCCATAATGTTGGGCGAGTTTTACCTCAGATCTAAAGTAACCTATATTATCTGTTTTACGGTTAACCGTAACCATACACCTTCTTGCTTACCTACCTAATACCTATAGGTAGAAGATAATGAAAAGATCCAAAAAACAAACAAGCAACACCGTATAGTATGTTTTCTATTACACGGGAATATCTTTAGCAAGCAGTTATCATAGTCGGGCGGAAGACGTGTGCGGAATATTGCTTTAGTTTCAGGATTATGTTTGCTAGAGTGTGGCTTATGAAAACGCGAAATTAATATGGTGGAGCAAATTTGATATTGTTTAATTGGTTTTGACGGTTTTGTAATGAATATCAATTAATGAATACCTTTGTATCCATTTAATATGTTATTTCACTAATTATTTATAGAATAAATTGTAATAATATCTAATTAATTATCTACTCGTGAATTCTGATATTGCATGTTGTTTAATTTGAATGATTTAATTGAACTGACAAATTTTATTAAATAGTGCCACGCTTTTCTGAGCTTTTGCTTTTAGTGTATAATAATAAACCAGGAACCTAAGTAGGTTAGGTAGGTACACTACATAAGTTTTACTATAATTCGGCAATACAGGCGGAGCGTGCTTTCCGGTTAACTACATAGACTTGTAAAAATTCCATCAAGGATCAGTAAGGGCCATCGTGACAAAATATCTCATTGACCTAACATGAACATCCAACTGATAAACAAATTCAATTTCAGCGAAGTGCTTGGCGTGCGTTCGGAATTTATAATTATGTGTTTTTTGTGTTCGAAAAATAATTATTTTTCATTCTATAAAATTCTATTATTAGTGTTAACTTGAAATAATTGCACCAGCATTATTACTGTCAAATAATTTAGCAGATAAAAGAAATATAATAAAAAATGGAATTACTGCTGTTGAATGAACCTCAGATTGACACTGTCATATTTGACGTAATCACAGACGGCGCGCCGTTCCGTTTCGAATTCAATCAAGTTCGTAAGCCTCATTTATCGTTTTTCTCTTTTTAACACATGTTTTTGGAATCTGCCTATCTCTCTTTGACAATTTGACATTTCATTGAAAAAACTCGAATACAATTATTGTGTTTCGATGAATCTCGTCGTCGCAATACGATAGGTTTACGTCAAGCGGGATATTATTGACCTTGTTCGCGGCAGACGGACTGGTTTGTGTCATGTTAGGCGAAAAACATTTATAGTTAGTTATTCTTGTTCTATAAACAGACACCCAAAGGAGACTTCCTGTGCCAGTGCTAAACCCAAGGTAAGTTTTCAATCCTGTTTTTATTTTTGTTATTAACTTTCTAAGTTTGTTGTTGTGTATTTCATGTTTGCACACTTCTTTTCTTCAATACGGATATGGTAAAAACACCTTCACGAGGCACAAATGACATATTTTAACCAGTTTATATACCCTGTGATGTTAATTCCTTGGTCTTTAAAAATTAAAAATGTATGAATCTCGTTGAGGTTTCACTACCTTGTATTGACGGGGAAATGACTCAATTAAAACTTAGTCAGACAAAAAAAAATGTGTTTTCAAAGAATCACAGCATGTTCAAGGTAATTATGTTTAATAACCAGTTGTGAATACTCTTACAAGGCAAATTGTAAACATGGGTATTAAAAATATTGTAACATCAAACAGTGTTCTTTTGGATAATTTAAAACATATTGTAATGCAATTTTTTCTTCCTTTTTTGTGTTTATGGTTTTCATTACAACTGGCCAGTCCTGAACTGTAAAATTATTACTCTTTATTTTTCTACTGTTATGCTAATTATATTATTATAGAAGTCTATACCTACTAGTAGATGTCTAAATGATTCATCATTAAATACCTCATAATTGCCATTTTGTTACCCATAAAAGCCTCATTGTTTTAGCACTAGCATAGAGCACAAGACGCTATTTAATAATGATATAAACAAACACATAAAAGATATCAGTATTTTATTATGTAATGTTTTCAGATTGATAACAAATTGTTAGGATAATTAATAATTTTATAATTGAGCAATAACTAGCTTAAATGAGGAAAACTACAGCTTTAATTTGATATTTCAATACATGGTAAATGCCCATGATTATAATATGAATAGGTACTGGCTTGGTATCCGTAAAATTAATATACTTATTATGTCCAGATCAATTACTTTTAAGTAACCTATTTGAATTCCCACTGTTGGGCAAAGGTCTTTGCAATTTGACTCTTGTCTGTTTTCATATGTTTCTGAGTAATAAACTTCCTATTCATATAACAAATGCGAAAGTTTGTAAGTATGGATGTATAAATGTTTGTTACTTTGTCATGCTTAAATGGTTTATCCAATTCAGATGTTTCTAGTTAGCTGACACTCTTGGTTAACACATAGGCCACTTTTAACCCTGCTACATAAAAGAAGGTTTATGTCCAGGCAAAGCCGCAAGAAATAGCTAGTTAGAAAATACAAAAATCTCTGTATCTCTATCCTATACTACATCCTATTCAGTTAATAAGGAAGTCCGTCAACATTCTTGAAGTATAGTTGAAATTGTTACATCCTGTCTTTATGTATTATTTACTAATAGAGTGACCGTCTATTACATACTCATATAAGCCTTTGTAAAGGAATCTTTAACCGTTTTAAAACCAGCTCCATCAAACAGATTATTTACTAGTTTCGGCATAGTGTAATGACAAATGATTTGAATTTACATCTAAATGAACTATATATTTCTGAAGTTGGTTACATTTAATTTTATACGCAAATTCGATACTTTTCACTTTCCGTCAGTATTTCACAACCCCTATGGACCAATAAAGCTTGTACAATAATAAAGCACAGGACATACTAGATATTTTTATTTATTTATATGACACACATTTACATATTTTGTATCATAAAAGCTGGCTTAAAAACTGAAACAATAAGACCTTTTTTAATATTCAATATCCATATAAAACTTTATAGTAATAACTTTGTACCTATAAACTTATTAAATACATTCTCATTTCAAACTTTAGTTATTCCTTTTCATAACTCGCAATTATTACATTTAAGTACTTTTTAATTTAATGTAACTTCATAATTGATAAGCATAAATATTTATTAAGCAAACAATTTTCTTGTAAAATGATAAATTATAATATTATAATTATGTTGACCTATATGAGGAAAACCCAAAGCAGTTGATATTAATTTATTGTACAAACAATTATGCCTATTACAACTGAATCACTAGTATAAACAAATCTAAGAGTTTTTGTTTCCTTCTAATTACTAATGAGAACTAATGACTCAGTATAATTTCTAGAATATATCAACTTTTGCCTGTATACGTTGTTATGTTACGTTATATCTTAATATTTACATTACATTTCCGAATTATGTAAAACTTGTGTTGTGATACGAAGGGGTCCTATTTTTTTTTCATTCGCTCTAGTTTCGCACGGCTGCAATACTGATGTATTGAAACATTCTATCTATAAAAAAAAACCGCATTATAATCCATTGCGGAGTTTTAAAGATCTAGGTAGTAGCGATGTCTAGTGCGACAACAGAATTTATATTCTAAACTGCAAACAAACCCAGATCTATAGAAGACTAAGCTGATGATCAGGCCAAACCCACTATCAGCCGCTTAAAACTTTGCTTAAAGTATTTTCAATAAATAATAAAATTGTATGCATCAAAACAGGATGTTATAGATAACTTAACCGCCTTGGTCGTACTATAATCTTAAAATTTGTTACAATGATGTATTGCGGGTCATAAAAACGTCTACCACGTGTGAGGGAACACTTCCTCTGTAGTCTACTAGGCCGGGAGCACCACATATAGTGCAGACGGTAACTTGGCACGTCGGGGAAGAACTAAAAGATTGTTAGAGCGAGATGGAGTAATACAAGTGCCTTATGTGAGACAGAAACAGCTATATTTCGTAGCTCTTTCCCGACGTGCCAAGTTACATCGGCCGCACTGTACCCGCCGGTACAATTATGGCGTTATGCCAACGTCAGCTTGCTAATATCAGTATAGAGTCGAATGGATATAAGTCACGTTTTACCAAAATGTTCAAAATCCAGCGCAATATTCTACAATGGCAGTGCAAACGATAGCAGTGGGACAATTGCGGAAGTTCATACTTTATGGCGATAACGTTACTGGTAGCTTGTAATGTTAACACGATTTTTAACTTAGTATTGAACTACTAATACGTTCAAACAATTTGATCGTGTGTAATGTTCGTTCTGAATAGATAAACTGCGCCCTTTGTTATTAAACTTTGCGCTGCTCATATTAACACGAATGCGAAAGGTCAAATTAGTCAGATTATTAGATATATTAATGGGGGTAAACCACAGATGAACGATTTTTCAGATAATGAAATTTCGAAAGTCGTCTACTGCTACTAAAATAAAAATTAATATACTAATCTTCATAGAAAAGATGTTTCTATTCGAAATAAAAACAAGGTTCTCCTATATCAGGAGCTTTAAATATACGAATGTCTTACAAAACGAGCTTGGTAAAAAAATGCTTGCCTGAATACGCAACTTAAAAAAGATAGATGTTAGTTGTTTATAAAACTAATAAGCACTATAAAAGTATCGATGAACAGTGTCTGAAAAAATGTGTTTACATGTTTACCTAACTATACATATAGATATAGTAAGAGCTCTGGTATGCTTGAAACAGAGTCACAATTTAGCAAACAAAGCGAGTCTAACGTAAGACAATCTTTATCACTTAAGATTGACCTGTCTCAAGGATATTTGCATCAACACAAAACAACCGGTTTATATTCTCACGCTAAAGAAAAAAACTTTGGTGATTTAACAGCAATAATTGGCACATCTTAAGGGGAAAACCCTATGGCTTAAAAATAGACTTAACAAAGTTTCTTGACAGGGAAATCCTTGATTATTTCATATTCCATATTTTTTGTTAATACGAGTATTATACGCAAGTGTCTATTTTTAATAACCCATATGAATTAATCATTATTTGACGCCCGTAATTTGACTTGTCCTAGAAAGCCTGTGCCAATGCCCTTTGGCCAATATAAGGCTGTAGGGCGCGAGTCTCACTGTCATGACAATTAATTTACTGATAGACGGCTGTTGTCTAGTTGTTCCCAATATATCAACATTTTGCTTGACTTGACAATCGTTACCGTATAAAGTCGTGGACAATAGTCAATCGTTTCGTACTATATGCGAACTCTTTTATCTAACCATATAAACTATTACGTTTTGAACAACATAATAATTTATCGTCACCACACATTGGAAATGCGGCCTTTTTTTTGGTGTCCAGGGTGAAAAGTTATTGACTGGCCCCATACTGAAGGCACAGCGTGTGAGCGTGGGGATATGTCGGACTCCCATTGATTTAAAACACCCCGGGCCCCTTCTACTGTCTAAGCCAGTCGAACTCCTACTGACTAAAAACACCCCCGGCCCCTTCTTCTGCCATAAAAAGAGTCACGGGATCACTCGCGCATTGGGATTGCGGCCTGGCAGTGAGGACTTCCAATTCTGTAACATTATGGAGATAAGGACTCGATCATAATTCCAATGAAGTCCTTTGCCAATGAACTTTAACTAAACGCTATCACAGACTCATACGAATTCACTTCATTATATCCAATATTCTCACTTGAGTGAGTTTATATGAAACCCACGAATGAATATGACGATACAAAGCTGTCGCGACTGTACATACCCATTACTGTACATTATTCTCTGATTATATCTATAAACCACATTACATAATAACTAATAGTGTTCGGGTCCATAAAAATAGAACGTTTATGGGTGATAAGTGAATTATGCTGGCCCCTCAATATCGCCGATCTACATTTGGCCGTAATCCAACCAATATAATAGCTGAGCTTTATCCTATTCCGACGAATTCTAGTAATTCGCACTTTTCTAAATATGTTTGGGCTTTCTCGCCTTGATGATTTATGGCTACTGTTTTCAGGCATGTCTTTATAAAAATTAGTTTAATCTGGAAGAAAACTAATTTCTTCTTTAAATTTAAAAGGACTAAGTAGATTTGAAGTGGTCTTCCTAAAACTGTATTTCTTTTAATAGTTTACATCTAGAGAAGCGGACTAATAGCTATAGGCAATAGCTTTATAATACAAATCTAATAAGAATACCATTTTGGTAGTCATTTGGACTTTTGGAACAACGTAAGCCCCTGTTGATTTGGTTGATAACAAAACTGCTTTATGTGTATTAAGGCCTTGACTTATCCACTATACCACTTCGGCTTCCGTTGTATTGATCTGATGACGTCAGCGTCGTCAGTTATAAGTAATTACTTAGTAATAACATTAATGACGTTTGTAGTTACTCATGCGCAATATCTGCATAAAAAGCGGTTGAATGTATTTTGCTAAAACAGGAACTTCATATTCTATCTCTTTTGATATTACAAAGAAGATATTAATAGATCATTATATGACTAAACAGAATCAAAATTTGGGGAAGCGGCTTTTGAGTCCATCTTTTTTTAAGTATGAAGCCTTTCCACGTGTTGTCTCAACGGTTGTTTCAATTTTGAATTCTATGATAACCGAAAAAGACTTACTATCGCGTGCGTCGCGAAATCTAATCAATGCATATACGATTCTTACCGTGAAATTTTAAATCCTTACTTATACTAGACTTCTGTGGTTAGTTTATAAACATTCATATTAATTCTTTGACAACGTATGTTTGTCGATTCTGAACGCTAACAGCTATAAGGCTTAGCGTGAATAAAATTCTATTATAAGCCAGTCTTCACGTGGCTATTAAAACTCATTCACGTGAGAAAACATTATCCTCTTGCCTTTGTGTTGTGCAAGTAAAAATAGACGAAGCCCTCTTCATTACCCAAGTTCTATATTCACAACAACAGCAAATCGATAAGTCTACGTTTTCTCCAGAATATTCCTTAAGCAAAGTAATGGCCTAAGTTTTGACAGTAATTGCTATTATACCAAGAATTATCAATACCTACACAAAACAAGTACGTAAGTTATTTTGCTTTGATTAAAATTGTACCTTGAAGTTAGATAACGTTTATTTTATCGACGCGATTTTGTTTTGTTCCATATTTTGTAATACGTTCAATACTGCTGGCGTAGCTAATTACTTGTCGTAAAATATTTTGTAATGATATATTTCAAAACCCCGATGTCCTCTTCAACCGCGATATTATTAATGAAATATTTTAATGACTTTTTTTTAAACAGGAATATTCATTATGCTAATTATTTTTTTATTTATACGACAGCAAAGAGATCATGCATAAATAATGAGATTAGACATGGTTTACTGTTACGTTTCTATAGCAATAAGTTTGAGTATACCAGTCTCTAAGATTCCATATCTACCTATAAAATATAAGACTTTTGACATGATGACAGGATATAAACGAAGTCGATGACCCATAACATTCCAAACAAGTTAGGCAGTAATGTCCGCGGCATTTGTGCATTATATATAGATTTTCCCAGTAGTTCATCCAACGACCTTTAAGTGTTAGCAATAAATATAAATGATCTCATTTACGAATTACCCCGTCTTATCAGCCAATAAACGTAACGAAGTGTAAACAGCTTTGTTTCTCAGTAGCATTACAACTTTTGTTATCACTGGACCGCTTGTGCGCAATATTTTTATCGTCCATCAGTTCAGTACATGTGAGTGGTTCCCGTTTAGTATTTTGTAGTAACCATGTAGTCAGATCGACAATGCAGCCAGCTTTGAATTCGTACAGCGTGTATAAATCGATGTGTCGTGTATAAGCTTAGCTTGGCGAGAGCGAAAATCCGCTGAAACCTCGCGCGATACCACCTCCGTAGCATTTTTATCTGGCGTCGCCGCAAGCATGAAGTGTGAACACACCGGAGATTTCCGCCGATATAAATCCCGGCACGCGACACCCTTACTTTACACCCGTCGCATCCTCACTGCAATCCGTGAATTTGTGGAGTGGAAGCTGCCGGCGGTGCATCGCATCTCAAATTTTAACACAAAATCTAGCTACTGACAACTTCCATCTGATCTAACTTTAAACGCCAATTGTCACGTACTCGTCTTTATGCTTTCAAGGTTTGACACCGTATGGGGTCATCCTGTTTTCCTTATTATGCCATTACGCACTCTGATAGAGTTATAATCTTTGTTCTCAAAAAGATGTATCCTCGACATGAGCCTTTTTAGGGCTATGTTGCCTCTATGAAAGAAATACCTTCAAACTGGGTTAACCAGTTAAGTGGTATTTGTTACATCTTTATGATCTGTATTTGACGTGAAGGATTAGAAAGCCATTAAATAGACAATAGCCAGTAAGAGAAACGCTTGTGGACGGTTGAAGCGCGGAGGTGACAGGCGGGCCGTTAACATGGCCGTTACAGGCTCAAGTGATATATGAGCTGCGAAGTGGCTTGGTGCCGCTGTCACTTCGCGTTCCGCCGCCGCTCTGCACAGGCAAAAAAATAAAAAGGATTCCGAAATACGATTCACAAGTGGGCTGCCGGAAATGGGCAGAAAGTTACCGAGCACGGCTTTATGTCGGGCAATATATCTCTCGTATCGCTATCCAATTTCTGCTCTATGGCATGTAATATCCCCCTAGGGATCCTTTTAATTTGAAACTCCTTTTTAATCAGCACCATTCATTTTGGCCGCGTTTTCGGGGCCTTTCAAAGCCCGTTACGTTTTCTTTCCTTCGGATTACTTACATTAGGGCTCTTAAAAAATATTACATTATTTCGCATCAAAAAATATTTAATCTAGCCCGCAGCAGGCAAAAGCCACACTTTTCTGTCGATGGCGCTCTATGGCTCTATGACTCCTATTGTAAACATCTAGTTCTATTTCTCAATTTCCACCAGGCTCTTCCCTATTTTGTCTACAGGAAAGTCCAATATGCGGTACTGGTGACTTTCGATCTATCGCATATTGGGAATATGATGTTATCTATAACCAGAATAGATACATGACAATTGCTCTCGGTAAACACGAAGCACTTAGTTATATTATGCTCACTCTTCCCGGAACAGAAATGTGAGTAATATTCCCGACCAAACTAAAGTCCATGGAAGCCGACCTAAATTGATTTTCCCCGTATAGTTTATTCAACCTGTACTTTCCCGTGTAGGTAAACTGAAGTTTAAGTTGCGTGACTGACCCGACCCCCGACCTCTGACCTTCATTGACCTACGACATTGAGGCTCCCTACAACCATCCCTATCAATTCGCCGACGGATTTATTTCGACCGCTATTTCTATTAGACTGAATATTCAACCTTCTAATTTTCCTGTGTTGAATACATGTTCGAAGGTTGTAGGACAATGCATATTTCCTGTTTGTACTTCCTACTCGTACTATTAAAACGTAGGTGGTGGCTTAAACAAAACAAAAACACTTATAAATATTAAAAGGCATCTGTAAAATTACTATAAATCGATTACATGCACCATTTTACTTTACATAACTACGAGTTAAATTGCCCTCATCTTTTACTACAATAACATAAATGCGATAAGCATCTTACAATCACTAAACGCTCGTTTAAGTTCAGGTTTAAATTCTATCTACATGCATTACCCGCGAACTATTCGGCTTTCACAGGAATTAGAACCTGGACGTACAAAGTACACAGACGGGGTGCTGCGCCAAGCTGCCACTAACTAGATCCGTCGTTCCTCCTGTTTTCAATAAAGAGAAACAACTTGTGTCATATCCGCAAAACGTTTACTTACATAGCGGAGCGCAGTAGTTGGTAACGAGGTTATACGAAACAGTTTCGGCGAAATTGCTCGGGGAATGTAGCTAGGTGTCATAAAGTTTCAGCAAAGCTGTCGGACAGACGTGTGCTGGGTTGAAATACACGTGTCGGAGAGCTATTTCATCTTGCTTACACTTCAACTTTGTTAGAATCTTGCCACTGGTACCTGCTAAGCGTCCAGCTAATGAACAGTTAAGCTCTCGAGGTTAAAATGTTTCGGAAACTTGTCACGTTTCCAATTTGCTCTTTCATTTTTCCTTGTAATACCTGTTTGAACCTAAAGTTTTATTTGTTTCAGGTCAACCATGGATTGGAGGACTGTATTGTGTGCTTTCGCCCTAGTCTACTATGCTGACGGATTTTCAAGTAAGATATCACTTTTAAGTAAAACACAACTTGTAATTAAAAGTGTAATTAAACATTGTATAAATTTTCAGTAAGAATTCAAATGATAATAGACGAGTAAAAGCCAAAAAATAAGAAGACAACGTAGTCATTGTTACGGCAAAGGCAACTTTCGGAAAATCCCCTCACGTATGCTAATTTACGCACATAGAAGTTTTACCTATATGTACATTGTACACGACACCTCAGTAACCTTAATCATAACATTCCTGGCTTTACACGCGCGCTTCATAAACAGGCGACCTTCGTATCACGCTTGCGCATCGATGTCTATCGATGTTGTACCTTATTTTAAACGATTCTTGTCTCCAATATCTTCCGATGCTTGACAGCATAACACTTTTTCTGAGAGCACGTACACGCAACCGCCGAATTGCCAAGATATGGCTCCATTCCATTACCTAATGTACCTAATGTCGGCGTAAACCGAGCAACCGACTCTCAAAGCCACAAAACAATGAGTTATGATCCCGCTCCTTGTTGCCCATTTTATTTGTTTATATTGCCTCAAGTTTTACTTTGCCATCTCGAATGTTTATTTTCGGGGATTACGTGTTCGGTTGAAAGAATACTGTTTTGCTTGTTGATAAGTTTGGTTTTGCTGATTAGTAGCAACATGTTATGTTGACTACAAGAGACTGTTTGAGACTAAGTTTCCGTTTACAGTAGATATTCATGGTTACCGTTTCAGCTCCTTTTCATTAAAACAACACGACATGTGATATGTCCTGTTGGACTCATGTTTCTGTTTTAACGACCTGACACTAAAATGTCTTGAAGTAAGGAGAAGAAGCTATTTTTATTATCTTGTTAGGACTGAACACGTTCCTAGATGTCACCTCAGGAAGTCTGTCAATGTGTCTGACTGCTGTATTTTACGTACGAAATATTCGGAAATCGGAAATTTTATACGAAATAAGGATATTCTGAGATAGGTTTACGCGATACCGAACTCAACATAGTAGACCAAAAGGAAAGCTGAAGCAATAAACATACAATTTAAACATTTTTGCTACTTGGATTACCAGTCGTAAAGTATTGCAATAACAAGTATAGTGAAATATTAAGACATAAAGTGCAGAGCACTCAGTTAACAACCAACGTTAACCTCTGTCATTACTTCAACGGCAGACATGGCTTTATTATCTACACCCGGCGTTCCTTCCTCAACGAATATCATATGGATCTAGATGTTGAAGTTCAGCTTTTAGAATCCGCTTTAAGATAACTGCACTTGCCCCGTTTTCAAGTGATTAAAGTCACGTCTAGAAAGTCAGGGAACTTGTGAGTTAGGCATGCAAACTTCTAAGTGGTTTCTAATAATACGTTAGTCCTTCAAACAACATCTGGAAGGCATGGTACAAAAGCCTGCCTGTATTAAAGCCTAAACTGTTACTGATAAAACAGTTTCCAAAATCCACGTAATACTTCTAAACCGTGATAACAGTTAAGAGTTGATAACATTTCGGCTACAAAATACCTGTATTACCAAACGTATTATGATAACGCACATAAAACCTTCGTAGTGGAAAACAATTCGACGCCAAACTTTTTCGGTTCGGTAGGCTTTTATTACGTGTGATATTGACTCTCGAAGACGACGGCAAGTCCAATCTAAGTATATAATCTTGTATATGCAAATGATCCCTATTCCCTTACAACCGAATTCTTTACCCGGTCACGCCTTTAGGGTTATAAAAGGGCAAATTCTCGTAGACACAGCGAAATAAAATATATTCATACGATATTATATAGGTTTCTTTTTTCATTTTCAAACACGTTTTACCTATCCGAATGTTTTTTTTTATTATCCAGCAAACGGGCATGGAACGATTGTAACGTTACATACTCTGTAGATAATACCCCTAAGTATCTGAAAATGATTTATGTTCTGGAAAAATTTGCAGTACTTCCGCATCAGGAATTACATTACGAGGAAATGGACGTCCATTTTGTTCGTGTGTACAATGTAAAGATAATTCGGAAAATTGGGTCCGCGCTTTCGTTGTAGGAAAATATGATAGACGGGCAATGTAATACAATTTTTTCAGCAGTTTCTCTTGGGATTTTCTAGTAGTCGCCTGTAAGTTGGCAATTAGAAAGGAACGTTACGTGGCTTTAGTTTCCCAGGCATATAACTTAGGACCATAATATTATTTTCAGAAATATCAGATATATATTACCGTTCAATATATTTTCTTAGAATCCGGGTCTAGTACTAGAGAATGTTACTCATAACGTGATAACCTGTCACAAAAACTGACTTTGTTATTGCGAATAACTGAAACTGTTCTTTGCCAATGATATTTTTGACGATCCCTTCTTAGAAAAAAGGAAGTTATGTAATTGCGTGATGTACCTTGAACACAAGACGTCAAATGCCCGATAGATACTCTATTACGTAAGTGTAATAATATCTACCTGTTACCTAACATCTGAAAGATTTAAAATTAATATTTATAACGAATTCAGTTAGTCTCCGTATTATTCTTTGTCTCCAAAGTGATAATTCCTGTACCAATAAATAATTTATGAATTATTCTATATAATATAAGTCTTAAAGTAACCTAGTGGTATCAAACTTAGTAAAATTTTAATAACAAAATTCTTGCCAAAGTAGAACTTACAGACTTAAAAGCAAAGTTAGCAGATTAAATTAAGAGACCTACTTAATTAAATCATGTTTGTTTTCAATTAATTACTATGTTAAATTCCATAAAATTTCACAATTTATACTGCCAAATTGCTGATGAACAATTTCATTTACTCTAATAAGAAATTTTACGTCACTTTAAGGTTTACTAGACTCGAATAAAAACGGAACAACAATTAAGTTTCTAAACGGTAAGTGCTGCCTATTCCAGGCGCTACAAATCAGTAGCACGTAGTGACATACTTACTCAACACATGTAATTCTCTAAGTCAGTCCATACACGAGGTGACGCCCGTACCGGACAAATTTACTCTCAGTTCTCCAATCACACGTGTCGGAGCCCGAAGCTCTTCGAGTGGTTGCCGGTGGTTGCTAGGATACCAAAATCGTCAGATATTGGAGGCTTTTGTCGCCTCGTGTACGCAACAGCTTAGGCTTCTGTTTTCAGCCAGATTGTGTCCCATGTAATTAAGAGCGACTGGCCTGAACCTGTTGCCAGATATCGGGCGCTAGTCCAAATTAGCTTGCGGTCTTAATATGTAGTATAGACCTGTATAGATACATATATGAAGTATTATGTCGTCGATACTCTATACCCTGTCTGACGTGCTATTGGTTTGATCGACCATGACAGTAAATGTTTTAGATTATATTTGGAGGTATATAACCTTCCCTTAAAGAAAAAAAATGCAGTTGTGGAAAAGAGATGCCTCTCTAAGCATTGTAGTGCGCTGTCTCGCTTCTAAAACCGCAAGTGTTACCGCTGGTATGCTAATGTTAGCGGGATGTTCGTGAGAGTTACCGCGACTCTGACACTCAAAGGGTTCCAGGAGGAACATAGTAGTTTTAGTCAGTAAAAGTCTGACACTCCCTCCCGCTGCACCCACAGCGTGCGGGGTCTTTTGATGATTTCCCAGAAATAAAAAATGGTATGCTAATGTTGACGTTTCTGGTTCACAGAATACGGACGCACCTGTAAGGACATAGGATGCCTGAACAGCGAAGTGTGTGTCCTTGCCGAAGATCCGTGCACGTATCACGGCAATAACAACTGTGGCACCTATCCCACCTGCAAGAAGAAGTCTCAAGTAGAAGGTAAGAATCATAATGAGTGAAATTGTAAATATTGATTACGCATTGTGCGATATCACGACCGTTTAGATGACAAGATGCAGTGATTATCATTAAATAGAATTGCATTTTTAATCAATTTTTATTATATTTTAATAGGTATTATTTTATACAAACAAAGAAAGAATATAATTGTAGAAATTGATATAGCAATTATTGCATCTGATAGGGGAGAATGAAAGAAAAAACGTGTTGCGCCGACCCCAAGTTAAATGGGATAAGGGCAGGAAAATGATGATGTTGATATAGCAATTATAAGTTGTTTTACAAGATTTTTTTTTTCAAGGTTCTCATTCAGAGCCTGCAAACCCAGCACCAGCTCCAGCGCCTAAGCCTCCTCAAACACCGAACAGACACGAATTCGATTCTCCGCCTAACTACAACCCGCCGGCCCCGCCTGCAGGCGGCAACTCTCCTTACGGTGGATCACCCTACGGTGGTGGCTCGCCTTATGGCAGCAACTCTCACACCGGCGGCAGCTCACCCTATGGCGGTGCTAGCAACCCTGGATCACCGTACGGTGGAAACTCGCCTTATGGCGGAGGATCAGCCACTGGTGGACACTCACCCTACGGAGGCGGCTCCCCCTACGGCGGTGCTAGTAACCCTGGATCTCCCTACGGTGGAGGCTCACCCTATGGCGGAAACTCACCTTACGGTGGCTCTTCTCATGGTGGCAGCAGTTCTTTCGGCGGCTCGCACTCGAATACCGGCGGAAGCGGCAGCCCCCTCGATAGTATCCTGAACACTCTGAACAAATACGCCAACGGTGGTGGCGGCGGAGCCACCGGGGGCACCGGCGGCAATGGAGGCCTCTCCAACGTTTTCGGATCTCTCTTAAACGACTTCACAAAGAATGGAGGAGGTCTGAGCAACATTTTTAACACTAGGCCTATCATGGAAAATCCGAACTATTCCTCGTACAGCTCTAATTCGAGGAATTCTAACCCCCAATCTTACCCATCAGGAAGTCAACAAACGTATAGTCAACCTAATCAGAACAAGAATTACGGGCAAAGTTATGCGCACCATAGTGGAGCGGCCACGCGCAAGCCCGTCCATTACGGGTGGAACGTTAGGTAAATTACATTACGAATAACTGTAGTTAGCTATTGGCACATCTGGTTCTTTTATCTCTGCCTCGCACGAACAACGCTTCTTGATCCTTGAGCTGCACTACTTCAAATAATATTATTTTTTAAGCTTTACTGTGACTAATGTTGCCTATTACTAATTTTCGCACTGCTGTAGAGGCTATTGGTAACTTATAATTTGATTGGCTTAATTTAGTAGAGAATATTGATGTATAGAAAGCAAGTTTAATGTTGTATTTTTTTATTTTATTACATAGTATGGTCGTATTATAGTCACAAACAATAAGATACTATTCAAGGTGCAAGATGCACATAGAAATGAACAGCCTTCCTCAAAAATATAATTAGATTTAAAAACAAAAAAATATCTAAAAATATTTGGACAAAATGAAAGTTTTTCATTTCCTTGCTTTTGTAGTAGTAGTCGACACCTTATGTAACAATAATAGCAAATATCAAATTAAAAGATCAATTTTATTCCATTTAAAATGACAAGCATTGGCACCTTGTAAAAATAGATTATGTATACACTTACAAGCAAATTTGTAAAAATACTCCTACTACGTAAAAAAAAAATGAAGAAATCTCACAATTTGAATCTCAAACTAATGTTTTAAAAGGTGACGGGAGTGGGGGTTATAATCTTATGATCGACAGACAGGAGTCTGATTGACAGCCAGAGTTCTTCAAGATAACCTGATAACTTGCATGCATTTAATGTTTGCATAACTAGAGGTATGATTGTACTCAACTATGAGGCTTTAGGCCGAATACTGAAACGCCATCATATAGTATCAACATCTGTTGTGAAGGACACAGTAAAAATTCGCTTTCGTGTCTTTTTGTCACTGTCCAGTGGAAGGTAGTGACAAATAAATGTCACTTACCCCTCTGATGTTTCAAACTGCCTTTATCACTGTCCAGTGGAAGGTAGAGACAAATAGACATTTTAGAACGTCACTCAGACAACACTTAACCAGCCTACGTAAAAAGTAGCGACGGATAGACGTTTAAATAAAGACGGAAAATGACAGGCGCTTCAGTAATCGGTATGGATGTAATTAAAATTCTTAGATGCGCATTTATTTTAAACTGTAATCTATTCTCTCTTAGCTTTTATAAGAATACTTATGTTAAATATGTCTAGATTACGATTTGAGACATTATGTAGATTTCGTTACTACTTTTAAATTAGAAAAAAGTTTCAATCAGTCAGTTGACGTAAACATACGTAATCCATTACATAAATTTATTATGTAAAGATTATACCAATTTATGTACATAATGTCTGAAATATTCCGTGAAATTACAGGTAGCCATAACATGACTCATGAATGAAACTCTTTAAATTGTATTATACACTAAAGAAATAAGGTACTAATGCGACTAAAATACTCCATAACTTTAATTGGCTTTTACCTAATAAGTTCTATAACTAATATTTTTTTTTAACCGACTTGAACTATGGAGATTTTAAGCGTTAACTATTATAATATTTACTCAAACTATTCTAACTACAAGATACTTTTAGTTTCGTAAACTATGTCTTTTACACCAAAAGCAGTGCAATTTCTAATACTCTTATATTGTATTTCCTTTCAGTGTGACTGTGGTCTTGACGTACCTGATACACCAATATATCCAGAATATTATTCGTAACTAACTCTAATATTATATCTAAGTATAAGTGTAGAAAGCCTACTACAACCGCTTAAAGTATTGTCATTGGTAGTGTGGAAGAGAGACGCCGCTCTATACTGTGTAGTGCGCTATCTCGCTTACACACTTGTAGTAATATTACTTTAAGATATAGTGGTAGGTGCAGTGCTGTTTTTATTTTCGTGTTATTGTGATAAGCTAAGTGAACATTAAATGTTGTAATTTTAACTTTTTTTTTCTTTGTCTGGCTTTTGCCGTTATATTGAAATATTTACGAGCTTGAATCTCATGTTGTTTAATATAGACTTTTAATGAATATGAAGGGAAATAAATAATAAACAAGAACAAAATTTAATAATTTATTCAGTCATTTAAGACAGATTAGACTAGAAATAAAATTCGTCTAATTTTGTAATAAAATAAAAATGCTTTACATAATTTATATATTTCAACTGCCTTTCAAGATTATACAAATTTTATTTTTAATATCATTATAAACTTAAGATTTAAGTAAAACATTTACACCACTAAATACAACCCATTTTATACTCGAGGAATGTCATGTAGGTAATTTAAATAAAAAAAAAACTTAAAATTACGACCTAGCCCCCATTTACTACTTATAAAGAATAATCCCTATACTTCAAAGTATGTATTTACCCAAACATAATATTATCCATTAATATCCATTCCAATTGACATTTTTATCGTAGCTAAATACATCGTTACCATAAATATAAAAATAAGTAGATAAATGATCACAAATTTGTAGAAATTATACATAAAATGTTGTTATGTAATATATACCCCACCAGTTATATAATATATTTATTATTATTATATTGCATTTATCTGAATGCCATATAATAAAGTCTAAAACCATGATAGCTTAAATGACAAATAGAAAATTGACGAGATTTGATAATGAACCCCTATTACAACATTTTCATGACAAGGAGCACTGTATCAGGTTCGGATTTGTTGTTGGCACCAAATGATCATGGTTTTACACTTCATAATACAACAAAAGTATACATATAAGTACTTATATAATGGCTGGCTTTAACTTGATGCTACGTAATACACAGCGGTATTCCGCATCTTGAAATAACAAAACGATAGTTTGGTTATTGCCAATTGACAGCCATAATTTTGCAAAGTTTGCTGTCAGTCACTGTCGCTTTGCTTCTGTTAAATACGTAATAAGACAGCCGAAATGTATTTTATTAGAGTATATATTTATTTATCACTATATGGATAAACGACTGCTTTAGTAGAAACACGCATAGCGTGTGCTATTTCCACCCATAACGGTACTATATGAATACCTCGATTTTTGTTTACATAATCAATATTTTTATACTTTGAAATAAATAGTTTAATAGAAACATAACGTCCTGTCTGTGAATATAATTCTCAACACATTTTGTCCAGTGTTATCTGAGATAAATAAGTAATTATGTTAATTAGTACCAAGCGTCATAAGTAGATATGAAAATATCTGACAAATTGTTGAAAATCTTGAATTGTTCTTTTGCAATAAGGACATACAAATATTGTGTATCTTGCCGTGTATTCAATCTAAATTTGGTCCCGAAAATATCTGCCGTATGAAGTACGAAAACAAGTATGCGAGCATGATCCCAAAATCTAGACATACCTCTGGTTTCTCAAACGCTGATCAGCAAATTGTTAACTATCAGTCAAATCTCAAGTTAAGAATGAATGTAAGTTTTATGATGAACCAATCACAGTCGTGATCAGTTGATTTGACAGCAGATTCAATTGATCAGTCTTCCAGAAACCGTAGGTTAGTATAGTAGACCCAACAAGATAAATTATTATTATTAATTAAATAAATTTTAATTATTAATTTAAATTAATTATTATAATTATATTTAAATTCTTTCTTGGTTGGGACAGCTGTCATTGTGTGTTTAGTGGTATGGAGAAGCGGATCGTCCTGGAGCTGACAACATTTTATTCATCTTTTCATTACTACAAACACTAAAATTGTTTTAGAATCGTCCTTAAGGCGCGACAAAAATGTTATGAACCTCTGAAAAATTATCTTGTCTCAATGTTTCTATTACTCTCTCTTTCTTTTAAATACATTTCTGATAGTAAGGTCAATTTGAGATTACATTACTATGATAAAAAAGGTCATATAATCTAGTAGTTGCACAATCTTGTCTATTGCGATGTTAATATTTGTTTACACGAATACACGGCTTATCAATCGAGTATTTTATCTAAAAATGTTCATGAATGTTTTAAATTATAATCTAATTATAACACTTACTTTCGAATTGAGCTGTTTGTTGAGATTAATAATAAATTAATTGCTTATTTCTTGTTTCTTTTCTTCACCTATGACTTTTGGTTTTCTTGGTCTTTGTACTTGGTTTAATACGAGGCCTAGGATTAGGAAGGTGAGCCACACGCCGTACCAGTAGTGATGCATAGATGTATAGTATATCCAAATGCGATCGAACGTTAGAAGTAGGAATGCAGCAGCTTGGTATGACTCCGAATGTGAACGAAGGAACCACATTATGAAGCCGACGACTTTCTTTTTCTGTAAAAATAAATTTCTTAAATTCAATAAAAAAGAACAAAAAGGTTATTTTCATATTTAGAAGTGGCCTTTTTAGATTGCAAGGGCCACAAAAGTCCTATCTTCAAGAATATTAAAAACTCTTTGTATCAGATAGTCACTTTGGGTTACTTAAATGGTTACTTTATTTAAATTTAATACACGTATATCAAATCATTGAGGTACAAACTATAAATATTCCCAGAGAATATTAGACATGATACTTTTGCTCCCCAAAAAGTGCGATAGCAAATGTTAATATGTCCCAAAAAACTTACGGTTCCTGTAGCATCTTTATAGTATAGTTTGTAATAAATATCTTCGGCCATTAAATAGAACGGGCAAGCGTAGATACAGAAGAAATAGCCGGCGTGGTACCCGTGCCAGATCACTGATACGAAGAGAGCTGCGTGGATCCTGGAATAACATACGTTAAGTTATTAAGGAGGTAAATAAAATTATTGGTTATACTAGCCAGAAGTTGGCCGACTACGGAATAGATGCCCGGAAAATGTCGGAATTTGTCCTGACACATTCGTTTGTGGCAAGATAGACAAAAAAACAAGAGAGTCGGGTTTGTGAATGAATGCCACTACTCATTATCCTAATATTATTAATGCGAAAGTTTGTGAGTATGGATGGATGGATGTTTGTTACTCTTTTACGCTAAAACGGCTAAACCAATTGGATTAAAATTTCGTACGGAGTTGGCTGACAGTCTGGATTAACATATTGGCTACTTTTTACCTGACTTCGAAAGAAAAGGTTAATGTTTTGCATCTATAACCGACATCCACGTGGTCGAAGCCGTGGGAAAAAGATAGTAAATTAATAAACAATAAATGAGGTGTATAATACACCTTATTTATTGTTTATAGACGACTAACGGGTCTTATTCGCGATATAATTCGATATTTCTTTTCTCCCGACGCGGCGACGTTTAATAAATAAAGTGTAAGACAATCGATATAAATTTCTCTAGCATAATAAATTGTGACTTACTTCAAAGGCTTGACCGGGAATCTCTTATACACGACCATAGCGACCCAGTACTGCACGGCCTTGTTCCACACCTTCATGGAGTCTCGGAGCGTTACAACAGTCTCACATCCCCACACGTCCATCGACTCTACTGTGTTGAAGTCATATTCAGAGTTCCTTGCTTCTTCCTCTGACCTGATAGAAAAATAAACAGGTTTTAGTAGTCTTAGCTGTAGCATTTGTTACTTGGTGTTGACAGACAGGCCACGAGACCAGGTAGCCAAATATATGAAGAAAAGTTTTGTTAAGAGAAAAGAGGTCTATGCTCAGCTTTAAGGTTTTAGTGCCGTTTTTTTGGAAGTCAGTTTTTTTTGGTTAAAATTAATTATTATCACATAAAAATACGTAACAAATTCTTCTTTTCGTGCTGAAGCACGATGGTACGACATCATTAATATGATGTGACCAGTATTTCGTTACACCAATTGCAACATTATTGGCGAGGATTAGATCCTTAAATTCAGGTGTGTGGACACTGGGTTTTCCAGCAACTTATTTCATCTGCCTATCAAATTAATCTATATCTATAGTTACGTCTACCTATTAAATTACAATACAACTTACATCTCTTTCAACTTCATATACCCAACTGTAGGTCCATGCCCCGACCTGTTCCTTCCCTGTACGGGGTACGCTCCGAAGCCAGCCGACGTGCACACACTCTCCGCCAACGTCATGCCCGCATATATGCGCTGGCGGAACGCAGCGAATAAGGCCCATGGGTACATCATACGGTAGACAAAATTCCTGTTGTTGTGGTCCTCTGTTAATACATACTGAAATAGAAATATTATCATCATCTTCTTGCTTTTAACCCCCATTTAAGTTTGAGCTCGGCGCAAGGCGTAAAGAAATAATGTGGTTAAATAGACATATATGTGTGATAAAAATAATAAATTACTCTAAGCATTACTAAGGCCGCATATACAGCAAAGTAAAACACTATGGATTTGTTGACATTCCAAAACAGACTTTAATGGTAGGGTATAATGTGCATTATTGTTTGAAGTCAGTGGCTTTGAGAATTTTGCTAAACATAAGTGTCATTTCAATTAGTATAACCAGGATAATCTCTCGTTATGATTGGGCTTGCTATAATAATTTATCTAGCTGATATTATTATCAGGAAAAAAACATCTGAAAATCGAATCTGATGAAGTAGAGGTTAAAATCACAGTACAATATTATTATTTTCCCTTATTAAATAACAAAAATAACAAAATAATAAATTAAATAAGTAAAATAGCTTACCTCAAGAGGCCAAATGTTAGAGAAAGCCAGATACATTGATATATAAACTGGAACCATCCGGAGAGTGTTTATTGTGAAGCCAAAACAGTCCACATACTTGCTGTATGGTAGGTAGAAATAATCATTGTAAGTTCTGTACCTGTAGTATGGACCTGCAAAAATCGTGATAATCATAAATCATTATTTCTAAAGGACAAAACACTGTCTTAGTTTGGCAGAGAGATTGAGAGAATATATAGATTCACAAGATATCTTCAATGAACAAAGGAGAAGAAACCCGGTCCTTTTAAGGGCTTACACAGGTACACAGGTCCAACATGCAAATGATGTTATGTTGAGATTTTTAAACCAAGATTGTGCCATCAACCAAGGGCTATTCACCCTTGCTTTATAAAAGAACAGATATGGACGGCCCAAGATATTATTTTCATGTTGTTTACTGTTGCTCTTATTAATTATTAATAGTTATAATTCTTTTCAAGGTAACATTATACCAAAAAAAGGTCATCATCATCATCTTCCTGCCCTTATCCCATTTCACTTGGGGTCGGCGCAACACGTCTTCTAGACATGTTGCTTAAAGATTTGGTTATGGTTTTATAGTCGGCCGCCTGCCTGACACTAACCCTCTTTGGGAATGCGTTTTTTGATGGCTTACCCGCCACCATTCGGGTGACCCAAGGTGCTTGGTACAGTGCACTGGGTCTTAAGGTCCATTAGTCGCCTTTTACGACACCCAGTGGAGGATATGGGGTGGTGCTATTCTTTATATCCGGACACCACACGGATGTATACCAAAAAAAGGTGTTTGTGTAAAAAAAATATTAGTTTTACAAGTTTTTTTCAAGTCACAGTGTGTCAGTGATAAAATAATTAACATACAATAGTTTTTGTTGTTCTAACTGAGATAATAGAATAACATTGTGCTCTATTTCCACAGTTACATATTTTTTACTGTAATGTTGTATTAATTAGCCCACATCTTTAAGTAATATTAATCTAGGGAACCTATCACTTAACTCCATGCCAAATATTATCAAAATTGGTCTTGCCATTTGAGTTTCAAAAGTCCATGAATATCAAAATGTTATTAACAATGAAAAAGTTACCTGTAAGAAGTCCAATATAATTGAAGGCATAATGAAACAGATCCAAAAGATCAGGATTAATTATTTCAAGGAATTCATCATCTTTTTCTTTTACTTCCTTCTGTTCTTTCTCTTGTTTCTTAGCTTTTCCTACAGCCAGCCAGGAACCATTGATTTCGAAGGCTACTCCCACAACTCGTAGCACTAATATCATTTCTATAAGATTGGTCTGTCCTGAGGGTAACTGCAGACCAAACTTGTCTGCCATTCGGAAGAAAAATAGATAAGCAAACATCAAGAAGAATGTTGCTATGTGGCAGTACCTGGAAAAAATAGAAAAGCTCTACTTTTAGCTTCCTCAGACAAATAGGCTTAAGCAAACCTTTGTGAAGATTCATTATTTAATTAAATAACCTGGATATTTCACATTGGATGAAAATACGGGACTTACTTGACTGTTGCAGCTTTTATAGCTATTATACCAAGAAGTGCGGATAGAATTGGATGCACAGCATTGTATCCTGATACAATTATTATCAGAATTAGACCAAGAATACTGCCGGCCCATTTCTTAGCTTCCACTGACTTTAAAGCTCTATAACGAGGCCCTACTCCAACACTGAACAGAAGCAATGATAAGTATATTATATCGTTTTTATTCTTTGTTATAAAGGCAAACATTTTTGTATTTTATTCTAACAAAGATGCAATAAAAATAAATAGGACAACACACAATAACACTGCAGTTGACACTTGACATAAATAAATAGAGAGTGGCGAGTGGCCGACTGCCGATGAAGTGATGAAATGAAGTGCTATTGTTTTTAGTTTGAGGAAAATGTGTTATTAAAATAAAATAAAAAAGCTTCTCTGCATTGAATTGAATATTTTTTGATTGATTCAATAAAAACAACATGAGTAAAAAATAACTTCATCTTAAGACATTTGAGAAGGTGATCAAACGCATGACTACTAAACGGACTGTCAAAATGTATTGATTCGTGTCGCCGCTGACGTTTATTATGATTTGTTAGAACTTCGTTGCTCGTATGTGGTGTAGTTTCGATGCGAATTAATAAATGGAACTCATGTTTTTATTCCATAAGCATATGTATTTAAAATAAACTTGTAATTATGAATGACGAGGACAAAAAAGCGATTGAGCAAAACCTCAACTTGAGGATAGGCGGTGATATAAATGAGCTGAAGGCTGCTAATGGTGTAGAAGCTGATTTAGTATTGCAAAGAGATCACATCCAAGGCCTAGTGAGTATATTTGGTTGGAGTGTAGCCTTAGGGGCGCTATGGAGCGAGGACTTAAAAAATTTATTCGTTTTTTTTTTTTTTTCATAGAACTGTACATTTTTATGCAGCGTTGGGTCAGGGATGACAGTATAAATCATTTCACCTCAGAAGAGCATGGGGCTATCTTGCACCCAGTGGCGTAGCATGCATTGGCGGGGCCCCGTATAAAAAAAAAAGTTTGGAGGCCCTTATACAACGTGTAACGGAAATAACGCACATCCACAGACACCCCAAAAAGAATATCCTTTTTTATCCACAATTAATGTATTGAAACATTTTTATCATTTTTTTTTTATTACATATTGTCAGAATAATTTGTACAAATAATTGGCAAAACGCGTGGGCGCCCTATTGCTCAATACGTTACGCGCGCACACAGACGCACCAAAGTGGAGGTCTCGCAGCCCGCGCGGCTTCTCCAATACCTACTATCATAAGTTCATAAAATCATAACATACGAAAAGTAAAACTCTTAAAACCAATTTGAAAACCTAAAGAGATTATCTACATTCTTATGTACGTAGATACTATGACGTCTTTGCATAAAATTGTTTATGTTTATTATTAGAATTGTTTAGTATGAATGATTTTAATAACCGTAAGTTATTGTTATTGAAATGCTGATAGAGATGAACTAGATAGGTACCTAAACAAAGGCGGCGTGTTTAAAAGATATTCATAATAATTAAACAATGAGAAACTTACATGTTTAAAATTAATCGGCACTCATACGACGGCGTCCTGTTTTTAAAACACTTTCAAAATGTCCACCACCTTCTTCTATGCACTTAAAAGCTCGTTTACGCAATTGTTGTCGCAATTCACTTAACACTAGAATGTTCCTTTTCATTGTTTCAAAAGCAGCCACTATCCTATCTTTAAGGTCCTCGGCACTTGTTGATTCGTCACAATACACTAGGTCTTTTGCCTATCATTAAATGTTCTACACGCTAATGCTACGTTATCACCACACTGTGCTAGAGTCCTCACCATCTCGGTGTACTGTACGTTAGTATACCGAAAAGACATGGCGCGCGAAAGTTTTGTTTTGACAAATAATGACAAACATTCACTGATAACGATCGGCCGATGACTAATGCGAGGAAGCGCGAGCCACGCGGGCGCCGCCGCGCCGGCGCCGCGCTCGGCTGTCTCGCTCTTTCCTATTGTATTACGTATTTCGGCGGTCCTTTTTATGTATCTTTGTTAGTGTTTGAAAGTGTGAACTTGTGTGTGTGTTTGAAAGTGTGAACCGCTGTGAATTGCTAAAGCCTTATTGCATCGACTTAAGGCTCATTTTCGTTTACTTCGAGTGCTTTATGGAAATAGTGTCTACAATTTAATTATTTCTAAATAATTTTTTGGTAAAAAAAAATATTTATTTTTATTAATGAAATGGATTCTGTTATCGATTCTGAACAAAGTAATTTCAGGATGTGCGTTAATTATGTTACACGGTGTATAGGGGTAAAGATTTTTTACAAAAAAAAAAAATATTGTGCAAAGAAATATTTATTTATCATACCATAATTTAATAATTTTACAAATAAAAAACAAATTCTAAATATTCATTCTCCTTGCCTTTTTTTCGGCAAACTGATTTATTAAATCATTTATGGCTGATGATCATTTTAGTTTTCTCATGTAATTAAAATATATTAGGAACTTTATTTCTTTTTCCTTACACACTTTCCCCCGTGGCCCGGGGGCCCCATATAATTGATACGGCAGATACGGCGGTAGCTACGCCCCTGCTTGCACCGTTTCCAATTTATTTGACCTGGATTTCTTTTTAACTTAGTCATATTTTCGAAGTTTTTTTTTTAAATAGATTTTCGTACATTTCTCTGCAGCATACGATTAACCATATCCATAGAAACCATTTAGCCTCAGAGAACCATGTGTCTACGACGCACCATTTGCGAGAAACGAGCCTTCAAAGTTTTTGTGTTTTTTTTATAAAACGGGTATAATATTTATTAATATTATTCTCTTGTGAAATTTTCCTACATCTGAATATATTATTATTTTCAGTTAAATCTAGCCAATGCCGATGTGCCAGCAAAGCTATCATCAGCATTGAAAAAGTCAGAATTAAATTCTACACAAGTAAAAAAACTCAGTGACAGAAATGAGGAACTCAAAAAGAAGGTTGAAGCATTTCTTAAAAAGACTGAACCATTACGAAATGACATTGAAAGCAGGTTTGATGCCATCAAGAAGTTGGAGGCAGTATTAATTTATTTAAAATCTTACGAGCAAATTGATGACATGAGGTGAGTTTAATTTAAAAAAATCATTAGTTAACCAATTTTAAAAAAGGAGGAGGTTTCCTAATTTGACCATATCATGCTTTTTTATGTTTTGACAGTACTGTTTTTATGGCTTTTTGTTTGATAGTAACATAGAAAGCAAGAAGAAGAAATAGTCTGTATGAATTGTAGAATTTGTCTTATCAACATAAAAGTTATTGCTAATACTATACAGTAAATGGTCAATGCACCATTTACCACTGAGTAAATTATATTACATTTGAAATGAGGATGACATTATGTGATTCATAGTTGCTTGTTCTTAGCATGTAGAATAAAAAGCCTTTATAAATGTTAAGAATAAGTAAACTGTTAACTGTTTGCTGGTATTTCATTTATCAAGAACATTCCTCCTCCTACTTTTGTTTTGAGTACAAGATCCACAATTTTATTGTACCTAATTTCATTTGTAAGACCTTTATACATTGTCTAGTGTGAATTATGGAAAATAATAATATGAGTAATTCCTCTTTACGCTACTACAATTTTATGATGAAATACTTTAATTCTATTTTTTTTTATTTTCCAGCCGGCAAATGAAACAGACCAACGATGAGGAGCAGATGGTAACACTGTACCTTGAGTTCAGGAAGTTGTGTCAATCATATCAAAAAGGACACAGAGCTGCGTATGTGAGGGAGTACAGGCATTACTGGCACAATGTTCTTAAGGATAAGTTCACTCAGTAAGTTTACTTAAACATATAAATATTCCTTTACATCACACAGCGCCATCTAGACTTAAGTTAAGCATACTAAGTAGTTGTTTTATGAGTACTAGACAACCAATAAACATACTTATATATTTCAAGAAAAAACATGTAGATAAAAATATCCGAAAATCATATTTAATTCTTCATCATCGTCATCTTGCTGCCCTTATCCCATTTCATTTGGGGTTGTCGCAACACATTTTTATCATATTCAATTCTTATGATGGGATATTGTGTAATAAGTTGTTTGTCAGGAAGTGATATACTATCACTCCATATACGGTCTGGTCATTCTGAAAACCGATAGCCAGTGGAAGAACATTTTTTAACAAAATTTGTATTGAATTTCGAAATGTGTTTTTTAGGAGTTACGAAGAAGTCCTGAAGTCACTAAAATGGCCGTTTTCAAGCCCGCCAGAGGCCTCCCCTCCGCCTAAGGAAGCAATGGCGAAGTTTACCAGTTTGACTAAAAATCTGTTCCTTATTGAAGAGCCTGAAGATTTTATGACTGATGTAAAAGTGAAAGATGAGTCAGCTCAAGGTAAATAGACAAATATTATACAAGGCGAAAGCCAACTAATTATACAAAGAAAAATCTAGGGCAGTAGAAGCCTTGTTAGAAGAAAAATTTCTTGACTGTGAAATCTATGCAGATGGTACAACAAAGTACTAGACCGCTCTTCCGTGTGGCGGTGTCCATATTGCAAATAGTAGCCCTAATGTTTCATAACCTTTAGCAGGAGATGGCACCATAAAGTTTACATAAACTTTCAGAAGTTTAGGACGGTTTTGTTTGATTTATAATACATATTATTTATTATAATATTATAATATTATAATATTATAATAATTATAATCTATACTATAATAAAAATGGTCGGGGTCAAATTCTGTACATTGAAGATATTTAAAAAAAAATGAGTGGGGGGCGTTTTATTATCGATACTGAAGTATAAAATGCAATTAAAAAAATTTTTGTCTGTCTGTCTGTCTGTCTGTCTGTCTGTCTGTCTGTATCTTGAACGCGAATCACGCAAAAACTACTGAACGGATTTTGATGAAACTTGGTATGGTTATAGTACCTACTCCAAGGAAGGATCATATCTACTTTTCATCTCGGAAACCGATACAGGGGGGGAGGGAGGAGAGGTGAAAGTCCCTCCCGCATCACGTAAAATCTACGAACTCAATACAGACAATGTTTATACACAAAAATTATACGCAACTTGAGGTATAACTTAGTCTTTGTTTGATCAAAATCGGTTCACTCTACCAAAAGATATGATTAATAAGTGAATTCAAGAAGTAAAATAATTACGTTACGCAATTCAGCGTAGTACTTGCAACGACATCTTATGACAAAAAATAGAACTAATGTTGATAGATAAATTCTAAATCCAATAGATGGCGTTGTGCAAATTTCGTCGTTTTCTGAATCGCGGTGTTAAGATTTGACATCATTATATTATTGCCGAAGGTCGGGTTAACATAAATACTATAATAGTTACCACTAACATAAATACTACAATGAACATAAAGACTATAATAACATAAAGACTATGATAGTCAATAATAGTTACCACCGCCATCTATTATCTACGCCCAAAGTAACACCACAAACTGCCGTTTTGATATACTAGATGGCGCAGTCACGATGACGTCATATTTCTGAATCGCGGTGTTAAGATTTTCCTGCATTTAATGACCTCTGTCAAAATTTTTATTCGTTTCGTTCCACTCCTATTTCTAACAAGGTGGGTCGCATCATTATTATACTTTAAACTGTGATCCAATTAGTAAGACAAGTAATCCACTGCATGCCCAGCGTCGCATTTCTGTGCACGCCCCTGGCTACGTATATTTAAAGTTTAGTTTCATTTCTTATTATAAATTAAAAATATAATCTATACTAATAAAGCTGAAAAGTTTGTTTGTTTGTTTGAACGCGCTAATCTCAGGAACTACTGGGCTACTGGGTCGAATCGAAAAATTCTTTTTGTGTTGAATAGACCACTTATCGAGGAAGGCTTTAGGCTATATAACATCACGTTGCAACTCTTAGGAGCGAAGAAATAATGGAAAGTGTGAAATAAACGGGGAAAATTATTCATCCTTGAGGGCTTCCGTTGCGTGCGCTGCGAAAACGGCTCAAGATACCAAAAATATATGTATGAAAGAATTATTTCTATTTAAATGATCTAAAAAAATGTCCAGAACAGTATATGTCTATCTTTTAAAATTAACTCACTAGAACCGTTTTTATGGTAATCAAATTCGGTCGAAATTAATGCATTTGTTAAGAGTTGTATCAACGTATCAGGTTGTGAAGTCAAAATAATTTTGTTCTTTTAAAAAATTTAAAACTAAATTGTCTAAAATAATAACAGAAAATGACGAGGACAAAGTCGTGGGTAACAGCTATAATTTATAAAGCTAAGAAGGTTGTCCGCAAAAATAAATGATGCCCAAAATAAATATTCCACGCGGACGAAGTCGCGGGCACAGCTAGTAATATTATAAAGCTGAAGAGTTTGTTTGTTTGTTTGTTTGTTTGAACGCGCTAATCTCAGGAACTACTGGTTCGAATCAAAAAATTCTTTTTGTGTTGAATAGACCATTTATCGAGGAAGGCTTTAGGCTATATAATATCACGTTGCAACTATTAGGAGCGAAGAAATAATGGAAAATGTGGAAAAAAACGGGGAAAATTGTTCATCCTTGAGGGCTTCCGTTGCGTGCGCTGCGAAAACGGTTCAAGATACACACAATATATATATGTAAGAATTATTCCTATTGAAATGATCTAAAAAAATGTCCGCGACAGTATATGTCTATCTTTTAAGATTAACTCACTAGAACCGTTTTTATGGTAATCAAATTCGATCGAAATTAATGCATCAACGCACAGCCCAAACTACTGGACGGATCGGGCTGAAATTTGGCATGCAGGTAGATGTTATGACGTAGGTATCCGCTAAGAAAGGATTTTGATAAATTCTACCCCCAAGGGGATAAAATAGGGGATGAAATTTTTTATGAAACTTTGTCAAAATTAAACCGATCGGGCTGAGACTTTACATGCACATAGGTAGGTACTATAACGTAGGCATCCGCTAAGAAAGATTTTGATAAATTCCACACATAAGGGGATGAAATAGGGGATGTTTGTAGAAATCTTCTTAGATTTTTGACTAGCCATGACTATAAACAAGTCTCAGGGGCAAACTCTCAAATTTGCGGGTATTGACTTGAGAGAACATTGCTTCTCTCATGGGCAGTTCTATGTTGCTTGCTCACGAGTAAGTTCTCCCAGTAGCTTAATAGGTTTAGCGCCAAATGACAAATTAGTTAAGAATATTGTGTACAAGGAAGTTTTGTAGGCCCTAATTTTTACACTAACTTGCTAAACAATAATACTTCTTAACGCGTGCGAAGCCGCGGGCAAAAGCTAGTTATTTATTATTTTAGGAGTATCGATTTTAGGGTTAAAAGTAAAAATGTTGACATCTCCAGCAAAGACACTTGTCGTTTATGTTATGGGCCTTACTTTAAACTCAATAATATTTTAACATTCAAATGGTTACTTATTTAAACAATTCCAAAAAATATCTTTGTTTCAGTTGAAAAACCTCCCTGCCTGCCGGTTCGTATTCTGCTACGACCGTTAAAGAAAAGGTTCCAGTTTCACTTTACTGGATCACGGCAAACAGCCCGTATTGACAGGCCTGAGTGGTTCCTAACACAGACTCTGACTTGGATTAAACATCATCAGGGCTTTGTCAGAACCCAAGTTCAGCCGGTCGCTGATAAAATTGAATTGACTCATGTGAAAGCAGTGGTTTGTATTTTTTTTTATTTGATAATCATGAAACATATTTATGACTAATGTGGCAATATGACATGATATTCATGTTATTAACTTTCAGAATAATACTAGTAATATTCAACGCCATCTATTCTCACACTAAGCAGAGCTTGTATTATGCGTACTAGACAGCTGATATACATACTAATGTAGTTTTGAAACATACATATTACACCCAGACACAAAACAAATGATTGTGCTTATCACACAAACATTTGTCCTGGGTGGGAATCGAACCTACGACCTCTGGTATAGCAGTCAAGGCCAGTCTGCCTTCAAACCAGAATCTATGACAGTCCTAAATAAAACCATAAATTCCAATCCCAAATCAAACTCAATTCATGTATACGACTATAATTTTCAGGACGAATTCAATTCTGGGCTAATAGCGCTATCAGCCGAGAGACTCCATACAGTGCTAGCATTGTATCACACGCAGGCTGCTAAAGGCGATATTGTGGACGTCGACGCGGCGTTCGCGCACGCGGTGGATGAGACGCTAGGGTTTCAGAAGGAACTATTGGAGATTACAGGAAAGGATGTTAACAGTGTACTCTCGATATTGACGAAGGCAGAAACGTTTGTGAGGTGGTTGTCTGTTGAGAAGAAGTGTGAGTAGTTTTTATTATGATTAGGGAAGTTATGTCTGTTTGTAATGGCAACATTTTGAATACATTTCTTTATTTTTTTATCTCGTGAAGTAATTTTATTCAATCGCTATGCCTTAAAATCTGCTGTTTTTTTGCTCCTTATACATGAAAAGCAAATTACATGTTGCTAATTTTTGTACGTTTCTTTTCTAAATTTGAATTTTCAAATCAATGTAACATCACAAGTTCATAACTACTCAAACGAAAAACTGTCTAATACTTTAAAATCCTATCCATTTTCCCTCAATATCCCCACTTTCGTAAAAAAAAACAAAACTATTTAAAAACAGTCATTATCTATATTTTCTTATTCTTATAACAACAGATGCTCTAGCTAAAATGGACGAAAGTCTCGGCTGTTCGCAATGGAGTGAGGGCGTCGGGGCCGGCGCAGGCGCAGCCACAGGCTCTGCGCTATGGATCCCGCGCGCCGCTGACTGGTTCGTCACGTTACTGCGGACCATTGAAGATAGATATGTGTTGTTACCACAGCCGGGGCATAGGTGAGTGTAGAATTGTATTATGTTTAATACATTAATTGGGAATTAGTAGTAGCCACTTACATGCAAGCGAGAACTCGATACTCAATGAAAATTGTATTAATTTACTGTAAAATACCAAGTCGATTATGTTTCAAAAAGGTAATGCATATGTCCTCTATGGTAAAAATGTATAAAAATATTAAAATGTAGCACCCCTTTAAACGATTTCCCGGAGAGTTACTATACTAGTTGTATAATTTAATAAGCATTATATTATTGACTTACTTAATAATACTTCAAATTTACTTACAACATTGTAACAGACAATCATAATTTTCGTAGTTTTTAAAATCCGATAAGTCTCCTTTTATTCAAGCTAATCACCAATATCCCTCCTTCTAGACTACAATTCTTAGAGCTCCAACTAGAGCTCGTAGAAGAATGGCGTGTCCGTCTCACTCAGCTGTTAGGCGCGGCCTTAGACACCCTCCACGTGGACTCGTTCCTATCAGCTGATGCGTCTTCACACCCACTGACAGCTGTCATCAACGCAGCCCATCATACGCGCACTGTGTTACTGCAGTGGGCACATTCTCTGGTAAGATATCTAGAAGTTATTTTAATTTTTGTCTCGTCTCGTTAGCTGAATTTCTGTAAATGAAAGTTAAAAAAAGAACATATAAATTAGAATAATTTGAAGTCAATTATTGTTCTGGTTGGGTCCGAAACTAGTCGGGCTATCCCGATAAATACGCGTGAGTAAACCGTTGTCTCATTTAAGTATAAGACAATGTTATTTTTATTTCACACTAGCTGTCCCTGCAAACTTCGTTTCGCTGACAAAAATAATATGAAAACTATCATTTTATTTATGACGAAAAATCCAAATATCTTACGGAACCCTATTTTTTTCCAAAATAAAATATAGTCTATGTTACTCGTGGATAATGTAGCTTTCGAATGGTGAAAGAATTTAAAAAATCGGTCCAGTAGTTTTTGAGCCTATTCATTACAAACAAACAAAGTTTTCCTCTTTATAATATTAGTGTAGATCAACAATAAACATTCACTTTCTACCTTCTAACTAACTAACCTTTACAATAATTCCAGCACTACCTACAACTGCACTACTACCGGCGTCAGTTCCAAAACTTCACTCAACAACAGCATCACGAGGAGGAAGAGGAGTCGAGCTCGTCAGACAGTTCAGACAGCGACGAGTACTCCGAAACTGAAGGTGACGGGGTCAGGAAACCTCGGAAAGGTGAGTTTGACCCCAGTACTTGCTACTAGCGCCATCTGTAACAGCTACGAAAGGTTGACAACATTACCACAGGAAAAAACAGTTTATTGATCGTAGTTTTCGAAGTTTTTTTTTTATTTTATATAGGTGCTTCACAGCTGACTATTCAATTTACTTAACTTCTAAATAACAACCTTACGCCAATTATGAAGTACACAATACAATTTATAGTTGAGAGTGAATAATATAAGTCCTGACATTTTATGTCAGGTTTAACTGGTTTTATGTGTGTGCATGCGTGTGTGTGGAGTGTTTGTGAGTAGTTTGTGAGGTTTATAACATTCCGATTTTACGTTCATAATTTCAGTTCCTAATTGGTTTGGTAGATGGCGCTAGTTGCAAAAGTAGATAATTTTACACCATTCTGTACAATTAACGCCATCTATTGGCTATATATATGGCATCTATTGGTAGGTATTCACACTGTCACTCATGCAAGTTGCACTCGCAAAAAAACGCCACAGCGATGTCAGATTTATTTTCATACATCACAACCTCCAAACCTAGTCAAGAACAAGATAAAATACAAAGAAGTAGTTTTTCCAATAATAATATTACGTATCTAAACTAAGACTATTTTTGCAGATTCTAATGCAGAAGCGCTGTCTTTGATGGAAGTGGAAGTTCGGGCTAAAAATCTGGCGCTCAGTGAGATGTCCAGACAAAATTCAATAGCCCCTGATTTGAACCAGTATGATGTTGTAAGTATATGAAACAAAGTGAGATTGACAATACTAGTAAATTAAATTTAGTCTATTGCTATGTCATTTTTTATGCTTCATAGAGCTATTTGCAGATTTCCTATGCCCTAAATTTTATATCAAAAACATTTTTTTAAATTTCTTCTTACTGAAACTTTAATATTAAATAATCAACTTAGAGTACTGTCTACTGTGCCGTCCAAAACTACTGCAATTCGTTATTATTATTTATCAACTTAGTGTACTATGCCGTCCAAAACGACTTCATTTCAGATCCGAATCTTCGTATTATTTAATGGAAACTGAAAGATCACGTGTAAAACCCTCAAGACACAACTATAGTTAATATATTTTATCCACAGACAACACCAATAGTGAACTTAGCAGTAGCAGAGCCATTAACTGGTGAAGATGAGGCGGAAGAGGCTGGAGTCTTCGCAGAGGCTCCTGCGCTATTGGCTAGACTAAGAGACGCCGGCCTCGCCGCACTCGCTGAACATATACTGCTAGAGTTCAAGGCTGGGTTGAAGGACTATAAGCGGCAGAAGTAAGTTGTGTTAGAATATCTTTGTTTGTAGGTATATGGTACAGGAAAGTTGTTATAGAAAATATTATCTAACGAATATAAAGGTATAATATTTGAGTATTGAACATATGTATTATTAAACATAATATATGTAGTAGTAGTATGCGGAAGAGGCAGGAGTCTTTGTAGAAGCACTCGCTCTATTGGCAAGACTACACCGGAGTTGGCAAAGGCATTATATAGCCAATTTTTTTTTCGTATCTGTTTACGCTAGAAAAGGGTTAACTACCTATATTAAATGTTATTTTTTTATGTGATGTTCATTTTCTGCCCAAACTTTTCCTATTATATTTCAATTGGCTTATGAAAAACTACACAAAATATCTTACCTAATCATTTAAGAAACCTCTTCCTATATCTAATAAACCCAATCACAAAAACTTGTTTGTTTTAGATGGCACGGCCTTCTAATCGTGGAAGAGATGGCGCTAAGCGTGTCGACATCCCTCTGCCGGCCGCTAGCCGCTCTATGCACGCGGCTTTCCGTAGCTGCACAACGTCTAGCGCCCACACTCACTGCCAGACTGCGGGCACATCTCGCTGACATCGTAGACAGTTATATCTTCGAGGTAAGCTAATATAACAGGAATTGAGTTCATTTTTGAACTAAGAGATGGCGCTATATGTATCGACCTCGCTTTCTCCGAGAGACTAACCTTAGCGTATTTAGTTTGATGAACCTGTTGGACTAGTAGTTAGTGGCCTTGACTGCTATACCAGAGGTCATGGGTTCGATTCCCAACCAGGACAAATGTTTGTGTGATGAGCATTATCATTTGTTCTGTGTTGGGTATGATTTATCTATAATATGTATATGTATTTAGAAGTGTAGAAATATGTTTATCAGTTTTCCAGTGCCTCTAAGACAAGCTCTGCTTAGTTTGAGAGTAGATGACGTGGTGTGAAAGTCGTGGATTTTCATTTTTGAACCGACAGATGGCACTATACGTATCGACCTTGCTCTCCGTGGGGGGCTAACCTTAGCCTATTATAATATATGAGTTGTGTGTAAACATTATTGTTGTTTTTTTATTTGAAGGAAATCGTGCTGGAAAGTTGGTTCAACACTGGCGGCACTATGCAGTTCACTCATGACGTCAAACGGAATCTGGTTCCCGCCTTCGCTCCACCGAATAAAGTAGCTTCGCAGGTCAACCAGTTACCTAGGTGAGTTCATAAATCAAACATGATATGTCTAGATCAATTTCGATGCATCTTCTTCTATTTCGGTTAGTTTTAATCAGATATTTTTATTATATTTTAAATTCTCTAAGTCTAAAGTTGCCCTCACCTAAGAGCCAATTAACGCTACGTATTTTACATATACGTAAACGCACAGGCGTTACCCTAACACAAACATATTACGCTGTGTACACAGCCTTTAACTTTTTTTTTTTGTATATTCATTTGAGCCATTACTAACACTAAAAATCTCAACAACAGGCTCCTAGAAGCGTGTCGTCTGCTGAACTTAGACTACGACGACGCGCGTCGTCTCCGCGCCGTTCTCACAAAACAACCGGCCGCCGCAGCGGAAAGCCTCGCACACTACCACATCAACAACATACAGCATCCACAAGCACTACAGATACTCAACCAGAGGACCGACCTTAGCGACAGCGCTAGTCCGTCGTCGGTAATGGAGTTATTCTGAAATTACGAAGGAGGAGGCGTTTAAACTGTTTGCTAAAACTTGAGTGGATTGGCCGGGTCATGTTGTCGTGTAGCGTGTGAGCTGCTGTTTTAGGAAGGTTTGTGTTGATGATGCTATGTGATACAATACACATATTCAAAGCAACTTTAGAGTTCAGATGAAATTCGAAGTTTCCGAAATACTCCAGCAGACAAATTTTGTCGGTTGACGTATTTCGGGAATAACCTGCCTCTTGACAATTCCCGCTCAAACAATGTATTGCGGGAAGTTTCAAGATAGTTTCGAGTCTGTCATCCGTCACAGACATGGTAATGCGAGTCTATGATTCCCAACGACTTAAACCTTTAGCGACACATGCTTTAGGCCCAACTGGGCTTCTACTAGACAGAACTCGCTTGGAGACTAACTTGCGTTACTCGTCTATGAGCAGCGTTATATTAAACACTATCTACTTTAAAAGAGATCAAAACGAGGTCAATAAACCCTGCCTTAGAATAACAATTCTCTCTTATCAGGTAGCTCGTTTAGCATAGACTTACCTTGAACAGTGGCTAAAAGGATTACATCAGGGGTGAATAAAAGTTGTCTCGGTAAATGACTATTTTGGATCGCAAACACAAATTAAAGAAAAATATTCCACCAAAACGCTACAATATCACTTTGCTCTCCATATATCATTTACCGATACAACAAAATCAGTTACACGGCAACCCTCTTTCGAAATCCTAATTCAATCATTTGTTTTGCATCTTTTAGCGTTTATCTTTTGTTCTCTCTTCCGCCATTAAAGGTCATTAAACTATCGAAATCCTGTGACTAAAATATCAGCTGACATTTATTTTTATGCCACGATTTGGTTTGAATATCAATACGGACGCGGTAAGGTCGCAGGTATTTACTACTCGAAAGAGTAACTCCTAATGTTTCCGCGTCATATGATTCGTATATGCCTTACATTTTATTAGGCCTTGTTTTTAGAAGTCATGCACGTAGTCATTATTTTTTAATGTGACAGGTTGCGACGTTGGCGTTGTAATATTCATTCATTGTTCCTACGTCTATTATACAGCGGTATGTTACGGTTTACTGCAGTGTTCATTAAAGGAAAATAAAAATTGTGTAGCAAAATAGCAACTTGAACAAAACATATTTTAAAATTAAACGTACTGGTCACAATACATAATTATATTTTCTTAATTGCCTTGAAAAGGGAACACGTATTTTTAATCATAAAATAATCAGGTCAAAATAATAACCACGATGGAAACTATTTAAAAATAGTTATACATTAACCAATCTAATTATTTTTAAAATTAAAAGTCTAAACAATGCCAATGACGAAACTTTGTACATTATCACAATCGTTTAGTATCAAAAATCACGCTTTTTACAACTCTTTGAACATAAATCATTCGAGTAAAACTCATTGATTCGACGGCATTAGCTAGCGGCAAGTTGTTTTAGCAAAGAATAGCCTCCTCCTTAATCTAAACTTAATATAGCTATCATAATATGTGTAGATAATTGTGTGTTACATGTTTGCTGTCATTTAGAGGATCATAATATATTGGGAACTAAGTAAGGCCAACGAGACATAAATATGATGAACAACCTAACCTGTACTGAGATACCAAGGGACAAGACTTTAATTGATCCATCGTGCATCGCTATCATTAGCTAGTTTCGTGGTACAGAGGAAAGTAGTCTGGGGTTCTACCTCTTGTAGAACTAAAGCAAGACTGTTGTAATTCTTTGTAGTTCTAAAACTGTTAACATTCTGAACTGTTTTCTTGAATATCATAAATCGTTGGCCTTACTTTATACTATTTTAATCTCGTAAGGATATTAATAGTTAATACACAATACTTTGTAGAAAAACATGTACTATGACGTCACTATTTTGTTTTTTGACGGTGAACTAAAAGCACAGTTAATCCAAATAGCACAGGATTTTTAGAAATATTTAACCATGATATTTTAGACTCTTAGTAGTAGGTATTTATTTATTTAAGTAAATATTTAGATATGCGTCTATAGGAGCATTATAATGGATGTAAATATTTTTGAAAACAATTTCACAACTAGGTCATTCTTTGTCTTTGCACTATGTTCTAGCTATTCTTCCTGAAATAACTGTTTTGTCATCGAAGGTATATTTTCATGTGATTTAGATTTAAAAAAAATATTTTGTTTGATATTGTGCGTACACACGCTTGGCGTTTGAAAAGTAAGAAATTTATTTATTAATCCCATTATTAATGTTTTGTCTCAATAAGTCTTATGGTCACATAAACGCATTTAATTTTCTTTTTATCATATTAGTCCATCTAAGATAGTGGAATTAAGATATTACAGCCAATTATTTGCCAATAAATATTAAAAAGAACTATTATTCGGTCTAAAACATTTTAGTATTGGGAATCATGTTTTATTTATAAGAATATTTTGTTTTATTCATGACACACTGCCATTTTTTATGAAGTCTGTAAATATAATAGCAGCTAATATTTCATCTAATAATTCCTTCATTAAACGTAGTATTTTCATCTCATCTCAGGTATTTACTTAGTATATTATAAGATTTACCGTACATACTTTTAAACCTTTTGAATTAATACATAAATACTGTAATTCATGTCATTCTGTAGTCACGAGACAATACACGTTTCCGACACCCAATGCTAGTCATCTGCAACAATAATGGCCTATAAAAATTGGAGTTTATAGCGTTAGCTAGTTTACCGGCGTACCTTATTATTTTAAACGATAAATTTACTTATTCGGTCGGTGCGACTGGATCGAAACGTCGGGAGAAAAGAAATACCGTTTTATATCGCGAATAAGTCCCGTTTGTCTATAATATGAGTACCTTATTAGATAAGAGATGCACATAGAAAGAAATACGGCAGAAGACGGGAGGTCTTTACCCAGCAGTGGGTGACTCCTGGCTAAAATGATGATGATGAGTTGGGTTGAAGTTGGGGATAAGGGACTTGCGTTGTATCGTGTAAGGGTGTCAAACTAGAAACAGTACCGCCACAATAATAATGTAATAGAATAGTTTTATAATTGTAGTTTTTAAACATTTCGGTATTATGTTTATAAATCAGTCAGTGTATACACACACCATTTCTATGTATTTTATATATATCTGTAAAGTAGAATAATATATAAATGTGTTGTAAACACTTAGACTGAGTCTAAATTATGTAGTTAGGTAGGAGTTCAATATTTTTTTATTTTATGCTATAAAGCATATTTTCAATTCCAATGTATGTACCGTATAAATAAATTAATATATTCGTGTTTAAAAATGTTTTTATTTTAACAAAATACAAGAATATTGTACAAAATAACTTAAAATCTATATCTCAGATAGTTTAAACATGTAATGGAATTTCTATTGGAATTAATTCACATTTGGGCCATTTTTTAACGAGACGCCGACTTTGTGCATTGCAAAAGAAACTTTACTGTATAAAATATAGGACATAATATATTCATATGTAAATGTTTACAGTCGCGTCAGCCCGTTTTACTCTTCCAATGTGAATTAAACCTTACATATCAATATGACATTGTTTATTAAACATATTTAAACTAAAATAAAGCAACTGTATACAGATCTCTTGAATGGCACGAAATGCACCTTAAATCAAATGCATCAAGTATACGTTCACACGAAACTTCTACGTAATGGGCTAATGTTATTTGGTACGTCTCGAAAAAGCAACAAAATCTCGCCATCTCTTTCTCACACGTCATTCTTGTATGCTGGTTTCTCGTGCAATCTATCTTTTATCTCTTTTCGGACGTACCAACTTATAGGCCGGTCTGTGTTACAGACGAGAGCAGAGTTGTATATTTATGATCTATTGTTTTTAAAGCGGTAGACTATTCATACTTAAACATTATGTTTTTTAGTAATAAGGACGATATTAGTAGTGTTGTTTTCTTTGCCTAGAAAGAGCTGAAAACTGCCCTCTTACGACCCTTTAGTGCTAAAATCATTACGTATACACACAATATGTATCCATGAATTAATCTTTAACATATATTTTGTCACTTTCACTTACAAGTACGAATTTGATTCACAATCCAATGCGATTGTATCTGTTACCACGGAATGATTTGTTTCCTATTCAATTTACTAAAAACTCCCAAATTGTTCACAGCCTTTCTTCATCATACAAAAATACGTGAACAAACATTTTTGTCAGTGCATTTGTCAAATAAATAGGCTTCTCACAAATATTTACAAATAAGCATTCAGTATTCATTAGACAATTAATACTTTGTATATGACTACTTAAGTCTACTTAAATTAAAAGTACAGTCATCAACAACACAAAAATAATACTTTAAATAAATATCAAGTTACAACTAATTTCTTAATGTTCAATGTCTCTTAATTTGTCATTATAATTCAGCTAATTACAAAATAAAATCTAGATCGGGATTAATTATTATTACTATCACATAGCACTGGCTGTGGATTCAGTGAATCGTCCTTTATTATGATTTAAACAATTTGTTATAAACTCACCGTTTGTACTATACTTATTTTTACACCACCTTTTGTCAATAACTGTCTGGAGCGCACGGTCCTTAATGAAGTACTTATTGTTCTGTTTTTTTTTAAATATTCGGCACTGTTTAATTAAGTCTATTTACATTTTCCGCTATATTAGCGGTAGGAAGAAAAAAATTTTTTTTTTCCTAGTTTTTAGTCCAGAATTGTTGGTGTTTTTGTGTTTACAACTTGACCTCAGCGTTGACGGAGTGGTTGGTCCCTGCCTCGGCCTCGCGTTGTTTCCTGGGGTCCTGTGATGTGGTGTTCCACCACTGCTCGTCGCCCGACGCCCACGCCACGAACACTAAGTTCGTCAGGATGAACACGGCTAGAGCTATCCAGAACACCAGCCGCCATTGTACTAATGTGCTCTGAAAAATTAAGAGTAGTTAGTACACATTCATATTTTACATACATACATAAACGTCACGCCTCTTTCCCTTGGGGATAGGCAGAGATCACATCTTTCCATTTGCTATAATCCTGGCATACCACTTTAGCTTCATCCACACTCATCAATAGCTTCATATACGCCCGTCGGTTTATATCTTACCCATCTTATTCATAAAATTCCCGTGTCAAAATGTTAGTTACCGTACTCCTCCGAAACGGCTAGACTGATTTTCACCAAATTTTATATGCTTATTCAGTATTCAGGTCTGAGAATCGGCTACTATTTATTTTTCAACCCCATTTTTTTCGCGAACGAAGTCGCGGGCAACAGTTAGTACTATTGTAATAAAGCTAAACATCGTTTGATTGCGCGTATGTCGAGAGTCGGTTTTGTATTTAACTGCCCAATTTTTCGGGACGATTTAAAGACTTATTACGTTACTAGCTGTGCCCGCGACTTCGTCCGCGTGGAATAGTTATTTTGGGCATCATTTATTTTTGTGGACAACCTTATTAGCTTTATAAATTATAGCTGTTACCCACGACTTTATCCTCGTCATTTTCTGTTATAATTTTAGACAATTTAGTTTTTAAATTTTTAAAAGAACAATTATTTTAAAGTACCTACTTCTGCGTAAATTATACGTTTTTTAAAATTTTAGTTTTATTTTCTTGTGGCAGAAGTACATATTGATTTTCTCCACAACCTGATACGTCGATACAACTCTTAACAAATGCATTAATTTCGACCGAAATTGATTACCATAAAAACGGTTCTAGTGGGTTAATCTTAAAAGATAGACATATACTGTCTTGGACATTTTTCTAGATCATTTCAATAGGAATAATTCTTTCATACATATATTTTTGGTATCTTGAACCATTTTCGGAGCGCACGCAACGGAAGCCCTCAAGGATGAATAATTTTCCCCGTTTTTTTCATATTTTTCATTATTTCTTCGCTCCTAATTGTTGCAACGTGATGTTATATAGCCTAAAGCCTTCCTCGATAAATGGACTATTCAACACAAAAATAATTTTTCGATTCGACCCAGTAGTTCCTGAGATTAGCGCGTTCAAACAAACAAACAAACATACAAACAAACAAACTCTTCAGCTTTATAATATTAGTATAGATTTGTCCTTTGAAAACAACAAGAGTAAACAGCAGTTTCGCTATAAGACAAGTTTGTAACTCTTTTTAGTTCTATTGGCTAAATCGATATAATTTTTTTTACAAGTAGACTAGTAAAAACAAATTTTCAAAGACGCTATTGAATATGAAGTCATCCTAGTGTAGTCTTAATGACTTCCTAACTAAGCTAATCCATGTTCAATTGTCCATGAACTAAAAACAAAGTGTCGTCCTAATTCGGAAGAATGGTGAATTATATTCCATACGTAGCTATACCTACGTCTATACTGATCTCATATACCAAATAGTTTTTTGGGAATACTTACATCAGGAGTTAGAAGTCCAACTAAGTATGGCGCGATGATGCCTGTGATGGCCCCAATGCCGTTGACTATCGCCATTATCGTGCCGGCGTAGTTCCCGCTCAAGTCCAGAGCATTAACCTTCATACCAGGGTAGAAGGCTCCCATGAGACCCATGGATGCAGTGAAGAGGATGACCACCGCGTCAGTGTTACAACCGGAGTACGAAGCCAAGATCATGCAGATACCAGGACCGACAGAAGCTGGAAACATCAGGAGGTAAGTCTCTTGTTTTATGGATACAATTGCTGAACATCCTATCACGTCTTCAAGATTCATATGTAATATCAAAAGTGAACGGTTTAAAGTCCTTGTTATAACTAACACAGGTAATGTTTAATTAGTTACCAAGGTAGTCATTATCACTTTGAAGATCTTTATAAAACTATTCGCGTTGCGCGTTTACTACGCAATCGTTAAGCAGTAATATTCAAATGCCGAGTTAATGCTCACAATTATCGTAAAAATTTAAGCAAATATTTCTAAGTTATGCATTCAATTAGCATGTTCAGTTACCTATGGTGGTGAAAGTCTTTCTTGCGTTGGTGACAGTTAGCCAGTTTCTCTTGACAATCTTGTCGCAAATCCAGCCGAAAGTGATGGAGCTCAGCCACATGACTGCGTATGGTAGGGCGGCAAGCGTGCCCGTCCGGTGTATGTCGAACTTGAGGACTCCGGTCATGTACTTGGGGAGGTCGGTCACCATTGTGAAGTAGCCGTAGTCGTGGCCGATCTAATGGACAACAAATTTTGGTTTATAATAAGTGCATTTTGAGGTATAGCGAAATTTTTGTACGATAATAATAATCTCTAGCATTATCAAAAGCAACTGGTTATTGTAGTTAAATGTGATCGTTATTTTTTTTCTAGTAGTTATAGATAATTGCTTGTTAGTCGTTATTATAGAGGTCGCGAAGTTATGCAATGTTTATTTCATTAAATTCTGCATTATTTCTTTTATCTGGTTATGACTAATACATTAAAATTTATTCGTGATTAACAAAACAAAAGTGATTTTTGCGAGAGCCGAATTTGTAGTACAAAAAATGGGTGTGTACGCAAGCACTTACATAATATTTAAATCCGTTACAACCTAAATGGCGAGTGCAGATACCATATACAGCTCACAATAAACCTTTTATGATCCGAATTTCGTTTTGTTCGTGTTTAACACACAATAAGCAATTATGCTAAGTTGATTAGTTACGAGCCCCGTCGTGTGTTTGCGCCTTAATAGTTGTGACTTGGATGTAACAACATGGTACGTGGAGCCGGTGTTATACTAATCTGTTATACAACTGTTCCGTACACAATTTAAACAGCGTTATAGATTCGTGGTAGCCTAACAGTTGAGTGAATGGATTCGTTACTTCAATTTTAAACTCAAGCTAATACTAATATGCCCGTGTACAAATCCATTTCTTCCTTAGTTATTTCAAGACACTACTAACAATGGCGAAAGAAAAACATCGGAAGAAAACTGGATTCAAAATTTTGGAGTAAATGTGGTGATCAATGTTAAGTACCGTTGTTAGTAATTGTAAAGTTAAGAAACAGATTCCATCAAGGCGTAAAATGGTTGCCGTTCCAAACAGTTATTTGTCAAGATATTTATGCCTTTAGCATGTAAAACAAGTTGTTTAAAAGGTAGATTAATCAAAGAAACACTTAAGTAACACGGACTTTAGATAAACAAAGAATTTGACAATGAATTTGTGCCTAACACGTGTCTCAATCATCAATGAACTTAGCATAATCACTGCAGCTATTAAGAATGTCAAACAATACAGTTCAACGTACAAGAAAAGATTACTAACTACATTGTTTCCAGGTTCGTTTTTAAATAAAGCAATGGACTTTAAAGTGAGTGATTTATTAGTCACTTCAGATCCATTGAATATCGTAACAATTTAGACAAAGGTGTTTATAACTATAGCGTAGCTGGAATTAAGGTTTTAGCTTCACTACACGATTATGACAAGCAGTGTTATTGTAGTGTAAATTAACAACTTTTGTTGAACATAACACGGGCTGTTTTTTAAATTTTTACTCGTTGAATGGACTTGTCCGTCATTGTGGTGTTATGAAATTTCGTCGATTATGCTTTTATGTTTGATCTAGAATTTGAATGGAAAATCGGTATGAATAGTAAAATGAAATTTTCTTGGTACCGCAGTGTTGTTTTATTGTCTGTTTAAGTTCTTTGAACACCGGAAACACGGCCGTAAATTAATTTAATTGGATAGTGCGGTTTATTATACAAAATTATCAGACTTTTGTTCAGAATAATACCCAATGTTTGTACCTGCGTTACATGACAAAACATTGATGAGAACTAGGGAGGGACAGTTCATATACTGGTAGCTCAAGAAATATAACTAACTTAATATGTACAAACCTACATACCATTACGATTAATTAATTACATGTCGTAAAATATGTTTGCGGCCTATCTAATATTCAAATTACGCAGGTAATTAATTGTCATCATTGGAGTAAACAAGACCTTGAACGGATGTAGACGCAAGACTGTGTATTCTTGCAAAATCCATAACGACAAAATACTATATAGGTAAACATTTCTAGAAATACAAGGACAGCTTTAGAAAGATTAATGTCTTTAACCTCAGCGAATATTTTATTACCCAAATATAGGAACTAAGGCTAAGGAGAGCTTCGTCAAGGTTAACTGCTATATCCTTTTCTTCAGCAACTTGATAAGAACTCACGCACAAGATACTTAAAAATTGAATATAGCTTATTATACCTTAGTCTTTGACCTACAAAAGTAATATACTCAGTATTCATCTATTTTGAGATGAAATTAACGCAAAACTATGTAGAGCACTGCACTATAACAGTTTCTGACTCTATAGAGTATTTTTCTGTTCTTGTTTTGTATGCTGGTGTACTCATTTTTCATACACGTAAAGTGGGTTACACAGGGCACCACACTCGGCCCTTTGCTCCGAAAGTAAACTGCATAGCTCCGCATCACCATTGAAATTATCATTACAAGCACGCGTCGAAACTTATTATTATTCCACAACGATGACAGTTATCAGATTTAGAGGTCGCCCACATTGAAAAATAGGTAAAAAAATAAATTCCAGAGCAGTTAAAGAATGGTAACCAATAAAGCAGACGAAAAATGTTCCAATACAAGGAACTACGTTATTTTTATGGCTGTATTTGCATTAATTAGTAATTTTAGAGATATTAAATGTATAATGAGATATGAAATGAATACCTTTAGAAGATACCTACATAAAAGTAATAAAGGCAATATTTTGGCAATAAGTTAATTTAATCACAAAATTAGAACATTTCGATTCTTAGCATAATGTTAGTACCGAAGAAAATAAAACTTCCTCTAGATAAACAAAAAATCTTCTTTTACTCCAACGACGATGGACAAATAAGTCAAACTCTTACAGGCTAAAAACTACAATACTTTCAATCCATATAAAATTATGAAACCTGACCGAATCGCAAGTCTTAGCTTACATAAACATCAAAAGTATTTACATACCTGAGCACACACTAAAGCCCAAAGAGGAACAGACATGAAGATGGCTTTCCAAGGAATGGCTGATGGTAAACTGCTCCTGTGGCTACCGAGAGCCTCCTCCAAATACTTCTTCTCCTTATCCGAAATAAACGGATGAGACTCGGGGTCATTGTAGCACAGCAACGCCTAAAATAATAATAAACAATCAATATATTTGTTATGGATATTCCGCATTCCAAGAAACAAATAAGTGATCTTTTAGGTTAGAGATTTACCCAAAGAGGATATTCAAAACACTTGGATTTGTCCCACAAAAGTTTACGGGAGAGTTTTGTTAAAATTGAAGTCAGAAATGTCAACATCGAAGAGGTGCCATGTGATTGTACTAGTCACACTGTTCTCAAGAGTTTAGTTATTTATAAAAATAAGTGTTATTTTATTGAATGTAGAATGTAAATTAATGTTTCATTAAATAAATAAATCAAATAGGTATGCCCACCGCTTACAGGCAAGATTACAAGCTGTAGTTAACGGTTAAGAAATAAAAAAACAAAGCCTGTTATTTACATGCAGGCTTCAATCAACGAACTTTAATGTTAAATATAGACACAGTTTATCAATTTATTTCATCATTCACGCTTTTAAGCTTTTATGAGACCGAAAAAAACCAATAAAATGCGTTAAAGTGAGTCTTGCAAATTAAACATGATTTACTTCGCAGGTGACTGTTGGTCGTTGCATAGTTAATATTGTATGAATTTTAACGTATAGGAATGTTAAAGGCTGACTTGATTTTGAAACTAAGAGAACTAAATTCTTGATGTCTACTTTCGAATATCTTTATTAAAATATGTCTTATACTCAATAACTGTACTTTCAAAAATGTTAACAATCTCCACTTACCCAAAGAATGAACCAAAGAATTCCGATTGCGCCAAACAGATAGAACACGGACTGCCATTCACCAGTCTCTTTGATCACCAGTCCAGACAGATAAGTGCCTGCGATGTTTCCGATCTGAGCGCCTCCAAAGACGAGAGATCCCATTCTACCCCTCTCGGAAACCGGGGCCCATCGTGCTAGCATAGCGTTCAAAGCTGGGAATGTGAAACCCTGAAAGGATTAACGTAATTAGTAATAGATAATTAATGCTAATGATGTTTAAAGATCTCCTGATGAGGTAAATCAAATCAAGCCTTGGATTTCTCCTAAACAGACTTAAATATTTGGTGCATTGCATTCGACGCAGTACATGTTGTAGTACTTAAATGAAAAAACCATGGTCATGATCGGGAAAAGGTCATTTTTACATCATCAGTCCCTACTCCCCACCCTTCTTATTTTTCTGTCTTTTTATGGATTTAAATGATTTTAACAGAGTAGAATTCAACTATGTGGAATAATATAAAATATCTTACTTCTCCCAGTCCCTCCAACACCCTCAATATGATCAGTCCAGTAGCGCCGCCTGCGCTAACAGTCCACGGCGTCAGTAACGTGAACACAGCTGTACTTAGCACTCCGAAACCGAGAGAGTACTTTCCTCCGAACCTCTCGGCTAGCATTCCTCCCGGTAAGTGCGTTACTATGTACCCGTAGTAGAACGCGCTTAGTATCATGCCTTGTGTTGCTTCGTCCCAGTCGAAGGCGGTCAGCTCCTGTAATAAAGATTGGAATAAATATTTTGTTTCCATTTGAAATGTTTGCATTTCTTTTACTTAAAGTAATGCAAACGCATCTCGGTCCTATTCTATTTAATGTGTTTATTAATGATATCACTCATTGTTTTGAATCTTCTAAGTTCTACCTTTTCGCGGATGACTTAAAAATTATGAAACCAATCCAAATGCCTTCTGATGTACAAAAGCTGCAGGAAGACGTTGATAGACTTAAAGACTGGTGCCTGAATAATAACATGTTGTTAAATACCTCTAAATGTTACCACGTACAATTCACGCGAAACAAAACCACATACAACCATAGTTACTATATAGATGGAGTCGTAATCAACAAAACAGATCAAATACGAGACTTAGGCGTTCTAGTAGATAGCAAACTAAAATTTGATACACATATATTAAACATCTCATCAAAAGGCTTCAAAATACTGGGTTTTGTTATACGCAATAGTAAGGAATTTAGAAAGTCTGCAACAAAAATTAAATTATTTAATACCTTAGTTCGTCCTATCTTAGAATATAATTCAGTAATTTGGAATCCCCACTACGAAGTCTACAGTAAACGTTTAGAAAGTGTCCAAAAACGCTTCTTATACCACCTATGCTATGGAGATCACGTTGCAAAACAGTTAGCAAGTTACTCGGATAGGTTAAAGCACTACAACTTGATTGCGCTACATGTTCGGAGAAAAATAGCAGACGTGATTTTTCTACACAAAGTTTTTAACGGTGCTATAGATAGTATTGAACTTTTAAGTAAGTTACAACTAAACATACCAAATAGATTACCAAGAAAACACACGTTCAACTTTTTCAATATTCCTTACTCTAGAACAAACCTCGGACAATATTCAGTCATTCCCAGGCTCTGCCGTCAACACAATATGCTTTCGAAGACTAGTCAGGCCGATATCAGTGATAAATTGCATAAGTATAAAAAGTGTATACGAGAAACTTTGTCTCAGATTACTTCATGAAAATGTATATTTTTGTTTTTGTTTTTTCTTAATTTTTTATTCTAATTTTTTTATTTTTACATTATGATTTCTATTTCATTTTACTTTTGTATAATTCTTAAAACTTAAAACTGTTGTTGTATCGCTCACATATTTATGCATGCTGTGGTCTCCTATAGTTGAAGGAGTACACAGGACGCATACCCCTGTACTTGATTTAAGAATTTGATGTGTACAACCTTTGTTGGAGGCCCATAAATAAATAAATAAATAAATAAACACTTCACACTTTGCTTAATTTTACTTAAAGGTAGATAACTTTATTGTAATTTACAGGCATCGAATAATTCGTAAGTAGTCTAAATCAGAATACTTAAATTCTTTGTTTGCGTTAAAATCTGTCTCAAAATTGGCCATCTAACCAAAACAACATGTACAAAATATTACATATTTTTCCATTTAAATATTCTTATATTTAACGTCAAAATATTATTATCGTTTACGCACCATTTTCTGCGGAGAATTTGAATTTGATCGCGTTCTCTATGCTTGCCGAGTTGCCGATAGAAATACCTTGTCTAGGATACTAATGCCTCAAAATTCAACATGAATATCATCTCATAAATCCATCAGAATAAATAAAATATAATACTTACAGTAGGATCAGAGCCCTCCGCACTGAAATCTACACTATCATCAACAGGGCAGGAACCGTCATTCCCCGTCGAATGCGCTTTTTTCCTCACCATCTGCGTAATGGCAATGTTCAGGCAGACCCTCATCGTGTAAGCGTTGGCCACAGCCAGGAAACCCATGATTGCCATCACCCATCGTTGTGGTATCACGAATACTGTGAACAAGAAAGGAACAGATTATATATGACTGTACGGATAGTCGAGTGGTAGTATAGGTCACCACGCCTGTACGCGTCGTGTCACGAGTCAGATCCCCGCGTAGGACAAGAATTTTTGCGATCCGCAAAGGCTTGTTCTGAGTTTGGGTGTCTTTGTGCATGTTGCAATTGAATGTCTGTGAAACCCTCCGCGATACAGGGACTAAATTCTCTAGTGCGGAAACCGCTAAAAAAAATAAAAAGATCATGTTAGTTCTTAAAATAATGGGATCTTTATCGTATGGTTTATGATTTCATGTATTATTTTTTAGGGATTATGAAGGTAAAAATACCTTTAAAAAGTACAAATAAACAATAATTGAATAATTTAAATCGAACTTCTAAAATTGCAATCATACCAGTGTACCTTATTCTCAGTTTACTTTAACTGTTTACAATCACCGAAGATGCAACAGTAAATTTGACGGTACCGTTAGATCGTAACTAAATACAATAGTTTTATTTTAGAATCACTTGGCATTAACGATTACGGCAACTATTGATGCTGTATTGCATAGCTGGGGCCAATCACAGCCTCTTAAAATAAGATTGTTGTTGAAGAGTCTTCTGGTTTTCTTTTATCTTCAGTGACAAATAAACTCGCACCTTACGAAAATATCGCTTTTAATTGAATGTAAAGGATTTAAAAAGTCACGAAAATATATGAAATGTCGATACAGTAAAGAAGTGTTTACTCACATTGTAAGTTTTCAAAAGCGTATAATATTAACAAAAAACAAAGCGTAAGCCAATTTACTAAAGGAAGTGCACTCAAAACATCATTCAAAATGACTGCAGCCTTTACAAGACCGCAAATAAAAACTCATACAAATAATCTTTATTGTGTTTTAATGAAATAATTGCAGTGTAAATGTTCGAGCGAATTGCATTATGTTTAATGTATTAACATCCATATCTATCATACTCATCTTGTTGCAAAAACAAGGTATTAAATGCCTCAGTAAACTTCTTGACCCTGACTTTGTTGTACAATCATAGAGAATGCTCTAGAGATTGTTTAAAGATCCAACTTGTACTATGAGCTCTAAAAGTAAGACTAGGCTTTGTGTAAGCGAAACACCGCTATGCAATGTGGTGCGCTGTCTCGCTCCTATAACAGCAACAATTATGCTTGAAGAGCTCAAAGAGAGTGGTTTCTGATTAGTCATACATCCCACTTATGATAATGTAGGTCATGTGTAATAAGCGCCTAATCATAAATAGAAAGTCCTTTCAGGGTTCCTTAACGCCGGGTCCCCTTGGAAATAACATATGTGAGTCATCGACACTGTTTTCCCGTCCACAAATACAAGAATATAATTTACGTTAAGTTAATTAGTTTATTTTCTGAAATAAAAGTTATTTATTTATAAAAGTAGCCTAAGTTATTCCTTATTACATCAGCTACCTGCCAATACAAGTCTTGGCAGGTAATACTAGTTAAAACTGACAGACGCATAGACAAAAATTGTATAATGTTTTTATATGCATCTAGTAAAAAACGGCTATTTCAATATTACAAACAGACACTCCAATTATATTTATATGTATAGATTTGGAGATTAACAACAAGAACTTAATTTTTATAGGAAATGAGACCCATACAAATTTGACGCTCCGATAAGAATATTTCTTTGATGGTATAGAAAAAAAAACATTCTTTAATACGGAACCTTCCCTATACTAATATGATTACTTGAAGTGTTATTTGTTTTAGACTATTTCTGATCACTTAGTTATGTAAATCATAATAAGTCAGAAGGCTTACATAATTGTAATGAGTTCTTCCCAAGGTCCATTAGTCATCTACTACTGAATAGTCTAGTTTTGTAATTAAGATTTATTTTTAATCAGTAAAAGTATATGTGTTGCGTATGAGTCTTACGCAACTAAGTTATTTACTGGAACATTCTAAGAATTTGCTCTTATTTACTTGTTTTATTTAATTCAATTTCAGTGATAGAATTTTTGAGAAACTGGTAACTGCTCAGCAATTTTAATCGTGAACTTGCTGGCTTTATACTATTACAATGGTCTTGACATATCGAAATGTGTAATGAATCAAATCAACAATCAAATAATAAAAAATAAGCCATATTTTTCGGCTAAACACGTTCCTGTATCAGGAATGAAAAACATAAGAACTCCTAGGATACTAATATCTGGGCCTACTGGTAAGAATAGGTTTCATTTATAATTAGTAAACAAGAAAGGCTCTAACTATAACACGAACCTACGACTAAAGCCGGAAATAACACAATTACCGGGAAATAAAAGAAATTTGCCGCGACATGCACCACGGAGTTCAGTTACTATCCCATAAAAGTACAAAATTAATTACGCACCTAATAAAAGTAATAGATATTAAGTTGCCTTTTCTAATTATTTATCTCGTTTAATTACACATAGTAATGGCTAGTGAATTAAGTGCACAGCCAATGCGAAATGAGAAGTTTCCATTCCATTACATTTGAATGGCGTTGTAAATATTATTACCCTTATCGAACCTAAATTCCTTAAATTACCTATGTAGTGTTTTACAACGCTTAATTACTGTAGTAATGTACTGTAGTATTAAGAGCATTCCTGTACAGGTAAGTACCAAGGTACTTACTTGTTGTTTAGTCTCTACTAAATTTATTTAGGACTCCACTTCAGGCACCATGTATGCAAATTACATTTTATTCGAAAAGCACGTGACTTATGCTATAGAATGAAATGTCATTTTCATACATCCAGGACCTGTCAATTTCATACATTCAAATATTACTATCAACTCTAACATTTGTGAAAAATAACTTAAATAAAGTTTATTTCAATGGATCTCAATTTTTACTTTAAGAAGTTTAATTTTCTTATCACAACGTTTGCATTAAGTTACCAGCATTATTTCAGAGTTTCATTAACTAACCGCTTCCTATCGATTATGTGATTGCGCTCTCATACATAACCAGTTAAAAACTAAACAACGGCCTTAATCTTGGCAGTTTATCAATTGTAAAACAGTGATATTGAACACTATACCCTATTTTGATGACAATACGGTTCATTATTCACTGTTCACTGCTGTTATTCTGCGATTCCCATCCAGAATGCAAATGGATTTTTACTATTGTACACTAGCCTACATTTTCTAAACAATCCATTTTCAATGTCGTGGTTTCCATAGACCGCAATCTCATTAGAGAAATGAAGTGAACCGCGGCTGAATACTTGACGTCAGCTTTTCCACAATATAAATACATACAGTAGTTTAACTCGATCGATTCTAAAAAATAAATGCCTACAACCGCGCGGTACATAACCGTGATAAGGCTGCCCTCCTAGAGCATTTAATTACATCAACAACACACCGTCAATTAGTCACTACGACACACTCGCGACTGTATCATGACAGGACAATGCCATGATTCGATAGAGTAGGCATAATTAGCGTTGCACCCAACTTAGCGTTTATGAAGACTGCATACCTACTGTATATATTTCCATACTGTGGTTTTGCACAATGCTGTTGATCTCGGATTGATTAACAAACCCCACCCGCTACCGGACCTGGGTTTATCGACCGTTTGTTATTTAGTACACGTGGCTTATTCCGGATGTACGACATGGCAATAAAATAATTACGAAAGTGTTAAGAGATCGTTTAGTTTTAAGCACCTCTTTTTGTTCTGATTCTTTTGAGACTTGACTTATTGAGATTGTCCGAATGATACGTCACTGAGTTTTGAATGACTTGAAAATCTCATATTGTCTCTATCACTTGAGGATGTTGAGGAGCAACGAGAATATGCATGTATATCTTAAAGTTAAGTTACGTTTCATAAGAGGGGTTTACTTTTCATAAACAATTTGAAACTTACTCTTGCACAATGTTACTTTTTTCCTGTAACCCAAAATTGACTACCATTCTAAGAAAACAGAAGCCTAGAATTGTAAAATGCGTTTAACCTATAGAATTTTAATCAATTACGAGGTTCCTTCGATTTGCTCGTTCGGAATAGTTCCTTAGGTAGTTTTTTTGTATTGCAGGTTCTAAGAATATCCGTTGCTTTGGAAAAAACTAACAGCCTTCAATTCTCGAGTTAAATATGGTCTAGATTTTGTGGAAATACTATGACAAATGCCTAGTATCGCTGTGACTCTTTGTAGACAAGAGAACGGAATACCAAGATGTACCAATTTTTATCTACAAGGAATACTGCCATAATTTAATTAGCTGGTGTAGTTGAAGTCCAAAATTCCTCGCTTACTATATATTAACTTACGTTGCACCGTGTTCAAAAGGCCGTATGGCCAGTGAAACTTTAATAGGTTAACACAATTTTATAACAATGATCACGATTCACGGAACTTCCTGAATTTTAAAGTCTAAAAATACCGTAAACAATTTGTTAAAAGGCACCGGAAAGAATTGGTTACGGTTATACGTGCTTGAGTTATTTCTATGCCGAATGATGCTAAGGAAATATAAACAGGTAATTTATAAATTTGAAAATTTACGAGGACTTATCAGTGGTGGCGCGGGATAAAGAATCATGGAAGGATTTCGGGGAGGCTAAACGCTGGGGGAACTATAGGCTGAGTAAAAAAAAAAGGTCAAAAATTTACAAAATGCTACTTAGGTTTACCGACGTGTTAAATTACAGAAGAGTTTAGAAAATGACAAAATCTATTTCGAAACGTAATAATAGCAAGTTCCGGTCGAAAATTATCAAAACACAGGAAGCCTCACCTCCAAACCAAAGAAGATTCTTCAGTCATTTGAGACGTCATAAATGAATGCGCTCATTACCTTTTATAAACACGGACAATGGACTAGACATCAAATGAAGTATAAATTGTTGATAATAACTCGGCAGCACTGTGTCATCGCAGTATTGTTACATTTGTTACTCAGCGACTCGTGACGGAAGCTGGAAGCCTTGTGAACGACCCGATGTAAACAGACTCGAACTAGATCATCCTGATGCTTTGGCCTATGGCATTGAGATATTGGATTTACCAGATTCTACTGAATTTCGACGGTTAATCAATTTGAATTGGGGTATTGCAGGATTGAATGAAGATTGGTTTCCATTTTGCGGTGCCTGAATTTGACTGTTACCAAACATTTTGTGCCGAAACTGGTAATCTACCAGAATATACTAACTACTACTGCTCAAAAGTTAAGTCAGTGTAAATTTGTAATAAACATGTACAAAAGAAGGAAGGTAAGGAATTCTTTTTGGTTAAAATGAAGTATTATTTACTCCCATAATAATCCAAACACTCTCATATTACTAGCCGAAACATCCACAAAATGCATATTAAAAAAATATCCAAGATGCTTCTGCTCGTTCCAATGGAAGATTAAGTGGAAGTAATTATCCATTTGCGTTAACCAAGTGCTTCTATTGACACACTAATTGTAAATGTGTTGGAGCTACAAAACTAGGCGTTAAACCGTACCTGACGAGAATGAACCGCCGCGTAATCCTGACATGCACTTTCCACGAGAATGCAAATTAGATACCATTGTGTTCTTAGAAACGGTATAATGTCATCTGGTACAGAATTAAAGTGCTAGGAATGATTATTTAATCTGCTATTACATTTTTCCTCGTAATGAACTAATCCAATGTTTAGAAAATCTTTATTTGTTTAGACTTGAACTGATGTATTGTCATGAGCGTGGGATGGATGTTGTGACAACAATTGCGTTTGATAAAAGATTCACCTCACAATACGTGGATGTCTGATGAGTTACGACAATAGGTCATGTGTCATGTCGGATGAGTCCTATAGGCCCTATTGTAGGTCCACACAAAGGTCCAGTCACCAATGTCATCCACCTCATACCAGCATTCATGATGATGCAGGCTGTGGAACACAAAGAAGTTTCTGATACGAAACAAAGGAACATTTCGTGGTTGAACCCAACGCCTCATTCACGAACAAAAACGGTTTTATTATTTCCGTTCCTTGACCGCTCATAGAATACAGATCAAAGGCGGCCGTTAAAATTCCCGTTGACAGTCAACACCGAATTGCAGTGACGTATGCAGTGCCCAGTGGAGTGCATCATTAAAATCGATCCGATATGGAGCTGAAACATGCATTCTCGTCGAGTCGGTTGCTTAATCTGGCATTGGTATCGAGAAACTCGTTAGAAGTGGTAGTTTTTACGACGATCTGCGAAAAAGTTTCTATTGAAGTGGACGGACGAGACATTCCGGCGCGCGTCGTACGATGCGACTGGCAATGATTGAGCCGGTTACTTTGAAATCAGAATGTCAGTAACTTTTGAATTGACTTTTTTATTTTTTCTTGCTCAGTTCATGAATTCTCACATAATAAACTACACCTAAAATTTGTTTAAATACTAACTCCAAATCACCAGCATTTGAATGCATCGAAAGTTGTATTCTTAAAGCGTGTACCCCTACCCGTCCGTCCAGTGAAGCCGCTAGACAATCTGGCTGCTCTAGCGGTATAGGGCTAGTTATGTTTCAATCCTATACAACTATATTGTTTCTTAAGAAGATATTTTGTTGGAATATTAACTTTCTTGAGAAACAAAACTTCCAACAATGATTACATTAAACTGAGACGTTAAGTAAACGTTTTTTATATCAATTTATGCAAAGGAATGGTTACAATTTGTATACATGAACATTTAATCATAACTTTGATGAGTAGAACATGACAAAACAAAGACACTAAAAGCAACAATAAACCGACGAACTGTGTAAAATACACCCAAGAGTCATAAACGCCAACACAAACAAATGCAATCGGAAAATCTTGCCAAACAACAGGTGTCGAAACAACTGCACTATCTACTATTGGCGAAACTACAATTAAAACTAACGCAACAACCATCCGGTATTGATCCCTCGCAGATCATCTGTCGCGTGTTGTGAAAAACAACCTTTATTATCACTAACAACACTTTCACTGGCTGTAGGACTGTATAGTAAAACAAAGCTGTATAGCAACAGTACTACAGTTAAGAGAAGGTGGATTTTCAACAGAACAGAAACCTAGCAGGAAGCAAGGGTCTGCCTAATTGGTATTTATCGGCAAGAGAGTCGTCAGGCAAGTCTAGTCCCTTTCACCTTGACGTTGTAAATCAAACGACATCGCAGGTTCTTGCCGAGTGGGCGGCATAATAGATTTTCCAAAAGCTGTCGTGATTGTAGAAATCGAAGATTAATTCGTTTTCAAAGTCATAAAGAAGTACATGATAGGTAATTTGTCCGGCAGTACCTATCTACTTTAGTGTTATAGAAGCTGTGACAAACGTAATCGGTGAAGTATTTTCGTTTGTAGCTTTCGCTTGCTAGGGCTAAGGACAAGTGCTAAAGATAAGAAAGTGAAGTATTGCAACAACTGAATTTATTATTACTGGATAATTGCAACATGCTTTTATTATAAGATACAGAGGTACATAAACTCAAGGTCCAAGAGATGTCAAATTCTGATAAAATTGAAACTTTAAGTTGATATTCTGTCGATAACTACAAATCATTATGACACTTGAATAAACACAATTTTAATGAAAAACTCGACTATCGTCCCGAAAATTGGACAACGTGACGTTTAGTTGCATATTTCCAAGTATTACAAAATCAATGTAGTACCTAATCAATCAGTGCCACTTGCTATGATGTAATTGTGACTATTTCCCATGCCTGTCAAATTTGTACAAGCGTTCAGAAATTATGGCGAATAAAAACTATAATAGGTACCTAAGACTTCATACGATTACACAAACTATAAAATATCATTCTTTTTTTTTGAAGTTTTAAAATACAGCAAATTTTCAACGAATTATATTAAAGCAAGCTAAACCTGGCTACTTAAGTTTGTAGGAACAAATTGGATTCCTGTTACCTATATGAAAACAAAACACCATCGAAGTTCGTATTTACATCTCCAATAAAGCAACTAAATGTAATTATTGGTTGTTAATGTTTTAACTCTTGTAGCATTTTATGTCCAGTTTATTAAAGTGTTAAAAGTTTTCGCAAACATAATGCAATATCTCGTGTGATATGAAATCATTTTATTGATACTGTAAACGGTTTTTACAAGAACGCAATAGTATCGACATGAATTGAATTGAATGTTGTAATAATTTTGATACAGAGAACGATAAGTATCTTTCTCCATAATCTGAATGGTGTAGGTTTTAGGGCTTACTTAATTCCACTGAAATAAATAGATGCAATAAAAGTACCCCAGTTTTTGAAGACGAGTACTTGAGTGGTGACTATAGTTTGAAAACGTGGTGTAAATAAGGCTCGATCGCAATGAGGAGACTTGCGCAGTAGACCGTAACGATCTGATGGTTAGGATTTAGATCGACTGAGTTATAGATAAATATACAAAAAAAAATATTTTCATAAAACAGTCTTTGGAACCTAAACCCTACGTTTAATAAATCCAGAAAATAAATTTAATAACTTATAATGAAATCTCTTTTACAATCGCTTAACGAAGGGACCTTTTTTAAGAGATTTCCTACCCTAAGAAGAAATGTCAATACAAACTAAAGGTCTGGTGGAGTATCTATTAAGGAGACAAGATCTTCTCTATCCAGAATGTATTGCTCAAAGTTTAAAAAAAAAAAAGATATTTGCGTGTGTTATAAACCACTTAATGTCTTCATGAGAAGTCGTTTCTCACAAGCTCCCATTATCCTATCCGTCTAATTCACCATTTTTCTCGTTTCCGCCTTATAAAAGTGTAATGTATGACATTACGTACAATAGTATAGTGGACAATTCTATGACGTCAAAGTACAGTATTGTAAACCGTCACCCGTGGATAAAGTATTTAATTGTGAATGCTTGCCGTTTATTGAGAAACATGTGCAACGTTAGACTAACTGCATTCTGGATGTAAGTTCTAATTGGTGTGCCTGTTGTAGACTTTGAATTGAACTAGATAATTACATAATTCACTAGCTGTTACCCGCGACTTCGCCTGCGTGGATGTTTGTTATAGTGGCAAAACATTAACCTTATTTTTCGCAGTTGGGTAAAACGTACCCTAATTTCATCAAAATTGCTCCAGTCGTTTGAGCATGAAAGAGTCATAAATCCATCCACGCTTACTAACTTTCGCGTTTATTTATTCATGGAATATTTAGTGATTTCACAAAAATGAACTAAATTAAGACCTTTCGGAAAAAAGTTTTTCAATAACTATTTATAAGATAATAACAATTAAATCTACACAAATGTTTTGACAGTCCTAAGCTATATCTTGCCCTAAAGCTTGTAAAATTTCAACCTTTGCTACAAACTTAGGTTGATTGCTGCATTTCATTTATTTTACATCTTTTATTGAACGTTCATTGTCAAGGATGTTGTATTTACATTTAAATTACTAACAATGTCTGTTCCATTTATATGTAAAATCTTTGTATGAATGTAATTAATTTACATGAACTAATAACTTACTAGTAGACACGTTTAAGTAATAAAATGCTTTTCAATTGTCTCTTTTGTATAAGTTTCCACGTTTTCTTAATGGCTACCTTATTACTATAACCTTTGTATATTTACCTACTTCTTCTATAGAGAAAGAACGAGCATCCATCACTGCATTTGCTTCCTTGTGGCTTGCAATTATCGACTTAATATATAAAATAAACTAGCCTATATACGTCCCACTGCGGGACACAGGCCTCTTCCTGTATAGGGAAGAGGTTTGGGTATTGATCACCGCGCTGGCCCTCTGCGGATTGGCAATTACAGATTCCAATGTTTGGAATCCAGGTTTCCTCACGATGTTTGTCAGTAGTGTCTTAGAATAGTCAAAAAAGCACAATATATAAATTTAAAAAAGTCACATTTGTACTTACCTACGCGCTAAGGATCGAACCTGCACCTCGTGCATATAAATCCATACACAGAACCGCAAGGCCATCACAACAGGCACCTTATTATCAACTTACTTAGATCTAATTCTTATCTTAGCTTCAGATAAACAAAGGTTCAACCTAACCTTCTGATTAATCACCTAAACTGCGTCTTCTTAATATCAATTGACATCGAACGATTCTGATCAGTGCCTAAGATAACTTTAAGTATTACTGAAGCCATTGTGGAAGCGAGACGGAGCAATACATTTTGTATAACTGTGTCTCTTTCCAACAAATACAACAGTCTTGGTTTAAAAGCTTGCGGTATGCTCGATTGTATGCAGTATAGGATTACAATAAAACGTGTCACGTGTAACGACACCCAAGCAATTGAAACGTGACAACAATTATCGCCCTCGATATAAGATAATTGTATAGTATTAAGTGACAATTAACAATTTATATACCCATTGATACGCCGTAAATGTTGACACACATTTTACTGATGCTCTTTTTAATGGAAAGATTCTTTGGCATGGGTAAGTAAATTCCATGGAAAATATTAGCTACTCTCCGAGGAATAAAACAGAAACTCGCGTAACTGAGAGCTTTTTAGTACATGGTAGCCCAAGGGCCCTTTCACTCAAATTCGCAAATGGCTTGATTCAAACCGAATTATATCTGTTGCTACTATTAGATTGTATCAAGTACTCTTGTTTTATCTAAATATTTTTTCCCCTTGTCTATTCTATCGCACAATTGATTAAAAGCAAAATCCTTCCACAATTATCTATCATGAGCTACCGCAAAGCAACCCTCGCGATAATAATTAATTACATAAAGTTACATTAGAAAGTACTAAAAAAAAATCATAAGGTTCATTCACGTCACTATTACATCCCTACCGTTTCAAAGTATTTCAATTAAACGTCAGTCGCAGCCTAAATTGATGTATTATGATTTATGGCTCTTTGTTTCCTACCAGCTGTGTACATTTGACTCAGTTGTTACTACATATTCCACACAATAAACAGACCAGGAAGAAGGATAGTTTTACCTGTTCATTCATCGAGATTTTTCAACTAGACGTGACTTAAATAACAAGTTGGTTGGTTTGTACCTATTCTAATGATATAAAGAGGTAAAGTTTGTGAGTTTGAGCCATTGTAGGTAATATTTGGATCTATTGACCGATTTTAAAAATATATTTTACAAATAGGAAGCCACGTCGACTTTCAGTGTCATAGACTACATATTCACCAAAATCAAAATCTTAAATCAAAAGGTTACTGACTCTAGTTGCGCGGTTCCAAAACCAAAGAAATAGCTCCTAAAAGAGTGGAATAGGATCATATAGTTATACTTTACATTAAATTATAGATTAGACGGGTCTTTGTACAGAAATTAAGTCAATTAGGATAAACAAAGCCTTTGATCTAATCTAACTTACTTTATGTACTGAAATACTTAAAACATTGATAAAATGAAGTGGGTATTCAATACTTTCTCCATTCCACAAATATTGTTCGAAGACTAGATAAGTGAAATAAATATTTGGAATACCTTTTGCTTTACAAGGATAAAGTAATCAACGAGAGAGTTACAATGGCATTCTTAACTAAACTAGAGAAATGTTTATATGTTTTTTTCATATTTTGTACCGATTCCATTTACATATTTTTCATTGTACATTACGTACACGTGATACCGTTTCAAGCCACTGAAAAGCATCATACAATAAATTTAGCGTTAGATTCGATTATGCATGAATCGCTTTTGAATCCGTGCGTGATAGCCGCCGACTGTGCACGACTTTGTACCAATACGCTTCATCACAAAAGCGCACGCTTTTACGAGATCGTCACATCAAGTACATAAAGGAACTACATTAGAAACTAGATTGAACACGCGACTAGCTAAAAAATGACACTTGACCGCATTTCATTGAAATTGGATCAGCTCAGGTGATAGCATGCATAACAAAGTGCGTCACGATGCCAATTACGTGGTGCGGGTTTGATTCCATTATTAGAATATGATTTAAGTTTTTTTAATGATAAGTGTAATGTGGGAATAATATTTGATGTTTGGGCTTTTAGTAACATTCAAAGTACATTACAAATATAGAGACTAAGGAGAAGCATTTTTGGATCACCCCAATAGTTGCCCTGTAAAGACCGAACCCGCGGCACGTCTAGCAAACTATAGGGGTATAAGCTACCGTTGTTAAATGTTTGAATCAGAATCAGAAATTATTATTTGTAAAACATAGGTAAACAGTAATTACAGATCTTAAGTAAAAGTAAGACCAGAGCGCTACGTTTTGTCTTTGGTAAGACATACAGATCTATAGGTACAAGAATATTCCAAATCAAGCAAAATTGAAAAGCAAGCAAAATTGAATAGGCCTATTTACAATTCGATACATGTTATTCACGACAGACAATCATACACAACTCTACTAATGCCGTATCATATGCGGCAATGTAGACATTAATTTAAAAACATTTTGTATTAAATTCCTGATATTGTTTATAAATATTAACGTCATATCAAAGGCTTTGCGCACCTATCTGTATGCGGAAAGCGTTGTACTGCATTACTGAGCATTACTAAGTAAATCAATTAAGTCAATAAGCATAAAAATGGAAAATTACGGAATAACGTAAATACAACCAGCTATAACGGTAACACCCACGTTTTTCCCGACTCTACTAGTCGAAGCCTGGCGTTCAACATACAGCCTATAGCCAACCTACCTCTGTAAATAAGCATACGTCTTATAGGTAACCAACCTTTTTCGATAAATCCAAAACAAAAATAATGTTTTTATCAAATCGAAACAGCGAGAGTGGTGATTTTAACAAATAAACGAACTCTTCAGTTTTATATTACGGTGCTCAATATTTCCTTATCGATTATTAACTTTACTATTGATATGGATTACCACATTCAGCAGTTCAGATTTCTATAGTGTGATATAATGTACTAAAAATACAGTAATAGATTTCTTTACTATTATATGTGTAACATAGAAATCTGTATCAGTTCATCACCTAGTCACTTTCGTAAGGCGGCCTTCCTTTCGATTGCATGTCTTCCTGCATTTAAAATAATTTAAATAAATGTTATATACATAGTTTGTTAAATACGAAGGTTTCGGTGTTTTATTACACTTAACATTTGGCTCTGACTTTCGAATCAGTCTAAATCGACGAATAAAGTATATATATTATGCGTATTTTGCTTCTTGTTTTCGTATTACAACTGAATATTTTGCTAAAGGCTCTGAACTATATTGTATTAAGTTTGGTTAACTTATAATAATACAAGCTTAGCTTATACCTACACGAGAAATCAAAATGTTGATTTTTTTATAGTTGTATCTCTGGAATCCATGATCCATTAACAATATATTTGTTACTCTGAATCTAACAAGGCTTGACAAACAAAAGAATTAGACCAAAAAAATCTTTTGACCACCATTCAATATCACTGTTTCAGGCAAGTTTTAATAACCATATAGGTTGTAGCTAAGTATATTCTAAACGGTAAATCACATGATAACTGATGACAATTTTAATTGAATTAAATGTCATAATTGAGCTAGGAAATCATCTAGCTTGTAAATCAAACACAAAGTACCTTTATTTCTCGTATAATATTCGCATTATTATACACTTGAGGCATTTACAGCATTTTCCATAGGATTTATATCCAATTTCCATATTAATGTTGGATGTTTATCATTAAGTACATTACGTACAATTATTTTACATGCGATGATTTTGGCGCCTGTTCTTACAAAGAAAATAAAATTCTTTACTGTATCATAGACGAAACTCCTTTTTTAAATGAACAGACAAATATAATATTAAAAATGCTTAATAATATTGACCTACAATCATCTAATTAATGGTTTGTTCAATCATTTTAAATGTTAAAGTAAACACAACAGAAAAATATTATCCGATTTCAATATATGAATACACATAATAATAAGCATAAATCCAATAACCCTACAGTACCTACATATTCTACTACGTTAACTTGCAGGATAGAGCAAAGCTACATACTAAAGCTAGTCAATAATAAACCGGCCAAAAATTTCACAACACAAATACTTTGTATGTGAGACCCCAAAACATGAACAAGTCATAACATCGATTGAATCAGCTTTTAGATTGTTGTTACCTAACTGTGTTGTTATGCATTCTGTATTCGCAATATAAAGTATGCTATAGACACCATTTTGATTAAAAGTAGGTATAGTAATACTGAAACTAGTGGAACAGTCTTGTGATGTTTCTGTGTACCCGGTAATGTAGGTTAAAGAATTTTAGGAATTCAGAGTTACTACAAATAAACAATATCTTTATCTAACTGACTTAAGAAGACGCTTAATGCAAAATGTATTAATTAGCTGAGGTAAACTGGAAGTAAAGTGGACGTTGAGCACAATATGGCTTGGGGAAAGGTTAAAAAGAAGATCATACTAAAAGTAGTTTCAGGATTGACCTATAATAATATGGGCTATGACAATTATTTTATGAATAATTCGACTGGCCTGTTGGTCTAGTGGTTAGTGGCCCTAACTGCTATATCGGATGTCGTGGGATTCCCACCAAGAACAAATTTTAATGTTTGTGTGATGAGCACGATTATTTGTTTTGTGTTTGGGTGTTATTTATCAATATTATGTGTGTATTTAGAAGTTTATAAACATGTTTATCGGTTGTCTAATACTCATAATACAAGCTCTGCTTAGTTTGAGACTAGATGGCAATGTGTAAAAAAGAATAAACGTAGTACCTAGGTACTGACATTGTTTTCGAAACACTCAATTTTCAGTCAAGTTTATGGGAATTTATTTTAAATGTAAGCATCAACACGCTACTTAATAAAATTAATGATTATCTTTTCTTGAGATATTCACTTATTTCTCCAATCACGAAATTAACATTACTCAACTTTGATTCACCGCGAGACCGTCAGAGTCCAATTTAGACTTAAAGTACGCCAATAATTATCCTATTGACAATTTGACTTGACGTCAATTCCTACTTAGGAATGTTTGACAATTTTTATTCTTCCTGATCTTAGACCTACAAACTTAAGGTGTTTCTTGTCGGATTATCTTCATAGGTATTATTTTGGTATTGGTGTGGATTTGTTGTAACAAATATTTACCTATTGCCAAGGTTTTTTATTATTTTATCTTCCTAAAGACGTCTTCGTTAAATGCAATAAAGTAAAATTTCATAGATGATGTTCACATTCATTGCCTGCTAACTATTGAACAGTTTGGCGATGTTTTGGTTCAATTACAAATGAGAATGTACTATATTATAATTAGATATTAAACTTTTGTTTTTGGCTTAATTAAAAAAACAAACGATTTATTATTTTAATTGTTTCCTTTTAAACTGCTAATATAAAATAACAACACATTATTTTCACCACATTTTAAACATTAAAACATTTACTTTGGAGGTTGTAAGTCTGTGTATTCTTCCTTACAAGGGAAACAACTAATCAACATAAACTTTCAATCGCGTTTAGTAGTAACTCAAATAAACAAACAATATAATTATTAACCATTAAATTATTTATGAGAAATAAACCCGCGAGGTTTAACACGAGTTAACTATTCTATTATGAATAAATTACATACAATTACTACTGAATGGAATAAACTCATTTAACCCATGCACTTAACACGCGTTTAGTGCTGCAGTTAACTTAAACTAATGTTTTTATAATTTCTAAGAATGTTCTCTTGGAAAATTACCTATCTGTAAAAAATGTGGTTTGTAATTGAACCTTTGGTAATTGTTTAAACTTATAGTTACATTGTGTAAAATGTTAGTTAAAAATAATTTTAAGCTCAAAAAAAATATTATTTTATTTTTTAACATATCTAAAAACTATTAGTTATGTAATATTTTTTGTATAATATTCAGGAAAATAAAAAGTATTTCCTATTATTTACTGTGACAATTTAATTTTAATACGAGGAACGAAATAACTTCGATACACATAATTTAATATGGTTATTCATGCAAAAAAAACATTACATAAAAAAATAAATTCACGCTTCATATTTAATTTATTTTTCTAAATTAAACCGTAATAAAAAATAAATTAAAAACTTACGCTTCGATAAAATCAACTGCCAGCCAGTCAACATTTTGAATTATTTAAAAAAAAACACCACAAAATCACTAAAAAGTTCTTTAAAAATTCACTGGGTGTTTAAAATATCCATAGGAATAGGAACCATATATCACAAAGGTTTTATGTATCGTCGGCGCGATCGTGCGCAGGAGTCGCGATGCACTGTACCGTCATGCACAACACACTGGCTACAATTAGGCGCGGGCGCAGCGCACACCACTCTATATACTTCGCAGCCGTCGTCGCCCGGCAAACTTAAACTGCTTACCGCGTATATCAATTATCCTGTTGATATAAATCTAATTTATTTTTTAAGTATCCACAATTGAGGAAACAATTTGTGGGTGTGAGACGTGATCTTTATAGTTATTGATCGAACATTAAAATAAACGTATTGAATAATTATGTTATGTCAGATTTTACATTTATATTTCACTGTCTTGGAAACCATTTTAAATAAAAAACCTACTTTAGAAAAAAAAACGCTTTTTTAAATTAGAATTTTAAGTCCTATCAACACTCTAACTTATTTCTCACTGGAATCAAAACAGCTTTTAAATTAAAACTTAACTATATCTAGAAACTATCTGCCAATCCAACTATAGTCAAATAAAAGTATGTTAAGTATTTATTACATATGCGACCCCAGTTTTAAAATTCACAAACCAGTATAGTTGTGTAACGCGCGGTCAAGTTCAGTAACACATGGCACACGATTCGTGTCAAAATCAGACGGACCTAGATGCGTGTATATTTCCTGTATGATTTTAATATATATGGGTATATCTTTCCTAGCCTGTAGTGTCGCACCGCTGGGCAAAGGCTTCCCCCAAGTACGTTTAATTCTTCCCGCCAAGGCTTTCTGGGCTGGCCTCGGCGGTACCGTCTAACCGGCTCCCACATGGAGCCAGCAGATAGACAGTGCCGCCGGTGGGTTAAAAATGTCCTGAGGAACTGCCTCTTAAAATAAGGCGTAGTAGCCTTATTTTAAGAGGCAGTTCCTCTACCGGACGTAGTGCTCCGTCTAGAGCCATACACTCCAATAAAAAGTTAAGGAGTTGTAAAAAATGTATAACTTTAGTTTGTGAGAGACAAAAAAAGTAGAGCAACCAATTTAGGTTACGTAGTAAAAGTATTTACAATTTTTCCGGATGTCTTATCGTCCAGCAGCGAAAGGTTTTTATGAATGGGTAACTGAGAATTGACCTTGTAATAGTCTTCTAAAAAATAATGCAAAGAAGAGAGAAGTTGAATTCAATTTGTCCTATCGTCATTTTTGTTGTGATTATAAATCACCTACTAACATAATTATTACAGAAGGCACTTACTAGTTATAGTAATAGTCGAGAATAAAAGTTGATATTTTCTACGAGAGTACCAAGGCACGCGTTTCACCGTATTTACTTTAATCCCTTTTTATTTGTTTCTACTTTTATGGTTCATTTTATGTTCAAACAACACTTAGGCGTTAAATTGTATGCTTGTTTCAAATATGTATTTGTGTATTGTATTGTTGTTATATACTTCATCGAGTCAAAACGTGCGAAGTATTAGCCACGGTTGTTTACTTTCACTTTTATGCACGTGCGTTTCTACTATTATGGCTAGATTTCGGCCTGGATTTGTTCAGCACTTGCTTTTGCTTGGTGGAGGAATATTCGGAATTCTTAACCATATATTATAGTTTTAGTGCCCTCTCTCCTTCTGTCTTATCTTATCTCTATTCAGTATCCTAACTATTAGAAGAAATTTCTAGATGTCAAGTGAGATTTCTTTTGAAGTTATATCGACGTTAAAGTAAGGGGATCTTAAGACCAGTCGGACAACGAATGCAGGTCATCCGGACGTCTTAGCCTGAATTTAAAAGTTAAAAGATATTATGTAAATCATTAAGCAGAAATAAATGTCAAAGTTCAACAAAACAGATTTGTATTCAACAGTTCTGCTACAAGACTACCAAACAGGCGCTTATGGGTTCTAGCATCTAACTAACCTAGCTTCTAAAAGATTTTAAGCTTTTAAGAGTAACTTATGTGATATACAACCAACCCAATTTTACTCGGTATGGGTATTAAACGATTCATCAAACCGTTAATGAATTATTAAAATCCTAAGATCTATGTGTGTCAACGTTATCTACGTAACGAATAAATAAAACATGGATTGCGAGAGAGGAGCATTGAGTAACTCGAATAGTACCTTCGTCCTAGCGGGTCCTCTTATGTGTACAGTAAAAACAAATCAGTAATACCAGTCAGTTCGACTTGTGACTCCGCGGCCATAGCATCATGTCATAACGATTTCTAGGTGATCCAAAAAATGCGCGTGAGTTTTTTTAAACCGTCAAATTCTCAACTAATTGTAAATTCGTTTACGAAAATAAGTATGACTTCAGAATATCTTTTCATTTTCCTTTATTTATTTTCCTATATTTTTCTTATATTTAGCGTTTTTAAACCAACGTCCAAGAGGTTATTTACTGGTAATCTCGTAAGGCTGCTTTTAGTTACTTAGTTCACGCTATATTGACATGATTTTAGTCGTGTCAGTAAAACCACATTTATGAAAATTGACGTCCATATATTTTAATTTCGCAACATACTTACTAAATATTTTGCGAAATTATACAAGTGCACAAGAATAGCGGTTGATAACCCTAAAAGTACTCATACAAAGCTTTGAAACAAAAGTACAATACAAAAATAAATTACACTTTTAAAGTTGTTTCTCTGCGTAGTCCATTTTGCACTGTGCCTCATCTACGCATGATAAATTATTCTCTTACATTAGATGTTACACAACATTAAGAACAATTAGTAATTACATAGGCAAAGGCAAATTATATGACATAACCAGAACACTGCTGACAGAATATGAATCTTGAATTTCTAGTTTACATTCTCCACCCATGCGAAGCGTATGTATTAGAAAATATTAAGTAAGACAGATAGACCTATCTGTCCTTCCTTTAACAAGATATTTATTGTGACTTATGACGTCAGTAAAACCTAAGTGTAACACACCTCCAAGATTGCGCATGTTATTAATCGATAACTGAACATTAATAGGAATAAAAACATCATAGCAAATCGGAAGACATACTACGATGCGTATTTACGCAAGCAATACTTAGTTGACGTAGTTAGATACGTGCGTCTATCAAGGGGTCGCATTTCAATTGATATGTGAATAAACAAGAATATTTAAGATAGCGAGCCACTTAACACATCGACACACCACTTGACACAACGAGTACAAACAAGGTAACGTCAATGCAGGAACACGCCCCCAAATTGTCTTCGATAATGTATGATCAAACTACTGGAGTAGGCACGTCACTGGCATATTGGTAATTATATGGCCTTGATAAAATTGCCGTTTGTTGACCTACGCGACTCTTGCTCTTGAAATAGTTTATGATATTGCAAATAATATAGGCTTTTACGTTCCACATGTCTTAATTTTTCATTAAAAATATGCTAGGTATAGAGCTGGAAAAGCGTCTTGATGAAACTTCGCGTGATCCCAAGGCTGGGTTATTAGCTTGCACGGATTATAATTAAGAATATCTAACGTACGTAGGTAATGCTGCTAGCCTTTTGGGCACACTTCCAATTGAGGGATATGCGGACTTTTTTGACACCATATTTAAGCTTTAGTGCTTAGTTAAGATAATTTTGAGTGTAACGTAACTGTAATTTATAAATTCTTAGTGTTAGGAATGATTCACTAAAAACAATTTCTAATTTGAATAATGTAGAGTCTAGTTAGTACTTAACTATCTTAACTCGACATGAAGTGCGGATGTTTGCGAGTGAAACGGCACGAGTGCATTCAAGGGAGATGCATCAACGCAGCCTCTCGCGAGAAAACTACCGGCACTGTTTACAACCATTCTTCTACACTCACAATACAAGAACTGAAACAATATTTATGAATCATCGTTTGTCGGTTAAATAGAGACATAATAATATGCTTTGTGTCATTAATGCGCTCTAAAATGAATATTAAATAGTAGTAGGTAGTAGGTGCCTAAATAGTAATTGAAACGGTGACGTTGGTTACCGGTCCACATTACAGTCAGACTATAGTCGATATCTCAACATTCGAGTGTTGTTACGTAAATTATACGAGTATGAGTGAACTATAGAAATGAAACTTGTTTTATTGTTACTTTATAGTTGCTATATTTATTACTTCTCACTTCCGTGTTAATTGTCCGCTCGTATTAATAACAGCGTCTCGGAATTTTCTGTCATTGATCAACGGATATTTGGAAACTCCTATTAGACATCCATGGATGACACTAAGTATGTGCCTACGTAAGTACACGTGTAGGTAAGTATGTAATTACGTTTATGACAGGTATCAATTAAAAACGACAAAGGCTTTATTAGATGGCTAAATCAGTAAACAGAAATTTACGATTCCATACAAGTTATTGATCATGTTAAGCAAATTAAAGAACAATATTCCATTCTTCGGAATGTGTCCATTAAATATGATAATAAAACTGTTTATTCCAGAATTCTTCAAAGACGAATCACTAAATATTTTACCAAGAAACAGGCCATATAATCAGGCTACCGTGTGTCAATGACAAAATTAGCACCAACTTTAGTTTGTTTCACGATTTTCGAATCGTTCTCTATTACGTCACAATGATCACAATAAACGGGGCAGCTACGACCTGACATCATTGTTGAGATGCAGTCTAAAATTAAATCACCGTTATGCACGAGCGGATCTCAATATTGAAAGGTAGAGCGGTCGTACCCCTAACATGAATAATTCTGTTTGTTGATGTTTACATTGTATACGAATCAATGGGAGTCTCCATATTGTGTTTCTTTCGATTCAACCCATTACTCATCCATAGATGTAAAATGATAGAGATAGTTTAAAATAAGGAAGTGCATTGCCAGATTTTACGTGTAGGTGAGTCCTGTTAAAACTGAATCGGTCAGTTGACTGTTTTCTACTTCCTTAATTGTATTGGTTTATACTTAATGTAACTGTTTAGTACTTTATTTTCTCTATCAAAACGACGAAGTTACCCGCATACAATCATAAAAAGCATAATATGAGAGTATAGGATCGAATTGAAAAACTTCCTTCTTTTTGATTTCGGTCAAAAATACTCAAATTGGTAGATCATACATGTTTGCTTAAATTAGAGCGCAAATTAAGAAATAATTTGCTGTATTTATTTGCTATTTATGCTTCTACTCTACACCAGCTAAAAATATGCCTTATAAATATAATACCCAACATTAAAGACAACATAATATTTGTCATTGTTAAAGGAAAAATACAGCCTTTATTCCGGTAATGCGAAACTATTAGCGTTCTTTTATTTGGCCATTCAAGACGTGCATGGAATATATTGCATGTACCTAATACAAGTATCTTGGAAAACGTTGACATCGAGTTCGAAAACCGTTATGAGGAAGAAGCGAATTTTGAAGGTTTTTTTTTATTAAACTGGTATAGATTGTTCAAAAGATAACTCTACATTTGAGGACCTTACTTGAAAAAAATAGGTAAACATGTCAGATTGTATTAATTCGTATAGGGATTTATAGTTTTCATTACATATCACATTATAAGTTCTCGTTTCTAGCTCCAACTCTGCAATCTTCAAACCTCAGTTTATTTGGTGTATTTATTAATGCTTCTTTCTTCACTGTACTTTATGTATGTTCCTTTACTGTCAGTATATATGGAGCCTTTGGGCAATTTGCAGTTTTAGCGCAGGTTTTTTTTTGTCCCCGATAATAGGGAACGCAGAAGCACTGAATGAAGTGATTTTAACCAGTTGGAAGTCGCCCCTCTTGCGTTCCCCATTCCGAACGAATTTCCACCAGGTCACAAAAATCTGACTTGATAGAAATCGATAGACATTCTCCCTACAAACTCAATTAGTTGACACTTCTTAATTATCATTGTTTTGATAACTCATTAACGAGTCTTTGATTTGAAACCCGCTTAGGGTTTTTTACTAATTGTAGTTCCTATTGTATCTAAATTGTCTGTTTTGATTAGTTATTACGTATTTAGCATAAAGCGATAACAAAATACGCAAAATAATTTATGTCAAAATAATTATCTTTATTAATTGTCGTTATACATACAAAACAGGTTTTTGGCGGCAATATGTACAAATGTCGATTTTAATTGTTGACGTTTGACGCTCCTCTTTAATTGTACCTAAATATTCGACGGTGATAAACAAACAGTTTACACACTAATAGTGTATTTACAATCATACTAACTAAATACGTAAAGCTAATAGTGCATATTTTGACTTAGTACGACTAGCTTTAATAAATCTCAGTAGTAGGTACAATACATACTTCAGAATAACCGATAAAACAAAATAAATATCGTTGAATTACTAAACAAACACTTATGTAAAGCCAGGTAGACAGGATATAGGCACTAGACAATTAAAGAGTTGATTGCAAATACGAGTAGACTAAAGTATGACAGCAATACTGAATTTAGTAATCTTTTTACTTATACCTATTTAGAATGTACCATCAATCATCACGTTGTTACTGGAGATTATAATTATTATAACGGTCGACGATATACATCACTGGTAAAACCAAGTTTGTTCAATTTTGTAATCCGTGTTTACCAATGAGTGTATGACACAATGTAACAGAAACAATTAAATTAAAACAACTAAACTCTACTTTTTTACGTAAATAAAGAATAAGCGACCGGTCAGTAACTATACAAACATTATCTATTTTGTATAGTCTACAACAAATTGGTTTATAATGCAATTAGAAAAGATGAATTGCAAATCGATAGCACTAAAAATAGAAACGCAATTCACGTAAGTCTGCTCCAATCTCGGAACTAGATGCTCGTTTTATTTGACAACACAATAACGAGTCCGGCATTATACATAACACGTCTCGGTATCCGGAAGTAGGCTCTAGAGCGAACAGAGAAGGCACTACCGCGTAGACCTATTCTTTGTTAAAAAACACCAACATGTGCAACACTTTTTTCCCTGTATTTCAAGTTTTGGTAGAGAATCCAGGGTCAACGCAACGACCTCGACGCTGTTACTGAAAGGAAATCGGAGACAATCAGTCATTCCAGTAACTATTGTGACACGGCACTTGCAAAATCTCATAATCGTTACAAACAATTACACAAAAAATCTAAATTGGTCAAACTTTATTGTGGTCTCATTTATCATAGATAATAACTGTTGAAAAGTTATTTAATCTGTGTCAAGTATTAGATTATAACCTCTTTTCACTTTTGTATCAGTTATGATAATACACTTCAACTAGTTTTTTAAGGGCCTTATCCCACTTTCCAGTTAGGACAATTATATTTTTGTACTACCAAAGCTGAGAATAAACGGTTACACCACTTTAAACTTCTATTTGTATCAAAATATCGTTAGTATTACGGTATTTGTTAAAGGCATTGTCCTAGGCCCTCAATACATTTACTAATTATAACAACAATATTTCCCCTTGTCTCATTAATACAACTTCCACAAAAAGGAACATTCCTATGTTGTTTACTCGTTAATTCAAACCATAACATAGATATTATTATCAGGGTCAAAATCACCAAGGTGGCGAATTCCAAATTCGGGTTTGTGATAAATTCACCAAGCAGCAATTACTTTGATGACCAGCCTAAATGATCCCTCAACTTATGTTCTAACCATATTTAAATTGGCAGAGCATAGAACTGATTAATACTTCTGTAATTTAATTTTTCAAGTGATCTATCGCTAAAAAAGATCATTCCGGGAACGTTTTTGTGAGGTTAATTATGATATTTAAATATTACTTAAGTAGGTATTTATTTATTACTTTCATCAATAGCGGATGTATGCTATTCATAAATAAAAATTAGAGAAATCTACGGAAATTGCCAACAAAGACGTTTAAAAGCTAATTATAGTGTAAATGGAGCTATTATTACTGTTTTTTAGGCTAAATTATCTAAATATGAAAAATATCGCTGACTTATATATAAATAAACATATTATAGGTATAAGAAGTTTGTTGTATTTTAATATTATCACAGCCTTTTTAAGAATTTTTAATATATAAACGCATTATCTGTGATTTTAGTTATGTTCCCGGAAATGATGAGGTGTTCGCGAAATGATGCTTGTGTTCCCTAAATGACGCCATAGATAGATACAATAAAATTTTACGTTATTAAAATAATAAGCAATGTGTACGTCGTACTTATTTATTAATAATGTTGCATAAGATAAATTTATCCCAGTTTGTTGAATGAATTTTGACGTTAGTTCTTTAACTGTGAATAAAAGGAGGCGTTTCTGCTTCTTAATACCGTTGCTCTTCACAAAATCTCTCTTTCCTAGGCACATCCTGCTGACATCATCTCTTTGGAAGAAATCTTTTACTTTTTCACGAACTTCTTTCGTCAAAACAACCTCACGAATTTTGGTATCAGACTTAAGAATCGATGCTCTTCTCTCTTTTGGCAAAAAATTCTTCGTCTTATGAAGTAATTTATATTTCCTTACTAGATTACCGCTAACGCATTTTTGGAAGATTTCTCTTTCTTTGGATTTTCTTCTAATTGTGCAGTCAGTACTTCATTTCATTAAATAAGAGATTCTTGCGCACTTCAGGAGGCACGTCGATATTTTTAATCAATGCGTCTACTTTGCTGTTAGGAGTCAGTGGTTCCTGAACATTTTCCTGTTCTCTCTTTTCTGTTCTTCTTAGTCTTTTCTTTAGAGTTTCATATTTGCGTTTTATTTTAGCAATTGTCTCCTCTTGTTGTTTTATTTTACGATATGCTTTGGCTCTATCCTTCCGAACAATTTTTCTTCCCACTGTTCTTCTTACTGAATGCCGCGCTGCAGCTGATTCATTATCAGAACTGGGCGGAGTATTGTTTATTATACTAGATATTGCCTTCTTCTTTTCTTTATATTTTTTTGATGCTTCTCTCCAAATTTTTCTTTGCTTCCGCTTTTCTCTCTCAGTCATCTGCCCAACATATTTAACTGTCTTTTCAGCTTTTTTTTTCTGATAATATGCTCGATCCTTTAGCTCTTTTAATTTCTTTATCTTCTTCCGTCATCTTATCTAAAAATTTCCTTTTTCTCGCATTTGCTTTCTCTCGTTGTAGCAAGTAAGCTGAACTATTTTTTTTAGCTTGCTTTTTTGAACGTTTTTTATTTTTTTCAACGACAGGAGCCTCCATATTGCTAAAAAATTATAAAAATAATATTAAAAAATATGTTTGGCCAATAAACACTGAATAAATTATTAACTAGTTATAAAAACAGGGTGCATTTAATTAAAATGTCATTCCGGGAACACCATCATCATTCCGAGAACGGCCTGTCAAATCCGGGAACGATCTCGAAATGACCGTTCTCGGAATGACTTTTTCAAATAAACGCGCGCTTTTTAGACGGCAGCCATTTTTGACATCTTGTTTGGATCTGTTATTGTAAAATATTTGAGGTTACTATTGACTACAAAACACCACAAAACATATTTTTTAATATTCCAAGTTGAAAAACGCGTTCCCGGTGTGATGACGTATTGATGTACGCTACATAATTAATGAATTGAAAGTTACTTACCACTTATTTTCAATTGTTTCGGCGAAAACTTTCTCGACGCTCAGTTTGTTTATATAGTTCACATCACTGTACCATAGGCAACCAAAGGTTGCGTTCAACAACTATTTTTTTATCGAGAATAAAAGTTGCGTTCACTGAAATGACACATATATTGCCGGACACAATATTTTAAATTCGTATACTTTAATTTATTATTATTTTTTAATAATAATGTCAATAAATTGATATTAGATAGAATTATAGGCTATTAAGTAAGAAAAACGTTTCATTTTATTTTATTTTATGAATATTTTCGAAGTTGTTTTCTAAAGTTTGGTTTGTAGGACACGTTCCCGGAATGATATTTTGTAGTAATTTCATCAAATAATAATGAATATGCTTTATTTTTGCTCTATATAATATAATGTACAGTTAATATGAGCAGAGTTAATAATATGTACACTAGAGGTTTGCTTAACTAAACTAAATTCTGACATTTATTTGCTGGCAAAGGAAATTCTCCACCTTGGTGATTTTGACCCATCAGTATTGACCATACACGGAAACAAAAGCAAATACTGGGAGGGAATCCCATTCTTAAGCTGGAAGTGAGGTCATGCATCGACTAACTGTTCAGCATTCAAGTCATGTACTCAATCACAACCTATGACTCTATCAACTCTTTGATCGATCTATCGTATCACTATAATTCGGCTGTAGGTACACTCGCGATGTACAGTACAGTGGTAAACGGAAGTGGTTTTGACGGGAACCGTTTGAGACGAAGGTTGTTGAACATTTTTACTAGTTGAAACGTGGCTTCCACTTCATAGACTTTTATTCAATTTTAATTTGAAATTTTATTACTTGAAGTTATTTGAAACGGTTGCCCCTTCATAGAGTTTCGTCTAAGTTTCATTTGAAATAGTGTAAAATAGTAGGCTGAAGTTAGAAATAGTAACAGACTACTTCCATTCGAAAATTTTAATGTCTCTACTTCGATTTTTAGGTTTTTTGTTAGTGAATAAGCGTTATAATGTAAACTGTCCGTAAATGATTGAAGACAGAAATGATAGTCACTACAGAAATAAAAGGAGGAAAATTCTTAAAAATATTATGTTAAACAGATACTAATTTTAGTGGAAGATTCTGAGGAACCAAGGACTTCAAAGTGATCTAATTAAAAAACATATTTACGCAAGAATAAAGAATTGTCGTGACCCAGTCTTTAACCATGGCATATAGTTTCAAGTAAAACTTCTAGGAATCAAAGTTTCTTAGAACATTCATAGAATATGCAAAGAGTTTACGTAACTCTAATTTTATTTGCGATGCTACGGATATGTTAATTATACTTGTGGTTTTATATGAATAGAATACTAAAATTTAATTTAATTAAAGTTAAAAATGGAGAATGTTTTTTTAATAGACTCATGGCCGACTCAAATGTAAACTTTTATAAATCCTCTTGTAAAACATTAGACTGCTTAGTTAGACATATATTTGTCTAGAAGACGTGTTGCGCCGACCCCAAGTGAAATGGGTTAAGGGCAGGAAGATGATGAGTTAGACATATTTTGTCCAAATATACTAACGTTTGGTCGTGCTATAAAACAATGAGCTATGAGCAGGTTTCTATGGGTAGCCTAATTCCTACTTATGAAAATTTATTAATTTTCCTAAAGATAAAATGAAATCTCTGAATAAAAACAGTATTCATGACCGGAAATGTTTGAACACGCGTTTTAACTATAGCGCACAAATACGAAAAGATACTCATTTAGGAATTGCTATTTGTTAGTTTAGACATTTCTAAGAAATCAGGGATAAGTTAACAACTAATAGTTATTTAAAGGGTTCCTTAGTAACTATTAAGTAAGTAACTCAGTTCTTAAGTAAGCCGTCTCCCAGTAGATTGTCATTTAAGTCATAAGCTAATGGAGTTTCAAATCAACATGGTGTTTACGCATGGAATTCTCCACAGATCCGTAACCCGTTCGCAGAACTGACACCAAGCGACTATGTTATTTACTATGTTCTATTAAAATGATAAAAAATACTTTTCAATGTTTACTTTTACGAATTTTTGTGGTCAATGTACGTCATGGCTTAATTAAACAATATAATGAACAAATGGCATTGAACTTGTATTGTTGAGTATGCGTAGATATTTATAATTTGATGACTTATTTAGTTCTGCACTGAATACGTATTGTTACAAAATATTTTTTAAACTATGATTCAAACTTTTAATTTAATTTATTAAAAAATCTTACATAACTCCGTTATTTTTAAATGCTCTGTCCCTCATTTCAAATCTAATATTTACAATCAAATAAAATCGGGATATCCGAAAACATACGAAAAAAATATTTCAGCAATAAGGAAACAATAGAAATTAAAATATTCAAATTGCGGTCGTTATGAATTTGAAGGTTCGAAATTTACCTGCACTTAGTAATTGCTCGATTTAACAACCGATTTCCTAGGTACCACTGCAGGTAGGTAGTCGAAGTAGGATGCAGGGCCGTTGTCATTGTAAAAGAGAGACAGCGCGGTAAACTTCGTGATAAAACATCTCCCTTCCACAACAGCAACGTTACCACTCTCAACATGTTTGTACTTCTTGTGGTTCTTGTTTATTAGTGCAGATTTAGTTCTTAATTACTATAGTGTGACATGGCAAATAATACGCTTAAATAATTTAGTACGCCGAAATTAAGTTACTCCTAAAATACTTGTAATTGCCGTCTTAATTACAGTGTTTAATGAGTTTTTAGTCATCAGTCTTTGAATTAATTTTAGTCATCCTTCTCTATATAGCCTTTGTCCATCACTGAGACAGTTGGAGACTGAAATTATTATCATGAGATTCGTCGTTTAAGGCTTTGCCGTAATCGGGTGCAGACAGCCGTTTGAAATTTTCCCTGGCTACTAGATTCTACTGAAGAAATAAGTTTTTTTTTTTTAAATTGCGCTATCTATTCCGGGACTTAACATCATACTTACCCTGTCACAAAAATTGACAAAGAGTACAATACTGCCTCAAAAGTAGGTGTAGGAAAAGGTTCAAATGGAACAAAACTACGTGGGACGCCAAGCAATTCAAAATGTTTTACCTCCTTTTTTCTTCTCCTAATAACTTTATTAGAACTTCATTCTACTTGTATCATATCATCATACGTCTACTTACACAGAACCACTTGCATGAGTACACAGTACCTAGTATTCAGTGGAAGTCGGTGACACGGGACACCTACCACAGCGTGGGCAGGTAGCGGCCGTACGTAATTGATGCTGTTGTAATTGATGGGTTCGACTACCGCTGCAGTAATGACTATGGGCGAGGCAGACAGCCTGGCTACTGCATTTATGTGCAAACTATCTACTTGTAACTACTAAGTGCTTGTAAAGCTTCGTTCAAACAACACGAGAATATGTTACGAGCTACATACATTGCGCGCCAGTAAGGCGTTGTTTTTTACATGCTTCAACATTAACAGCAATGTATAGGAACTTGCCCGATATTTCTTGGTACCTAAATAAGCTTTTACTGAGGAACTCGGTGTGAGGTGTGTTCCTAGAAAAACTGGTCGGCGCACACATTCGTGCAGAACGATGTACTCAAGTTATAGTAAACTTGATGGATTGGAGGTGAAATTCGAATAATAGACTAGTCAATTTACATCGACTGATTGACTGCGTTTGAGGGAACATAGATTTTGATCTAGATTACGGTATAAACTGTTTAATATTATTGCTGTTTATAAGAGATTCCTTTATAAAAGCACTCTATTATCGAATTTTTAAAATTTTAGAATCTCGAATCGCTATCTCGCAGTGAGCAAACCAATATCGAAAGATGCTTTTGTCTAACAAAAACACATTTAACTACAAGCAGATTTTTTCTTACATGACCAAATTAAACTATCAAAGACTTAACAATTTAAAGTAAGTAGGATTTTCCATAACAAATGAAATCAATGATCGACGCTCATAATGTATTTCGGTTATTGTGTATAAAATTAATTAATAATTATTTAACAATTATTTTTCTATTCACATCTGGGCTTGTGACGAGGCGCCTCCAATCTCCATGTTCGTAATTAATATATAATTAGGTAATAAGCTTAATTACTATACCACATATACCTATCTACATTAAACTGCGCAAGAGTCTAATAAATTCTGTATCAATAACTGCGTAGTGAAAACGTTTATTGTGATAAATTGAGGGACAATTGAATTCGCGTCGGCAATCATTTATCATGATGTTTTATGAAGCTGTCGTTGTTTATCAGATAGAAAAACGCGTTTGTTTTAATGTCATTTCATTTTGAGCCTATATTTCGTCAGCGTCATCATCATTTTCTTCTCCAATAAACAGATAGGTTCTTAAACATGTCTCAAGAAATAATTATAGAAACCCACACCACTTCATTTCATTGTAGTCTTAAAAGTTAATAGATACAATATACAAAAACGGCTACACGGGTTGTTACGGAAAATTACTGTCTCAATCAAAATCAACATCAATCAACAATCTACATATTTTGATCAGCTGACAAATCCATATGGAACGGCAAATTCACTTGGTTGAACAATATTTTATTTATGTGATTGTTTTTCATAAATTAAACCACAGCATCATACGTTGAATACATTCATTACAATATACACGTTTATTACCGTCGATATTACAATGCGATTCTAAGTAAGCAAGTGATACTAAAATAGCCACAATTGACCCGGACGCTAGTATTTTAGTCGTCTAGGTTGCACAGAAGGTTGAGCAAATAAAACCGTTTTCATAGTAAACAACTTCAACTACAATGTGCTCATCCTTTTCCTATGCCATTAATTATTTGATTAGTATTGAACGTTCAAGTCTTAGTGACAAGGTATATAATTAGGTACTTCAGGATTTAAAGACTGTATTTTATATACAATGCGATACATTATAGTTAAATAAAAGTTGGTGTATTAGATATCATTTCCTGTTTCGCTTGAAGTTATGAATAGTGCTAAAAGCCACCACCACTTGCGGTGTGGAAGCGTGACAGTGCACTACAAGGCGTATAGCGGCGTCTCTGTTCCACACCCGCTATAATATTACTTTGAGACGTAGACCCGTCGGAGTATCTTTTTATAAGTAGTCCAGGAAATATTTTTGCTTTACTATTATGTTTAAACAGATCTATGTAAGAGACCCCCCACACTAGCGTTTTTCGAGCGTCGTCGTCGTGCCAGCGTCCGCGCAACATCCACCTGACGTCGACGCCGCGGCGACGCGACGCCAGCGCTGGCCGCCTGCCGAGCGAGCGCGGCGCTGACGTTGCGTCGGCGTCGCCGTTGTTGTTCACAAAAAACGTTGAACTGACAGCGCTAAATGGGCTTTATACACAGCTTTATAATATAACTCTCCGATAATCTTTTTAACTTTTACAAGCCTATCTGAGTACTATAGGACGATACGGAGCAATAGGCATTAGAAAACAGTTGATATAATAATCTTTGTACGTACTACGTTAATATGATTATATCACGCGAAAAACAATGTTATTAGTGGCTATTGTGAAGCATTGCGTTTGTTCAGTTGCTTCTAAAAATGACCTTTTGGTAGGACAATGTCTGATATATGGATTATTATAATTATAAATAGGTACACTGGTTGTATTGTTTAACAAATCACGGTTGGTTATAAATATGTGTTGTTATTTTAGCAGATTAAAATTGATGGTCGATGTTAGCGTTTTAAAATAGATTGAATGAAAGATAGTAAGATAAATATTAAGAAATAGGTAAATCAAATACCTTGTCATGACGAAACTTGCAATGATAAACATTAAAGTCACTCACTCACTCAATAAAAAATACAAATATTTAATCAAAGAAGCTCCACACATATAATAACTAGGATAGATAAATAAGAATTTAATTTTACTACAGAACACAAAAGAATTTAAAAAATAATAAAAGAATAAAATACAAATTATCTAAACATTTTTTTTAAACCGGCGATTGCCAGTACCATTGTAAAAACGATTTCCTTGTTCTAAATTTAAAACAGCGATATTGTCCCTCGCCACGGTGTAGTAGAGATTGAAAAAATACTACAAATCTATTATTGAATATTTTTTCTAACTATGTCTATTTAAGAATATTATAGTTCGACTTTAGAGGATACAAAATATTTTTACATTGAGTAATAACATTAAAAAATACTTTTTGGTAGCACCTACTTCATAGACACTACCAATTATTGTAGCCATATTCTATTTCAATTAAAAAACAAAAAAGGTTCTAAATTTAAGGTTCAAGACTAAAAAAAAATGGTATGTACGTAATTTTGATTAATTTTTATTATTTAATTAATGTTATGATAATTTAATACTTCGGGTGCTTTGTTTATGTTTATAAAAAAGGTAACTCTCGTATTTTATTCATTAACAATAATAACAATGGCTGCAGTATAGAGCATCGAAAAAACACTGAATTGAAAACCAAACAAATAAAATTTACAAATGAATGTTTAACTTAGCTTAAGATTGCATGAAGTAAAGCGATTTAATTATTCTTTGTAGATATATTGTAGGTAAACAGTAGCTAGCATGCGTAAGTAATTACCAATTCAAAATGTTTACGGAACAATTGCGACTTCCTCAACAAAACTTTACATTCTCGCTATCCTTATTATAAGTATAGCCTAACTAATAAAAACTAGAGACAAAATACATACTTAGTATATTCTACATTGTTTAACTAAGGATAGTGTTTTAGGGACTACATTGGATTAAACGATTGGTGAGAAGTAGCTTAGGACAGGACAATGTAGAGTAAATGGTAGACCTTTCCTTAGTTGTGAAACCCGAAAAGGTTTACTTTTTTCTCCTAGCCTGTGGTGTCCCACTGCTGAGCAAAGACCTCATAGGTTACTTACCTACATGAAAAAGGCGATCTAATTTTACTTTCTTCACTGAGTGATGTCACTCAGATTTTAATGAAAATTGAATATTCTGTCAAAAACCTTGTGTCTCGCAAGATAGTTACTTTTTTGCAACCTGTATCAAATTGCTTAGATGTGGTCGCAACGATTTGCCTAACCGCTCAACAAATATTCACTTAGCTTGCCAATTTTATTATGTTACGAATGTCATTATGGACTTTGACATTTTATTTATTCCAAGCACGAACGTTATCGAATAAAAATCCCCAGATAATTTTGTATAGTAATATCATTACATTTTCAGGTATTTCCTCATTTTAATTTTCCGAGGCAAAAGTGTTTATTTCTTATTTTAAAACACATATAAACAAGACAGAGGCATTGTAAACTGCATTGATTAATTTTACATGCTATCGGTAGCCATTATCTGGGTAGAAGTTCATGTTCTGTATTCCTAATCCCAAACATCAATATGGACATTCCTAAGATACTAACGACTTATGAAAGTCCGTTAACATTAACTTATCGCTGCATGTTTTTATCTGCTTACTAAGGCCAAGTTTAAACACACATAATATTTAATTTTAATGGAGACAAAATGTAGAGTCAAAGATTTAGTTTTTCATGTATGTATGTATGTATGTTACATGTATGTATGTATGTTACATACATACATGTACATGTATGTATGTATGTTAGTTTTTCACAAAATTATGTAAAAATGAATTATGACGTAACGATTGCAGCTACTTCTTTAGATGCATGCTTAAATTAACATTGGGCTTCTGTAGTTTATTAAACATGTACATAATTCAAAGGGAAAATATTCGATATGCCTCATGGTAATTTAGGATCAAGATAACGAATCTTCGAGAAAATTAACCAAACGCATAATTAACGGCTTCCCTTAAACTTATCTAAACTGGTTTTGAAAGGTAATCAGTAATTAACCATATTAACTTTGCACGGATAAGTACATAGATATAAAGTTAATTATTTTATCTTCGCCTTAAGTCGGAGGAAGTTTTAGCGTGACCCACTTCCAGTCATCAGGCATTTTATACCCATTTAAGGTAACTAAACTTTTAACTGAACTAGTGGCACAAGTATTAAAATTTAGCTGTATGTGCTAATGATATAGGGAAGGAAGGAAATTCTTCATATCGAATCAACGATCAGTTTAAGATAAATCGTAAAAAGTACTGAAACGTCGCATGTAATAGATTTTAATTAACCCTAGATATTTATGAGATTCTTCTTGGGTGTTTTCACTTGTTTTTAGCTCAATCAATTTCCGAATTTATGTCTTTAACTTAAAGTTGTAAAAGAAGAAATTAGTAATTGTCAATCAAAGGATGCAAGGCCAAACATTGGTCAAGATTTTGATATTAACAAATACTTAGATGAAGATCGATTTTTAGATATTTGGTTTGATAGAACTTCCAGTCTTCCACGTGCCTTTCGGCCTTATGATCAACATATTGAAATAAACTTAGAAACCATCATGTGCTCGCAAACTCAAAGGCCTAATTCAGTTGTCAGAATTCTTGTTGCTTCCTACCATTGAACAATGAGCAAGTGATAATTCTATAAACACCCTCACACCCGGCAATTATTATAAGTCACGTTAAATTAGAGTTTCATTACCACTTTATTACTTAACAAATATTTTCCATGGCAAAAAATGAGCTTGGAGACTTAAATCGTGACTAGAAGACAAACATAAATCAATATATTATTCATCTGTAAAATATCTATGTGAGTGATTCCATAAAATCGTAAATACCAATTAATTTTCGGTTGGCCGAGGAAGTCTAAAATAACAATAATTTTTAAATATTGCCGATTGTTTTTAAGTATATAAGCGTCATTAACATCATTACATTGGTAGTTGGCAGAAAAAGATCGCAATTACGATGCACCGACACAACATCCAGATTAAGAAACCGCAAATCTTTTAAAACTGTTGCAAGAATTACATAACGTTAAATATCAATATGCATTAATTTCGGTGTTGCGTTAACATCCTATTAGCCAGCCTTGATCTTCTGGCTTCGTAATCCAATTCGGGGGGAAACCCAACAGGCAAAAGTAACTAAAGTAAGAAAGGCTCATGTAAACGAGGCGAGAAATAACGAGCCAGTTGTGATACATTGCTGCTAATGATGTTTAACTTTTAATACTAGAGCTGCACAGCTCCGCAATGGATTGCAGCTCGTACGATATTTCCCACCTTGTCTGAGTAAACCTTAACACCCGAGGTAGGTATGTACTTATGTAGGAATGTTCAAAATAAATAAAACAAAAGAAACTTACTTTTAGAAAGCGGCACATCGGGAGATTTCCTCAACAAAGGTGTCCATTCGGATGCAGATTCGGCCTGCTTACTCAATGACACTGAATCTAATGATCTCGTCACTAACACTTTTCCTAGCAAATTAGCGTTGAACATTTTACTTTTTAACGAATTCCACTACACAATAGCTTATTCGAACTCCTTTCTCTATCTAAACTCGAAAACAATCAGTCCAAAATTTTCGGTAGCTCTCCAAAACAGTTTCTTGTATCTAAATTGGCATATACGAGGTTAAGGTTCAAATCAGGAGCAGTACATCCTTCACCAAGTCCTGAGCCACACTGACCGTCCTACATTATACAATATTAATTAAAATTACTGGGTACTGATAACGAAAGTACACAATTATTGATATAAACTAGGGCTATCCCCACATTACTGTGCCTCATTACTTAATTAGATTGACTTGTTTGTTGTAATCAGGATTAAAAAGGAGAGTTTACGCTATCTTCATTAGTTACGAAGAAAACAAAGAAGGTCGTACTTTGATAAACATCGTTTAGTTCAGAAGACTTGCTATGAGCAGTTTGAGCCCTTAATTCAGGACCTTAGACTTGCTTTTGTGGAAGCGAGATACTGTAATAAGAAGCATAGTGCGCCATCCAACTTTCTCGCAATAATCCTGTTTAAAGAGTTAATGAGTACGTTACTAATTAGGGTACCTACTGTAAATGACTTTCGAAACGATAAAGAAATTCAAAATTTTCCATTTGACAATAAAACAATTACCAATGTTTACTAAACAATTTAATAACGAAAACTAATTAACGTACTAGAGTAACCCTAGGAAATGTACCAGTTACATAGTTCGCAAACTCGTATTTACTATGTCGTTATGGAAAAATACTTCTCCCTATCGCTAGTAAACAAACAGTAGGATAAACTTGACACAGATAAAATGATAGTAACGATTAATACTATCTTAAACAAATACAGCAACAGTCTAACGATTTATTTTAAAACGTCACGGTTTTGAACTTAAAACAATAAGATCAAGAGTTCAACGAATGAACTCTCAAGGAATATTTCCGATCCTTTTGAATAAATTAGTGCCTTATCAACATTCCAACCTATGACTATACGAGTATCGGTGCAAGCTATATGCACTTATGGTTTAGTAGTTATGTTAATTGTGGAAATATTTTACATTCTGAAGGAATCTAAATTTATTAATGCATCATTTTGTAGTCTAACATTAATGCATATCTGGCCGGTCTGATAAATTGAATCTATACTTCTTGGTAAACTATATTGTGATACGTTTAGACGAGGTCTGTGGGACGGGCTCAAATAAATTAACAATATTGGTACACTAAGAAAGGAAGCGATGGAAGGAAGGGTAGAGAGGCTTTTTCTTGTAAAGCGGCAGAAATGCCTAGGCCGTAAATATTCTATAAGATCAACAGAAAATTACGGTGATCAAATATTTAAAGGCATGACCTTTCATTTTCAAGAAACTCTACGAACGCTATTACCTAAAATTGCATTTGCAAATACGAAAGTGGTTCGCAAAATTTGCTTTACAATCGTCGACAAACACAGGAATAAATCTATAGAAAATGGCATCGCAAATAAAGGGCTATTGGCAGTTCAAACAAGACTCTGATAACCTCAGTTTGAATTCAACGTTGTATAGATCTAGACACACGGCAGTGTGTCCGCCAAGTTCGATACAGTCTACAATCACCTACAATGAAGAGAATATTCCTGCTTCTAATATTATTTGCTTTAAGTTCTGCACAAGATGTACCCACAGACTTAATTATTGATGTAATTCACGCGGCTGGTAGATCGTCTTCTGTTATTGCTAAGCTGTGCTGGAGTCCAAGTAAGTTAGATGATGGAGTGGCTACTATAGAATATTGACTGATATCTTTATATTCTATAGTGTCTTTAGACTCAGACTCGGATTGAAGGCAAAAGTACCGCATGCAGATCGCAGAATACAGCGCAAAAGAGGAACGACGAAAAAAACAATTCTCGATCCTCGCGTATTCTTTAAGTTTTTCAGCTACTTATCTTCAATATCATATTATGCCTAACAGCTAGGTTAGGCATAATATGATTGTGTGTTCCCCAGCAAAAATATAATCACAGTATCTATAAGAGTACTTACGGTTCACGGTAGAGTTTAGAACAAAAAGAGAAATCAAGAATATTATTAAAGTGAAGGCGTTTATGACGCTAAATACAATATATTGCTAAGTCATTATTTACAACATCATTGCATAATACTAATGAAACCAATTATTTCCATTGACTCTGTAATATGGTGTTTTATTAATTGGTTTTATCCTTTACGTACATACGAGTTTATTTGCATTTCCTAAACATACGTCACGAAAAGTGTTTTACGTATGTCATACAAATTGTCATTCTTTGAAATCCTTTGATCTATACTCCATTTGTTTAGGTAATTAACTAAATGTAAACAATTTTGGTATGTCTTTTAAACAAAATGTGATCTTTAAAAATGTAAAATACGTTTTACAACTTGAAATACATTCAGATTTTCTAAAACTATAGTTAATTGATTTCTAAGCAGTAATATTCAAATTAAAAATTATTTCTTTGGTTAAAAAGTAACGCCAAGATTGTTTACATTTAGTTAACTACCTAAACAAATGGAGTATACGTAGATCATAGGTACCTACTAAGGAAAATCAGTATTGAGTATACGTATGTATTTTTACCGTTGCGTCTTATATTCAACGGCAGAGTCCTACAAAGTTGTTGATTTCGAAAGTTCTCAAAGTACGAATCACGGACAGCCGTTCATACTTTTTTCCAAATGTTTATCTTTTGTTTTAGCTAAGATCCTGAAGTTTTATTCGACGCTAGCTCAAGAATACACTCAACTTACTACTGGTGAAGTTGTGAATGGGGAAGATGCTCAGTTTTATGATGAAGAGCATCACGCCGTGTTCCTGGCCGACTTGGAATGTCCTGATATTGTGCAATACTTCGAAAATGTTAGTCCACAACCAGTTCCTCCCATTAATGTCAAAAAGCACTTAATACAGTGATAGCGTCAATGACTGGCCTGTTGGTCTAGTGGTTAGTGGCTCTGACTGCTATACCGGGGGTCGTGGCTTCGATCCCCACCCAGGACAAATGTTTGTGTGATGAGCACGATCATTTATCCTGTGTCTGGGTGTTTTTTTATCTATAATATGTTAATCAGTAGTCTAGTTCTCATAATACAAGTTACTCTCATTTATTTAATTTGAGACTAGATGGTGTTGAGAGAATGTTGAGGAATATTATTATTTATAATGACTAGAATGTTATTTGCGCTCATTCTAAAGGCATTTGTTACAAATGAGACAATATTAACAGTAGTTATAAGGGGCAAGACGTTCATTATAAAACAACTTTTATCGGGCCCATTACTCGTGTAGGTAAAACATTATAGCACAATGGAATCTATATGTTTTACATTGAATATCATAATATTAGTTTTAGCTATTAAAACAAAAAATGGTAAAAAGTAACCTATTTTGAGTACTAACAAAGTGTTAATTTTGTTCAATCAGAATCTCGCAAGAAATTTCTTCCGCGCACCCTTCCGATGGATTCTTTTTGCGGACTCTCTCAATAAAAGCCAGGATATTGTACCAGAAGAAATCTCTAAAATCGACCTGCTTGTTGATTCCGAAGTAATTGTCATTGTAAGGAACAATGACATATACGAAATGCACTTCAGTACGTATAAAGCATAAAACATTATAATTCATGTTTTAAGGAACTGTTCTTTGAAATGCGGATTATTATTTTCAGTTTACAAAATCAGCTCCAATAATTCTTGGAGAACGGAATTTTACGGTACTTGGGATGCGACAAACGGGTTACAAAAGTCCAAACACATCCTTGAGACGACGGCTTTAAGGCGTTTGGACATCGAAGGATTTGAGATCGCCATTTGTTACGTCATCACAAACAATGAGAGCATTAACCATTTAACTGACGGAGTGTAAGACCGTTACCCATACATATGTCGTAGAGCAAAAAACGAGATCTCATTATAATTGAATAACAATATTGACAATAAGCATCTCGTTATGATGTTGTGAAATGAGACAAGTAGCACAGATTTACAGTAACTAACAGTTGTTTATCCAAATCTTGGATTAAAGGTTAAAGAGGAATATCTTAAACCTTAATCAGTTTTCTAAGAAATACCCGTTTGGATAATCGATCTTTTAAAGGTTACATTTAAAATTTAGCCTTCGTAAGTTGGTAGTCCCGAAACTTCAAAAGTGGATCAAGTTGTAATGTTGGCACAACATTATTAAAAGTAAATTGATTTCTTTTTTTGTTAGTCTCTTGGCCAGTATTAACTATTTAGCAATCTCAAACTGTGCTATGGGATAAACCCAACATTACTATTGCAGCCAGTTGCAAAACTGACCGAGATATAATTGACCACTGGTTTTTTGCTTTTTTATTATAGGGACGATCACGTTGATACAATTACGAAAGTGAACTTCCCCACTTCGAACCACTTACTGGATTTCCTTAATGCGACAAGGAAATATATTTTTGCTGATACTTGGGGCTACCGAGTCAATGGGACTTGGAATGGTATGACAGGGTACTTGGTACGGGGGGAAGTTGAGATCGGAGGTAAGTATTAATAGATTAAATGAAGCTTATAATAGATGAGTTTATTTTTCCTGATGACGTAATAAGGAAAATCGATAATAACGCTTTTTGCTATAAAAAGGCGTAAAGTTGTTCTATCAAAGACAAGATGATGATTTATATAAACTCATTTGCTTTTCAGGATCTCCAATGTTCTTCACATTTGAAAGAATATCAATAGTAGACTACATAGCTAGTCCAACACCAACCCGTTCAAAATTCGTTTTTCAGCAACCAAAGTTATCTTACGAGAACAATTTATTCTTACTTCCCTTTAATACGACAGTTTGGTACAGCACCTTGGCATTAGTCTTCATAGTCTATCTGGTACTGCTCATGGTCGCCAAATGGGAATGGACAAAAACCAAGGATGAGATTGAAAAAGTATGTTTGAATTATTATCTTATTTCCAGTGCAAACAAGTTGCCAATCTACGTAACATAACGGGATAATGTAATAAAGTTGAGGTTAAAAAAATATAACACTGTTTATCACTCAGATTTTTTGATAGCTTCATTTTGTTAGTACCGTTTCCGGGAAATTCTCATCGTAAAGTAATATATACCACAGTATTTAGTATAATGAGAATATATACAGTATACAATAAATACAGTAAGAAGACTTTATATAAACGGGCGCAACGGAAGTTATGCCTAAGCTGTCTCTGTGTGTGTCGCAGTGACGAACGGATGGTATGTTGTTGATCTAATTAAAACGCTGTAATGGGGCAGCAGTGGACTGCAACGGGCTGATGATGATGATGATGAAGGGGCAGTATCGCTGTTACGTATCTCGCGGCTGCAGGCATTTATTTTTTAGAAACGGCCGAGTTAAACTACTGCATGTATTTGAACTGTAATAATAAAATAATACTCTGTTAATGGAAATGTTCTGTTTTAGAGACAAAGAGATTCGGGCGTCCTAAGGGCCAATCTCTCAGACGTTATCATTTTAATGTTTGGGGCCGCGTGCCAACAAGGAAGTCCTTGCGAACTAAAAGGTGATCGCCATATTAATAACAATTAGTGATCATAAAACAATAAATCTCGCCCTTGATCTAGTCTTACAATACTCATTATAATTAAATAAAAACCATTCAATTAAGTGTTATGAATAATTTTATAACGGTTAATGGCCAGTGTATTTATTTATGTAGATATTTACAAGACCTATTTCCGTACCTGTTTCTTTATACCTTTACAATAATAGAAACTCTTTTATCCTATAATTCCAGATTGCTATGATTGTTTGACAACGTATACCTAGTACGGTCAGCATCTAAGTCGATTGACACATGTAGATTTTCAAACGAACTGTGCACAATCAAAAATGAATTTCGGTTTAGCTATTGGGTAACAAAATAGGGTCGACACCTGATATAGTTAAAACATACTAAGCACCAAATCCTGCATGTCATAGAAAAATAATGACACTGTGTAAATCGGTTTGTGTTAACCGACTTCTGATGCTGACTGTACATTTATTTTTTCGATTCATTATTTAACTTATAACCATTTTTATACACGGTCAGGCGTCCTTCTCACAAAAATTTAATTATTCTGGCATTATCATCTTCCATTCATCCACAAACACATCAAGATCTGTATTTGAGTTTAGGAGAGCATTAATGGTACATACAAATTCAAGACATGTTTCAGGATCCTTAGGTCGAGTGGTTATGCTGGTGCTATTCCTGGCCCTGATGTTCCTCTATACGTCATACTCGGCCAACATCGTGGCTCTTCTACAATCCAGTTCGTCGCATATCAAGACCTTGGATGACCTACTCCATTCAAGGATCAAGTTTGGAGTTCACGATACTGTTTTCAATCGATATTATTTTTCGGTGCGTATTCAATTTTTTGTCTGAAGCTGAATGTGGGTTGCTGAAAACAGATCTCAATGGCTTGCACTTGGAGAGGCCTATGTCTGGAAACTCCAAACTAAAAATTGAATCATCATCATCAGCCGACGACAATGATTCAATTTTAAGTTTCACTCACACTTTTTAGTTTTACTCATATTACTCCAAGGATCTTCTGGCACGTGGCCAAAATTGAAGCTAATGCTGTCGTATATGAATAGCCACCTCTTTAGAAAAACAGTTGATTGGATTCTTGTTATAAATACGCAAGCCAGCGTCCTAATGGTAATGTTATCCACTTGCCAAAAGATCCTTGTAGCTCTTTAACCATATTTTTACAAGTATATGCAACCTTTTATCTGTTTTTAAGCTCATGCCTTTCCTTTAATAAATCTTTGCATTTAAGTTAATGAAAAGGCATAACATAAAATATTTATAGAATTTTGATATTACAGACTGCAACTGAAGCGACCCGGAGAGAAATTTATTTGAAGAAAGTCGCACCACCAGGCAGTCCTCCGCGATTCATGACAATGGATGAAGGCGTATTAAAGATACGGAAGGTTAAAGATTCTAAACTTATTTCTATTTTACCATGTGATGAGAAGGGACGAGAGTCATGTGACTAAAAGAGTGATGAGTATGAATGTTGATGGATGGAGAGGAAGGGGAAGGCCAAAGAAAAGATGAATGGATTGTATAAGGAATGATATGAATGAAAAAGGGGTAAAAGATAGGCACCAGCATTTTAATTAGTTGATAGGGGAGAATGGAAGAAAAAAACGTGTTGCGCCGACCCCAAGTAAAATGGAATAAGGGCTGGAAGATGATGATTTCTATTTTAACATATTCTAGGACAGAATCAGTTCTTCAAAACTTCTCCTTTTGCAGGGTTTATTTGCCTTCCACATGGAAACTGGAGTCGGATACAAATTCGTGGGAAAATATTTCAATGAGGGAGAAAAGTGTGGGCTTCGGGAAATACAGTATCTGCAAGTGATCGATCCTTGGTTGGCTGTCAGGAAGAACACGCCATTTAAAGAAATGTTTACTATTGGGTAATTATAACTATCAGTATTTTAATGTTGTATTAAGCTGTCCTATGTACAAGACTGTTGTTCTAGTGGATGTGAGACGGTACACTACACTACACGTATTGTCTTGCTTTCACAAAATTCTTTTTTTATTCGGGGGAATCCTCATGGATTTTCCCCGCTCTGGGAAGGCCTAGGCGGTAGTGTTGGACTTTTGCTGGCTAAAACTACCGGACTTTTTCACCCTTCTCTTGTACCAGGGACTATGAGAATGTGATGCAAAGGTCCGCGATCCCCGAAATGGCAACTATTTTAAGTCCTACTTTTAGTAAGTACGCTGTTCATCATAGAAAACGACAAAAAATTGTTACACTTTTTCAGAACCAGACGCATTCTAGAACACGGCCTGCAATATCGGGAAAATCACCTGATGTACGAGAAACGACCGAAATGTACTGCAGGAGGTTCCAACTTTGTATCAGTCAGCATGGTTGACTGCTACCCAGCTGTCTTAATCCTAACCTACGGAACTATACTCTCCCTGTTCCTATTAGGGTTCGAAATATTATTCCACAAAAGACAAACATTGATACACAAGTTAAACTGTTTGAAACGTAATTAAAAGCATTAGGGCTACCCTAACTGCCATTTACCAGTCCACTTTCCATAATCGCACTGATTGCTCATCGATTAAAATACAATTACACATAAACTCCTTACACTGAAACATAAATAAAACCTTAGGTAAACGCATAAGTAGTAGGATCACCCTTTCATTAACGTAACTGTTTATAACCATGTATTATAGGCAATTAAAGAAAAGGGAAAAACGATTAGCTTAGAAGCAAATATTCCTTTAGCACACTTAGAACTGTCCGGTAGTCTCACTTATAAATTCACGTTTCCTAAGTATTGTGTAAGTACACGTGAAGATAAAATGAAGTCACCACTTTTCTTCATAATTATATTATTTGGTTTGAAAAATTGTGTTTCAATTTCTACCCGTAATAATGAACTAAAAATGATTGTCGATTTGGCCCAGTCTTATGATAAACCTACTTCTGTTGTTGCTAAAGTTTGTTGGAAAACCTGTAAGTATTACAATTTTATAATATATTTTTTTAAACTTGGGGGATTTTATCCTATAACTAATAGACTTATTTATTTTATAGCTGAGAAGGTGAAATTGGCCACCATGTTGGCAACTGCAAAAACACCAAGAAATATTGTATTTTTGGTTAAAGAGGAAACCGTTAAGTACACGAAACCGAATAATGATATTTTGTTTGTGATCGATTTAAGCTGTGAAGATGTCCATTCTTTCCTTAAGCAGGTAGGTGCCTGAAATTGAATTTTTGCATATCTCTATAAAAATATATCAGAACTATTGCCTTTGTGGAAGCAAGACGGGGCACTATACAAATAACAGTGTCTTGTCTTCACAAACAGCATCTGAGACTCACCAGAACTCTCATTTTATGGGATCGCTTTGTTCATCATCGGATCTTATTGCATTAAATCCTATTATATTTTAGGGAGAGGAGAAAAAGTTATTCACAAAGCCCTACCGATGGTTAATGCTTGATACATCTAAAGAAGTTGAAGATGAGATCCCGTACGAACTAGAAAACATTAATATTTTAATTAATTCAGACGTTATTGTAAAGGAAGAAGTGGATAACGAGGAATTCGAGCTTAAGTCAAGTAAGATTATTGATGAAACTTACTTGTTAACTTAACCTAATCCTTCGCTAATCAAGATATTCTTACAGTTTACAAAATAAATACTGGACGCGAATGGATTAGCAGACACTACGGAACATGGTCGTCTCACGATGGACTTAAGCTAGCAAAAGATAACAATATTTCAAATGTTATAAAACGTAAAAACTTAAGAGGAGAACCCGTGACTACGTCTGTTGTGATATCAAATAATAGAACAAAAACTGATATACTTGATTTAAGGTAAAAGAAAATAAATTTGTGTATTCCAAATGAAGTAAATTCATAAGGAAGTAAATTCTTATGAATTTACTTCATTTGGAATACACAAATTTATTTTCTTTCACAAATTTATTCTCTTATTACACAAATTTATTCTCTTAATTTATTTGTGGGTTTAAGAGCAAGTACACGTTAGGCGTTTTGAAACGCACGATTTAAGAACCAGTAGTTCGTATCGAGGTATACCTAATCATGTGTTCCTTCCGTGTTTCGGAAAGTACGTAAAAATGTGAAACGCCGAGAGTCCAATGTGTACCCGCTCTAAGGGTGTTACCTACCACACCGATCGATCGGTCGTCGATCGGCGGTAACGATCAAATGTTGATCGATCAATTTGTATGATAGAAACTATCGATCGACGTAGAATAGTCCACCATCATTCGATGCCGTCGATCGACAATCGATCGATTGGTGTGGTAATACCCTAAGTTACTCGGCAAATATCTTAAAGTATCTTACGTACATAAATAATAACCTATAGCCTTCTTTCCAGTGATATCATGATAGACACTGCCTCCAAATCATCGTACCGTATCATCTATAATCTCCATTACTTCATGAACTCCACAGCGCGACTCTCGTTTACTGATACTTGGGGCTACTACATAAATAATACTTGGAACGGAATGATGGGAGACTTACATCTTGTTAAAGCTGATTTGTGCGGTAATTCCAACATTTTCATATGCTGCCTGCTTTATTAACTTTATACCTATTAGGTTCTACTTAATAATTATTATTGAATCAATGGAAAAGACTTGAAACTATTGAGTAAATATATTTATTTTTGCTATGCTATGTTTGAATAGCGATATAAGTGATCCCACGGTTCTGGCAAATGCGCTGTGTGTTAGTGTGTTTTTCATCGGTGTAAGCTAGACATATCTTTACCCTATGCCCTGGGGGTGGAGCGATATCATTATAAGCCCGCCACACATTCCCAACATTGCAACTCCTGAAAGCCAGGATCTACAATAAAACCAACGAATTCCTACCACCTAACCGTTTACCCTCGTTATGTCCTAAGGAAATGAACTGTTTTGGAACCATTCATTAAATTTTCACCATGAAAAAGGAAGTATGCATTTGTTTTTACTAATTTCTGTATACCACCAGGTACCGTGTTGTTCATGACCCAAGAACGTGCAACTATATTAGAATTCCTGATACAGCCAACCCCAGTGAATTCGAAGTTTGTGTTCAGACAACCACCGCTCTCGTACCAAAATAATTTATTTCTATTACCTTTCACAACTAGTGTATGGTACTGCGCTGCGGTGTTTGTTCTTATACTTACGTTTATACTGTATATTAACACTAAATGGGATGTCAAGAAATATGAGGAATATAACAAGGTAAGGACCGAAATAGCGCTACAGGCAGTAAAATGCGTTGTCTCGCTTACACAATGGCGACAGCCTTTAAGAGCTCATGGTACAGACGCAGAACGGTTAATCAAATATGTATTTTTCTATTATTTGATGATTAAATTGTCAATTGTTTTTAGCAAAAAATGGACCAAACATGTTTGCCACCAACTTGGAGTGATATTATGATTTTTGTTTTAAGTGCTATTTCACAACAGGGAACCTCTAATGAATTAAAAGGTTTGTTCTTTTCTCATTGTTTTCTAAAGAATAATATTAAATAATTTATACATTGTCTTTTTCTTTTATTTCAGGCACATTGGGGCGCTTTGTAATGTTCATAGTGTTTCTAGCATTCCTCTTTATTTACACCTCATACTCTGCAAACATCGTCGCCTTACTGCAATCTACCTCAAACCAAATTCGAACACTCTCTGATTTGTTAAATTCGAAACTAGAACTTGGTGTGGAAGATGTTGCATACAACAAATATTATTTTTCGGTAATTGAATGTGGCCTTTTTATTTAAATACTTGATAAATTATTTTTTAATGATTGCAATTGACGTTTTTAGCCAGCGTATGCTGCACGTGATCCGAAATTAAAAGCTATTTACGAAACGAAAATAGCGCCAAAAGGTACACCGAACTTCATGAGCATTGAAGAGGGTGTCAAGAAAATGCAGAAGGTAATCAATATCATCATCATTCCCGTGCTCTTATCCAATTATTATTTGGAGTCAACGCAGCATGTCTTCTTCTTCCACACTTTCCTATCTGACGTCATCTCGCAAGTCTCACTCTTTGCAGCCATATCATCTTTCACACAATCCATCCATCGTTTCTTTGGTCGTCCTCTTCCCCTATAGCCATCCACATTCATGTCCAGCACCTTCCTTACCATGTGATCAAGAAGGTAATCAATATCCAGTAATATTTTCTTACGTTGACGTACCCACTAAAATTTTGCGTTAACTCGGATAAGTTCAATTTAAGCGTCGACCAAAACTCTTAAATGTAAGGAAATGGCATGACTCTCATTCGGGAAGTTTGTTACGCCGTTTCTTCTCCCGTAACAAAAGCACAGGAAGCGGTGAAGGGTGGGCGATGGGATGCTGTCTGTCTATTATCATTTTGATGTTTCAAAAACTGCTACATTGTAGCCTTATTTGAATAAATGACTTTTGATTTCAATACATTTGAGTGATTCAACCAGCGTTTGTAAAATTGACACTCGTCTAGAGATACCGTTTTTTTTTTGCAGAAACCTTTTGCCTTCAACATGAATTTAGGCGTTGGATACAAAATAATCGCATCGTACTTTCAAGAACATGAGAAATGTGGACTTCAAGAAATAGATTACATTCAGGGCAACCATCCGTGGTTGAGTTGCAGAAAAACTACGCCTTTCGTCGAATTATATAAAGTCGGGTAGGTGATCTTAACTTAATTAATGTTTGACGCCTAATTAAAATATCTGAGTGAATAGATGGTGCTTACAATGGCTGATTGAAAAATGAAATAGGTACTAGATAAGTTAAGCTTCTTAGAAATAAGTATCTATATCTCTCCCAGGTTTAGTCGACTTAATTTCTTTCGTGCTTACTAATAAGCTAACATTTGGATCCTGTAAACAGAACCTCAAATTAGTTTTTTTGAAATCAGAGCTTTTTCTTATTCAAATATAAAAATTAAATATGTATTAACTGAGTTCATCCATTCTTAACTTGTTAAACTCGTTCACATTTTTTCTAGTCTCATGCGGATACAGGAACACGGTTTGAGTGACAGAGAAAACAATTTGATATACGCGAAGAAACCAGTCTGCACGTCAATGGGCGGGAGCTTCGGTTCAGTAAACATGGTGGACTTCTATCCAGTGCTGCTCATGTTGTTGTATGGAATGATATTCGCTTTAGCTTTGCTTGCAGCTGAAATATTCGTGCATCGCCGCAAGCAGAAGAATTTGCGTGCTTATGAAGTTCAATGTGAATAAATATAAATGGAAATGCTCTGAGTAATGTTACTTCTTGAAGTATTTTGAATTAGTTTGTAGATAATTTAAACTTTTGTGTGCCTTAATAAAGAAGGTTTTCAGATTTTAAGCTATAACTAATTTATGTATCCTGCAAAATAAGAAACACTCCTGTATTTTAAACAACATTAAAGCACTTATGAAACTTTTTTTTTTATTTCGTAGGTACATACAAGTACATTTTTCTCCTCACCTACAAACAGCTCGACATCTCTAATCCTAACCCAGTCTAGCCAATCTCGCCATAACATTTCCATAGCAGCCAGGCAGTCTGTCGCACCTACATTATAGCTCCGTTATCGCAGAACCGGTAATTACGCGGGAATCGATTACTCACAGTCTGTATATCTCGAGTGATGTACGACCGGTGAAATAGCAATTAAGATAAACACTGGCCAGTGGGCACTGCCCTAGACATCGGTGGCAGTAAACTAGATTCCTGTGTCCCTGTTCTTAATATGAATTATTTACATGACATTTTGTAGATGATAACATACCAAACCACCGCGTTTGGTATGTTAAACTGGTGTTCGATTTTTCTAAAAGAAAATAGGTCAAGCTGTTTGATTGAACTGAATTCATATGAATGGGAAGTTATTTTATTCAAATAGAACTAGGCTGTGAGAGCTGAATAAAATTCTCAAAATTAGAATCATACTTAATGGTTTTTTTTATAGTAGTAGTAGGCAGTAGTCGCCCCTGAAAACTCAAAGCTGATGGATGTATAGGAAGGGGAAGACCACAAAAAAGATGGATGGATATTGAATTGTATAAAAGGAATGATATGAATGAAGGAGTAAATGATATTGTGACGTCTGATAGGGGAGAATGGAAAAAAGAAACGTGTTTTCGGCCGACTCCAAGTAAAATGGGATAAGAGCAGGAAGATGATGAGTAGTCGCCCTGCTTATAATTTACTTTGCAATTCCACGGCTGAGGGGAAAAGGGAGGTAACATTGTGATGGCTGTTTCAAGAACATACTAGATTTAGACATAAAAAAAACAATGTACTCTACTTATTGATAAAGAAAATTCCGCAACTTATATCGACGTCATTAATACCTTGCCTCTCAACTTCCAATCAAGGAAACCTCATCCGTGAATTCTAAATCGATATGTATCGATTTACTTCAAAGGAAATGAGGTCGATAATGATCTAAAATGCGAATAAATACCGACAGATAAGATATGAAGTTAACATTATTCATAGAGATAAGGTAATCGGAAATCACGATATCATAATTATAACAATTCAGTCACAAAGTAATGTTTTGTTTGTACAAGATGGATCGTAAAGTTGTGTTTTTAGTGGTACTTTTTTGTCTTGTTAGTTTAACTACAGGTAAGTTTCCTATTTTAATATCTACTCATCCATCCAATGTATTACTGGAGTAACCTACTACATTTTTAGACAAATAAAGTAATGGGGGAATACCCTACAGAATGATAGTTATAAAAAAAAAATATTGCGAAAAAAATTCAATTATTACTTTATTATTACTAGCCTGAGATGTCCCACTGCTGGGCAAAGGCCTCCCTACTCTTCTTCCACTTGCCTCTCTCAAGAGCCACGGTTGACCAGTTTGGTAGAAATGAATCCAGGTCATCTCGCCATCTCCGCCTGGGTCTGCCTCGCTGACGTTTATTATGTACAAGAGACCATTCGGTAGTTATTTTGGCCCATTGGTTTATTGGCAGACGACAGACGTGCCCAGCCCAGTTCCATTTTAGCGTGGCAGCTTTTTGAGTAACGTCTACAATTTTTGTTGTGGAACGGATCACGGTGTTTTTTATCCGGTCAGTAAGTTTAATGTTCAGCAGGCTCCGTTCCATTCCTCTTTGGCAAACCTCGAGGGCGGATCTCTGCTGACAAGTCAAAGACCATGTCTGTGCGCCATATGTGAGGATGGGGAGAATGCAAACGTCCATGAGCCTCTTTTTAAGGGAAAGAGGAAGTTTACCCTTCATAAGGTCTTTCATAGACCAATAGCTCCTCCAGGCATTTTCCGTGCGTCTTGCAACTTCTTTCTCTTGTCTTGCCTGGAAGGAGACTATTTGGCCTAGGTAGAGGTACTCGTCGACGTAGGCAATCTCCACCCCCTCTAATGAGATTTTGTGATGAGTGCTGTTTGTCATCACCTTGGTCTTTGACATGTTCATTCGAAGCCCGACCTCGAAACTTGCCTTGCTAAGATCTTCAAGCATCTGCGTTAACTCGGCGGCTGAAGAAGAAAAGAGGACAATGTCGTCAGCAAATCGAAGGTTAGACAACATCTTTTGGCCAACGACAATGCCCCTCCTCGCCCAGCTTGCTGCCAGCGTTTGGAAAACCTCCTCTAGCACGGCTGTGAATAATTTTGGGGACAGTGGATCTCCCTGTTTGACACCTCTGTCTATGGCAAACAATGGACCTGTTGTAGAATTTACTTTGATGGCTGCAGTGCTATTTTTGTAAATATTTTTTATTATTTGAATGTATGTGTCATGGATATCCTGTTTTTTCAACGCTTCAAAAATTGAGCTGTGGTTAACACTATCAAAAGCCTTACTGTAATCAACAAATGCCATGTAAATAGGAAGCCGATACTCTAAATGTTTTTCTATTACTTGATTGATGGAATGAAGATGGTCGGTTGTGGATAGACCGCGACGGAAACCGGCTTGCTCTGGAGGTTGATGTCTGTCGAGAGACTCGGAAATGCGATTCTCGATTGTTTTAATAAACGCCTTATACAGGTGCGACACTAAGCTAATAGGACGGTAATTCCCAATATCTGTCTTATCACCCTTTTTGTGGAGAAGAACAATCTCTGCGTGGCAAAAATTTCTTGGTAGGATTCCGGTTTTTAGAATGTTGTTAAAGAGATTAGTGACATGTTGAAGAAGGACGGGCTCTCCAATTCTTAAAATTTCTGTGGTTATTCCATCTGAGCCGGGACTCCTACAATACTTCATACTTCGTAGTGCCTCGTGTATTTCCGTAGCGGTAAATGGCAAGATGTCCTTAGAGTATGAGAAATTGGTAGTATCTGGTGTTTCGCTACTGGGGGACGAATCGCTGTACAAGGTTTTATAAAATTCAGTACAAATATCTAAAATTTTTCCTCTATCTGTATGCTTCTGTCTGCTTCTTTAAATTCAAATGTTGCTATAAAAATAAAGATAAGGGGAAGTTTATTTTTTTTAAACACTTTAAAAAAGCTAGTCTTTTCCGGATTCATTTCCGGTTTTCGGGTTGTATTTACAAAGTAAGATTAGGTACTCCACGTTCTTTTTTAATGTTACTTACTACTCTAGCTCTATGCCGTTTAATCCATGTGAGTTGGAAGTGTACCTATAAATATCACACGCACCAATAGCAATACTTAAAAGAATCATAATTATGGATCACATGAGGCTTATTCTATGCGAAGATCGAAACCGCGGTATGTCACACGTGTGAGTGGTGCCCTAGTACACCACTCTGCTATAAACATGGACCAGTATTGTAGAGTAGCCACTTATTGATAGTAAAAATAAGTGAAACATCATTTAGTCTTTTAAAATTTTTATACATATGTAAGCAGTGTTAAACAATCGTCTTCGCTAGTGTACAAGGGTTTCATTTCTCGTAAATGATATAAAAACCCATATAGGTAGGTAGATACTTAGACTGTTCAGATGTAGAGAATATTTAAATCTCATTTTTGTTCACTTATTTTTGTCATAAACTTTATTTTCAATATATTTAATTACAGGACAACAATTACGGTGCTATGCTTGTGGATTTTCGAATGTAGACGTGGATCAATCATGTCTAACAATAACAAACAGTACCAATATTGTTAACTGCCCGCACCAGTATTGCACAATATTGAGGCAAGAGATGGTGGTAAGTTGAAGTTCTTATTGTATTTCACTCGTCTATACTCAAAGGCAATTTAAAATAAATCTACAAGGCGCTTCTTCTATTTTTAAGTGATTGAAGCTCATGAGCCACTTAAGGCCCACTTAATTTAAACCTGAGTTCCATTTGAACATATAGGTACCTAGCTTTCCAATTTTTATTATTATTGAAACAGTCTAAAACTTGATACTTACAACAAGAATGAAGCAATAAATATCGATTATTTTATCTATCTAAAGAAGCCACCTATCCAATCATCCACCTGGCACAGTGCCGAATTCCTGAGTCTTTTTGCGCTACGCTAGAAATTTTACTTCGATGTTATCTTGTCACTGACAGTTGTGACACTTCCTAGATCTTGATTTGAATTTGAAAAAGATTTTATATGTTAAGAACGCACTTTAATCACAATCCACTATATCAAGACTTTATCAGATTGCTATAAATTTAAATAATAACGATATACACAACAAATACCGCTACCATTTACTAAAATTATACATTGTATTTAGATATTTATCTTGCTTTTTTCAGGACCCAACTGGAGTGGTATCCAGTTTTACACGTGGTTGTGAATCGAACCCGGTATTCCTCAACCATGAAATTCAAGACACGCATTTCAGGACCTATTATAGAGCTTGTACGAGCTCACTTTGTAACATAGGTCAGTATATTTTCAACTATTTTTAGAATAAAATAATAGTCTGGTGTTTTTGTATATAAATAACAACTAACCAACTTTTTTGATCTAGGGAATGGTATCGAGTCTGTAGGCGGATCAAACTTGTCGCCTGTTCCTCTTTACAATGGAATAAATCTTCTGGTTCCGGGAACGGCAGCCAGCGGTGCTAACTTGCAAATAAGCCTTATAGCCTTTATCCTAAGTATTTTGATTTTCAATATTATGTAACTATGAAGTCTGAAACGGCCAGAATCGAGGGTATATAAAAGGTCTTATCGTATACAGAACCTATCCTTTAATATTGTTAACTTTAAAAATCAAGGATGTTCTGTTAATTAACCAAACTAAAATTTTAAATATATTCTATGTAAGAATGTTCTAACTTACGTAAATAAAATATTCAATAAGAAATATTCTTTTATTTTAAGTTATTTTTACAATTCATATGATTCACAATCATAATATGCGGATCATAAATTTGTTCCCATTCAGGTGTAGGGTGATTTCATGAATGAACAACGTATGTATAAAGTCTGTTGTCATGACAACTTCACTGAAGCGGAAACATGTTTTTGATATTAGCATTTTGTAGGAGACATACAAGTATTTATTTATATTTTTGTGAACTTTATGCAAAATAGCTGGTTCTATTAAATGCAATCTTTTGAACGTACCCAGGAATAGGAATGTAAGAATTTGACAGTTTCCTTAACGCAAAATGTCAGTTTAGAGACGTAATAGGTTATGTTGTCTATATTTAGTAAAAATGTAATTAGTAACATAAATTAATCGTTCCGTTGGTTTAAAACCAAACATGACAACGTCTCCCACAAAAACGAAACAAAAATTGTCTCTACGGAAACGTCTGTTTGTTAAAAAATCGCCAAAAGTTGGTTGCTTCGTTGATACAGATTCCAACGATGAATTCACCCAGTCTTCGTCCCGGCCTATCTCCCCCGCTGATCCCTTCATAGCCCAGAGTGCGTACAGTGCTGACCACAGTAATGAAGCGTCAAACCAGCAGAATGCTTCAACGGAGCCTCTGTGTAACAACGTAAGCCATGGAGTGGACTATGCCCATCATGAAGAAGAGAGTAACCCAAAGTGTTGCCGAACCTTCTTCAGAAGATCTCGTCCTAAGAGCTTGGTCGACCACCAAGTATCGAAAGAAGAAGCGCGCTCGATGCCCGGGAGTCCTGAGAACAATTCGAATAGTATAAGTGATCAAACTATTTGTTCGCAAACGAAATCCGAGGAAATACCTAAGGCGACAGTGAAGTTTCCAAAGAGCGACGACATTAAAAAGTGTTTCGAACATTCAGGTTCATTTGAGGGAATAAAACCAAAGAGTAAATTATTTGTTAAAAGATTGTCAGCTGATCACTTAATATCAAATGAGACAAAGCCTCTGTATCGTGCCTCCTCGCCAGAGAGTGACAGGAGTAGCTCCTTAGATCGGAAAAGAAGGTAAGGTTTTAACCTGCACATACTAAAACTCTTGCATACTTATACTATATTTATTACATTGGTGTTGGAATTTTCCTTTTTTATTTTTGTATTGTCTGCACTAGGAACAAGTCGACTATAACACGGTCTGCCTCACGTGCGGGAAGCACCGACAGCTTAGCTCGAAACTCGCTGCTTGCTGCACAAGTCTTGCGTCTCATTCCAACGCAGGAGGCTCGAGAAAGGTTACTCATTACTCATGTTGTTCTGTAGTGTTGGTTACCTATCCATGTATTATACATATATTTATTTGTACACTTTTCCTGTTATGTCAAACCTGTGTGTATGTTATCACTTTAGTTGTAGAGGAAAACTTATACTTTGATCTTGTTTTAAACATATATAGAATACTAAATATAATATGTCCTTCTTCAGGAACTACCTCTATGGAAGGCTTGCATCTCACTCTCTCTTGGGTGCAGCAGAATTAGAACATGTTTTCCCAGATAGAGAAGTTAGAATTTTCGTTGGAACATGGAATATGAATGGACAACCACCGCCAAAGTGAGTTGTGTTATTTTGTTTTTGATTTTGTAGTAATGGCTGTATTTTAGTTCATTGCTTATAGTGGTGATGCTATTTGAAAAATAAACTGTCTAAGTAGCAGCACTCATATTTATATGTTACTAGCAGTAAAACAAACAACCATAATTTTTTAATTTGGTTTGCATTGCTTGAATAAACTGCTGGGCAGGTAAAGCCTTCTTAAAAATATTAGATTAATCAGTATTGTGTTCATATTACTAACAATTATTTTGCTATATGATTCTTTAATTCTTTAATGTTATACAGAGAACTGGCTGACTTCATATTCCCCAACCAAGTAACACATGTGCCAGATATATTCGCTATTGGAACACAGGAATCATATTCTGAACGTTCAGAATGGGAGATTACTATCCAAGAAGTATTGGGACCATCTCATCTACTCTTACATTCTTATTATCTAGGTAAGTACAAGGAAAAATACATCGATATACTTTATTTTGTTTATGCGAGGGAATCCTCATGAACATCTGCCTCCTTGGTGGGAGATCTTGTGTCGGACTCTTACTGATTAAACCTGAACCACCGCACCGTGCAGTGACTCCCGTATTTAGTCGGTGCCTGGCAAGGCGTACCAATTCATCACGCACCCATTGGTGTATAGACATCGGGTATCGGAGACTTACATTACCTTGTACACTAAAAGCCAAAAGATAACAGGAGATAAATTAAAGCAGAAAACAGTGTATGATGTTATGTGTGCCGACAGTCTAGTGAGTTTTACCCCGTAGCTCCGATTTCCATACTCATACATCGTGATAGCTTAACAATTTATTATCAGTATGCCAAATAACTGTGAATGCGTTGCGTAGATTTATCGTTAAATAATTGTAAATATACAAGATTTTTCCTCTTGTGTAATATTTATAATATGTACATAATGTGCAAGTGAGATGTCCATTGTATCTTTTAGATAAGGAATATTTGTTCCGTGACACGAACGTTAATAACCGTGATGAGTCTGATTTAAATAGCTATTATCATGTTTATGTTTACAGCAATTTAAATATTAGACCCTCCTTAAGGTGTCTCAGGATAACAGTATTCTTAAAAGGGTGTCAGCTAGCTTCTTACCAAATTTCAACAAAATCGATCCAGCCGTTTAAGCGTGAAAGAGTAACAAACATACTCACAAAGTTTAACATTTATAATTTTAGTAGGATGTTACGCTTTAACGGCTAAAATACTAGACTAATTTTAATAAAACTTAGTATTAAGTAATCATTGCTAAGTAACCCTTCATTGGCTTGGGAAATAACTATGACTTAATTCAAAAACTCAATAAAAAACATCGATGTTTCTAATAAAGTAAGTTGCTTATGTTAACGTTCACTGATTTCAATAGCAAACATCAAAATCCAAGGCATTGATTCAAATTAGGCTACAATGTAGCACTTTTCGATCGTCAAAATTATAACAGACAGCACCCCATCGCCCAGTCTTCACTTTTCATCATCGACTTTTCTAATTAATTTTCCATCTGTTATAGGTACAATACACTTAATGGTATTCATAAGAAGAGACCTAATTTGGTTCTGTTCTTTGCCTGAAGATGCCAGTTTGTCTGTCCGACCTGGTACAGCGTTCCGTACGAAAGGTGCCGTGGCAATATCCTTCGCGTTATTCGGGTCTACGTTTTTGTTCGTAACCGCCCATTTGACTGCACACCAAGAGAAGGTGAAAGAACGAGTGTCTGATATCAAAAGGATAATAAGATCTATTGATTTGCCAAAAAATCTTCCGTGTAGACATAAAAGTAAAGGTAAGAATCGTACAAAATAAATTTTTTTCGTCAAATTTATTTTGGATAGCATATTTCACGGATTTTTTTTACCCGTAATGTTGAAGTTGTCTTCTAGTTTCACGTTAAGTTGTATACCTGTTGCGAATTATTTATCAAACATAGTCCTTCTGAGTCTATGACGCTTATGATACTCATTTCTGGGTAATACAGTATGCAATCGTAGTAGCACTGATTGCCAGATAATAATACCCACTATCGAAAATCTGGTATGCGAATCTGAGCACAAATTCTCAGTTGTTTTCTATTAAAATTCCATATTTAAACATTGTTAACCCATATTTAGTTTTCGGAATCAAATGTTTCGGCTTGGAAAATAGCTAGGCCTAAAACCTATCTTCAACATTCTCAAATATAAAGTGTCTAAACACTTTCCACTACAAAAACAAAGTAAACGTTTGCTTAGATAAGATATCAATTTCCTTTATGATAACTTTGTAAATGCATACAATACAATTATCGAGGTTTCTAAACTATTGTTCTTGATACAATTTATTTACCCTTTATGAGTTGATTTTATTTATTTAATGGCTTCCTCATTAAAGTGTAATACAATATGTAATAATATATTTATTATTATTGGTTTGATAACTGTGCTGCTTGGTGGAAAACTGTGTCTGGCACCTCTGGTAGTTGATTGACCTTTGTAATCGGAAAACCTGGTATTTCATAGCGTTGTATGACCTTTGTTCAGCGTTGTTTGACCTTATTTCAGCGTTGTTTGACCTTACTTCTTGTATATTTCAGACGTTACAAATAACTTCGATTACGTGTTCTGGTGCGGCGACCTTAACTTCAGATTGGGGGAGCCTAGAGCGGCCGTGTTGCGATGGATTGAACAAACTCAAGTACGTTATTATACCGTTGAAGGGAAAATTTTGTTGTTTAAAGACCAAAATATAAAATTTAGGGCTTTTTGTTGATGTTAAATATTTGTCTCATTAGATAAAGTTAATCCATACCGTATCTATGCCTATTAATAAACTTGGATGCTCTGTTTGTTTCCGCTTATCTCTAAAATGGCTGAACCGATTTTGACGGGACTTTTTTTGCAAGTATCTAATGTAAAAAGAGTAACTTAGGCTACTTTTATTTTCGAAAAAGTACTTTTATCAGGAAATAAACTAATTAACTTTTTAATGTAATTCCACACGGATGAAGTCGCGAGAACAGCTAGTCATAAATATTAAATTAACTCCGTAGTTTACTGACTGGACTGCTACGGTCAAACAAGATTATGATAAAATTTACTATGTATGAAAATAGCATTAATTTAAAATATGACATAGGCTAATTTATGCCACCATGACAAACATCTACTTAGACGTAACTGCAGGCAATAGTGAATACAATATAAGTCAGCATTGTTTGCTGTATATCTTCATATTTTCCCAATTAAAAGATTTTAGTGGCTCACCCATAAAAAAACATCTTATAGAATAAGTGATACAGTGTGCTGTCTATATGTATTTTTCTTTGACGTTTAAAAAGTGCTACTTACCTATCTTGAATAAATAGATTTTGATTTCATACCCAATTTCTTTTTACCTTATTTTATAGTTCTGTCTAATAAATCAGTTTTAATTTCATACCTAATTTATTTTTACCTGTACCTGTTATGTTACAGTTCCCCCTCCCCCACCACTTGCCACACGGGTTGCTGCACGCCGATCAGCTGACGGCTGTGCTAGAAGATGGCGCTGCTTTCAGAGACTTTAGAGAAGCACCCATCACTTTCCCGCCTACTTATAAGGTATGTTCTACTTTGTATATGACGAGCCTGTTGGTCTAGTGGTTAGTGACCCTGACTGTTATACCAGAGGGTTCGATTCCCACCCAGGATTTTTTTGTGTGATGAGCACGATTAATTGTTCTGTGTCTGGGTGTAGTTTATTTATAATATGTATGCATTTAGAAGTATTTACGTATGTTTATCAGTTGTCTAGTACTCATTATAAAAACTCTGCTTGGTTTAAAACTAGATGGCGTTGTGTGAGAGTCGTGGAATATTGTATTATATTACTTTAAGAGGAGTTGTTCGGTACAAAAACCAGCAGCTCGCACTATAACGGTATAGAATTAAAAAAAAAATAGATATTATAAAAAGTATATAATTCTTGTTCCCTTGCAGTACGACCCGGGTAGTCAACAGTTCGACACATCGAGCAAGCAAAGAGCGCCGGCCTACACGGACAGGATACTGTACAAAGCGAGATCTATGACTGCTAACTCCAATTCTGCGTTTTCAGGTGTGTTACAGTATCTCTATATAAACTTACATTGAATAATAAAGTACTGTCAGGAAAAAAAGTCAATGAACACAACATCAGATGAAAAAAATTGATAAAAATATTTAAATGACATTTTAATTTAATATTATTCTGTAAATTTGCAGCAAAATTATAATATCAAACATTTTAACTTAATAGGAACAATGAACAATTTTACTTTTAATTTTGTAAATCTGATTCAGTTCATTAACTTTTATTGCTGATGGTACTTTAAGTACATGCTTATTAGAACAGAGTTCATTGTATATTACTAGGCCAGTAAGAGTTGTAAGCTTAACGATACGGTCACTAACATCACACGGAATATTTTCAGTTTACTTCTTTTATCTTGACACGATGTCATAGATAAAACTTGTAAACAACGTTCAGTAGTATCAGATTTGTGGGTAATATCCAATGCTAATTTTTTATACATGTAGTTTGATTAATTATTTTTTAGCTTTTCATGATTTAGTAATAGGTCAATTTCTGCGCTGCTTTGGAGTTGGAAGACATGAAGCTTGAAGATAATAATGCGATTTGCCATACATTATGCTTTTTGATATGTTTGGGAGGCTTCGTAGCTAGCTGATGGAAAAAGTCGTGGATAAAGGGGGGGGGGCACAGCGACCGCGTGCTGCGTTTGCCGCAGTCCGGCGCTATCCTCACGCTTGTCTGTTGTTCAGTGTGATCAGGGATAGTAGAATAAATAAATAAATATTTTTCAAGATTCACACAACGCCATCTAGTCTCAAGTTAAGCGTACTTAGTAGCTTAGTAGAATAAACACGAGCTTCAATTGTTATCTTATCCCATAAGGAATGACAAACCCTTTCCAATTAACTGCAACTTGCATCAACTTGGTTTGTCGACTGTGCAGATAGCCGAGTGGTATAGGTTACCACGCTAATTACCACTTAGGGCGTGGACACATGTCTGCGGTGCGGCACCGGCCACCGTGTAACGGCACGGCGCCGCTAGTGGGAGGCGGCACGGCGTCGTGCCGCGACACGGCGCCGCGGGCGACGTATAGTTCATCCTAGCATTTCCTTAGGCTCCACAGGTTTTCTGAACATGTATTGCTTTTGTATACGAGGTGCAATTTTGGTTAGCAGTTCAGTCGGTCGTGTTACGTGTTCAGAAAACCTGTGGAGCCTAAGGAAATGCTAGGATGAACTATACGTCGCCCGCGGCGCCGTGTCGCGGCACGACGCCGTGCCGCCTCCCACTAGCGGCGCCGTGCCGTTACACGGTGGCCGGTGCCGCACCGCAGACATGTGTCCACGCCCTTAGCGGCGTGTCGCGGGTTCAATCCCTGTGACGGACAGGAATTTGTGCGTCCCACAAATGCTTGTTCTGAGTCTGGGTATCTCTGTGCATGTGAATTGATTGTCTGTGAAACTCCCCACGATACGAGGATTGAATTCCTTAGTGTGGGAGTAATGAATCTTGATGTATGAAGTTAAGCGGTTCCTGATTTGTGAGAAAACACCAATGAAACTTTGTAGCTATTGCGGCGAGTTTAGACGCAGCTATCTTAAACCCTAACAGGTATCACCGGTTGGAAAGATCAACGTAAGTACTTAAGTATAGGGTTTCTTCTTAAAACTTTATCAATAGACAAACAATATGTGTTATTCTGCTCCATTATCAGGGGACATTAAATACTCTTAGCAGTCTTTCCTTTTTGCTTTATCTTCACATCAATTATAATATTATGCTTAATTATACTAATGCTGTGTTTATCTAAGTGCTTGCTTGTATTGTATGTCATGCAGGTAAGTCGTAAATTTTGTTATTAATTTAAATATAAACTGAAGCCCTGTTTTAACGGCCTCAATTTAATAAGAAACTTAAAAATATCAAAACTTATGCGTTTAACACGCGTAGTTTGTATTAAAATACACTTAATTATTAAAAACTGTATAGAACTTTAATAAAGTCTTCTAGCACTCTAATCGATAACTTTGCTATCTTCTATCTACTTTTCTGTATGCATGTAACACTAACAAAAAATAAATCTTAATCAGTGTACAAATAGATTAACAAAGAATATTTTCGCCTGTTAAAATCATAACCAAAAGCTTTTTATTTCAAGTAGGCCTTCTCAGGCACTTTCATAACGTTACTGACTCTAGTTGCGCGGTTCCAAAATGTCATTCTTATGGAGAAGAACCGGCAAGAAACTTCATAAGCTACTCTTTTAAAACAGAAGAATACAGCTTATACAATATTGTACCTTTGTACCTATTGTTTTATATAAATAATTTGTTTTCTATATGTAAATTACTACATACTGTGTACATAAGGCTCACATTGAAAACGTCGTTTATTTGCATACATAAGTTGTTTCAGGACTGCGCCGCATCAGCGCCGTGCCCATCACGTCGGGCGTCAAGTGCCTCGCCTACAACTCCGTGCAGTCCGTCTGTACTAGCGACCATAAACCCGTGTGGGGACTGTTCTCCACCATGCTGAGGCCGGGGACTGATGTGTGAGTAGAAGTAGATTTTTTAAGTAGCTGTTATAGCTATAAAACATTATCTCTTCAACGTAGTCGGTTAAAAAGACTATGTGTTAATCTAGGATGCCAGCTAAGTTCATGCTAAATTTCATTAAAATTTGTACTGCTGTTTGTGTGTGAAAGAGTAACAAACGAAACCAAACTTACAAACTTTTGCGTTTGTAATAATAGTAGGATTTAGTAACTTTATTTATACTTGCAAGCTGTACCAGTGTATTTTTATTGTTATTTTATTTGTTTATCAAAAAAACACATTACAATAAATTATGATATACAAAAAATCGCCAAACTGTAAAACTGTAATAGGCAGCTGAAGTAGTCAAAGCCTGCGCTAAAGTTTCTGCATATAGGGAGTTGCAAAAATAATATTGTATATTAAAGTATCCAATTATAAAAATGTGTTTTTTGTACTCAATCATTGCGGATTTTAATATATTAAATTGATTCCATAGGATTATTATAGGATTACGATTCACATGAGTTGTTGAAGAAATTACATAAAGTATCGTAGTAAAAATTTGCTAATAACTTGCAAAAACCAGGTACATAAATAATAAATAAACTACAATAGAAAAAGGTAAGTAGTAGGTCTTATAATATTATTGTGTTGTCCCACAGCGTTCCCCTCGCCGCCGGCTTGTTCAACAGAGAAGTATACCTCGAAGGCATCAAGCGGCGGAGAGCATTGCTCGACCACGCGCCCGGCACCTCCGCGGTATGTAACGTTCAATAACGATGACTGAACCAACACTAAAACGGGAAATTCTCACCACCCAACACGAATCAATACCAATCTGTTTCATCTGTGCCCAAGAAAAAAAAATCAAGTATATAAAAAAAGTCAATAAGCGACACTTTGTGCGCAAAGTTTATTTTTGATTGACTTTATCTTGACCAAAAAACGGCTGTATTATGCCAATGTATTAAAAAGTATTGCGTTTACCAAAGAGGTTTATATTTTTGTTGTTATTCATTTACAATTTTCAAAATGTTTTATTTTTATTATTTATTTATTAAACCCTAAGTTAGTGTAAGTGGACAGGAGTGCAATGTTATAAAAGACGATTTTTAGATTATAAATTATGCTTATTTATTTTGTAAAATGCTCATTCGATAAACAAAAAAGACATCTAGTCAGTATAATGAATTACATCAGTATTCGTTACAATAATATTATGTGAAAGTAGCAATTAAATTTAATTTACAAATGTATTCTATTAAAGTTCCATTTAGCTCTAAATTGTTTAGTATATGCATATTTTATTCATCAAATTAATATTACGCTTTATACATAATAATTTTGGCTATAGCTTAGATATAAAATTTATGTGAAGTATTATTTGGATGTCTAGTATCTAAATCCTGTTTAGAAAAGAGAGCTTTTAAGTCGTGATATAAACGTCATAGGCCGCTTACGACGTGACACATGTCGCCGCGTCATAATATTAAAATGCAAGTGTGAAACTGACGTCAATTTGTCAGAAAGATCATAGTAAGCATTGGGACTTGGTCCAAGGAGCAAAGCTACACTGACTACGCCGTAGGCGGCAAAATATGGCGTTTATAGGCCACGCCCATATTATCATAAACGTAGATGTTCGTGGGGTTTCTAAAACAGTACTTAATTAAAATATCTCCTGCCTTATATCACTGTGTTATACCGTCGTACGAGATGTTATGAACATTTCTAAATGTTGATGAAACTATGTTAATTAGGTGCTGTGATTAGTATTCGTCTAGTCTGATGTCCATTCCAGTTACCTATTGTATCGCAATAAATAAACTGTTAATTTTATGTCTATAGTTATACAGTGGTCTGAGATCTCGCAAGAGACTAACACCGAGATTTACTGATATCACTTTGATATGCTTAAAAAGCTCTACAAATGAATTTGAACTTTATTGCCATCTCTTAAAGATCGATTTGTCTTAATCGCTATTGAAGCGATGCGATACCGACCCCTTCGTTTAAATATCGACTATACAGCACATGAATAAAGTTCTTATTCCCATGAAGAGCATTTTCAGGTAAGATGAAGTCAAATAGGTGTCAGTAAATTTCGCAGTCTCTATAAATTTTCGCACAAAATTAAGGCGCAATTTCGTCCGTTATTACGTCCTTCGTTTTGTAGGAGATAAAATGAGATATGGAAATAATAATAATATGAATTAAAGTTGCAAACTTATACATGTTTATTTGAATAATTAATATACTTTAGTATAATGTTTAAAAATTCTAACGTTAACAGTTGTTAGGCAGTTCGTCTATTCGCCCATATATCGAATACTTATATAAATATAGTGTTTTTTTTGATAGTGTAACTTGTTTGTAGTATTCAGCGTTCGTTATTCATTAGTATGACTTATTTACTTAAGCCTGAAAACAATTATTGTTCATGATGTTTTCTTTGAGATGGCGATTTGACATAAGTTGTTTCTTTCAAAATTCTGTCCAGAGTAGGAGATTTATGGAGTTATTTTGGCATTTTGTAAGTCTCTTTGGGTGCCAGTCGAGGATACTGCCAAACTAAGTATCAGATATTTCGTATAACTACAAAATTCTCACTGACCAATCCTAATATTCGTATTTTTAATTAAAATTAAAAAAAAAGAGTCCCGATTAATATGAGACGAGCAAAAAAATTAGAATGTTGTAGCAGATTTGATGTTATATGTGGGATTAAATATAAAATAAAAAGTTACGTGTTTATCTATTTTTTCATAACTTTTTGACAGTTAGTCTGTTAGATGGAGAATAATAAAATTGACTGTGTAGTTCGTCTAGGCGTAGGTTTGTATCGTCAATTGTCTGACTGTATAAGTATATCGACATCCAAATTATAATAAGCCAGAAAGTACTCGAACAATATTCATTAGCCACACCAATGCAAGCACTAAAGAGTTCACATTGTTTCAATCCGGAAAAAATTTAAAATTAATAATACCTTGATCAAAAACCTATAAAATTTCTCTCTCAAAATTCTGAGGTATCAGGAATTAAATCAGTCTGTCTTCCATAACTTGTACGTAACATATTAATATATAATTTATCAGGATAACCCTGAAATGTAGCTTCATGTTATTTACAATATAAGTGTAAATTCTAAAACAGTACAGTCACAGACACAATGTGTAACATTATATTTGAAATGTAACTTCTATGAAGTTACTAAATCAATTATAATTGAATTGTGCTCGCGATTGTCCCTTATATTTGAGCGTGTAAACTTTTTTGATCGTCTTTTAAATATTTCAATAATTTAATATTAGTACTTGCTTTTTGCTATATACGACACTTATTTTAGCATTATGCTGTAGTTGAGTAATTTAATATCGCACAAAGTATTAAGTAGACATTTCTTCTGTTTCCACTTATCGTTTTAATTATAATTATTTACAAAAAGATATGTACTGAGGCTGGATAATACATGATGTTCGATAAAAAAAGTACAATGTTTTATAAGGATTTTATATCTACATACATACATACCTAATGTTATTTTGTTGGTATACACATTCGGTATACATATTTCAACATACTAAACTCGAATAAACGGAATATCTATAATTGTATACGAGGATAGATATCAAATGTGTATAGAAAACAAACAAAGATTATATTGCTATCAATTTTTTATTTTGTACAAGGATTTTTTCTGTAATAGTAAATAACAATGCATAAGTTATAATATTATTATTTTTTATTGACTTTGGATAGACCCATGTGAGATGACTGCGATGGAACATTTATTATAATTTAACCCCCTTTTTTATTCCACCATGAACAAAAGCTATCAGATTTAGCTAAAAATAAAAAATATTCGTTGTATAACTTATTTATTATATAAAAAACAAATATCAGTATATAATATCAATTTAATAATAAATATTCTGTCGCAATAATCTAGTGTTAAGTGTGAAATGATTACAGTTTTCATTCAATGAAGTGTTTTGTCATTATGTGAATTATATTGCTAGTCCATATTTTATAGATATACTTAAGTTATAACTTACTTAAGTCAAACAAATGTTATGCTAAATATAGTAAACTTTCCTCGCTATGTATTTTTTTTTCTAATACCAAACCTTTAGATTAACATTAGGTATAAAGTAATGTGTTTTTCTTAAGTTGCAACGTATCTCCAATAGTTGAGTAGTTAAATAATTGCGAGACATAGAGGTTCGTACATAGCACGACTCTTTGATCACTAAAAAAAATTGGGTATGAGATTGAGATAGTGCCTAAATCTTATTTTAACAGTTGTAGTAGGTAATAAAAATCTTAGATTTATTCACCGTTCTATCGGTACAAAGTTTTCTAAAACAATCATAAGTATCACAAAATGTTAACAAAGATATAATAGATATAACAAAAGATACTTAAGCCAATACGGATTAAACAATGTAACATTTTGAATCAAGGCAAAACGCTCACTATTACACCGGTATAAAATTTACTATAGCTTACCACGAGTTCTTAGGCTCAAGACAGACTGAATGCATCTCAACTGCAATCCAACTGCAAATTGCAGTTCAAATAAAACTGCACACCGACTGCAATTCAACTGCAATCGGACTGGACGTTTGATTTGCAGTTCTATTGCAGTCGCGTCAACTGCATTCCAACTGCCCTTAAACTGCAACTTGCATTTGGATTGCAGTTGAAATGCAGTCCGTCTTTCTAGAGTCTAAATGCAAGACTATCGGTGTGGAAGCGAGACACTGCAATATACTACATAGTGCCGTCTCCCTTTTACACTACGGTTCTACTTAAAGCGTTTATACTACAGGTATACATCATGAGCTCTCCGCCTGATTATTGTAATGCCATTCGACGCAGGCCTTTCCTTTAACACCATTGACATCGACTGTACACCAGCGCTCATAGAACTTCGCTACTCGATCCTTCCCGATATAGAATATATCTTCATCGTCTACTTGTAAACGTATTGTGTAGGTTTGAGAACCTGCGAATAAAAAGAAATAAATATTTAGTGATTTTATAAATAGAGTTATGAATATAAAATTAAAACCGCTCTAGTGGTAGGATAACAAAAAAAGCAAGTGGTATCTAGATAGTACAAGCTTTGTCATCAGCTGATTAATTTTTTTACGGAAGTCAAACAACATACTTTTACATACTTATCTGATATCTATCTTTTTTATTCTCATCAATTTTTATTTAATCGGTACCTGTGTCGGATATGGCGTCTAGCATAAAACAGTTAACTGTTATCATTTTATAGTAATATATTTGAGCATTCATGCACAAGACCTGACATTATCTTAGCTTAGCTACCTCCACTTTTGGCAAAATACCACCAATTCTTTACTGCACGGATAGCAGAGTGGTATAGGCCACCACGCCAGTTACCACTGCGCGATGTGTCGCGGGTTCGATCCCCGCGTAGGACAAGAATTTGTGCGATCCACAAATACTTGTTCTGAGTCTAGGTGTCTCTGTGCATGTGAATTGAATGTCTGTGCCCGGCAATACAAGGATTAAATTCCTTAGTGCAGGAATTAAAAAAAAGACGTGTGGCACTCGGGGACTGCCGCGGTAAAGCTATTGCATAGCACCTACAAGCGATTTACTGAACCAAAGAGACAAGCGTGAAATTTCAAAAAGTCATTTAAAGTTCTGCTATTCATTGATAGATGGCAGAACTAAAAAGTATCCCCGCTATGCCAGTCGGAGGTGGAGGTGGGGGGTATTAGGTTATTTTCGTTACGGAATTCCTGGTTTCAGTCTCCACGGTCAAGGCCCGCGATAGAAGCTATGCAATAGCTTAAAAAGTTCTACAAGATACATACCGGCTTTAAAACTGAACGCATAATCTCTGGGCAGGACCTGGTGCTCCCCATGCTGGTATAGCTGGAAGTCACTGGACTCCACCGCCACCACGCCCTGGTCGGATTGGCGGCAGAGGTAACCGATTGTCAGACTGAAATGTATAGAAAGGTATTATTTTGTTTTACGAGGTGAATAAATTGTTTTTGTTTGTGTAGATGAGATGTTGCTTAATTGTTCTTTAAGCGAAATAAATGTTCGTTACTGATTTAGCTATTTTTGAACTTGTTAGAGTCGGTTATTGTAAGTGGTTCTCTTTAGATGAAATGTCGAAATAAATACAGGGTTCCTGATCTAATACACAGTAAGTATTGTTATCATATAGTTCTATTTGCGTGTTTGTACTATCAGAGGTTTTTTTTGTACAAAATGGTGTTCTTTCTTTAGAAGTTAATCACTCGGATATTATCTTAACATGTTAATAAACACACGAAATTCTTTTGAACAGACGCTCTTATTGACCATAAGAGCGTCTCTTCAAAAGAATTTCGTGTGTGGATATGAATATTTGACAAACAATTCGTGCGTCTCTGATATCATCTAATAATTACAGTCATTGCATTGTACAGATACTATCATACTGCATTTGTACCTACTTGATTACAATATACTATTATACAGCTATAAGCCCGTACAATTACTTACTGTGACAAAATAGCAGGTTGGCAAACAGTCCCAATGGCCATACGGTCTCCATTCTCAAGGAATATAAAGTGGTATACATAACGGTGGAAGGTACGCCAATCTCTGAATGGACCTGTAAAAGAATCAATCATTATTATCTATAATTTATCGATGTTAGACGTTTTAAATTTATTGTAAATTGTAGTGATTAAGCCGATTATCAGTGTCTCAAGTTGACCCTAATCTATTTGTTGGTTATTGCATGTCATATAACATATGGTAACTTCGATATTTATTTCTATTTGCTCTAAAATTATTAACAATAGTATTTTAGACGGACAAAACGGATCTCATTCGCGATGTAATTCGATCTTTCTTTTCTCTCGACGTTTCGGCCGAATTGCACCGACCGTGACCACAGCCGGGAGAAAAGAAGTGTTAAATCGAATCGCGAATAAGACTCGTTTGTCGTCTAAAATATGTATGTGTACAAGTTGCGAATGTTTAAAAACATTCAGTAGAAATAGTAGTTTAGTAACTCTTGTGGTGTACCATAATTATGTGTTCCATCGATAAAATCATCAAAATAAATATGCATTTTAAGTCCTATTTCAATACACATAAAGTGTTATTTACCAAAACTGTGGTCCCTGACTGCTGGTATGCTGATCTGGGTTTCTTTGCCGTCAATGGTTACCGTTCCCTCGAGGTCACCCATTTGTTCATAATGAGTTTGATGTAACCTGAAAACATAAATAACTGTGAAAAGATTAAAAATTTTCTAAATGTCTTGTTCCGGTTCATTGATAATTGTAAACCCTTCTTCTACCCTTCTTCTGACACAGTCGAGCAAAAAAGATGTGACATCCAGAGTATCAACTAACTCCACCCAGGGTCACGCAGAGCATGCGCAAGCGATCCCGTGACTCTGGCTTAGGTAGAAGAAGGTGCCCGGAGAAGGTATTTTTAGTCGGTGGGAGTTCGCCATATCCCCACGCCGTGTCCTCGGCGTGGGTTGAAGTCATTAGTGTTTCATCCAGGAAAAATAAGGTGTAATTTCATACCTTATTTCATCGAGTGAAATCAATGTAACCGTTTGATCGTAAACAGATAACAAACATACATGCACCTTAAAAACATTCCAAACTTTCGCCTTTATTAAATAAGTGTAATTAAAAAAATAATGAGTCAGTAAGTAAACAAAAGTCATGCCTCCAAAGCATTTCAGTTATACAGCTAAAAATACACCAACTACTATAAAGTTGAGCTAATTATGTTGCAATTAAAAATATTCCATCACCATCAAATCACAATGAACTCATTTCCAGATTAGATTTAAGTTTTATCATTCATGTATTTACAATATCGTAAATCACATAACGTATGTATAGCTCATAGAGAAAAATGATAAGATTAATAATTTTGTTAGATTACTGTGACTAAATAGTTATAAGTTATGACTATTTTGAGGAACACTGCTCTCGGTTAAAGTTATTCGTGAGTTATTTGTGTGGTGTCCGGATATAAAGAATAGCGCCACCCCATATCCTCCACTGGGTGTCGTAAAAGGCGACTAATGGACCTTAAGACCTAGTGCACTGTACCAAACACCTTGGGTCACCCGAATGGTGGCGGGTAAACAACCAACAATCGCATTCCCAAAGAGGGTTAGTGTCAGGCAGGCGGCCGACTATAAAACCATAGCCAAATCTATTAGCAACATGTTGAGACAAAAAAAAAACATGTTGCGCCGACCCCAAGTAAAATGGGATAAGGGCAGGAAGATGATGACTGCTCTCGGTTAAAGGCAAGACAGTGAAAACACTAAAAAATAACAAATCACCGTCTTTTGTGAAATTCAGTTTTGTCGGTGTAATACATTCATTGTGGATTAGCAACAAAAATATCAGTACATTTTACAAAATATTTGAACAAAGTCAGTTTACAAACGCTTATTATAACGTTCAGCGACCTCTATCGGTGCTACTAAATTTTCATTACATTCCTGATGTTAAAATTCTTTTGTTTTCTAAGCCCATTTCCAATTAACTGATAGCATTTTTGTGTGTTAATGTGTATTGTTAATCTGACAGTGTTTCCGTGACTTAAGTTGCAGACTATACAAACGATCATATCGCCACCTCTTAAAGTACCTAATATTATTGTAGTAATTAAAGCGTGACAGCGCACTACACGACGTCTCTTCCACAATTGTAATAATACCTATTACTTTAGATGATGGTAGTTCCCCAAATTATTTACATTTATCATTCAGACCCCAAGTAAAATGGGATCAGGGCAGGAAGATGATGATGGTAATAGTTCCCCTGAATTATTTCATAGTTCGTTAACAGATTAAATTGCTTACTTTTCGAGTAGCTTGAAGTGTTCTCGTGACCATTTTTCTCTGGCCATGTCCCTTGCTAGGCCTTTGGGTGACATTTGGTTGTCATAGTTGAATGGCGCGAAATCAGCACTCCATATAAGGTCCACTTTAACTTTCTGCTTTTTTTCGGTGTTGTTTCTAAGCCTGAAAAAAGTATAATTAATTAGCAATACTTTACTTTAAACTTGAGGTAATTTTCAAACAATAGGTACAGGACGGTGGATTGTTTGAGTTGTTCTTCAAAGAGGCAATAGTTCCCCCCTTTCTTCGTGCTAATGTGGTTAACTAGATGGTTGATGGCAGAACAAAGGGGGAGGGGGCGACTATATCCAGGAGTAGGTGATTCGGGGTTGGCTTGATGGTGATAATTTTAGTGAGAAAAAATCCCACACTTCTCTATCTTATAAATTTCCATTAGACCCCGCCATTTCCCCCTATTTTTGATTCCTTACACCAATAAATCACCAGCAGGAAAAGTGATAGATTGCGATTATTTGTACATTTTTATTTGATGACTCATACAGCTAATCAAAGATTTAGGGTTTAGTAGATACATGTTTAACAACTTGTAACTATCGTAATCATTGTTACCGTGCGATTAATTACAAGTCACGTTTACTGTGTCTGGTTACAAAGATTATTTAGGATAGTGATAAGCTAATTATACACCTGCACCTGCATTGCTCTCCACACAAAGAAAGGTCTTAACAAATTTCGACAAATATTCGACAACGGTGGCGATTGCAACATAATACATATATGAACGGCTTCAAAACAAGTGTTAAAGAATAGGTCAGATTACAATTTTGATAGTATTCATTCACCCTGATGACGATATGATTGATCTACTAGTCCCTAAAGATTCCACGAGGTAAGCCGAGGCAAAGACGGGTCTGAAGTATTGTTAGGATGTGCAAGTCCGTTATTTTCCCATTCGCAACATGCTTATGTCGGTCTTGAATACATAACCACAGCTAAAGCCCCTTAGCATGAGTTTATGTCCTAACTTAGCTCCCATTTTCATTACGAATGTGAAAAGCAGTGTTGCTGTGATGATGATGATAAGGCAAATTTTAATACACTTACTTCATATCACCATTGTAAGTCACTTTCCAAGTTCGCATAGGAATGAAGTTGACAATTTCGAGTCCGTTTATTTTGTATTCGCCTTCTTCGTCCTTATTTTGCTCTTGATATGTATCCGGTAACACAGGAGAAAGTAGTAGTTCCTCTCCGTTTATCTGCAAGAAATACCGGGAATTGTTTACTAGTCAATTTTACTGAACTACTACTTTGTGACCTAGCTTTAAAAGTGGAATGCGTCACCGTCGCGAAGCTTTTGGTTAAAGGATCCTAGGAGGTCAAATCAACTTAAGTTGGGCACTTGTGACTTTGCTTGGTTTTATCCGTTTCTTAGTGTTTAGGTACAAGAAGAGTGGAGTTATGAATCTGCTGTGTAGGTACAATAATTCAAAAATTGTTTTAACAATTCAATTATATTTTTGCCTGGAGATAACATTGTTAAGTTAGGCAATTAGTAACAATATTATCTCTAGGCAAAGACATTGTTAAGTTAGGCAATTCGAGATAGCAAGATTTTTTATAAAGCCATAAATTTTAATTTATTGCATGTTGATAATACAATTGATAGTGTCTAGACAATATAGGCCTCGCAGTATCCGGGAGTAAACGGAGATCGCGAGTGCATTTGATTTGTTTCGCCTCGCAAAAGATGTGTTAGGTATGATTCTAGCATAGTAGGTAACCTTCCTAAATTAAAGTAGCATTTATTGTTTTCGAGATATAAAAGATTAGCATCTCCAACCTGTAGCGTTTATGAGATCATCTTTTATAAAGACGAAATATGTTAGTGTGCCATAAACTGAATTATTTATCTTCGTTTTCTATTAGCTGAAGTTGAAGCTAAAGTGGTAGGCCAGGATCGTAGCAAATGGAAAGATGTGATCTCTGCCTGTCCCCAAGGGAAAGAGGCGTGATGTTTGTTTATGTATATAGGGGAAGATCGGGTAGCCCCGGACACATAAATGAATTGCAAATAAGAAATAAATTAACGAAATTATTGACTTTAATTTGTACTTAAAATAAAATTAGGAACTTCTTTAATCATATTAATAAAACATTAGTAATTAAATTACATTTTGTAACGAAATAGAGTAAGAATTATTAGGTGTTATTTTTTCGGCATCGCAAGAAGTGGCGGGTAGCCCCGGACATCATACTTAATGGTGGCCCAATCGTTTTTTTAGCCTTACAAACGTCACAACTATAACAAGAATTCGATGCATCAATATAAACGCAATCTTTATGGGCCCAGTCTTTGCATTCCTGGCATTGAATGCAAACACTAACTTAATTTTAAAAATGTATGTGATAACTTGCGTCGAAGTTTGACAGGAGCGGCGAAAATTTTATGGCCGGAACAAAACATTCGCTCACGGCTAACTTACTCCTCACTCACGCCGCAACTGAACGGCATTCGTTTTTGTTCTTAATTACACAAATTAACGATAATAATATATCTATGGAATGCGTTTAGTTTCTTAGATATTAAAATGTCCGGGGCTACCCGCCGTCCGGGGCTACCCGACTTTCCCTTATGTATGCTTTCTATTAGCAATTCTTACAAAAGAAGTGGTTTTGGAAACTTAATAATATTCGTAATATACCAACCTTTAAATACAGGAAAGAATCCACATTTGTAAGCCTCCTTGCTAGCCCACATATAAGAGCATCACCTTTTGAATTTACTCCATTTAAATAAACTGCATCGATAGCCTGAAAATGGTTACTTATTAAAGTCATTAGATTCTTTAAGTTAGGGGAGACCTGATTTCAGTTTTCCCAAAAAGAGGCTTCCATCAAGCGGTGCACAGAGGGTTTCTGGGTTGTTTATTTTAGAGATAACTAAAACCCCGACACTATGCGGATGTTGAGCAACGGGGTGAGTTTTGATTAAGTAAAAATCAACAACACACGAAACAATCCCTGATCTTATTATTCCCCGTAAGTTCGGGTACCTTTTGAAGGTTCCTCCTCCAAAAAGGTTTGATACTACTTAGTTCCAGAGTTTAGAGTCAAGAAGCACTCTCTATTATTTAAGATTATTGTACAAAAGATAAGTTACCTTTGGATTCCCATTAAGATTATATTTGCTTTCTAGAGCCACATCTTGTTGGTGGACGTGTATATTACCGTCGTCACTTTTGCCGGTATCGACAGCGTTTTGTCGACTCCAACTGTTTTTTAACTGTGAATAGAATACCGAAAATTGTTATGATTATGAATAAACCAATGGATATGCTTTGGTGATGGTGAGACTTAACTTAAATATACCTATGTTGGCAAATCATTTAGACAAATAAATAAAGACCAGATCAGATGCACTATATTTTTCGAAATCTGTTTTCGATGGCTTTTCTGGTGTTCTAAGGGCAAATGTGTGAGCGCACAAATTACATAATTGGTCGTTTATTTTTTTGAACTAATCGTACCAGCTTCTTTAAAGGCAGGAGTCAAATCATGATGACTCTGCAGTCTCTAAACCAGTCAATTGATAAAATCATACGGGTTTCAAAATTAACATGTTCATTAGACGAAATAAATTATTAAATAACTGGCTCATTAATTTAGATTTAATAATTTTATTATCTAATAAAAACTTACATACCTGTCTAAGCGTTAATATCACGTACATAAAAACAAACTTGAACCAGTAAAACTTAGTATTTTGTTGATAGACTCCAGAAATCGGCGGTTTATTCTGCTTATTAATTAATTTAAACACCAACACTAATCCCGTAGGAATTAAAAAAGTTAATATTAAAGAGAGCGACATTTTTAACTCGACTAGTTTCTATATTCGAATGAAATTATATGATCTATTAGATAATCATTAGTATCCGATTGCGATATTGAATTGCATTTAGAGGTCAAATAATATTGCAATTATTAATGTTAATTAATTCACAAACACACGCGCACTCTTCAAAGACGGCGCTTAAACTAAAATATTCGAAATATATAATTTAATTTTTAATCAATTATATCTGTCCGATGCTGATTAAAGACTAAATATAATTCCCAGGTGCCGTAGTAAGATAAGTTATCAGTAAGAACATAGATATATGTATCGATATGTTATTAATTGTGCCTTTGAACTAACTGACTTTACTGACGTTATGATAACGTAACGTCTCTTTAATCGGAATCCTGTTCAAAGGTAGGGCAAGCGATAAGGGAATTGAAAGAGGTCTAGGTAGTTACTACTCAAGGTAGTGCGGTAGTTGCTGCGGGATGTTCGTGAGAGTTACCGCGACCCCGGCACCCAAAGGGCTCCAGAAGGAACATAGTGGGTTTTAGTCAGTAAAAGTCGACACTCCCTCCCGCTGCACCCACAGCGGGCGGGGTCATTTGATGATTTCTCACAAAAAAAGTAGTGCGGTAGTTAAGTTGGGTTGCACTACTATTCCCAATTTAATTCAACCTAACTATTGTTTTACAAGGAAACGTAAGCCTGGATGTTGCACAGCTGTTGTCTCAAATCGATTACTGCCAGATTATCTCATCGGGATACGTGCTTTGAACATAGGATACTAGTGTTACTTCGCGTATGAAAAGTCTAAAACATTCTTATGGAAAAAATCTATTTTGTAACTACTACTTTGAATCTGGTAATTGTTTTTGTCTACAAAGTGGCTTGAAATAATTTTATAAACTGTTAGCTATGGAACTTGATGTTTTCTTTATTAATTGTAACTTTTGTGGACCTCAAGCTAAATGGGTAAGAGCATGACTACTATACTACTTCTGATGCGAATCTAAGACTATGGGTATACTTTGACAACAATTAAAAATAAAATATATAGTTAAGTATTTATTCCAACCTTAATTAAATTTAAACAGTTTAAAAATAAAATGCAGAATAGTATATTAAATTAGCATCAAGATTTATTGTTACAAATGTCCGTCAACGAATGTACACAAAAATATAGGAATACGATACTACATGAAAATACATAGGTAGACTAATTTCACACAGTGAAATATTATTTATTAAGAGAAACCGCGTTATGAAGCTTTAATCACCCATCACAATAACGTTGTAAAAATATTTGAAGCTAGCTCCATAGCTTTATAGTTTCAGTATTCAAGTGACATTACGAGTGTTAAATGTTTATAAATTTTTGTACACATATTTTCTCCCGACGTTTCGGCCACCCGTGACCACGGTCGGTGCAATTCGGCCAAAACGTCGGGAGAAAAGAAGTATCGAATTACATCGCGAATAAGACCCGTTTGTTCTCTAAAATATATTACGAGTGTTAACAATGACAGACATATGGAGATATCATTTTTAAAAATCAAGACTTACTATGATCACGTCAAGTATTCAAGAACAACATTATATCGTCATGCCGTCTTCGTCATTCTCCATGACAGTGACAAAGACAGAATGTGACTTGTTCTTTTTTAATTCCTTGTAACACTAGTAGAAATATCTAGAGTGTGATAATTTAAGTTATTAAAGCATCATAACACGACCTCCTTAAGGTATCCGTTGACGGTATAAATGAAGGTTTCTATACTATTTATTCGGCTGTCGCGAGTAGATGCTTGTGCACGCATTCCTCTTTGTTAATAAGATGGGTAGTCTTGTTTACAAGTTGCATCAGCGTGTTCAGGTTGTTTGACCATTCGTTAAGGCGGTCCGACGCGTCCATGTTCAAACTGAAATAAGACGAATGTGTTAGTAAATAAATAAATATTCCTCTCTTATTAAATAAAGTCTACGAGAGTAACTTGTGTTTTGAATACAAGAGAACTATTAAACATACTTAATTTCGATAAATTACACCCAGGTCATCCAGATCGTGCTCATCATACAAAAAGTGGTGAGTGGGAATCGAACCCACGACCTCCGGTATAGCAGTCAGGGCCACTGACCTCTAAACCAACAGGCCCGTCAAAGTAGTATTTCTGATATAATAACAATTGTTATTTTATTAAACAATTTTATGATTTGATGATTGATATGAGATAAATATTAAGAGGGCAAGGTCGTGTACTTTGAACGTACGTTGTTATTTTATTAGTTATTACAGGAGTGGCAAGTCAATGATTACAATCAATATACAGTTATGAAAAGATTAAAAGTAAGTAAACTCTATAAATTGGTAACGATGCGTAACAGCGACGTTGACTAGTAATGTTTTATTCTAAAAGATAAAAAAAGACTTATTGACACACTTTGGAGAATGTTATTAATTATGTAAGTATTTATGATTCGGTGATAAATTTGTTTATAAATAATGTAAAAATAATTCTCAGTCTTCTGCAGTTCAAGATTCGTGATAAAAATTGTAGAATCTTTGTTTCTTATAGTTACTTGTGTATAGAGAATTCATTATGAAGATATACTATATCATTATTCAGCTTTGGAACTCCCACTGAAGGGTAAGCGCCTTCTACAAATTCTAAGTATCACCCTCTACCGTTTCCGGCGAACAAATACTATACTCAAATATTTGTACTCCGAAAACGGTAGAATATTATGGAACATAATTTTCGTAACAACTTTCCTCTACCATACTCCTACAAATAAAGATTAACAAATAATAATAAGTATTCCTCAACATTCTCACAACGCCATCTAGGCTCAAATTAAGTATACGAGAGTAACTTGTGTTATGAGTACTAGACAACTGATAAACATACTTCTATATGTCTAAACATATACATACTACAGAAAAATAACACCCAGACACAGAACAAATGACACAAACATTTATCCCGGGTGGGAATCGAACCTACGGCCTCTTGTATAGCAGTCAGGGCCACTAACCACTAGACCAAGAGACCAGTCAAAATGATTCTATTCTACTGTATTCACCTGAAGTGCACGACCCCTGCGGGGCGGTCGATCTTGGCGCGCACGACGCCGCTGACGACGAGCTGGCTGAGCGCCTCCTCCGTCTCGGTCTCGCTCAGCCCTAACAGCTCGCTCATACGCTTCAGAGTGATGCGCGTGTAGTACATCGACATTATGCGGATGTTCTGTGGGTGGAAAGGATATCGTAACATAAAATAATAATATTTATTGTAGGTATAGTCAGCATCAGAACATCACCGATTTACAAAGTGTCATTATTTTTGTATGACTTATAGGAATTGGTGCTTAGTATGTTTTAACTATGTCAAACCCATTTTGTTACCTAATAGCACAACAGTAATTCATTGAATTTGACTGAGTACAGTTCGTTCGAAAATCTAAATGTGTTAATCGACTTTGGTTGTTGACTGTACTACTTACTATATTGCACTTTTAGAACGTTAAGGAAAAACAGTATCATATAATTTAAAACATTTAAGACATTTTAAAACATCACTTAGCTATATGTCGTTCTTGAAAGGGCTGTGAGACTGCTACTCATTTTAATGCTGCGAAATATTCTGTATATAATTACTATTAATACTCGGATCTCCAGTACAAGAGTCGACGCAAATACACGCAAAGTCTTCAATGACACGTATTTGCGTACGATTATTCAAGACAAGGATTCTTTTTTCTTAGCCACATAAATAGTTAGGCGAAGGTCGCCACACAATGGGAGCCAGCAGATGGACGGCGCCCGGCGGTGGCGGGATGAATTGAACGTACTGACTGGGTCGAAGTGGCGCAAGATAGGGAATCGTGGAAGGACTTGGGGGAGGCCTTTGCATTTGCCTTAGCAGTGAGACTCTATAGACTAAGATTTTTACAGTAATAAAAACAAAATGTGAATATTCATAACACTTATAGATGACAAATATCCCTTACATGTTCAACAACTCTGTTCTTCAGGTCGTTCCAGCGTTCCTGTCCCTTCTCGTCCGAGGAGTCGAAGTAGGGCGTGCCTCGGAGCATCTTCTCATATGTCGTGCATAACGTGTTCCATCTGATTATCTCTGGGTTGATGAACAGGCCGAGGAGTTGTCTGGAAATATTTGCACCAGGGTTAATAAAACGCGAATTAAATTTAAATTCAATATTTATCATTCATGTTTTCTATGGGAACAGTTTATAAAGTCCATGAAGTTTTCCTGTCATGTGATATTCTTTTTGTCTTTACATAGATTTTTTATTATGTTTTACATCTATTTTAGTTTTTAAAAAGTCAAAGCTTTTTTAACTTTTGCGACTTGTACACATATTTTAGACAACTAACGAGTCTTATTCGCGATTTAATTCGATATTTCTTTTCTCCCGACGTTTCGGCCGAGTTGCACAGTTCTGATCGTGGTCCTGGGTTGACTAATGCACTGGTGAAAATAAATGATAAAAAGTCGTTTTAAATTACGACTGAAATTCTTTACGCGCCATGCCATGACAATGCTTCTAGAAATAGGCATGATTATGAATTAATAGGTACATTTTCAAATAGTAGACTAACTGTAGTAATCTAACAGCTCAACAAGCATTAATTAAAGTTAAAAAATATTTAATTAAAATACATACTTATATTCAGGCAATTTATCCAGATCCTTATCCTCATTGACTCTGTGCGTGAGATCCGCCTGCTCATTATCATAGGGCGCTAGTGTCAGGAACACCACACTGCCGACGAGGGCGTCCGCGCCGGCGGCCTGGCCGAGCGCGCGGAAGTGACGACACACGGACAGGTATTGACCGTTGTGTTGGTCTACTGCGATCATTAGGCGGTAGAATTTCTCTTTGAGTTCCTGTAAAGAGGTTGTAAATTAGTATTGAAGTTTGTTTTATCTTTGTTCTTGAATAATAGAATGTTGTGTCTTTTTTAAATTGTTTTGTGTGTAAATACATATTATGAAAATGACTGTCTGAATTTTATGTGAGTATAATGTGTATTTATATGGTATTTTTCAGCAAACTAAAGCAAGCACTTTGATCTTGAAAAAAAAAAGAATGCGATTTTTTGCTCAAAAAGATTATTTAGGCTAAGCTATAAGTAAAATATAATTTAGTTATTTGACAAATCATTTAAACTTTCATTACACAAGTAAAATTTATAACTTACCGCAGTATCATCCTCCTCAAAGAACTTAGTGTTAATCTTTTTAGAGATAATTTGTGTGCGGATATAATCCTTGATGTTCAAACACAGTCTCATTTGCTCCAATATCAGTTCGACCTTCTCGCGTTTGTCCATAGAACCGTATGTCTCCACCTGCAGTTCCTGAATGATCTTTGCTGCTTCTGTCGCATTACCTTCCTCCTCTCTTATCTTAGCCAAGATATGGGTAAGCCTGGCCCTTTCTACTTCAACGTAAATTTTACCTTCAGTGATAGATCTTAAGGTCTCAATTAGTTTAACTTTTGTTTCCTTGTCAGGTGTCTTGTCGACGTAGGTGCAGCATTCTTGTACCATTTTCACAACTGCTTGTTTGAGTTGTGATCTAAAAGGTTTGAATTAATCAATCAACTAATGATATTTTTTATGTAATGTTCATAAACTGATAAGTTACTTTTCAAAAATAAAAAAAAACTGTCTCAATAGTTTAATTATACCCTCTACTATGATACATTGATCTTTAGAGAAAGTAACAGACTAAGTATTTCTAGAATCCTTCATAATAGGTTTTTCTAAAGTTCCAAGTTGAAAAATAGTGCTCTTATTTTTGACTTAGTTTTCTATATTTCTAATCACTTTGCAATAAAGTGTCAACAATATATTCATATTATAGTTACCTTCTCTTAGAAAGAAGAATGACTTGATCATTAAGTGCAGACCAGTTCTTTGCTTCATAACATATTTGAACAATAGCTACTAAGATCCTTGCAGTGGAAGCCATGTCAGCACCCTGTGACACAGTGGAAATAATGTTTAATACTGGATTCAATCATCATCAATTACATTGAATACAATGTGAATCTTGAAGCTTTTGTACACAAATGAGAGACCGAGAAGTAAAATTATTTTTATACAGCTAGCTAAATAAGTCATCATTCCCCTGCCCTTATCCCAATTTTTACTTGGGGTCGGCGCAACACATCTTTTAGACATGTTGCTTAAAGTTTTGGCTATGGTTTTATAGTCGGCCGCCTGCCTGACACTAAGCCAGCTGCTGCCTGACAGCTAGCTAAGTAAGTAATGAATATCAAATTTTAAAACATAACTATGGAAAGTTAAAAAAAGTTTGAAAGCAATAAAACAATACATGTAAATCTACAGATATTGTCTACTGAGTAATATTACTAAACTTAACAAATAAATGACTTGCTAATTATAAGCTTTCACAGTAAACTGGTTCAATAACTCCCTCAAGCGTTATTACAAGACTATAGATTCTACCTGTCTTTTGTCAAAATACGATTGTCAGATTACAAAAAGTGTGTATTAATTGCATACTTACAGTTCTAGTTTGTTTTTCTAATGCCAACAGCTGGTCTATTGCTTCTTGGACCTTGCCTTTTGCGGCCCATGACTTCCACATGGGAATTTTCTCATCACAGGTGGTGCTGTAATCCACCTGTAACATGAATGTGAACAAAGAGGTTTCAAACAATTAGTTATTAATTAGAATAATAAAACTTTTTAATTATTTCGAATAACAGTATTTATGTGTCAAGCTTTGCCACACAGATGAGTTGGTTGTATGGGGCAATCTTGACTACCAAGCCGTAAACTTAAACTAAGTATCTTTGAATTATTGCATTTTTTTAACAAACGATACCCCTGAATCTTCAAGTAAATAACGATAAACTTACTTCCATTTTCACAATTTTGCCGCTGGCATCAAGACTACTGATATCGCCGTTTGTCGACATTGTTAGAGATTGAGAACTGAAACAAGTTTAATTTAGTCAGTATTAAGAATATCTTGAGCAAAAGGATAAAAGATACTTAATAATCAGGTCATTACTTAGTGCGATTAAACTTCTAAACTTATTTATATTCAGTAAACACAAGAATATGCCTCAGAATTATATTCCTAAAATGCTCGGTAATGCAAACTCACGGCTATGACATTCAGTGACAATGACTTGACTTGTTGACTTGACATTTTTGTTTTTTTTTCTTTATTTGACTTCGTGTCTTATTACATGGTCATTTTGAATCTTTCTTGGCTTACATTTTAAATCACACTAAAAATATTAATTTATTATTTCGCAAATGCTTTGAAGTTGTAAAGCTATTAGTTGCTTAGTCGTATAAAATAAACCGATACTAGGAGAAACGATAATATGAAGTATTAAAAGCTTAAATTTATTATAAACAGTAATAAAATATCCCATTCAGATAAATTAGTGAACAAAAATATTTGCAATCATTTTAAAATCCAACAAAACAAAACACTAGGTCTTTGGGATCCACATCAGGCAACATTCATGCTTTTTTTAAACTGGTCGTGTGCTCTTTCTAGTCCTTGGTTTCAGTTAGACTCTGTGGTTTACTAACTGCTTCATTCTATTGATAATGATAAGGTGGTAGCTACTTATGGCGTTGTAGGAGTCGATTGATTTATTTTTACATTATATATGTAATAGTTTTACTTCATGACGCTAATCTCGTACGAGATTTCAGCATTTAATTTAGTTATAAAACTTTAGGAAACGTGGAATGCTCGTTGTGATCCTTCGGTAATAGCGAAAATTTCTTTGTTTTATTTTGTCCAACATATGTTGGACTACTTCTGTTCGTTGCAAATTACGCGTAACAAATTAGTGGACACGCGCACAATGATTTCCACACATAATTGTGATAATGTAGAGCCCAACCGTTGCAAGGGAACCAGAAGTCATTCGGCTCAAGGTCTGGCTAGTTCCGTGTGTAGTCCTGCAATGAAGATACCGTTACCGCCCCGTCCATGGATTACAGGTAAAATGTTGTATAATAAATTATTAGCATGATGATTGTCGTATCAGCAATTTGCAAACCTATTCATTCCACGATAGCAAAGGTAAATAACGAATCTATACCTACGCGGAAGATGATGACGACGTTTGTTGTCGTACGAATGAAAATTCAATGAAATATGCATTCATATGACGTGAAAGTTATGTATTTGGTCTAGTTAGATTTACAAAGACGATAGCAGATTGTTATAGTCGTGAATTACTAATTATTGTTTCTGTGGGCAAACATTTAGCGTATCATACAATGGCCCCCATATTTGTTGTTGTATACTATGATATACGTATCTGTTTACGCTTGCTGCGCGTATCCGTATCTTATACCTACTTTAGTGTTTATTTTAACATTTCATATAGCCTTGCTCAATAGGACACCTCATATTTTATGATGTTCATATAATTTGTGTTTCAAAACTTAACAATCACATAATTGGCACCTTTCATTACAAGTCTTTGAATATTTACATCATCTTTTAGTTTTTTTGCAATAGGTCATAGATGATATTTGTTTTTTTTTATTCAACTTTTATTGTTACAAACCTGTCAATCTAAAACCAGCTTTCAAATGCAATATGCAATTGTTAAGGTTACATCTTGGTAGTGGTAGACTTCTTAAAATAAAGTTTAAGACTATTCAGCGCAGATGCACCTGTGAAACATATTTACATTTGTGTTTTATTTAACTTTAGAGCTTATAAGTATTTAGATTATGAGCAGCTGTTGTTTTGATAATGTTATAGTGAAAAAGGCACTTAAATCCAAAATTTGAACTTGTTTCTTAACCGTTGCTCAATCTTAGTCTGTCTTCCCTCCCTATTCCCATGCTGTTAAGAGTTAGCTTCCATAATCTTTATTTATCAATCAGTAACATAAAATTTTTAATTTTATTGAAACAATAATATATATGACATAATTGTTTATTATCTTTTCATCATGACTGGGATAATATCAAACATAATCAATACATACAGCAATGTAAGATGACTTGCAAAGTTTTGAAAATTAATAAACATTAGTAATATATAAAAGAAATAAAATTACCATCATATTTTTGAAAAATCTAAAAATATAAAAAAAAAAATCTTGTGCAAAGTGTGACTCATGAACAATGTTTTAAATGAGATTAAAGGTTTATTATTTTTATTAACCGTACAATATTTATAAATGTTTGTTGTTCATAATTTCTGGTTTATTAAAATACATTTTATTAATAATTTGCTAAAACAACAAAGAGATTTACCTACTCAATACTCAATTCTTTATTAGCATTCTAGCACCTAGCATAGCATAGCATAGCATGTAAATAGTAACCCAATGAAGACAGGTTTTCTATTATTTACATATAGCATTAAATAACTATTTAGCCTTAAAAGCAAAGATTAAATATATTTTGTAAAGTTATTGTAAACCATCAGCTTATCATAGCATACTTAATGTAAAGTATAATTTGTATTTTTCCATGTAAGAATAAAGTATGGGGTTTCTTGTCTGTTCTTCTTCATAAGAATGGCATTTTGGAACCATGCAACTAGTTAGTAATGTTTTGAAAGCGCCTCAAAAGGCCTACTTAAAATAAAAACCCTTTTGATTTTGATTGCAAACTAGCACAAACATAAAACTAAGTACTTGATTGTACTTACAAATTATAATTAATCAATTACTTAATGTAACTTACATTAAAAGTATAGGGATATGATGACAACATCAAAACATTTGAAGTACATCAATCAAAACATATCCTTTAGTAAAGTACCTAAAAGTACTTAGCATAAATTATTTCAGAAACACATTTAGATAGTTATATTGTAGATAAGTAGGTGATATATTTTAACATACATATTTATATTAGAAAATTTACAAGTACCTTATTTCCTATTGTATTTACTTGAGGTTTATAATCTTAAATTGTATGATACAAACATAAAATATAAATACTTCATGTATTCAAATGTATTTGACGAGAACATCAATCCTGCCAAGGCTGAATGTTAGATTTATCACTAGCTGCATACAAAATCGGTTGCCATGCCAATTTAAATAAAAAAAGTGTTCAATTGCACATTGTAAAGAACATATTAAACTATTAATGGAAGCTTGAACATTCAATTTTTTATGTAGATCAGTAGGTGAAGCTAAAGTCATTAAGTCAAGTGAAATTAAACTTTATGTAACTACTTAGATAGTTTTGTTTTTATTTACAATGTGAGTACATTGGCCTCACTGATAATTGATATGAGAGAACTATGATTGAAATGAAAATAGCCACTCCGATTATCATATCAGAGATAACCGCTGCAGTTAGAACTCCCCTATTCACGATATAAACAATCCTGAGTACTTCGCATTGAATGGTGGTTATCCAATTTGAGTCGTCAACCAATCACGAATAGGATGTGCAAATTACATTGTTATTGTTACCATTGCACCTCGGTCCCCTCGCTAGTGCAGTCATCTTTATCGCAGTTATAAATTAAACTGATTTTATTTTGAAGTAAAATCTCGTTTTATTATTGTGTGGCCAATAGATGCTGAAGACGATTCATCAGACGACATAGACGGTGTTATAAGGGAAGAGGGCATGATACCAATGGAGCGAACCAGGATGAGGTCCAGATATCGCCACTACAAACAAAGACAGACAAACATACCTATCGGTATATTCTGGGATATCGAAAATTGCCAGGTAAACCCGCATTTTAATGATTTATCAATTCAAAATTATTGTTTTCCCCCTTTAGTCATCGTGTATGAATGTAATCGTTTTCCGTTTTCCCATTCTATTTGTTTTAATTTTAATATTTACTCCATTAAGGTTGCAAATATTAAATAAATATATAAAATTTAAAGACAGCGTGCTGCTGGGGAGTTTGCACCGTTTCTTCTCTCGCAGCAATAGCACAGGAAGCGGTGAAGGGTGGGCGATGGGGTGCTGTCTATAATTTATAATTCTTGACGGTTCAAAATGTACTATATTGGAGCCTAATTTGTGTAAATAATTTTGATCTTTTGATTTGATTAAGTAGTATATTCTCTTTAAATAGATACCGCGAGGTTGTTCCGCCATAGAGCTAGTGGCTGCTATCAGATCTAAGTTCGTAAGGGATGGAAGGAGAGAAGCCGATTTTGTTGTTGTCTGTGATGTACGTAAGGAAGCCTCGTCAAGACTATTAGAACTTAATGACGCTCAAGTAAGTACTCTATACTTTTCCGTCTTTTTATTACCATTAATTTTATCGATAAATAAACAGTTGTTATTGTATTGTGAGGTTTTAACGTAGAAATGCCGCTATTGTAAAAGTAAAACTGCGCAGGCGCACTACACTGCACTTAGCGGCATCTCGCTTTCACAATAGAAATAGTTCTACTCTAAGAGCTCATAATACAAGTATGAGAAATATTCTTCTTTAAATTTGTTTCATTTATTAACAGGTCAGCTTAATACATGTGTGTAGGACACAAAAGAACGCGTCTGATGATAAGCTTAGGCAGTGTATGAGGAGGTTTGGTGATCTCCACTCATCACCTGCCGCCATTTTATTGATCTCAGGAGATATTGACTTTGCCGCGGATTTATCCGACTTTAGATACAGGTGTGTTATTGTTCTATAGTATAACCTATCATTCATCCTACCATGACTATTTGATTTATTTCAGATTACAGCTGAAATGCTTTAAGTTGTAACGTCATCTATTTATAAAATGATGTCATTTTATTATGTATAATACAGTAACGAAATAACTTTATAATTATGTAATTCATTTATCAGGAAAAATATGGAAGTGATATTGGTGCACAAAAAGAACACGTCGGCAGCTTTAATTGCGTGCGCCTCGTCTCATTATTGTTTTGACGAGATCGCTTCTACTCTACCTAGAAAGGTAAATAACACTATGGATTAGTGGGGGTCTACCATCTCTTAAAGAAAGACTGGAAGTTGTTGAAGGAAGAAGCCGCTTTACGCCTTATATCGCTCTGTCTCGCTTCCTCAACTGCAACAATCTTGCTGTGAGGGGTAATGGTAGACCCCCAGTTAAATTACACTCATACTGTCACAAAGTGACAAGTTAATTCGGTTCCCACGCGTTCTGTTGCTTTTTAATTCATTCATAATTCTAGGTAACATTGTGTTTTATAAACACAACATTGTGTTCAGTAGTTTCTTGTGCAATTGTGAAAAGTACGTAAAAAAATCATAATATTCAAATGTTGCTTAACCTAATTTGAGATCTACCCGTAAATGTGTGCTGCAGCCTAACAAAAATATAAAGTATTGTCTATGCTACATCTATACTTTTACTTAACTTGTGGTTAAAACATCCGATATTATTCTAGCTATCTGACCTCATAAACCTAAATACTATGTCACATTTAAATATAATTATTTAAAATAGGCAAATGATATAATGTCCTTTAATTATTCTATAGGTATTTTATGTCTATGTCATTTAGGTAACCTCACTTCCGGTCCAAAAAACGTGCTTAACTTAAATTTATTCATCAATTAATTACTCAATGATGAAAACCTTTTACAAAAATCAGCAGAATATTGCATTTTGTAAAGTCAACATTTTAAATACGGTCGCATTAATAAGAACCAATGTCGAATGTGTTTAATTGCACGTATAAAGTTCATTAATAACGTAATTTGTGTTAGGAAACTAAAATCTGTTTTGTATTATTCTGGCAAACTATCAAAGCGGAAATTTTGGTTAAAAATAGAGTGTTTGTTCCAAAAAATAATCTGTTTACGACAGTATAGGCATTATATAGGTATTTTAGTAGTTTCTTACGCCATACTTTTAGAAACAATTGAATTACGTATTGTCTTTAAAATAGATTGCTAAAGATGACTGATTTTCGCATTTCATGACGTGAATAAACCACGAAAAAAAAGGTCTAGTAAATGTTTAAAAGAAATACTCTTTCTAACGGGAGTTGCAATATTAAATACTGTTTATATAGGTACTAATTGTGTTTACACAGTAAACTTATAAAACTAGTAATTAGATCTATTTGTAGAAGTTAATTCTCTTCACAGAAACAATATTTGATATTTGTCTTCCGCTTGTTAGCTTAGATTTATCACGAGTGTATTTATATCTAAAGAAAGGCGCGGAAAGATACGACGTATGTACCTAAATGATTAAGTATAGTAAACAAGAGATAGTTTTATTTATAAACATAATAATTAACTTGCCTCCCGGTTTCTGAAGGCTAATCTATCTAATATGTTTAGTAGTCGTTTAAAAGATTGATTGATAAAAAAAAACTGTTTTTGAAATGAGGTTTTATAGGTGGCCAACTTATTTAACCTTTCAAAAGTAAAGTATGTAAAAGATCTGCATCAAATAAAACCTTTGCAATTGGACGCTAATTTATTACTGGAGGACACATGAACAAAATGGCGGCGCATGCACACACAGACACACTCTCTCTCTCACTTACACATTTGAGTGTTTCTTTCATAATTATCATTTCACACGGAATCACCCACTGTTGGGTATCGCCTACACTCAACAGTCGGTGATTCCCCTTTTTAACCGACTTTAAAAAGGAGGAGGTTTCTCAATTGGACTGTATGCTATGCTTATTTCTGCCAATTTTCCCAGTATTGGGTATCCCTCATTCAACTGCCGCCAGCAAACCTTACTAAAGTGTTCTAAAACAAATTCTAATATCAAAAAATAACATCCAGGTGTCAAAATCTGAAGATGAAGTGTCGTGTGAGGTGGAAGTGACCAACTTGCCGATCTACCAGCCGACAGATCTAGTTTCGAATCGACTCCGACACTTGGCCAAGAAGTGTGGTGGCAAGGTGGTGCACGTGACTGCGCCAACCGCACTGCTGAGGTTTACAACACCGGACCATGCTTCTAGGTGAGTTGTAGTTTTGTGAAGATTTTTCTTGCTTTTTAACAGATGTAGGTATGTAGTTTAAGTGCAGTTTCTGACTATTGAAACAGATGTATGCAGTTAATCTAAGTCCAGTTTCTGACTGTTTCATTGGACTGACTTTATCTATACTTTATTTTGTATGTATGCAGTTAGTGTTTGTGCAGTTTTTGTCTGTTTCGTTGGACTGACTTTATCTATACTTTATTTATTAATTAGGTAGATTCTCTGCCAGTGTTGCGACTAGAAATGTAATTTGTACAATACACCTATTTTTTTTGTAATCTCTGGTGAAAAATCCTTGTAAATGTTTTTGCTCTGGGGAAGACAGGGTTGTGCCAGACGCTTACCGGCGAAAAACCGGAGTGCTTCTCCGTTCCCTATTGTTCGCTAACTACCACAAACCCCGATAGAGCCACTGTCTATTTGAATTATCTTATTCAAAACCTTTACCGAGTGAGAAGAGATTTCTTTATAGTTTTTATAGACAGAAAAAATTTTAGAGTTACATTTTTGATCCCGATTCTTAGTAAAGCAAGGGCTCTAAAGCAAAATATTTGCTTAAAACAATGACATGTCTGTCAAAAATACGGCATTGTTGCTATAGAAAATCGTGGCGTACCTAAGTAAATGGACTATAAATAAAGAGTAATCAAATAAAATATATTGATATTATAAAAACAAAGTGGATCTACTCGAGCTTATCATTAATGATGTCATGACGTTTTTGTAATATTTACCTACAATAATGCGCATTTCAATTTCTACTAGAAACTTGATTATGAATAATTAGAACTTAGCTCCGGCTAGCAAAGTAATTCATAGCATATATAGCTAGGTAGGTATCTACACGACTCTAATGTTTAAGTTAACAATAGTTACGTAGGTACATGATTGCTATTAAGAGCCACTAAGTGGCCGCTAAATAGCTCCGAGTTCATCGTTACAGAAACCTTTTAGAAAACGACGTAAATTGTCGTAAATTGGTTGTAAACAAAGCGAAATCTGGAACAATTATCCAATATTATAGAGATTTCCTTCGGGAATAAGTAAAGTGGGCGACAAAATTGCTAACGTAATCTGATTTATAAAATGCTTTATCACAATATGCTACAAATTTTCTTTTATAGAACAGATTGTGATCGTTTTTTGTTTCCAACAACAAACACCAAATCGGAATGTATTCATGCTATGAACTTTTGTTGCTAACTGTACAATGCGAATAGGCTATTATACCAGTGCGAAGTGAGACCACTTATAATGCGTTAGCGAGCACGGCCGGATGTCGTCCCCTCCGTATAAATCTCGCCTCGGGCTTCTTCAATTCGCATGCAATGTTTTGACGTTGATCCATGTTTTATACGTTATTATACGCTTGAATGTTGACCAGCGTTCGCTGAATAACAAGCCTTTGTTCCACATCTGTCTATCAATTTCGACGACCCATTTTTTTCTTACCTATTGCTCCAATAGATTGAGCTGGTGACCTATGAATTATAAAATTTATTTGAATAAAAATATAGAAATCCAAGCATATTTTTTCGTCTCATGTATTTTTCCATGTCTGTATTCTGCATGCATTTCCATAGTATTTGAACAGTTCTCGCACAAAAAAATCAAAATGGTTATTTTGTTAAACCCAGCCATGCATGGATGCGTAACATTTACATACGTTAGCGATGTACCATATCTACAGACGTAGCATTAAATTGTTGCTGGGGCTAACATATCGATATACACACTTTATTTGTAGTTTCTACGCTACGTATTACCACGATATGAGAGTACAGTAAGTGGGCTTTACAAACATAGTAAATACGCAGCTGCTAGTGGTATAAGTACTGATATTCGTGCCATCTGCCCTAATTGCTACATTTAAGTTAAAAATATCATATTTCGTGACTACCAAATCGTAAGACTTCTTAAAAACTCGGTACGTACGCCAGCCGTACGCACGTTGCAAGGGGGTGCGGTTACGTCAACAATTTTAATTTAACTCTTTTCATTTGTAAGAATTCCGAAACGTGGTTTGCGAAATGATTTTTGTTGTTTTCGCTTTCACGTTGCGGTCGGAGTCGACGGGAGGAAAATTATTATTCGCATACGTTAGCCAGCTGACACGTCACGTTTGCCTCAGTGTGATTACTTAAGTACCATTCATGATTTCTGTATACATTTGCGAGTTGAAATCGTTCGTTTTTATAACGTAGCATATGCAGCCAGTCTGTATTGATGTTTGCTTTATAATAGTTTGATCATGTTTATAGCAATCTGTAAAATGTACTGTTTACGTACGATTTTATGCCGTCTTTGTAACATTGTTGACATTTTGAAAGACATGCGAGCACACAAAAAGGAAATAGTATTAAACACATAAAAAACTCAAGGATATTACATATCCTTGCTCATAGTTTTAGTCTTATTAAAAAAGAAAATAAATTTTAACAACTCCTCGAATGTCAATTGTATTTCTACGTAATAACAATAAAGTCCTGTTTGCATTTAATAAAGACTGACATTGCATATCAAATATTAACAGGTGTATCTTAACAATAACATAACCTCGACACATATTAATTACCTAGACGTGAATTACACACAAATACAGCACATATTACATTAATCGATAAATTCAACGTCGAAATAGAATAGAACATAGCGTGCACGATCAAAGTTGCAAGAACGGAGACATAATGACAGGTCTTGTAACGTCATTTGACATTATAGACGAATGAAGGACTATCGATTCACTTACTAATTTAAGACTATTGTAACCCAATGCATATGTGGAATAAAATTCATTTGTATATTTATTCTAACGCTAAATATCGCGAAAATCACAGGTGCTTTTAATTATTGCAATTTTAATTGTATATGATATCGATAATTTATATTTTTATTTCGATATACCCTCATATCGATATAAGTTTTAAACGTAATGTGTCGTTTAAAATTTGAATAGGTCATTGCATCGTCAGGCACGAGGCGGAACACAGTTATATTTTATTCCTATTTCAAATTCAAAATTGGAAGTGTAACGTATTTTAAAGTTTGAAATTTTATTTTATTTATTGCAATTAATGATCGCCAGGTGCGAGTTTTACATACAATGTTATTATCAGGGTAAGCAAATAAACATATTATTAATATTATTCTTATAAGAAAAATAGTTAATTAGCTATTTTAATCTTGAATTCTCTATTTTAATTAAAACTCCGTACAGTTTATTTTAATCTGAATTAAGTAAAAAAGGTGTGGTCTTAATCTCATTTGCTGGCAATGACAAGTATTTTTTTATATTTTATTTGATCACGTAATCAGACGATTCCCTTAATAACGACTTTTTGTTTCTATTTCTTTATTTCTCCTTCATTTTTATCGCAATTCGTTGATTTCAATGTTACTTAGCAAGTCACAGTTGATTGCCGTCTTGATCCGAACGTTACGGAACGCTGGACATTCGTGTTTTAAATTTAAAATATGTTTTTTAAAACTATGTATTAGGTAACTGTTTCCTTCGTCTTAATAAGCGCGTAAATCACATTTGAGAAGAGAAAACTTTAGAAATAAATCAGCATAAAACCTCACCTGCTAACTTTTAAAGTTTTTTGTCAACTATTTCGATGTTATAGGTGTTATCATCAATTACAGTGTTCTACAGTAGTCAAATTATTATATATGTAGCATGAAATGTACTAGTGACAAATGGGACCGTTATTCTAGCTAAGATGGCGACTTCGATCAGCTGTTTAGTTTAAATCGCTGTCAAAAATATACTACGTAGATAATATGGCTGATTAGTTCATAGTTCATTCTAGGTCTATAGAACTATTTTACATAGTGCTGTTGAATTGTTCTTATGAGTTTTATGACAGTAAATGCAATGTTGGAATAGGCCTTGTAAGAATACCGTTAATTTAACGCTCTGGTTGTCTCGAATATTCTTAGGAGATATTAGTCATAGATCGTAACTTTTGTTTTTATTGCTAAATGAGTCATTATTATATAAGTATCAATTTAGTTTTAATGATAAGGTTCGTTCGGGTGGCGTCTCTCGTCAATATTCAAACATGTTGGTAAAACAAATACTCAATCAATTGTTACCAAATCATTTTTTTATTGATCTCAAAAGAGGATGTATGTATAATAGTTAAATATAATGATTTATTAAACACTTGTATACCTAGCACGTATGTTAAATGAAAATGGTAGAATTCGGCTATAAACTCTGGCAGAAGTTAGGTGAGGCTTCAAATGATAATGATGATGATGAAATTTGGCTAGTGGAACTTTTTTTTATGTACCCTGTCTGAGATCCCATTGCTGGGCAAAGGCCTCCCCTATTTTCTTTCAAACCTTTCTACGTTTTTAAATGCTTCTTTCTATTTCTGGCCACGCGCGTCGCATATCTGACTAGATCGATGCACAACCTTCGCCGCGGACCATCTATGCCATTTTATATTCAACATAGTTTTACAGTACTTAATTGCGATGTTTACAGAGCCATAAACACATTGCTTCTTTTTGGCAAAGTTGTGCCATTAAAGTAATTGTAATATATTATTGTGCAATTATTCGTCAATCATTTGATACATGACTCATCTTTGCCGGTTCTAATAGCAGAGTACCTTAAGAAATTATAGGTACCCGTTTTTTATCGTAAGCGTTTGTTATGCATCTACTATGATTGTCCACAAAATTCTCAGAAACATATCTAGATGATTATTTTTATTTAAATTATTTGCTATATTTCAAGTCGGAAAACAGTCCATGTTAAACTCACAAAGACTAACTGCATACCTGCTAAATTATTGTTTTTTTTTTTTCGATTTTTTTCTGTTTGGGCCTGTAAGCCGTTTCTCCTCCCGTAGCGAAAGCACAGGATGCGATGGGGTGCTGTCTATTATAATTTTGACGTTCGAAAAGTGCTACATTGTAGCCTAATTTTTAAATATTTGATAATATAACTTATTTCCTCGTATTTTCTACAGAGCTTTAATGCGTATGGATGGTGAGGATGTGTACGGCCGCAAGATCAGCACTCGGTATGTCCGCAGCGCGGTCCCGCCGACGTACTCCAGTGACGAGGGTTACAGCACCGCCCCGGCCTCCTACCAACAACCCAGCTTTATACCGCCGCCGCCTCAAGTAAGAAATAACCCTACAATTAATACTTTGTGAATGGTAACAATGTTTCATTCGTAGGTCTTCCTACGTAACAGGAAAAAAAGTTACAAACTTTTCAAAGTATTTTGTAACCCCTTTACTAACTGAAACAAAAGGTGCTGGTTCTTTTGTTTTTACTAGGCTGCTTCGAAATTTAAGGTTACGTTTTTTTGACAGTATTTATCTTATGTCCATTTCTTTGTGGCTGCTGCTCGGATTTGGACATATGCGGTCGTTAAATTTGTAAAAATTGTTTTAGTGACATAAGTTGCATATTTTTTTTAAACCACCGTTTGTCCTACTACTTAATCCATAAATATTTTTTTTGTGTGTATTGATGGATAGATATTTGTTAATCTTTCACGCATAAACAGCTTAACAAAGTTGAAAGTAATTTGGTATGGAGCTAGTTGACATCTTGGATTAACACATAGCATAGGTAGGTTAGTTTTTAGCCTACTGTGTAAATGGAGATTAATGTTTTTGCACCTATAACCGACATCCATGCGGGCGAAGTCGCGGGAAAAAGCTAGTTCACCATATAACTCGAAGGTTCAACTTCAGTTATTTGAAATAATAACTACTCTTATTTTAGGTATGTTCATCACCGAACGAAGTGTCAACGTTCGTCGGGTCGCAGAGCATATCGAAGGAGTGGGCGATGGCGCTGCAGCAGCTGCCGGCGCCCACGCCGCCGCCGCACGACTTCTGCCCGCCGCCCGCGCCCAAACCGAGGAAAATTAGGGGCACACACGGTAAGGGACATATCATTATCATCATCATTGTCTTTCCCCTTTTTTTTGTTGGTAAAGCGGGGTAATCCTAATGGACACACGCGACCCGGGGGGGGGGTAGTGTCACTCTTAATGACTAAACCTGAACCGCTGTGCTACGTCATCCGCGTTTTAGTGTCGGTGCATGGCAGCGCATAGCATTACTTTATGCACCATTATCATTCCCCTGCCCTTATAACAATTATTATTTTTTCTTGGGTCGGCAGTATGTCTTCTTCTTTCACACGTTCCTATCTGACGTCATCTCGCAAGTGACTCTTTGCAGCCATATCATCTTTCAAGTTTTTACCGATTAAAGTAATACTGTATCAGTCGTATTCAATAGTGATACTGAGTAAAAAGCCGCCCTTACGTGTCGTGCTATCTTTGGTTCTGGCAAAAATCAATAGGTTTTTATTTCGAGTAGGCCTTCTCAGGCACTTTCAAAACGTTACTGACTCTAGTTGCTGGCAAATGAAAAATACAGATAATAGACATACTAGATTACTTTAGTTCTTAGATTATAATGGTTTCGTTCGACTCAGATAAGTGTGCGTTCACCTAAAGTTGTTACCTTTTAGTTCCATTAAAATTAAAACAATAATAATTGTAGAGAAATGTTTTAGTTGTTATACAACCGACGTCATACAGCGTGTACAAGTATATTACGTATAGAAATAAACGTAGCTACGTATTACTTGGGCTTACCGCGTCATTTAAAGGATTTATATTATCATTGCGGTTGAAATACGTAAACTTAATGACGACAATAAGAATATTATAAATTCTTTGAGTCATAATGATTGATTGATACCTTTATTAAACTTTGTCTATTACCTACTTAAAATGTATGTAATGGATTTTGTGTACTTATGCGTTTATCAAGCGACGAATGGTTTTTTTTTTTTTCTATACGCTTACCTACCGATTTCGAAAAACAAATCAAAACATGGTTTAAAATAGCGATGGAAGGGTAGGCGATGGGGGTGCTGTCTATTATTAATTTGACGTTCGACAAGTGCTATATTGTAGCCTAATTTGAATAAATGACTTTTGATTTGAATTATTATTCTAGAACCGAAACGCTGAAAACACGCAAATATTTAGCCAATTTCTGAACTTTTATTCATCAACCAATTATAAAGCTACAAAAAGGCTACATTTTACATGTTTTTATTTTACATCACCTAGGTTCAGTAAACCTGGATCGCTCCGGGTGTTCGTCCAGCAACAGCGGCGAGGGCCGTCACCGGGAGCACAGCGCGAGCCGCGCGGTGTCCCCCTGGAACTCGTCCGCCAGCTTCAGCGAGCACAGCGAGACTGAGGACTCTAATGCTGAGCTCACCGTCTCCAATCTACCGCCTTATGATTCTGCGGTTTTACAGGTAACACATGAATAAGTCGCTTATCTGTCACGTCTTTTTTTTTGCTCGCTATGGGCGCAGCGGAAGGGAGTGTCATATTTTTACTGACTAAAACCCACTATGATCCTCCTGGAGCCCTTTAGGTGCCATGGTCGCGGTAAATCTCACGAACATCCCGCAGCCCCGGTAGCTTATGTGTCACTTCATGTGCTTTTTTGTAAGTCTTGAGGTTAACCAAGTTAGTTGGACTACTTATATAAGACTTGTTTATATGGCACGGTCCCTAAATAATTATACAATTAAATAGTATTTGATTAGCAATTGGTTTAGGGTGAGAGAATCGAGGTGCAGTCTCTTAAATTTGGAAAAATAATTTAAGGGTAAAGAGTGGACGCAGTCTGAAATGCTGCATTTTTATCCTAATGTGAGTTAGTCAAAAATGTATTATGTTTTGTCCAGGAAATGCTGACACAGCTGTTCAACCAATACGTACAAACTGTTCGCGTGTCAGTGTGGGCGGCTGGGGAAGGCCCGCTGGCGACTGTGGTACTGCGCTCCGAATGGGACGCGCGGCTGGCCATCGCTCGCATCCACAAACGCCGCCTAGACAACCAGTGGACTGGCCGCCGGCTCGAACTATCCTTAGGCAAACCGTCCCCAGCACCGAACCTCGACGTACTCCGAGCACGTCTCAGGGCCATACTCCTCGATCAAAAGAACCACACTCTACCACTACTTAGATTAAGGGATGCCTACGCCAGCCGCCATTGCTGCGCGCTCACCACATCAGACATCGCCAAACTCAAAGACACAGTCGTCATCCAAGAGGGGTTCGGCAGAATGGTTCAGCTGGTCGACTTAACCCCAGTCACCACTTCTGATATGGAAGAGGCGCCGTGGAAGTGCCACGTGCATGCGTCCATGAATACTGGGCAAGAAGATGGCAGCCGTATACTGCAACCTGTTGTTATGGAGATCTCAACTTTGGCCAAAAATGTACATATTTTGTTGGATAATCATAGGGGAATTTTACCTTTGTTAAGGTAAATATATATACTACTTTAATTTGAGTTATGATCTATACACACTAGTCTACATCTATCCTTTTTATTTGTGTAGTTTTGTGGAATGCTACGAGTCTCGTTTCGACGCCCTCGTCGTAGACATTCGCCGCGGCGTAGCACTGGAGCTGTTGCTACGCAGCGTAGAGGGGCTGGAGGTGCGTGATGCTCCTTCACGACACCTCACTTGGAAGAACGCGCCTATTGTTCTCACGCCCCCGCTTATGAATACTGCTAATAGTAAGTATACTTTTAACTTATCAATTTATGTTTCCCGGTTTCACATGAGCCCTTTAGTTATATCAGAATCGAAAGTTATACGACCGCATAGTAAACACTTCTCGTCGACATAGTTGCTACCACGTCAGTACATGATTCAGACTTCTACGAGGTCTTTATAGTCAGACCAAAACTAAAATTCTGGTTACTCAACCTTGAGCATTTTTTACTATCGGGTGGCTATCTATTTGCTAGTATACCTTAAATATATTTTTTTATTATGTGCCTTTTTCACTTACCATGACAAAAAAAAAAAATTATTTTACCATTTACAACTGCTATTGCAGGACTTTAGCTATAGTAATGCAATAGTATAGTTACAACTTTAATTCACATCAATTTAGAGTATATTAATATAACCATTATTAAATACTGTTGTTATTTTCAGGCGAGAGTTCCCGCTCAAGCGGCGACAGAGACCGTCCCCGCACCGCGCCCGCTCTCGAGCCCATGCTCGCCCTGTTTGAGCGCGAACTCACCGACCTACTGCGCACTGCGCCACGCTGCTCTATACCGTTCAGCAAGTAAGTTATATGCTTTAACTAATAATTATCTACGTATTTGTAATATACTTTAACTAATAATTATTATCGATTTGGTATTATTTTACATCTTAAACACCGAGAAATTCAGTTTGTTTTTCTTCGGTCACCAGTGACCTACGTGTTGTATGAAAGGTGTATTGTTATTTATTTGTATCTATAAACATAGTTTTGTAGGATGTATCAACTCGAAATCAGGAAGAAATTGTGTATACAGATTGATTGATGTTTTAACTTTCTGTAAATACAGACAAAAAATTTTTAGCAGGCAGATTTCATAGGTTTTTGTTTTTCGTTTTCGGTGTTGTCATAGGTGTTGCGTTTTCAGGCTGATACCCGCTTTCCACCATCACTTTGGTCGTCAATGCCGCGTAGCTGATTACGGCTTTACCAAGCTGCCGGATTTGCTTGCCGCACTTAGTAACGCTATTGTGGTAAGTATCCCACGGTCATTGCTAATAAAACCTTCACATGTATGCACTATTTCTTATTGAAAACTTACACTCTGTTTTCTTTCCTTAGCCATCCGCTGTTAATCTTCAGGTATTAAACTGTCACTTAAACGGCTGACAATGCCATTTTATTTATACCTGAGACTTAGATATTTTACTTAATAGACGAATATTTAGACATAAAACAGTAGCAGTACAGTAGTTTTGAGTTTATCAAGTTACTTACAACATACCTAATACTAAATCAATGTTTCATTACCCAGGTCCTCGGTTCAGGATCATCACGTATCATTACCATATCGGCGACAGCTCAAGGCCGTCGTTGGACTTCCGACCTCGTCAAACTGCTGAAGGCCCAGCCGGGGCGCACGGTCCAGATGCACGAAATTCCTAACCTCTACCAAGCTACATTCAGCAGGACTTTCTCCCCTGTTGATTACGGAGTTTGCACTCTTGGGGAGCTGATGCAACGCGTCAACCCTCAGGCTGTGTCCGTCAGTGCTGATGGGACTGTCTCGCTGCCCAGGCATACCCCGACCCCTGAGGAAAGGGCCCGCACCCGACAGTTTGCTTTACAGGTATGGGAATGTTTACCTTGTTATTTTAAATGCTTTTCTAGGATGTTTACTTATATTTGGGTCGATTGATAACTATAATTTCATAATTTTCATTACTAACAAAAGATATCAGGTATAATTTGGCCATAAAGTTGGGTATACTCGTATCTAAGTTCTTGTAGGGTTACAACTAAATATGATCTGAGAAGAAACAATTGGATTGTAAATGTAACCTAAAAGAAACTAGCAACATGTTTATATTACAAGAAAAGGAACATGTTTGTTAATACTTATTCATGGCCATCCAGGCCATCGAGCTCCTGCGCACGACCCCCAACCTGCGCATGGAGTTCGCTCGCTTCGTGCCCGCGTACCACGCGCACTTCGGCCGGCAGCTGCGCGTCGCGCACTACGGCTGCGTCAAGCTGGCCGAGCTGTTCGAGCTCATACCTGAAGCCGTCAGTGTGTGTGGGGATGTTGGTGGGGAGCGTAGCGTGCGGCTGGCGCCCCGCCCCGCGCGCCCCGCACTCGCGCACCGCCTGCGCGCGTTGCCTGCCTTACCGCTGCAGGACCTCGCCGCGCACTACGCGCACCACTACGGGGCCCCGCCACAGGTATATACGTCTTCATCCATCACATCAATCGATCCGTTAGGTAAACTTAGGTTGCCGTTTCATAGTACTGGGTTGTCGTAAACGGGTCACTGACCTCAGCCACCGATGGCTTAGGTCGGCGACCTGTAGTTGGTTTTAGTTTATCAGAACTCTAATGTGTGTTGTTTTAAGTGTGTCAAGTTGCTGTTGTTGTCTAGTGTTAGTGCCAGAGGTTTGTGGCTCGTTTGCGTCCATCCCAAGTGAAATAAGAAACCATATTATAGATGTGCCATTGCTTTGTAGGAAAATTACAATAAGACAGCTTAATGCACAATTGAGACTCCGTTTATAACTCAATAATTCCACAGCCGGACATGCTGGAAGCTGAGTCGTTGGAAGGCCTGGTATACGCTGCAGGCGGCTGCGTAGAAAACGGCGTGGTAGTACCTCCGGGCGGTTCCCCAGCGTGGGCCGCATCACTGCTAGCGGCTTGCGCCGTATTATGCAGCGATAGAAGTGTAGCTCGCGGCTCTACGTTCGAGTACTTCGCGGCGGCGTACCGGCGGCTGCGTGGCTCTGAGCCTGAACTTCGGCGGCTGGCGGCGGCCGGGGTCCTACAGGCTGCCGGACAGAGGCTCGTACTGTCGCCTGTATGGCGGGCAGTGTGGCGCCTGGCACAGCTGCTGGCGGACTGCCCGGCGCCGGCCACTGCTGAGGACCTGTTCGTGGAGTACGCTCGCCGCTATGAACCGCTGTTCCCGGGAGTTGATCCAAGTTAGTTTCAAATATCTTGTTTTGCTTTTCCTATCTTGATATGCTTGTTACTTGGTGGTGGGCTCCATTTTTTTCCGCACGTAGGCTCCTGTGGCCCGTTGTGCGTGTAGTGGTGTTGGGGGCGGTCAGTCCAGCCAGCCCAACGCCCTCCAGAAGCGTAAAAGTCTCCTGGGACATTCGCAGGCCTCCAGGAGGGAACTTGATATGCTATACTGTAATAAAACATCGATTTAATATGTCCCATTAAAACAAGCATCGTTTACAGGTGCAGAGGGAGTTGCGGACTTCCTCCGTCAGTACATGGAGATATTCTCAGCGACGGGCGCGGGGCGCTGGGCGCTGTGCGCCGGGCTGGTGGTGCCGCGCGTGCGGGACGTGGCGCCCGGACCCGCGCTCGAGGACTACTCGGTACATGATACGCCACCCGGACAAAAGGTAATGTAACCTCCTTTTTAGGGTTCCGTACCCAAAGGGTAAAACGAAACCCTTTTACTAAGCCTCCGCTGTCTGTCTCCAGGCTCCATCTCATAAACCGCGATAGCTAGAAACCTGATATTTTTCACAAATGAATTTCCGTTGCTGCTATAACAACAAATACTAAAACTTAAAAAATATATTAAGGGGAGTCTCTATATAATAAATGTGTTTTTTTTTTTTCATATTATTTTTGCTCAATATTAAAAACGGTAACAGATAGACGCTAGTATGAGAGTACGGAACGTTTCGTGCGCGAGTTCGACTCGAAAACCAATCCCATTCCTGCCATGAGATACTGAGTTGTCAGTGAAATGGATTGTAGGAGTCAGATCAATGGTCGCTTCGTGTAAAGTTTTAAGCTAGATGGATTAAAAAACGCAACTGAGAATAAGTGATTTTGAAGTTTCAGTATTCGCCTTGGTATTCAGCTACCTATCAAATTTGTTTCCCTGGTTATTACTGTTAAGTAATAACTAAGTCAAGTGTTCGAAGAAGTAACATTTTTTTTTTGTTTTAGGGTTCCCGAGTATTTGAATCGCCAAAGACTAATATTTGGTGTTCCCCACCGGCTAGTGCATTGCCAACACCTACAGCTTTGCTCTCCCACGAGAACCGACGTAAGTAAACATAACACTAACAATAATATAATCTATTTCGTATCATTTTCCTTAGATGTCTACTATTATAAAATACATTTGTTTGTGTGCCAGGTCGTATCCGCTTGGCGGCCCACTTCGACGGTTCGTAATCCCACCGCGTCGTATAGATGATGCATTCCTTTATATTTTGAGGTAGGTTAATATAACTCGTGTTCCAAACGCGACACCTGAACTTGGAGTGATGTGAATCAGGGTCGCAACGAATTTTAACTATTAGACTTGATGTAAGTGTCCAATAAATTGTGATGTCTGTAACAATAATATTTTAGATGTTTATATTTTTATGTGTTTATTTAGATTAAGAAATCTTATGGTGCATTCGTCAAATGTTTAAAGTGCCGATTTTAAAACTAAATACCCAATGTCTTGTACAATGTAAAGGTAAGTCTTAAGAATCATCTTGACAGAAATCTTCTTCAATTTTATCTTAGTGTACGGATTCTTTTGTTTTTATTTTAATTGACTATCGCAATTTTATAAGCATCTTGAGTCATTTTCGTGTTGTGCTGTTTTAGTCTTTCACTGTTACTTGTAGAACTTGTCATAAAATTGTTTAGAAATTATGAGCAACTGGAAACTACATAAATCCTATGCAATTTTATAAGTTTTTTTTACCTTTTGACATTTTTTATGTATATTTTTTCTTAGTTTATATTTTCTCAGCTCTTCACGTAACAAAGGACTGAAACAAGCTTCAAATGATATTTTAAGGTACTAATAAGTTTACAAAACATGCAGTTTCTTATCTACGTTATAAATTTAAGTAGATAATGATACTGCCATGAATACGATTAAAACAATAAACACTAAAGTGTACATATCATTGATTTGAGGCTCAAAATATGTTAAGAATAGTTGCTAAGTTTTATTAAATAAACAATTCGTGCACTTGTAACATTTCTCGAATGCCCACTAAAAGTACAATGATCATAAATATGTTGATTCTTGTCCTAGAGTTTAATCTTCTAATATATTTCGGCCACAAATCTATTTGCATGTAACTTGCTTCTGAATTGTTTCAAAATACCTTCTAAAGTTATTGTACAGGCGATATATAATTTCACGTTGTTAGGTATATCACATTCGAATTTATATAATTTTAGATAACGTTTACATACACCGTAAGGTCCTACGATGAGTTACGTAATAAAATAAGCCAGTTATTTGTTGAATCTCACTGTGCGAACTGGCCTTAACGACGTGTCAATTAAACGTTCAAAGGTTTTTATAAGAGTATTGAATGAATGTAGATGTAGGTGATATTATTGCTTTGATAGAATATGCTCGTGCCTAAAGTGCGATGATGCTTTAATTTATGACAATCGTTTTATGTTTTGCTACAATTAAATGTCTTAGTTCCACATAGTATTCAAATGTTCCACGTCTCGGAAAGACCCTGATTTAAGTTCCATTTACAGTACAACTATTAATTATTATGTAAGAGCTTACTGTTTTCTGGGTTTTATTGGCTTGTATACACGCACAGAAAATAATGCTTATAACTTAGGTTATCAGCAATGTTAATATGTTATAGCTGATTAATGCCAAAGCACTACTTTAACATTAGCCTCACCAGGCCTGCACTTAATATAGGATACGTGCTCTCGCACAAACATTCGTAATATAAGTAAAACTTATTTTGTAAATGGGAATTAATTCCTTCTGTCTTTCTAACATCCCACAGATGTTTCACTATTTTATTGTACCTTTATTTTATTTTTGTAGATCTAAAAGAAATCTAAAAACAAGATTGGTGAGTCTGACATATGTTTTAAACGACAGCCAACTTACAATTAGGAGGTAGTGATATTTTATTTAGTTGATACGATTCGAATTAATAACTGTATAGTATTATCAGATTTATTTAAATAAATATTGAAAGTGAGATGAGCTAATGATTGAAAATTGTAAATACACATTTTGTGATTTTAGTCTTTATTCTTAGGCATTACCACTGTGATACTTCTGTACCATTTAATGCCATAGAGGTCCAAAAAGATCCGAGAAGGTCCGCACTCAACTGAATGTATGTAATCACAAACATTTTCTAGTACAGAAAGCCTTTTGTAATCATAAGTTGACTACATATTTTCGTAGGTATGTATATAGTGTACATAATATTTCGTTTTGATTATCAAATTGGTACAAAGTATGAACATTTTAGTAATAAAATATTATACACGCACGTTATGTGGAACTAACGATACTTAATTGTGAAGTTATTTACAGATAATTTGTTTTATATATTTTATGTAAGCCGGATCTTGCATATTAAAGTATATTTTTTCAATGCAATTAATTTTATATTGTTACACTGCCAGTCCGCATTTACATCAGTATTGGCCATCAGATCTATCTATCAATATGAGATATTTTAAATAAGATTTTATCTATTAATTTTATGACCAACTATGATTGTCATGTAAGTTCTGAATGTGATTGCGTTCAGATGTAGCCAGAATAATGTCCATCGTCAAATAAATGATACTTAAGATGTATGAATTAATTACCAAGTTCTCTAAGACTGTAGTGAAGATACGTTTAAGTACTTTATAAGCTGTTGTTTTATTTTCTGACCAATAACTATGTATTTTGTAACAGTAAGATAGAATTAAGTACGCATTCGAAGTTCATTGTGGAAGACATTTAATATTATTTTTCCTACATCTTCGTAATTCTGTGATTATTTGTTATAGTTCTAACTAGTGAATCGATGTATTGAATTTAGTCGTTTCAGTATTGCATGTATGATGAATGTGTCGGAAAATAAATGTTATTTTTTCAATAAATGTTTGTTTTTGCAATATAATTACCTTCAGAATTATGTTTCTTATTGATTAAAAGTTACCAACTCCTCTTATCCCTTCCAAAACATAAGCAAGAATTAAAAAAAAAATGTGTTTTTAAAACAATGTTTTTATATACACAATATAGATACAATGAAATAACTGCACATTTTAAAGGAACCCTACTAACTTACTTGCATCAAAAGAAAACCAAAGCCACTCATCACTATAATTTATTTTATTGCAACGGTAACATCTACTTAGATATTAATAAGAACATATTGTGGCGAGTAAAGGTTCACTAACACGGCTTGGTGAGCTTCGACAGAGGCCCGTGCTGCCTCTCCCAGATCATGCGATGCTTCTGCTTCATGTACGCCTTCCGGGCGTCGCCGTAAGCACCGAGGTCACCATCTAGAAGGTAAAAGGTTTACAATCCACTATATACTTGTTTACTGTTACAGATATGCCCAAAGGGTAAGATAAGGCTAGAAATGCTATCCTCTGTCTGCGCTATCCAAAATGGATAGAGGATGTAGTATCCTCAATGGATAAGTAATTATTTGTTAACCAACACAAATAATTACTAAAATAAACTGACTGACAAATCAAGTCATTTATTCAAAGGCTACAATGTAGCACTTTTCGAACGTCAAGATAATTATATTAGACAGCACCCCATTGCCCACCCTTAACCGCTAACAAAGTGAAATTCTTGTAAGTTCATAGGTAGTATGAGTATACGATTGAGTGTTAAAGACAGGTTTGCTAGAGGAGGCCGTTGGATGAAGGACACGCAATCCAGAGAAAAGTTGAAAACAAACAAAAACATTTTACGTTAAATGTTGCCAAGACGAGACCATATAGCTCGCACTGTCAAAAAGAAATCAGATCTCATATAGAGTCAAGTTTCTAACCCTACATGCCCAGGCGTGCAAACCGTGGAATTAACTGGCGAGTTATTGCACCCACAGTGAGTGAGTGAGTGACGAAATCGGGGAATTGCACTACCTAGCACTTGCGTTCGCACTTCGCTTATCTTGTCTTGGCTAAACTATTTCTAGCCTATATTGTTTCTTTCTATTGCTTGATCAGCTTCTACTAAGGTAGAAGCCACCAGTATTGCATTGCATTCGTACAACACTAGCGACCCATCTTAGTCTCTAATGAACCACATTTAAACCCATTGCATAGATTTAAGGATTTAGCATACATAGGGACAGACATGGGCAGTGACTTATTATACATTAACTTGTATGCAATGTGTTGATATATAATTCTAATAATAATAGTGTGTGTTTTGCTTACATTTAATAAACCAGGCTTCTTCAGAGTCCTTGTATATTTCCCAAAGAGGTTTGCAGGCAGTGGCGTGGTCAGGGTTTTCATAGATCATGCAGTCCTCATAGCGTTGACGCAAGATTCCTAGGATTTCAGAGTCAACAGCCCTGAAAATGTCATTTAATTAGACAGGTAGTGGCAACAATGTTGATGGTTATACCTGTAATAAAAGTTTTTTGAATTGTGTGTAATAAGCTTATATTTATTAATTACTTTTGGATTTACATGTAAATTGATTCATAAAAATTGATTGAAGTAGAAATTTGTGTCAGATATCTCAAATTACAGCAGGTATGTAGCATATAAGGTAATCGTTAAACACTAAGAGCCCCTATCTGGCACTAAAGAGATAGCAAAAATCTTCTGCAAGATGTTTATAAAAACTAACCTATCACGTTTGAACTGCGCGTTTGCCTCAAAATCGCAAAGGACGTCGCCGTCAAAGCACTGGTCGATAGTCGGCACGCGGCGGAACTTCTGGTGGTACCACGGGTACTTCTTCTGGTTCGGCAAAACAACCTTCTCTGTAGCACAATAACATTATTATTCGCTAAACACTTACATAACAAAACCCATGTAAACTAAAACGATTTTTACCTCGGAACAACGTTACAGGTGCATCGATTGTCTTGTACACCGCGCTCATAAATGCCCTAAATACATTGTCATCTTTATAAGGGGCGTCCTTTGCCATGATTTAATCTTATAGTGAATTCGACTACTGGTACTATAAAATTGTACCAAATAATTATTTGACGCAAATGTCACGATATTTGTTCACTGTCAGCCAAGTGTCAAGTTGACAGCAAATATTTGGCAAACATTCCAATGTTTGTTGAATCAGTGTTGCTAGATTTTTACTATTATACTTTCATAATATTATCCTTCCATTAAATTAATGATCATACAAGTAATTATTTTCAATTATATATTTATTATCCCTTGTAAAACAAAAATAAAATTTGTTGCTTAATTCAACAGACGGTGAACGACAGAGCATAAAAATTGTATCCTCATTGTTATGATGTTGATATGTTGGAGAAGTCTGTTTCGAATTGCTAAGTTTTTTTTATAAAAACTATATTTTGTTTTACATAATTATAATTTTATTGTATCTACGTGATAACGGACACTCCATACAAAAAATACACAATAGGTGCGTGGTTCCTGCAATGTTTTTAATAGAATGGCAAATAATTTAAAGTATTCTAAAGATATCTTTTAAACTGTACGTTATAATGAAATAGTGTCCGAAAACTATTCTATTCGAGTATATATCTGAATCCGAAATATAATTCGAAGGTAAAGTAGGTACCTATTTATTAAATAGTTTTAATTTCTTTGGTCGACTTGATTAGATTTCTACGGTAACGATTAAATTTAGAACTCATTTTTAACACATGTACGGTCTGTTTAAACTCAATATATTTGTATTAGGTAAAGAAGAATCTTCATTTAATTTCATAAAAGTAGATAGATACTTCGTAAAAAAATATATTTTAATTTTGAAATTAGGCGTAATCTAACGCTATTTACATGAGAAGATGTAACAACTGTTCATTTCTTAAATTAATTAATTAGCCTACTGCAGTCCATTGCTGGACATGAGCCTCTCCTAATGTGCGCCTTTTCTGCTGATCCTTATCCGGTTATTGCTTCTGCAATATAATTATAATACTTTCGTCGAATCGATGGAGATAAGGGTTTAGATAGGAGTCTAAGTAAGTCTATATCTTTTCTGAGCGTCTGTAGTATGTAAATTACCCTAATGGTAATCTAAACGAACACTAAAACACTATTTATCTTTTCGATGTTTAAGAAACCTACACAAAAATTTTCTTCGTGGCATATCACGGGTATTTTTTTGGGGAAATCCTAATGAACTTTCTCCACTCTGGAGTAGGTGGAGAGGCGTGCCGGACTCCTACCGGCTAAAGCCATCGGAGTGCTTCGCCCTTCCCTCGTACTAAGGACCATGGGAACGCAACATAAACTAACGATAAAAGTCGGTGCGCACCGTGCGGATCGAACTCAAGATCTTTGACTTGGCAGTCCTACGGTCTTACCACTAGGCTATCACAGCTTCATACCACGGATACACCTAAATTTATATAATTACAAATACCAACTTACCTACACAAAAAATATTTCTGTAACTATTCTACCTATTTACTTTCCTACACAAATTTTATTTTTATCAATTTATTAACGCAATACAACACAAAAAAACAACCAAAATTAACGACACTCAGAGAATATAACCTCAATTATGACGTCTAGCTTGTAACCCTTCCCGCCATAACATCAAGCCGCCCTCAAAGACCTTTGCTGTCCGCGTTCAAGTGTCACAATACTTATAGCCATCTGGAGGAGCTTTCAATAACTAACAAGCCATTATAACTGTACACTTTCTGAACGACGTTATACATCCTGTAGATAGATATTCATTCTATCACTTAAGGGTGTTTTTCCGTATCTTGCTAAAGCAATGCGTTTGTAAATGTTAGCGTAAATTACACAATTATTGCTACATTAAATTTCAAAGTTTTTGGAACATAATTAGGTATTTTTCTTTAGTAAAAAAAATCATTTATAATATGTAAGTTAATGCATTTTTTATAAATATTTAGGCAAATAAACGAAATTTTAAGGACTTTATTATATCAAGAGGGCAAAAAATTGTTAGTTTTATTGTTGTTTACCATTCGCTTATGCCATACATGATACCGGTATCAGGAAATGTGAACACAGAACACGGGTGTTCGAATGTGGGACCTCTATTGGCAAACACAAAGACTCGCCAAACAAAGCCAGTGTCAATACGAAAGCAGGCACAAATTCGTGAAAAGCAATCGTATGTACCTTGAAAGGATAAACCTAAACTAGATCTATACTTAAATTCTATACTTTAATGATATAGCGGTTTACTCACGCGTATTTATTAGACTAAAGTAGATCTTACTATCTCTTTTAATTCACGGGATAACTTAAAGGGAAGCCACCTGGTCCTTTTAAAGTTCCTTTTACATAGGTTCAACATGCAGAAGCCTTGTTGAGATTTTTTATATTTGTTTATATTAAAGATCTCCAACAAAGAATACACAAAATACATTATAAAACAAAAGAGGACGGTATACATTTGGTTTGTGCTTCCTCAATTAAAGGAGAGCACAGCATCATAATAATATCTAGACTACCTAGACAATTAGGTGAACAAACTTACTTAATAGGTATTATTATAATTCATGCATAAGTTACTGTCTGATATTTTTTTACAGCATAACTGCAGAACCGATTTTCATAAAACCTGTGTCCTAGAATACTGTCATATACGACATCCGCATAAGCGGAGTCGCGGGTAAAGTCTAACTATCCTAATATTTTTATTGAAAGATAATAGAATAGTGAGTTATTATTTTTATGATATAATGTTCGATATCAAAAGTTCTAATCAATACAGAGTTGCTTATTATTTGTTTACAAGCAATCTGATTCAGGCATTCAGCAATAGCCTGGCGCTTCGGCATTTGCCTAAATTGGCAAAGATAGAGTTGTATATATATTTGCGTAGTGTTTGTGTGGAGTTGTATATTATTGATTGTGTAGAGCAGAATAGATGACTACAAAATCTATTAGTATTTTGTAGCTACCGGTTTATTAGTACAAAGGACAATGAAAAAAGTCTACGTCTTAAGAAAATTAAGGCTGATTTTAAAATATGTCAAATATACAGTGACAGAGAAAGCCTATTCAGATATATTATCAATTGAATAATAAACCCACCTGCTGTAGTTACGAACATAGCTCCCTTCAGCCTCTTTACATAATATTAATAATATAAAACTGACTTCGTGCTCCACAGGTATAAATAGCTTTCGTCGCAAAATATGCAGGTTCTACTTAAATATGCACTTTGGCTAGTCCACGCCTGCTTGCAGCTGTTGTTTGTGTATGACCTATTTTTCTGATAACAAGCCTTTGTTGCGATGGTAATTACCTGTGAAACTTAAGGCCCGAGTTCTTTTTTGCCTTTTTTCGTGACTGCATAAATGAGAAGGGGATTTGAGACGAGTTTACTGTCGCAGGCAAATAAATTGGGACAAAGATTGTGAACTATAGCTGTCAGTTTCTGTACAATAATCTAAGTGTTGAACTACAACGAAAATATCTGTAAACAAAGCATTGAAGTAATCCTAAGTAATCTATTCAGAATTTGTTAAATGGAAAGTATATTTTTCTTTGTTAAATAAATCGCTGATCGAAATTTTTCCGCGCAGGTACACCGGAAATTCCTACACGCACGTTTCATGTAGGATGCATTCGACAGCTGATAGCCCTAATACAAACTCTTTGTATAGCCTCACATTGAGCGTCAAGTCATTGAACGAAGGGCGGGGGCGCGCATGCGTACTCGTACCTACCAAATTGGGTTGCTATCCCCCACACCAAATGCATTCGTGGTGGAAAACGCTACATTATTTGTGTTGAACTTCGATATCGAAGGTCGATTTGAATGTTATCGTGCAAGTTTTTGTGTTTTGTTTGCATTTATAATTTTTGTGACAAACGATTTGGAGGATTCATTGTGATTTATCGACGTAGACAAAAATATGAAACGGGGATTTTCAATGTAAATGTCAAATGAGGTGTTATTCTCGGGGAAAACTTCCACGGTAACGAATCCTACCCGTGAGCTAGCAACCCGAATTTTGAACGAAGTCCTGTCAGTCCACCATTGCGTATTTCGTCGGGAATGATAATAATAAAAATAATCGTTTATTTCTGATACAGATGTCGTGTTTACTAAGTTGAACACGGTTACTTAAAGTAGGATTTGTTGATATATTTGAGAATTAATTTATATTAGTTGAATAAAAATAGTGTGGGAAGCGTCGTGTTGTGTTTTGACGCGGGTGGCGGTTGCGGAGCGCGCGGCGGTATGGCGCTCCGGTGGTGACTGCCAGTGGATCAGTCGAGTGGCGCGCGCGATAGCGGCCACTGTCTTCCCAGTGCTCATGCGAGTGCAGTGCCGGCACGATGAAGTGGCGCGCGCGCGCGGCCCCTTCCCGTGCCAAAGAGCGCGCGAACATCAGCTTCTTCATCTTCATCATGTTCTTCGCGGTGTTCGGTGTGATAGTCCTCACTGAGCTGCTGCTGCTGGAGCGGCCCAATGTGCCCGGCTCAGCGAGATCGCGCTACAGTGAAAACCTGCAGGTCAGCCTGTGTTCCTTTATTCCTGTTCCTATAACACAATGAAAATAAGTCACACGAACCTTGTAAATATTTTTACAGGAACTGAAGCATGTATAAAATTGTAGTGAAGCTTTAATTCAGAAAAAAATAGAAAATTTATATTACTTGTTGACAATTAAAGCCGCTTTGTCAAATACATTTAGAAGACAAATCTTCTTAGTCAATGAATATTCATAAACAAAGTCCTAAGCATCACGCACCAGAATAATTGTAGCAGTTACCTAAGATCGTAGTCTAAAAATAAACCAGTCATAATTCCCGATCGTTTACTTGGGAGAGCAACATTACGAGGTCAACATCCATTGCTAGGGGAGCATCTGTTCCGACCATGAATACTTACAATACTAATTATTATGAATGTGCTAAACAACACTAGCTTCAAGCTTCGCTAGTACAATTCTTACGAGCTTTGTTATGATTGGAAGAAAAGCAAATATTTACGTTCGATCCGTCTGGTTAATCGGACTTTTATTGAATGGCTGGATATTTTTATGAGGTTTATGTTCATAGATCCACAGGTAATAGGTATTGTGGGATTTATCAATGTTGTTTGAAAGCTTATTGCTTGAGGGAGGTTTTTGAGACAAAGGAATCAATATTCTTTACGTTTTTAGTCTTGTTTGGGTAATTTGCTAAATACTTTAGCCTCAAAACTATTCAAGTGCAGATTAATTCGTTAATTTACACAAAAAATATAATATTTATCTAAAAACAGGTAAAATTCTCCCTTTCTAATTGATCTTTTGGTAAGCTATTTTTTTTGTGTTGTCTAAATAGTATTTATGTAATTACAAATAATGTAATATTTTTATCAAATTATTACGCCGCTAATGATAGTGATAAATTATAATTTAAATAGAGATAAAAATGTGGAGCTAGTTCACTGATAAAAACTGAATTAGGTCAATCAGTATTTTGAATCTAAAAGGAAAAAGCAAATATATCTCTTCACGTACTTTATTTCGATCTCGCAACCGTACAAGTCTAAAAAAACAGCAATGTTAGCACTTTTTATTTTCTCTTTTTTTTTGGGGTTGGAAAACGTGTTTTTTCTTACACATCCACGTCACAAAATCCATCCACCTTTTCTTTGACCTTCTACCACCAATATTAATAAATTCGCTTCACAAAAACTATGTATACTTAAATTTCGTCAATCCGTCTTTAGTTTAACTGTCATAGATAACGGGAATAGTTCGTCGTTCGCCTAATCGTGCAATATTTTAAACTGCGGGCAATTTTGCCGTTCAGATTTATTCATACATCTATCTTCCATTGTATATTTATTGTAAATGGTTACCGGTTCCGTTCGGCACGTTTAGGTCTGGTATAACGTTTATTACGTGTTCTATCAGTCATACAGAATGCACGAAGACTTTATAGTCACATCTATTTTTGTATGAAACATTCACATTGCGTCTTCTGCTTCACCTATTCCCAAGCCATGTTAAGTTCAGCTTCCTCTTTCACCGTTTTCAACATCTCATTTTATATGAACGGTCTTCTAACCTGGTTTACCTATATTACCTCACATTTTGAGAAATCGAATATCACTAAAAATAAAACGTTATTTTAGATTTCTTCTTTTATTTTTGTCACCTTCATCAATTAATAGCTATTTTTATCTCAATGTTTCTATTCTTACCGGATTTTTCTGACAGAACAGAAAAATCTTGTTCTGTTTTCTGTCACTTAATTATAGTTTTGTGATCACTATGGCCCTCTCAAATCTAGGCCAATGTAACTTGTTGAGAGTTATGCGGGCTAATTATTTTAAACGTGACGTCAAATCGGAGAAACAATAAAGGGATACAAAATAGGAATATCCAAAGTATTCCATCCATCAATCTGTCGATACTGAAAAATAATTTCATCTGATCGTTACCTACTTAAGTTTGAAAGAAACCGATACATTTTATTCAGAGTTTTATAGGGTAAATACTACGGGAATTGTGTTGAAACTAGATTCTTGCTTGCTCTAGCTTGTTTACGTTAATCCATTTCCATTTCTCCGCAAACCTTGTTTCTTTCGCTCTATGTTACTTTCTCGGCGAGCGTGCAAAAAGTTTCCTACTTTCATCCCGACATTCATTAGGGAGTGCAATTAATTAAGCACGTTTAGATCCCTTTTTCAGCTTTTTAATTTGATTAAAAGCATCCTTTGTGCTATCGTTTACAAGCCGCAGTTCTGTCTACTAGGATTAATGTATGTTCTAAGTCTGTTGTTTCACTGCGGAAATGAAATTTTATTGTGAGGGAAATTTTGAATGTTTTCTCGAGAACTATTGACGTTGAAAATATCGTGTTATTTTTGGTCTCAATATTTTTACCTTTTGGCGTTAGGTAATGTAGATAAAAACCCCTACAGGATATAAAGTAAAGTTGGTCATACTCGCGTGATTAACTATTCTTTCGATTCATCAAAATAAAGTGGATAATGCACTGTCCAGTATGCAAACTATACTCGCAAACTTTCGCATTTCTAATATTAGTAGAATTATAAATGCTCATATCAGAGATGTACTAAAAATACTACATCGGTGTTTAAATGAAATGACAGTTAGAGGATGAATACATACTGTATTGCACTGACCTCAAATCACGGAAGCTGGCCGTGTGAGGTTATAAATAATAAATTGCCAGTTCTGTTATTGTCCTGTCGTTACAGATTTTTCTTTTAAATTGAATAATGTTACCTGTGGCTTCATGAATGGAGCTTGGACTAGTGGCCAGTTATTTTAATATTTATCTATCTCAACGACGAAACTTCTCTCAGTTCCATTTAAAGTGACTACTGCTATACAAACTCATATAGGTTTGTAGGTAGCTACGCGCTCGTTATTTGAGACCAAAGTTATCGTGTATCGGAGAGTCGCGTTGATGTAAGAAGCAAATAAATTCATGTCATCCGTGGACAGAGCATGTAATAAATACAAATTGGTCCCGTCGCGTTTTGCGCAATTGAATGATATTCCTTTAGAAAATTGTCTCGTCTTTCAGCTACATTGACCAAAATGTTAGTAGACTATCTACTAACATTGTCTCGAGTCGTCGCCGTAAACGTCCTTCGAAGTCAAACTGAATGTCCGAGGTTTGTCATTAGAGTCGCCGATGAATATTTTAATGGTAATATTATGCTTAAAGACAATAAACGCTTTTCGAAAGCATCGTTTATCACGGAATTGCCGGCTATAAGGGAAAACATTAAGCTTTAAGTATTTGTGACAGACAGACATTAGTATAACTGAGTATACTGAGTGTTAGGGTACGTTCACTGCGCTGAGACTTGCGACAGCCACTCAGGGGAATAAAAGCGTTTAGATTGAGTCGTTTGTAAATAAATTAGTATAAGACTGAAGTGGAAGGTAGTCTTGGGTTAATCATATTGAGACACGAGGCGATCTTGTCCTTTGGTTTGACGTCATTGTGCTCCAGTGTGACGTCAAACTGGTCTGTATTATTTGTCTTATCAAGTACCGAGAGGTTATTAGATATTATTTACTCTTGTTCAGATTGTCCATCATTTGCGCAACTAAATCTTCTAACTACGTGTTATTTTATTATTTTATCCGTTTATAATAAATGTAAATATAATAATACAAGCCTATTAACGTCTCTCTGTTAAGCACATGCCTTTTTCTATGTAGAGAAAGTTTGAGCTTATCACCACGCTATCTCATTGCGGATTGACGATTTTAGATTCCAGTATTTGGAATCCAGGTTACCTCATTATGTTCTCCTTCACCGTTTGTCAGTAGTTAAAAAGTACATACAACTTTGATGAATCACATTGATACCTACCTGCTTTGGTGATCAAACCTGCACATCATTGATCTATAGGGCATTATGTGTAGCTAAAAATATCATAGTTATACAAATGAGAATGTATAGCACACCTGTTGCCAGGCACACGTAGGTACCGAAGTGTGTCGGGATTGGAGGCCCTGACTGGCTCTGAGTGAATTTCCGACGTTGATTGCATTTTCGATGTCCACTTTCAGTCCTCTGTTCGCTGTATTTTCGACGGCAAACAAGACGGAAAAATAACGAGATGAAAATTGACAAACATGGTCCTATTTGAAAGGTCACTGAGACATTTTAAATGAACATTTTCGTCAGCTTTCGTCATAACTAATAAGTAGTTTGTATTGTTATTTTATACATAAAATTTCCATGTTACAATGTTAGTTACCGTAGTCCTCTGAAACGACTGAACCGATTCTCTTGAAATGTTTGTATATGTGTTATGGACCAAGTGATAAATTGAGCAGTATACATAATGCCCGGGCACTATGAAAAATGCCCAATATGAGAGTGCACTTTGATAATAATTATTCAAATAATCAAATTGACCGGGCACTATACATATGGCCTATTACCTTTTGGGCAAAGTAATACAAATGTTACAGCCAAAGTGATCAATCTGGATATTATAGATACTGTTTAGCTTATTATATATAATATCTTCGAAGAATTAGATAAAGTAATAAAACAAGTAGATATTCGTTTCAGAATTAATTTGTATTTTAATTTGCCTTAAGCGTACATATCATAAAGATTATTTTAACAATTAAAATAACATAAGATGTTATTTTCACCTCAAAAAATATAGATTTTGACAAATAAAAAAAAAAACCTAACCTCACCTAATTTAGGTTAGGTTAGGTTTTTTTTTATTTCTTCCAACATTACGACCGCAATCAACATCGGAACTCGAACTCTTACGGTGTCCCCAATTGCAGCCATGGTTTATTTAGCGCTTGATACAACTTAAATATAGCATTAGTATCAAATTGCCCAACTATCATTTAGCAATATAATAATGACCTAGCGATATGATAATAATGAAGTTAAGATAGTAATTAATCACTTAGCCCGATAATGCTAGGCATTATTCATAATGCCCAAGCATTATAAATAATGCCCGCATTAATCACTTGGTCCATAACATATGCATTCAGTAGGTCTGAAATCGGCTACTATCTATTTCTCATCCCTTTTTTTCGCGTACGAAGTCGCGGGCAACAGCTAGTATTGTTTATAATTATATTATGGTTTACTCACGTGTATTTATCGAAATAGCTATTTCGTAACATTTGACGTTACCCTGACCTTTATTGGTTCGAGATTTATTGCCAAAATCAAGTGTAGAGGTACCGTCAGCAACAAAGCGGTTAACAATCGGATTTTTAAAACAACTTTTCACAATCGAATGCAATTAGTTGCCGTTCCGTTACTAGAAAACTAAATAGGCTTGACGGTTTGTGTTGTTGAAATATGCTGAACATTAATGTACTAAATGTCAGAATAACTGGCCAGAAACGACTCTTTAAAAAAAAAAATACTCCCACACCAAGGAATTTAATCCTTGTGTCGCGAGGGGTTTCACTGACATTTAATTCATATGCACAGAAACACCCAGACTCAGAACAAGCATTTGTGGAACGCACAAATTATTGTCCTACGCGAGGATCGAAACTGCGACACGTCGCGCTCCGTGGTAATTGACGTCGTGACCTGTACCACTCGGCTATCCGTGCAGTCGTATCTCTTCCTCGGTATGAAAAAACAGAGTCCCTAATAGAGGCATTAATATGCTTAAATGGAAACTCCACCGACTAACCTTAAAGAAATTATTGTGAAAGTAATAAATGAACTTGAAATCGGATTGTGTTGTTGACTATTCAACAATTTCCGCTTATTCGTTGCCAACCCTTTTGGGAGTTACACGTGTAGAATGTTGGAGATCGACTTGACAATATTTGATACTATTTTATAAGGCAACTAGCTGTTACCCGCGACTTCGTACGCGTTAGTAATAATTCCGCGAAAATAATCGGGGATAAAAAAAGATGTTGGCCGATTCTGAAACCTACTCAATATGCTTACAAAACTGCAAGAGAATCGGTCAAGCCGTTTCGGAGGAGTACGGGGAACGAATATTGTGACACGAGAATTTTATAAATATAGAGATAAATATGTTTTAATCTTTTATGATTTATTTTTAATCGTGGAGAGTTCTGTTATGATGTTATCTTTACGAATATCCTGTAGTCCTTTATCGCAGTTAATAAATTGCAGAAAATAATTGTGTATAATTTTAATGCGTACAGTCACGAGCAAAAACATGAATATACGATTAAACAATTGCAGTTTGAGTTCTAGTGAAATGTTTGCTCGTGACTGTACAATGACTGGGTTTTAACTTAAGTCTTTCACAAATAGTCAACAAGAGGAGAGCTTTTAAATCTGTTTATCTTTGTTCTACTTTAAAGTTGTAGTCAATGAATTAGCCGGTTTCTAGAATGGTCATCACAAAATTTGTTGATTGACAGGCAAATCTAGTGTTAAACACTCTGGGCAATGTAGTCTTGGGATAACTGTTTAAAATTGTAACTAGTTGATTCGACAGCAGATAAAAAAAGATCACAGTATTTATTTAAATTTGGACCTGTACAACAAACTCGTATAAAGTATTTATTAGTACTTTTTTTTTAAATATCCGTTTTGATTAAAGGGAGATAGATGATCTTGGTACCAACTGTATTTGTATAAACATTGTATGAGTTAATTTTTTCGCTAAATGTGACTCATGCACTGAAGCAGTCAATATTAAAATCAAATCGGGCTTTGCTGAAACACATTGCATAGATTTTTCTATTTTGAAACGGGACGGGAGTCTGCATGCAACCTCAATACCTTATTAGAGGACACATTTCTAAACTGGTGAATTTTACTGGTGATTTATGGTTTTTTTCTCATATCGGTTTTATAACTAATATGACTTTTAGGAATGATATGAATGAAAAAGGAGACAATGATACTGTAACGTCTGATAGAGGTGAATGGAAGAATAACGTGTTGCGTCGACCCCTAGTACAATGGGATAAGGGCAGAAGGATGATAATGATCGGTCTTATAATTATTGTATTCGATCATTTGTCTGTACTTGATACATTGTATATCTCGTTCGCGTCTCTCCATCGCAAATTGATTAAGAACCCATTATCAGTGTTATTGAGTTCTACGTTATTGTTCATTTTTGTTGCAATGTATGTTAGAGTACTATGGTTATTTTCAATGGAAAATAGTTATCATGACGTGAAAAAAGGTTGGTCATCTGAACCTGTTGTTTTGTAAACATACCTATACGAACATTTTGGGTATGGAGGTGTGCTTTGTTTTTTGGTATAGGACAATGTGCTGTGCTAAGTTAAGTTTGACATTAATGACATGATCAATGATTCCTATAGACAATTTTACTAGATTTTTTCCAACACAAAAAATTTACCATTCTACAAATATCGTGTAGCATGAAAATAAAATATGCCAAACATCTCAATAAGTAATACAGTGTTTTATGAAGAATAGAATAAGTAAAAGTGCATTTTATACCGATTTAAAATTAGAAAAAGCAATGGATAACAAAAAATAATCTTGCCCAGTTTATTTAAACTTTGTCGTATAATAGTACAATGGCAAAGAGCCTAAGGCGCTATCTTCCAACCAGCTTGCAATTGTTTAAAGCTCATTTTTATTTTATTGGGAACACAAATCGAAACTAAAATAATACTCATATTTTTTCTTTCACAATGTAAGTGAAACTCATTCAACGACAAATAAAACATCCTCCCTAAATTCATTTTTCCAAATGCGTCTTCCCTAGAAAATAAAATCAACCTCATACACCCTTTAAACGTAATTGCCTCACACACAAACACCTTATGATCTATTACACTGCAAACAGGATAATATGCACTACCGTCTACCTCGTATACGGTACAGTATAAACAAGTATAATCCGAGCGATATGATCGCATTGCATCCCTTCTACCAACACAACACAAGCTACTTCATTTCCTATATCATATTATTTATGTCCGGCTCATACGAACGCAAAGCCAGGCAGACTACAAAAATGAATAGAAAACTCCGTGAGCAAAATCTTAATTCGACCATCCATTCCTCCTTATACAGTAATCCTTTTTTCTGCTAAGAATTTTTTGCCGCGTTTTCAACAAAAAATATCCCGGAGAATACAAAAAAGGATTTGTCCGTAACAATACTGTTTTTTTTTTGCTTTCTATCTGTTCACGACACTAACTGGTTTCAGCACGATTCCGTCAGAAATCGATCAGGGGCCTACCACCACCTACCATCGTTCTTAAAGTTAGGTTATTGCAGTTGTGGAAGCGTGACAGCGCACTACATGCCGTATAGTGGCGTCTCTCTTTCACAACTGCAATAATCTGTCTTTAAGCTGTAGTGGTACGCCCTCAGTGAGCTTTAAGTGATTCGCGGCGAACATTGTTGGAATTTACAAGTTTAGCAACAAAGTAGGGGTCGTTAGTTCGGCTAGTACTTGTTAAACTGTTGCTGCAAACTCCATTTGTTTAAGTCGCTCTTTGATAGATATTTAAAGCGGGTTAGACGGGCAATAGTTAGTTGGTTGTGAACGTTTTCGGAGCGTTGATTTTGGCTGGTTTACATAAAGCTGTATTTATGCTGAAAAGGGTTAAGTAATTAATCAAAATTGTAGTGAAATATAGTTTTTTTACTCTATCAAGACTCTACGATGTTCCATTAATTTCATAGGCCACATAAGTTCCACATCAAATTTTGACCTCAAGATTTTCAATACTTCATGCAATTCGCTTTATCTACAATAGTTTATTTTTATTACCATATAAAGAAAAATACACTCTTAATATATAATAATAATAATATCCTGAATATCTGAAGGCTTGAATTAATTCTTGCAAATATTATTATATTTTATATTTCCAGTCAACACCCCTTTTGAAATAATAAATTACAATTAATTCTTAATCATCCCAATTTGTTAACCGTCGCGTCGACAGTGTGATTTAATAACAAAATTCAAATATCACAAACGCTTCTAATCTGACCCTTACGCTCTTATGGGTCCGCGAGACGATCAAGTGCGCTTGACAAGTCTACGTGCTTGAAATGAATATTGATCGTTTACAGCGTTGACTTGACAAGTCCCGTCAAGTATCTACGGGCTGGACCATAATTGTCAAGTTGCGTCAAGTCGCTTGATGCGACTTGACAAGTTTTATTCATTTGCGACCGGAACATCAAAGATGGCGGACGACGGACCGGACCGAGACGTTCTTTTCTCTTTTTCTGTGATAGATACCGCTAGAGTTATAGCAAGGAATGCCTTGTCTGCGTTGGAAACCATTATTAATTTTTGCGACGACCACTTTCCTGAGCACAGGCCGGTGAACGACTGCGGCATGTGGACTTGACGGCACCTTCAAGTCGCATCAAGTCCCTGGTGGTGAAATCGTCGTAGACTTGTCAAGCGCACTTGATCGTCTCGCGGACCCATTATAACGTCATCAATAAACAGATGAAAACACTTGAGTGTTTCCTTTTAAATATATAGGGTAAGAGAGCTTTAATAAAAGGCGTCTTGTGTCGGACGAAGTCAGAAGCCGGCACTTAGCTGTTAACTGTAGGTAGTAACTCTGAATGCGCTTCGAATGGTCATGTTAACTGCCTTCTAATTACTCTATAGTAATGAAGATGTTTGAGACGAATGTAGAGGTTTTATAGATTGTAAAAGTTGTGGATGAAAGCTTGGGATAGGATTGTGATGTTTATGAGAGCAAGAATGAATGTTTACTCTAATATAAATGCTACTACTTCTATGTTGAGTATACATTTTGGTTACTTTTTTTTAATCCGTAAAATTGTTACACTACAGGACAAAAAGTCTATCTTTGTTCTTTTACTCTCTCTACGTTAGCTGTAATATAAATGTGTTTGTGTAAGGAGTTACCTTTATCTCGTCTTTCACGCATGAGACTTCGATTAGGTCAAGAATATCTTTACATGAATTGAACACAGTGCTAGTTATCTATTTCACTTCAATTTATTTTGTTTGCTAAACGTTGAACCAATGAACCTATAAACTGCCCCAGTTACCATACTTTAATCTTAATCTAAAACGAAGTAGGATCAAGACTTGATCAAAATAAAGTATTTTGCTTTGATGAAAATTCCACGAGGTTGAGTTTCCATCCCGGCGTCGGTCGGTAGCTCCCGTTCATTAATTTTATTAGTGAGGTAAGGCACACTAAGCTTCCCGTAAAACAATCTTGAGTGCAATCAATTTTAAATATGTGCACTAACTTGTTCTAGGTGTCTCATTTATTTACAATACTCAATTCTTTTTTTGCTCTTCACAATGTATAGTGGTCTGAAAATGTAGTGAGGAGGAATGAGACTCATGTGACTAAGAGCGTGATGAGTATGAATGTTGATGGATGAAAATGAAGGGGTAGGCCAAATAAAAGATAGATGGATTGTATAAGGAATTATATGAATGAAAAAGGAGTAAATGATAGTGTGACGTCTGGTAGGGGACAATGGAAGAGAAATAAAGATTCTTATTCTTCTTATTCTTATTCTTATGAAAATCGTGTTGCGCCGACCCCAAGTAAAATTGGATAAGGGCAGGAAGATGATGGTGATGAATGTATACTTAGAGGTACCTAATATAATTAGGTATACAGGTAACAATTGTGAACCCCTGTCGGGTACGCCAAAAGTAGAACAGGAGTCTAGTTAAACCGCCTATCAAAATCATAAAATTTTATTTCTAACGAACATCCTGCTAAGGTTTTAGTTTTCTTCAATATTCAATACTCTGTAACAGCTTTCTCCGGTCCAATAATGCAGAGAACAACTTTCGTCCATCGATTGTAATTTCAGCGATTGGATACCACTGAAAATTAAACAGGAACCAGTCATATCTCAAAGTTTGATCTAGAAACCATCAGACTCGAAAGACAAAGTTAGGAAACACAACCTCCTTGAACATAAAATACTGGGCAGAATAAACAATGTATAGGTACTAGGTATAGGTACGTAGGTATGCCTGTAGGTGTACAGAACTTTGGGTAACTCCTAACGAGGTAGGAGGTGGGTATCATGTAACTCGGGAAGCAAAGGACTGCTATAAGTAAGCCTGCTCGGAAACTAAGGTAGCCGCAATTGAAGAGGAAACTTTGGTGGAAGCTAGTACACCTTACAACTTGAAGACCCGTATAAAGTCTTTTTGTCGACGTTTCGAACTCTTTGACTCGGTTCTGTGGCAGACTGTAACTGATTTCTTTTCGACTTTAAATATACTTTTTTTTACTTTTTTAGTTGCCTTGGAAACTTTTGGAACTATTAATGTTTATTTTTTTTTGTCTTTTGAGTTAATTTGAAGTCCAAATTAATTCAGATTATAAAAATGAAGGTGTTTAGTTATGAATAAGGACCTGGGAATCTGTGAAAGCTTACGCTCACACTAACAAGGCCATTCCATTTGAAAAGTCGGTGCGCGTGGGGATCGAACACGAAACCTTTGACCTGGCACTCCTGCGGTCTTACCACTACTATCACATCTTCAAACAACTAACATTATAGACCAAACTTAATAGCAATTTCGGTAGTCCTAACATCAATTCACATTACCTAACATTCATCATCATTCCCCTGCCCTTATCCCAATTATTATGATTTGGGGTCGGCGCAACACGTCTTCTAGACGTGTTGCTTAAAGTTTTGGCTATGGTTTTATAGTCGGCCGCCTGCCTGACACTAACCCTCTTTGGGAATGCGATTGTTGGTTGTTTACCCGCCACCATTCGGGTGACCCAAGGTGCTTGGTACAGTGCACTGGGTCTTAAGGTCCATTAGTCGCCTTTTACGACACCCAGTGGAGGATATGGGGTGGTGCTATTCTTTATATCCGGACACCACACGGAATTCACATTACCTAACGAACCTTGTTAATATTTTTACAATACATAATACACGTCTCAAGTAAAGGTAATTCAATTTAATAGGAGCGGAAATGTTAAGGTCGGATCCGGAAGAGCATTTAGGTACGGGGACCCTTATGACGGTAAAATTGAGCCTATATCAAACATTTATTGGTTGTCCCTTCGTGTTAGCGAACTGAAGTGTGTTTAATGTATTTTATTGAGGCGTATTTAATTATTAAAGTAGAGTAAGTTTGAGTTTATGAAATGTTGGAGTTTCTTGCCGGTTCTTCTGCATAAGAATTACATTTTGGAACCGTGCAATTAGAGTCAGCAACGTTTTGAAAGTGCCTGAAAAGACCAATTCGAAATAAAAACCTTTTGATTTGGATTCCATATTTCTGCTGATGAAATAATTATGCATTTAAAGTAAAAAAAAATCTTTGCGTTTGTAATCGAAAAAAGAGGTCTTATTTGGGCTTTGAAAACAGTTTTCTTGAACAAAAATATTTTTTTCGTTGCGTAGAGTGTGTCTAATATTTTTATTTATTTGATTTACACGGCTCTGGTTTTTTTTTATTATAAAAACGTGTTTTAGTTTGTAAATCTTCAAGGGAAAACAAGGCAATAGATTTTAATAGGATGTGGCTCACAGTCAGTTTCCAGATGTGTGTTGATAAACTAAAGCACTCTACACAAGATGTAATTAGTTTTGGTATATTGTTGTTTATTTAAAACGTTCGGGTTTGTTTGGCAAGTGACAATACATGTATGTTATCTCGCTTGCAAACTTCATTTGTCCAAACATAATTATTTCGCTTCAGTAAGAGCTTATTTGATTTAATTAAACCTCTTTGTACAGTAAACTGCGCAATAATAAACCAGTCTGTATACGTCCCACTGCTGGGCACAGGCTTCTCCCCATACAGGAATGGTTTGAGCATTGATCACCACGCTAGATCACTGCGGATTGGCAATTTCATATTCCAATAATTGGAATCCAGGTCCTTCACCGATTGTCAGTAGTGTCTTGGAATAATTAAGAAAGTATATACAACTTTGTCACATTGGTATTTGCCGGCGCTGGAGATCGAACCTGCACTTCGTGCATACAAATGCATACATAAAACCGTAAGGCCACCAGGACATTTTTTAAACTGCACAATATATGCACAAAATACACGTTATATAGGAAATCCGTCTTTCGAATAAAAGGTTCTGTTTCCATAAATCAATAAAGATTTGCACAAATAAAAGTCCAGCCAGTTAAACGGATAAAGCCGGAGTGATATACACATACTAATAGAAAACCTTTATAGCCCTGTCCGTCCCAAGTAACAAGATTTATCAGACCCCTTGACAAGGGTTTAAAAATCCTCAAGATTATTAAATGGGCGTCCAACGCCCATTTTGTGTAGGAGAATATTTTAAACGGTGTAACTACTTTTGCATACTTAATATAAAAAAGTGATAAGCGACATCTTTCATTCGAGTCTCGGCAGCATCTTGCGAGGACGCTAATGAAATTCTTCCAGATGAAAAATTACGTCATAATAATATAAATGCGGCTACCAAAGGGTTTGTATTTTTCATAGAAATTGGAACCCCGGGAACCTAATTAAAGGATGAAGTGTACCAGGTAATTGAACAAGGAGGTTTTATTACTTTCGTCCGTTGTGTAGTGAATAGAATTACTTGTGTTTGGATTTTACTTTTGAATTTTGATAGACTATACTAAAATGATGCTAGTAGTGACTATAAAAAAATTGGCTTGTCTATAATCCTATTAATATTATAAACGCGAAAGTTTTAAGTTTATAAATATGGATAGATTAGTGGATGTTTGTTACTCTTATACGCTTAATCGGTTAAACCAGTTTTGATGGTATGGAGTTAGCTGACACCCTGGATTTACACATAAGTTATTTAGTCGACTGCGAAAGCTAGTGGTGTTATAAATTACAAATAAATAAATAAACTCTCTGTTCACTACAGAAATGAACAAATTTAGTTCAATTATTTTTCTAGAATTATAAACTAATTCTTTAAAAAGCTTCGGTTTTGGTAAAAAAGATATAAAATACACCTTGGTCTACATTTAGTAGCTCAAGACATATCATCCAACAATTAAAGATAGTAGAATTCTTTACACACAAAACACTGTCCAGTATAAAGCGAAAAGGTAGAAACAAAACCTCGCAAGTAGTCCGTTCTATTTTAGGCCTCGTTTAAATGACCGAGATGCTTTCATGGCGGAGATGTGTGTCAATGACACTGGAGAAAACCATGAAACACTACAAGACAATAATATATCTACCATCATATCTATAAGATTCGTTACGCTTGAAATATGTAAATTGAAGACGTGGTGTGTGTATGTCGAAGTAGGTACTCCTTTAGCGAGTTAGCAACGCGACTCCGTGAGCTGCTCTAGGCATTTAGGGATGAAAACTTATTTAATATTACAGTATTACTGCTAAGGATACAAGTTTAAGCTTGTCAAGAATATATTATTACGTCTCAGTAGATAGAAAGTTTGAAACACATTAAGCTGTAGCGTGACGTGATTGAATATTTGAAAAGTCGTCGAAATTTCCAAAGTTTTCCCTTTATTTTGTGCTATTAAAGTGGTATATAAATCAAAATAAACTTTCGTTTCGTAGTGGATGCATTCGCGCGATGTGGTTACGGGTTAAATGGAAAAACGGGACGAATATTACTCGTTTTTGCCCGCGGTTTCGCCTGCGTGGAAGCCATTATCGCGACAAAATTAATTGTAGGCTCTGCTTTGGGGTTTAAACTATCTCTTGCCTGAATTGTATTACTATCGGTTGTGCAGTTTAGCGTTGAAGTAACAGATAGTTAGACAGTTACTTTAATATTACGTTAGTATGTATGTAGTGTTAATTTGTTACGCACATGTGCCAATGAATATACCGAAAAACATTTTTTTGAACATCTGTGACAATATGCGTACATTAATATTCTTATTTAAAACTTAAGCTAATAATAAGAATATGTAGAGTAATGACAAATAACGACCGAGAAATACAATTGTTGTTTAAATCATTTTACGTACGTACTTACGTGTCGAAACGGTTGTTTGTGTGTCGTGTTAATTTACAATGTGTGCGTGACTTGCTACCATAAGTAGAAAAATATGTATCGTGAACCGAAGCGACAGATTTGTGTAGTAGCAACGGTATTACTTAACTTGCTAGAAAAGCGATAATATTGCGATATCGCAGCCAAAATAACATTCTCACAAAGGCTGAATGACGTTTTGACAGCGTTATCGTGAAATTATTGGCGTACTGCTTTTGTAAGTTAGGTAATAGTTCAGATATCAAATGATATAAAAATAAACAAGATGACATGTATATTTGTGATTCGCACCTCGGGGTGAACGCTTCTTGATTCATGACGAGCATTTTGTATGGTATCCGGTTGTTCCGGTGTATTTGTTCATACATTTTTCACTGCGACCGTGTTGTTTGCATAATGCGGTCTTCGCTCGGAGTAAAAAATATTGCTCTTTTTTGTACGACGTCGTTTCTTTGTTGGGTTTAATTGAAAAGGGTTGTGTTTGTGGATATTCTAAAAGCTTGGTATTCACCAACGACAGTAATTGTTTATTGAGTGTCTCCTTGTCTCTGCATGCCACTTAACAGTGAAAGAGGTGAGCGGCAGCTTGAAACTTAAGAGCAATTCTTATAGTGCTACATCTTTTGGCACGTGGCCGAAATCGGAACTCATGCTGTCATATCTGAAAAACCATCACTTTTGACAGATAGTTGAGTTGATTCTTGTTGCGAATATGCACATCAGCGCCCTCATGTTAATGTCATTCACATGTCAAAAGATACTTGTAGTTTTATACCTGGGTGATGCTTGTAAATACGATGTCAGTAATTGTTTTACTAGGTAATGCTGAAACAAAACGATTTGGGAACATAAATAAAGAAAATATATTCCATGACTTTCACACAACGCCACCCAGTCTCCAACTAAGCAAAGATGGCTGATAAACATACATATACTTCTAAATACACACAAATTATAGACAAATTACACCTAGACACAGAACAAATGATAATGCTCATCACGCAAACATTTGTCCTGGGTGGGGATCGAACTCAGGACCTCTGGTACATCAGTCAAGGCCACTAACCACTAGACCAACATGCCAGTCAACATGCATGCATGTAGGTATCACGTTTGTTCGACGCAATTTTCGTTTCGTTAACATGATTTAAGTATTTGATAAAGTATTGATATGGTTATTTATTAACCATAATGTTAAATCACAGGTAACGTGTAACGAATAAAATCGGTCAAGCCTTGACACTTTACACGCGAAATTAAAAATATAAATGAAAAAAAAAAGACGATTCGGATTATTAAAAAACATGTGCAGCACTATATTGCAATTACACGATGAATTATTTTTGCCTCGCTCTGAATGTTTTATGACCGTTAATAAACATATTTTATATTATTATAATAAATTAATATTTTAACATTTATTCAATATGAATTTGTATATTATGTCGATGGATTATTGCGTATGTCGATCTAGGGCTAGATACATTTATGCCAATAGGTTAGATGTACAAATGACAATAGTGTTCTATTGCTTTTACGAGTATATCCACTTTTCGTTCGTCTTTATGTGAGTGGGCAGAATCTCGTAAAATATAATAATTATAATAAGTCCATCGTTAAAAGTCTAATCAGTAAAAACAAAATGCCCAAGCCGTATCCAAAGTATAAATGAGTATCTGTTTTAACATTGTTTTAGTTAAGTAAATAAAATAAGTAAATTATGTACAATTATATGTATAACGAATTATGTATACAAGTGGAAACAGTAGTGTGAAAATTAAACAAAAACATTTTAAATTAAAAACTATTTTGTTATTTTTTTAATATGAGTTAAGCTGGTATGACGATAACAAATACCTTTACTCGTATCCTTGAATATTATTTGCTACATATTGTATTTATATTTTAACGGTTTACTCCCGCGTATTTATCGGGAATACCCGACTAGTCTCGGACCCAATCGGAGTCTATAATCATAAGCGGACGCGGTGAGATTGCGACTCGAACAGTTTTGACTCGCACCCTGCCGCGTCATTTTAGGAATATAATTATGATTCCACCTCATAACAGTTATTAGAATATAATTACCTAATATGTTTAATTTTTAATCTGAAATCGCCAATACGTAATGAGCTTTCGTGGTGATTCATGCTCAAACCTTCCCTATATCGGAAGAGGCCTGTGCCCAGCAGTAGGACGTGTATAGGCTGGTTTGTAGTTGTTATTTTGTAGCGTAGACATTAATTTATTCTATACTTTCCAATATCATTCTATATTCAAGAACGACACTTACCTAAGTAATATACATTTGTCTCTACATTCGACTTGACAGCATGACACTTAGTGCCATTTCACATTATCTGACCCGATACCGATATCGGACGACGATCCGGTATCGGAGGAAGTAAAATATACATATAAAATGTGTATCTGTCTTTCATAGCTTGGCTGATTCGATATAAGAGTAACATATATATTTTTTTTCCTAGCCTGTAGTGTCCTACTGCTGGGCAAAGGGGGGGGGGCTTTGACGAGCCTGTTGGTCTAGTGGTTAGTGACCCTGACTGCTAAGCCGGAGGTCGTGGGTTCGATTCCCACCCAGGACAAATGTTTGTGTGATGAGCACGATCATTTGTTCTGTGTCTGGGTGTGATTTATCTATAATGTGTATATATTTAGAAATATATAAGTATGTTTATCAGTTGTCTGATTACCATAACACAAGCTCTGGTTAGCTTGGGATCAGATGGCCGCGTGTGGATATTGTCCCAAGATATTTATATTTTAAAGGCCTTTAACAAGTCCTTCCACGATTCTCTATCTTGCGCTTCGAACCAGTCCTCGCGGTGTACGTTTAATTCATCTCGCCACCGCTTTCCGGGCCGAGGTTTATAATTATAAATTTTCCATCGTCCTATAACGTGTTGGATAGTAGGAAAACGCTTTTAGAGACGATATTTTTCTCAGTATCCTTAAATAAGGTTGAATACTAGTAACATTTACACACATACACACTCACACAATTGCATAATACGTGCGTGAATGTCAACTTCACTGGCACTCGCCTGCCTATACCAAAATTCGATCAGAATATTATTTGTAAACGTTTAAGTTTTCTGGATAACTACATGGGAAGACCCGGTCCTTTTTAAAAGCTTACACGGAGATACAGGTCCAACATGCAGCCTTGTTGAGAATTTTAATCTCTAATGTGATGCACCTAACAAGGGTATCCGCCCCTGCTCTATGGAAGAGCAGACATGTCCGGCCCAAAATAGCTACAAAACTGTATCGGGCAGTTTGTAATTCTAAGAGTTAAATGAAAAAAAAAATATGTGTTGGAAATTGTGGAGACAAAACAAATTTGACCTCTTGGTAGAATACTGTTTTTCTTACTTTTGCGCCTTCGTCTTATTTACCGTTGCCGCGTTGTTGCAAAAAGTAAACACATTTATGCACAATTTACTTTCGACTCACGGACCTTCGAAATTGAAAGATCATCTGAAACAAAATTCGCCTGAGGGTCGGGTGCAAAATAATATTCGAATATGCTCCTAGACCGTCGGTCCCGTGTGAAAAACTGTCGGGATGCCGGCGTCATATTCAATAAACTAAAGGAACGAATAAAAATGCCCGACGAAACCTTTCTATCAAATGGATGGTACTATGGATGTAGACTCAGTTTCTATTAGAGCAAGCGGTTCGGTTCGACGCTTCACACAGCCAGGCAAGAGCTTTGCATTTCCTTTTTCTATTTTCAGCCAGAATAATTCTGTTTGTTTTTTTATTTAGTTGTGCAACTCAATTTAAGTCAATTTGTTTATGAAAACGTCATAATAACTGGAACGATTTCTTATATTATTTAATTGTGTATAAGGCTGGCTCATGCAGACCGCACGGATAGCTCCGCGCGTAGGTATGTGGTCCGTGCTGATCGTCCGCGTATGTCATTTAACACAACAATTGCAAAATATTTGTAAATAATTTATCAAAAAACAATAGGTAGATCAAATTTCTATCATTAGAATATTCATTCGAGCATTTGAGGAAATTTTGGGCTAATTTCTAACTTTGTTTAGAAAAGATTTTGTAAATATTTTAACTGCAGAACTATAGTATTCCACGACTTTCACACAACGCCATCTAGTCTCAAACTAAGCAGAGCTTGTATTATGAGTACAGGACAACTGATAAACATATACTATACTAGAATTGTCTTCTATCTTACTCTCTACATCTCATCATCATCTCACGAGATGTGTCTTGCAATCTGGGTCTAACGAAGGTTCTAATACATCCGATTTGACCCTAATACCGTTCTGTATGTAAATAGGCCAACTGTAATACAAATAACATTTGCGCAGAGCTAGTGACATTCAGCTGCAATTGATTATTCATTAACAAGAGTTGTGTGCGCGATGAACGGACAATATTTAACTTGCATAACTGGCTCCTGTGGGAATTTAATTGTTTTGAAGGCTTTTAGTTACGTACGCAGCTTTTAATGTGCTTTGTGTTTGTGTTAACGTTTTGGTTTTGAAGCCCCTGTAGGGTTATTGGTTGGATCGGTTGATGACTGAAGCGTAGTGTAATCTTCGAAACAAGTTTAAAGTAACAATTAATGGTAATCCTGAAGCTTTTAGATTCGAAAGACTTAGTTAATAATATTTTTATTATATTATTATCTTTACTTCTCATGTGGTGTGCGATAAAAAAATATTCTATCTAGATATCTATTATTAAGTTGAGTTGATAGTTTAAAATAGATATCTTCTCCGCCACAATTTTGTGGAGATTCAAGACCGATTTTCACCAAATTTTAATGTAGCCAAGAACGGTCCCGACTCTCCAATAAAAAAAATGTCGAATATTTTTTGTGTTGGTCATCGTTATCACTAGATCCTTGAGACCGATTTAAATGAAAATTTTATTTCCTTACACGGTCTAAGTAGAAACGCTATGATTTTTTTTTTATATAATACAAAATATTTAACGCGTTTCCGTGTGGTGTCCGGATATAAAGAATAGCACCACCCCATATCCTCCACTGGGTGTTGTAAAAGGCGACTAATGGACCTTAAGACCCAGTGCACTGTACCAAGCACCTTGGGTCACCCGAATGGTGGCGGGTAAGCCATCAACAAACGCATTCCCAAAGAGGGTTAGTGTCAGGCAGGCGGCCGACTATAAAACCATAGCCAAATCTTTAAGCAACATGTCTAGAAGACGTGTTGCGCCGACCCCAAGTGAAATGGGATAAGGGCAGGAAGATGATGATGACAAAATATTTAACGCATTATAATGGGTATGGAGAGCCGCAGAAAATCTCCGTGACTCCATGAAGAACATTATTACAAACTAGTTTGTGCTCGCGGCTTCGCCCGCGTTAATGTTCAATAGCTGCAAAAAGCTTAACCTCTATGCTATCAGCCAAGCTGACAGCTAAATATATTATAGTATTACAACCTTTTTCAAAGTTGATCCAGTCATTGAAAACCTAACAAACACACAAGCTTTCGCCTTTATTATATTAGTGCGATGTAACATATTAATATGCTTACATGATAAAAAATACCAATATCAAATAACACGTTCGACGATACAACTTACATGTTCTATTCATTATTTAGTTGCTGAAATGGACCGAACATAAATCGTCACGTGTCACGGTATACGGCTATAAAACAATACATAAAACTGCAGCGAGCTCTAACCATGTTTTCGTTCAATTAAAAATTGATATCAACTTTTGACATCAATGACCTTGGTATCTAATACTTTTTCAGAACTCAAGAGTGCACTATTATTTAATTTATTGTATTTTTTATCCCTCATCGCCATCTAATCTCAACGTATGCGAGAGTAACTTGTGTTATGAGTACTAGATAACTGATAAATATACTTATATATTTCTAAATTCCTACGTATCACTACAAAGTATAAAACAAAGTCGCTTTTTCTGTCCTCATGCCCCTTCGACTGCTTAAATCTTTAAAACTACGCAACGAAATGAACGCTTTGAACGAAATTAACAAAATTAACGATTGAATGAAATTAACGACACCCAGACACAGAACAAAATGATCGTGCTCATCACACAAACATTAATTTGTCCTGTGTGGAAATTGAACCAACAAACTCCGGTATAGCAGCCGGGGCCACTAACCACTAGACCCACAGGCCAGTCATTGCCTGAATTCGAGTTAATTTTTATTACATTTATTGACGAATTAATGCTTAATATATATTTACTGAAAACAAACATTTTGTTTTAATACCCATCAATAGCGATTAGTTTTTTCTAAAGGTGTGTCCATATACGTAGGGCGTAAGAGAGCGGCAACGCGCGATATTGCTTTATAGTAAGGAAAATGCTGAGTTTAATAAAGAAGTTGGCGATAAAAAAATAATTAGATAACCAACATTTTGTTTTAAATAAATTAATTTAACCAAAAATTAAAAAGCACTAAAACCTTGAAAATAATCAAAATCGTTCCAGGCATCTTTTGAGTAATCGGTGAGTATACAACAACACGAATTAAGGACTTTCTCCTCGTTAAAGTCGGTTAAAAAAATACTACACTGATAAAGCGATTTCATGCTAAAGAGTAAAAGCAAACAAAATGAACGAAATATATCATTCGTTAGTGATAAAACTTTAGTGGAATCCTTTCTCAACTTAAGTTTCCTGAATCTTAATAAGTTTTTACTGTTTAAAAAGGACAAAAATGTGAAAATTGTTTCATTAATCTACTAATCATCATCTTCCTGCCCTTATCCCATTTCACTTGGGGTCGGCGCAACACGTCTTCTAGACATGTTGCTTAAAGTTTTGGCTATGGTTTTATAGTCAACCGCCTGCCTGACACTAACCCTCTTTGGGCACTAACCCTCTTCATTAATCTACTAAATGATCATTAAAAGTCTAGTCAATATCCCGCTTGCCGCCTGCTTGTTTGCATGATACACATATGTACATACCTTAATAGTGTTATTACTGGGTCCCATAAAAGCTATAGACAAGATAAAACGAAGTGATTGATGAGTTAAATGATAGGACATTGTATTGTGTAAAGCTTCACGGAAGTTCATATTTACAGTTTAGTTATTAATATTTTTATACCCGTTGATTAAGCATTGGTACTATAGAAATATAAATTAATGTATCAAGTACGTAAATATTTTTCAACATTCCCACAACGCTATCCAGTCTCAAATTAAGTATACGAGAGTAACTTGTGTTATTAGTACTAGACTATTGATAAACATACTTAAATATTTCTAAATACATTGTAGATAAATTTCACCCAGACACAGAATAAATGATCGTGCTTATCACACAAACATTTGTCCTGGATGGGAATCGAACCCACGACCTGCGGTATCGCAGTTAGGGCCACTAACCACTAGACCCACAGGCCCGTCATTTGTATTAGTTTGCTACTAAATCAAGCATACAGAATAATTATTAACATTCGGTTTCCACTGCGTTTCCATCCGTGTTCTTCATGCTTCTATTAGGCACACCATGACAAAATTGTTGATAGATATAGAGGAAGGAGAAGGCCAAAGAAAAAATGGATGGATTGTATACGGAATGATTTGAATGCAAAAGGAGTAAATAATACTGTGACGTCTGATAGGGGAGAGTAGAAGAAAAAAAAGTGTTGCGCCGACCCCAAGTGAAATGGGATAAGGGCAGGAAGATGATGATGATGATAAATTTTGTAGAGTTATTTAGTAAAAGAACAGTCCGAAACAACACATTAATTCGAAATGTGAATCTTTAAATTAAAATACCACTTCAGATTTATAATATTTGTAGTACCTATAGTAAATTGTTGATACCTATATGTGGATTATGGAGAAGCTACTCTTTTCCCTTTAATGGGTCAATAAGAACTTATATTAGAAATACGTCATAGGTTATTTTGCTGTGATATTCCAACCATGTTTTGATCTCTCTGACAGAGGCTATAGTAGTTTAGTAAGTATAAGAACCTGTATTCGAAGCTTCGGCTTATACCGTCAGCTGTGTTTTCAGAGCATAAGCCGTCGGCTGTAATTCTCCACATGTCTTAATCTGGCTTACCTTCCTAGAACAATTGTTTGATAACTACCTATGCCTTTATCCTCATATGACTCTAAAGTGTAAATTAAGTTCAATAAAGACGAATAAAGACCTCCGCTTTGTCTTTATGAAATTAATATTATTACAGTTGAAACATGACACGTTGAAAGATAAATTTAAAAGATTTTAAATTGGAAAGAGGTGTACAAAGGTACTGCTTATTTCTATATGAAATCTCTTCCAGAAGACCTGCAAGGGGAGAGAAAAATTAAAAACAAAGACAAGTGTTCAATTAAACAGACAGAAAAAAAACGAGATCTATTAGACAGAAATTATTAAAATAAACAGGTCCTCTATGGAGCGAGTATTTAAAAAAATACATAATTAAAATTTCAAACAACAAGGAAAGAAATGAAGAGGGCGGAAAGTGATATCTCTTTCACACCTGCAAATATATATTTTTAAAAGATGGTTGAAGATTGTCCGTACGTATTGTTCCTAGAGATGAAAATTGGTAAATGACTGTTTAAAGGAGACCCAAAAATATTTGTTTCGACTGTTTAATTAGGCGTTTATTTAGGTTCTACGATTACAATTAAGTGTACCTTAAATGTTGGAGAGACAAAGTATCCGTAAACATTATAATTAAAACGGTTTTTGGGCCGTAGATAAAAAATATTAAACGTTATTTTATTTTTATTTTAATTACTCCGAGCTTATTTTAAACAAGTTTCAGTAAACTTCAATCTCCAATACAAAATTGAAACTGAAAACAATTTACATAAAAAACGAAGTCATTATACAATATACATGTACCTGTTAGCTTTTATCCTAGCCTTTATCCGCGGGGAAGTCGGTTATCACAGTAAAAAGTTACCAAAGGTAGATAAGATACCAAATTTGATCAATATTGTTCAAATAGTTAAGCGGTTCAGACAGAAAGATCGAGTTACTTTTAATATATTAATATACCAGCCTTTACACGTGCCATTACTGGGCACAGGTTTCTTGCTATATATGGAAAGTTTGAGCATTGATCACCAGGCTAGTTTACTGCGAATTAAAAAATCGAGTTATTTGACCTTTTTACCCGACTTTGTGTACAGATTAATATTTTTGAAGCTATAACCGATTTACATGCGAGCGAAGCCGTGGAAAAAAACTAGTACCATTAAATAAATGTATTATAATACTTGAAGTATACTTGCTACCTGAAACTTATTGTTTGAAATCCCAGCAGATTATAACGGTATAATTTGACTATATCAGGCGGCTTGAGTGAGGATTAGCAGCATAGGTGTATGCCTAAGGTATTAAGACCTCCGGTTAATGCCAGGCGGCTACCAGTTACTAAGTTTGCACGATTAGATCCAACAGCTTTCTAGATATTTATGAGATAAGTTGATCATTAAATGCAGTGGCTGGAGATTTATTTACTTGGTTAAGTTGCAGATGTGATTTTTATTAATCGTTTTTGTTTGATGCCATCCGTGCGGTTTTTGGTTGTATTGTCAAAAACTTGGCTTCTGTGCTTAGGATTTTAGAGTACTTTTATAAAAAAAGTTTCTACATGACGTATTGAGTAACAATCAGCCGTAATAAGGAACATCTTAAAAAAAGTGTAATAATCAATTAATTAAGTCCATCACAAAATTAAATGGTGCCCAAATTAATTTAGGTAATTTATTGTCTATGCTGTATATGACATCAATTTTCTTTAATAAAATCTGTACTATCTATCTGTACGATCATAGATCAAACAAGTTTCTGCCTTTCGAGACATTTTCCCATGTTTTCGTGTTAAATAAACCAAAAATACCTAAATAACCTGCAAATGAGGAGACATGCCTCTACAATACGGAAGGTTTGTGCATCCTACATTTAAATAAATATAGAAGAAGCATCTATTCTTAACCAGACGGCTAATGGCAGTAGTAACTTATTGATCCTATAGCGACTGTAGCGTGCGATTTACTCAGGACGACTAGTAAATTAACTGGAATCGAATACCCAATTAGGTGCGCTGCAGATGCCGTGTAAATTTTGGAAATCTCCAAGGGATTGTAGGAACTGAATCCTTGTGTAGGTACGTACAGTCAGTAGCAGCAGTTCAGGTTTGCTGTCAGCCTTATAAGATTTAACCAGCGTTTATGGAAATGACGCATAGCAAAATATCGGGTTTGCTGTTAGACTTCATCATCATTCCCCTGCACTTATTACAATTATTATTTGAGGTTGGCGCAGCATGTCGTCTTCTTTCACACGTCCCTATCTGACGTCATCTCGCTAGTAACACTCTTTGCAGCCATATCATCGTCCACACAATCCATCCATCGTATGTTTGGTCGTCCTCTTCCCCTACACCCATCCACAGACTTACGCTAAGAACTCACGGAGCGATTTTTTCCCGCGCCCGCCGCGGTGGCGGGCCCGCAGACTCTGTAGAATGCAGATTTACATGAAAAAATTAAAGCACAACTCACGACGCGGTTTACGCCCGCAGACTTTGCGATTGTTTGCGGCTCCCGCGGCACCGGCGGGCAACTTGTAGAATCGCGCGGGCCGCGGTCGCCCGCAAGCTCTGCGGTTTGCGCCCGCGCGCTCTGCGGTCGATTGGCGGGCGATCGCAGTGGCGCAGAGGCGGCGCGCGCGGGGAGGAAGTACAGAAAGCTGCGGTACCGCTGCGGTTGCGATAGTCGCCCGCAAACGTGGCGGGCGATGATCGCAACCGCAGCGGCTGTGGGACCGCGCGAATAACCGGTCTCGTGAGTTTGGAAATAAATTCGCGGTTTCGCAACCGCTGCGGGCGCGGTAAGAAATCGCTCCGTGAGTTCTTAGCCTTACAGGACATTAACAGCAGTTTGTGAGAACGACGCAGATGTTGTCCTTAATGTCATGCTATTTTCGTCAATGGCAAACATTTAAAAACTTAACTAAGAGCTTTCTTAAATACGGACTTTTAACACAGAAAATTACTATTGAAGTTAATATTTATGGCGGTTTTTTAAATAAATCTGACTTGGTTTGCCTTTCGTTGCTGACCGTACCTACTAATTTGTTATGCATTACCTTTGGCCGGTGGGTAACTAGGATTAGGTTTGGCTCTCTATGCAATAAATTAATTACGTACGGAGAAAGTCCATTCCGCTTCCTTAAGTGAACTAAAGTTGGGATAAATATAGGTTAAGAATAAGTAGCTAATTAATGCATTTTTATTTAGTCTGTCTATTATTTATTCGGCGGAACTTTATTTTTACAAGTATCAGCTACTTAGCGAAACACCTACCATCACATCTTAAATTAAGCTTGTATCAGTTAAGGTTGCAAGACAGCGCACTTAGCTTACTACTTCTACTTCCTTATATTATAATTTGTTTTTGTTATATTTAAAAAAAAAATAGCGTGCTGCTGGATAGTTTGTTGCGCCGTTTCTTCTCCTGTAGCAATAGCACAGGAAGCGTTGAAGTGTGGGCGAAGAGGTGCTGTCCTTTATATTTTGACCTTAGAAAAGCGATACTTGTTTTTTCAAAATAGGCTACTAAAGCCTGTTTTGAAAAAACAAGTTTTGGTTTTATTGATTTTGCTTTTAGCGCGTTCGCAAAATATATATGTATATAGTCCTCCTTATAGATGTCGATAACGGCGACCCATGGAAAATTCACCTCCTAGCGTGAGCCGGGATGTGACTGGCTAAACCCAGTTTGGATTTAAGACCCAGTCGCAAGCACTTCAATACAACTGACCCACATTATTGAAAATATTGGTGTACGAAAGCTTAGGTCTCGCTTTTTGTAACGCCTTACCGGTTAACCGGTTGTGGTAGGTTTTCAAATTTTGATGTCCTTTTCTGGTATTAAAGTTGTTTTTATTTTCCAGGGCTGGGAGGGCAGGACGGAGACGGGGGGCGGGGAGAACGGGGAGCCCCCGCCGCCTGCGCACGCCCCCCTCGACGCCGTGTGGCAGCCGGTCGCCGGCACTAGGTGAGTTACAGCCTGACACTAAATGTGACTCGGCTAGGCTGGAAAGTGAGCATTACTTAAATGACATAACGGTTTACTCACGTGTATTTATCGGGATAGACCGACTAGTTTTGGACCTAACCGGAGTCTTTAATAATAAGCTGATGCAGTGGCAGGGTCGCGAGTCGAACTAAAGTTTTATTTTTGTTGCAAAAATCTACTAAACTTTAGAGCATTTTATAGTTTTAAGTTATAACGTAGGGAAATAGGGATCAATTTATATAACAAAATAACGTTATGATAAATAATATGTCTGTGCATCGAGAATAACTCTTTCTAGTAAACTAATTAAAGTGATTCCACATACATACACATCGAAGAAACACAGATAATTATATGTCGTGGTTTATTTTCGAAAAATAGAGACCCCCAATACAATTTGTAGACGGCAGATCATAATTTCGGTACGTGGAAAGGCCTTATGGAAAGGCTTACTGTCAAAAATTAAATAGAATTTACTAAAAAGTTAATCATTTCTATGCACGAAAGTAAGTGTAACTGAAATACGAATAGGTATCTTCAGAAAACCTTTGTTGGATTAAGCTAATTTCATTTACTTTTAGACAATAAAACACAGTTACGACAGTTAGAACTGCGTGCTTACAGGCGCATTACTAACGACTTTGCAATACAACGCTTACTAGTAGCTATTGCAAAAACATACTGTTTTTTAAGTGGGCACGTTTCACAGAGATTTATAGTGTAGGAAATATACGTTAAACGCCATGATTTTTCGTTTTGAGTTCGGTTTTCTGTGTGAATGATTCGCGCGTGCCGTTATTTACATACCAAAGTAGTTTCGGAAAGCTTTTTGAACGTTATCGTTGTTTGATAAACACACTTCATATAAAATGATTTTTGGGGAAACAGTTTATTTTAAATCGACCGCCATTGGTGATAGATAAATTTTATTTCAAGTGTTTTAGCTTTGTGTACCTTACTTTAAAAAAAAAAAAATTTGCTTCTTTTTTTGACGATAGGGATGATGATAACTTTTTTTTCTTAATATCCGTCATATAAATCAATGAATAATAATTGGATACAAATTTTTCTTTTGTCTCGCAAAAAAAAATTTACCAAAGTACAGCCAATAAAAGTTACGCGTGACGTCACTTTGTTGTGCAAAATTTAGCGAATGCGTTACGTCACAAGCCCCCTGGCCTAAACTTTAAAGCAGCTTATGTTTGATTTTTCTATTGTTCAGATAAACGCAAAAATACTTGTCTAATATTTTAAGTATGTATCTGACGGACTAATTCGATTTTCATTTCACTTTTCGTACGCTGTCGTGATCCCTATTACTGACCCTTTTGGCCGAAATGTCGAAACTTAAATGAAATTATTTACCGCAAACTATTTCCTTTAGCTTTTAGCCAAACTTGAATTCTAGCTGTTTCGGGGTCTGAATCAAGTTTCAACGGCTTAGCTAAATACTGCAATAGATTCTGTTTTAAGTGTGCCTACTAGTATTTTCCAAATCGGTTTCGAGATCAAATAGGGATCAATAGGACTGTCAAATAGAAATTTTGCCCAACAGTTTGAGTGCATACATAATATAACTATTTATACTGGCTGTTGATCTAGTGGTTAGTGGCCCGGATTGCTATACCGGAGGTCATGGATCCGTTCTCAGCCAACACAAATGTTTGTGTGTTGAGCACGATCATTTGTTCTGTGTTAGGGTGTAATTTATCTTTAACATGTATGCATTTAGAAATATTTAATATAAGTATGTTTATTAGTTCTCATAGCACAAGTTATTCTCGTATACTTAATTTGAGAAGCGGTGAAGGTTGGGCGATGGGGTGCTGTCTATTATAACTTTGACGTACATAAAGTGCTACCTTGTAGCTTAATTTGAATAAATAACTTTTGATTTCGAGGCTGGATAGCATTATAAAAAATAAATATTTAATTTATTTATTCATATTTGTATTGAATAATGAAGTGGATGAAAATACATAGAACAAAGACATGCCATGATATTTCTTTTCATGTCAACTGACTTTCGTGAACACTCGAAAAATACCTTCGTTTTCCCACATATTATTAACGAGTAAATTACCGAATTTTTCATAACCCTTGACCCGTATATTAAATAACAAAGCTTCACACACGCTGAAGTAGGCTTGATAACGTAGGTAAAGGAAATTAAAGCACCTAATTAATTAATATGCATGCTTGTTAAAAGTGTTGAATATTAAAATGTAGGTGGGCAGGGTAGGTTCGCGTATACACTCGTATATTTATATACGGTGTTATAAAACGGTAATGTGTATATGCAAATGATGAACAGTTTTAACTATTATTGTTTTGTTTTTAATGTTTTTTTTTTTAATAGGGATGATGGCAAAAAGTTGTCAAAGTACCGTCAGCAAGAAAAGTCAATTCGCAAAATATATTGATAAACTGCCATAAATGCTTAACAACATATAGAAAAGTATCGTTCTATAAGTCTTTCGTAATCTTTAGGTGTCCATTATTATTATTTCTCAATCGAAACAACAACTAGTCTAATTGTGAGCAACCGTTTTGTAATTCCTATTGTTTTAACAATCTTTTTTGCCGACTCTACCGAAGTATCTGAAACGGAGATTATTTATACAATCGTGCTGAAACGAAAAATACTTTGTTTAACAATTAGTAGTCTTGCTTGAAGTTTAAACAGAGGTTGTATTTGTTCTCGTCTGTTTAGTGGAAATGCTGCGTCAGCTAACTTTATTGTGTATTCTGTATGGTTTACTGGAATAATCGATTGACGGACCTGTTGGTCTAGTGGTTAGTGGCCGTGACTGCTAAGCCAGAGGTTGTGGGTTCGATTCCCACCCAGGACAAATGTTTGTGGGAGAAGCATGATCATTTATTTGTCCTGTCTGAGTGTATTGAGTGGTCGCAATAAACTCAAAAACTACTTCACCAATTTGGATGCTGTTTTTACCAATGTGTGGAGTGGTTCTCAAGGAAGGTTTTAGTATATAATTTGTTAAGTCTTTGTATATATTAACTAAAATATAACGATAGTTGTTGGGAATGTTGTATTAACTTTCCAACAACATTCCCAACAACTTAATTTATTAGAAGAATTCGGTAGTGGCTCAGAAGTGAGTAATGTTTTTATGGCTATTAAACCGACAATTTTTTTTTTGTTTTCCGGGGTGAGACTCTAATGACTTCAACCCACGTCGAGGGCACGGCGCCGGGATATGTCGGACTCACACCGAACAAAAACACCCCGGGCCCCTTCTATTGCCAAATCCAGAGTCGCGGGATCGCTCGCGCATGCTCTGCGCGACTGTGGCAATAACCGACATTTGCCTGGGTGAAGTCTCGGGCAACAGCTAGTTTTACATATTATAGGTAGATAGAATATTCTTTATTGCACAAAACATAAAAACGGATTTGACAAACGTAAAAGTTACATGGTGCCACAATGGGTAGTCTTATCGCTAAAAGCGATCTGTTACAGAGAACCTTGACACTGTTCACATTATTTATTTTTTACTAGTAATCTGCCCCAGCTTCGCATGAGTGCAAATTGATGCATTATACCTACATATATTATTAAGATTCATCAACATTTCGTCTATTAAAAAACCGTATCAAACCCATTAGTTTTAAATATGTAAGCACACATGACATAGAGACGCGGGAAGTGATTTTGTTTTGCTATTGTCGCATAATTGTCATATTTTTAGAAAGAATCGATATAATATAGAAAAAATCAGATCTGTTAGTCAATATTTATTGGATCGAAATATATAGGATGCTTATCCGGTGATGTTAGATAGGACATAGATAAGATTCATACGAAATTATTAGTTTTTTTGATAGATTGTGTCATAGGATGTTTTATTATTAAAGTGCTATCGCTTTGGAGAGCAAATAAAAATTAATATGTACTTGTAGGTATAATGATCAATCACAGGAAAAGTTGCGTATGTGTATGAAAACAGTCGAATGAATTGAAATACAATAAATTCCATAAATAAAAAATAATTCATATTTATAACACCACTGAGCAAAGGTCTCCCCCAAGTCCTTCCACGTTTTTCTGTCATAATAATAATATTGACAAATAAATCGACTTTCAAAAGCAATAATCGATACTTCAACATTAAACATTCGATTTGTTAAACAATAACAAATCGAAATAGTAATTCAGAAATTGATTATATTATTATATATTTACTAACTTTGAACAATAGTTAAGCTTCTATAATAACTATTCGACATTTAATAATATCCAAATATTGCTAGTAATAACATTAACATGACGAATCATCTTGGAATGGGTATGTTTTGATAAGTAAACGTTACTCGAAACTATTTTCCTTGTCTGACGTATTATTTATATAAAGTGGCTTTCCAAATGAGCGTGAAGAGGTAACAAACATACAAACACACGCACACACTCACATAATTTCGCCTTTATAATATTAATCAATGTATTTGGTGACGCATTGTAATTACAAACTTCATTTTGAAAGGAACGGATAGGTCTTTTGCTACTACAATGTGTATAATCTACGTAACTGCTTCTTCTTAATACAGACATAGGACCAATAAATTAATACAACTTCATCATCTCATCTTCCTGCCCTTATCCCATTTCACTTGGGGTCGGCGCAACACGTCTTCTAGACATGTTGCTTAAAGATTTGGCTATGGTTTTATAGTCGGCCGCCTGCCTGACACTAACCCTCTTTGGGAATGCATTTGTTGATGGCTTACCCGCCACCATTCGGGTGACCCAAGGTGCTTGGTACAGTGCACTGGGTCTTAAGGTCCATTAGTCGCCTTTTACGACACCCAGTGGAGGATATGGGTTGGTGCTATTCTTTATATCCGGACACCACACGGAAAGTATAACAAATTAATACAACTTATAGATAACAATATCTACAACTAAGTTCCTCTCAATACTCGAAAGTTCTCAACAAGACATCCAAGAACGAGTGTGTACGTTCTTTCATCTCCACATATTGTTTACGAAAATCAAGTTCGTAAAACAACTTGAGTCAGAACAAAAGCTACCGGCTTAAAATATCACGGATAAAACCTTCTGCCCCATATGGGACTGGTCTGGCAACCTGCCAGCAGACCTACGGACATTAGCCGTTTTATTTATAAACGTTATTTACCTAAAGAAACTGAAAAAGTCTGTGTATGGTGGCGAACACCGTATAATGGTGTGGGTTTGAATATGCACGGTTTTGTTGGTAAAGGAAGTCGAAATTAGCGAATGATTTAAACGATTAGGTTCAAATTAGCTCGATATCTTGTGTTTTTTAATTTGAATTTTTAACAGGTACTAGCTTTGACCTCTGACTTCGTTCACGTGGTTGTCGGTTATCATACAAATGTAGAGAAGCGTGCTATGTGATTTTTATAGAATAGTGTACTAGTGACTAAACAAATTAAACATTTTAAACTGACTCCATAACAAAGTTGGCTGGTCAAGTAGCACGAATGCAGCGTGACCAATGGGAAAGATCGTCACCCACTGGACGTCATCGTCGTCGAGGTCGTCCGCGGCGAAGGTGGTGGGTTAATCTTATCAGGTCGCACGTGGCCAGCAATCGCAAAAGACAGGTAGGTTTGAAAGGAGAAAGGGGAGGCCTTTGCCCAGCCGTGGGATGTGGCTTTTCACTCAAATCTACAATACATTTACAGTGTTAAAGCTAGGTATAGCTTTCGATAACATTACATCGTAAACTAGTTTCAGCATCTACTTAGTGTATAACGTGTATATGAACAGAGGGAATGTTCATTTAATTAGGTAATGTGTGCACTAAACACATATAATAATATACGCGTGATTAGGCGGTGACGCGCGACTAATTAGCTACTCATTTATGAATAGGTGATACGCGGTAATGTAAACACAATTAAAATTAATCATTAACGTTCGTGTTACCAAATCTATACGTATATCGTGTTTCGGCGCTTTCCGGTTTGAGCGCTTTAATATATTTTCGCCAAGAAAATTATCGTCTATTCCGTAATTAAGAATGGTCTTTTCACACAAATTTTGATTAGGACTTGAAAAATCATCACACGGTAGGTATTAATTTTTGGATACTGAACTGGAAGATTATTAAATATAGTTGACCCCACAGTCAATCCGTTGCTACGGTTCCATGGGGCTTAGCTTATGAGATACCTTTGATCAATAAAGATAAGGAAATAAAAAAAAATAGTCATGATACAAAAATAGAAAAATAAAAATAGTGTATTTTCTAGTAATCCGTCAGGACCTGATCATAGTTTATAGTTGATTTCTCACACACCCTGTACAACTTACTTTTCTAAGATCTCATTGCTAACTCAGCACAAAAGACGAAAACAATTCATCGAATATTCTCGAAGAATTCCTGCGACGAGAATATTTCATGTAAGAAATATTTCAGTGAATTTCAAAACCTAAGCGAACTGTCAGCCCTCAAGCAAAACGCGGGGCACGCAATAAAATGTTAAGCGAAATAAAGACTTTGTTGTGACACATTAAATACCGCGATGGAAATACGAATTCCTCCTCTTGAAGGCTTTTATTTGTATTGCCGGTTGAGTATGAATGTTATGAAGTAGATATAATGCGTCAAGAAAATATGTGGAGATACTGAAGACACCGTGTGTGTTGTAAACTCCTTATATTTTTCAAGGTAATCCAAATTATAATCATTGCTCTTCAAATTTTAACATAAGCTTAACAAAGAGATTTGGTACGGAACATTGGACAAAATTCGTAGGTACGGGACATTGCATTGATCGAATTTACTGGTAGCTTTCGGAATAGGTTACTTTCTGACAAAGTTGTTTATCTACAGACAGAAACAGTATTAGAAATATGACTAGACACCTCAGTTGCAAATACGAGGAATAATAACAATATGTCTTGAGATTCGACTAAAAACTTTTTCCTTAATTGTTAATTTTACTATGGTAATATATTATGTTTGTTCTTCGTCTTATTAATACTCCTTGGGCAGCATTTTGCACTCAAAATCCAGTAACCACGGTACACGTTGGTATGAAGGTTTGTGTTATTCAACTTTGTTTCACAAACACGTTGCGAATATGTATCCTATTCAGCCTACAAAGACATGGAAATGGGTTAACCGTTGTTCAAATAAAGAATATTTGTTTTATTACAAAAATATATCAAAATATTTTTATAATAAAACAAATATACTTACATACAGATGTAAAGGCTTGTTTAGACTATACGACTTGTAATATTTTATTTCTGGCGATGAAATATCACTTTTGATAAGACCTACATACCTATGTGGACGGATATAGGGGAAGAGGACGACCAAAAAAGCGATGGATGGATTTTGTGAAAGATGATATGGCATTGAAGCAAAGAGTGTTACTTGCGAGATGACGTCAGATAAGATCGTGTGGAAGAAAAAGACATGCTGCGCCGACCCCAAATGATAATTGGGATAAGGACAGGGGAATGGTGATGATAATGAAGATCTACCATCACCATATAAAGTAATGTAATTGCAGGTGTGGGAAAGATATAACGCTCTATGCCATATAGTGGGCGGTCACGTTACCACAACTATTAATACAATTATTATGTTTATTAAACGTTGGTAATAAGCCTGATAGTGTATGTCAGACCCAGAACTGCAAGTTCACGATGATGTATATGATGTAAAATAATAATATTCTACGACTTTCACACAACGCCATGTAGTCTTAAACTAAGCACAGCTTGTATTATGAGCACTAGACAAATATACTTCTAAATACATACATATTATTATTATAGATAAATTAGACCCAGGTACAGAACTTGAGTCGTGCTCATCATACAAACATTTGTCCAGTGTGGGAATAGAACCCACGACCTCTGCTATAGCAGTCAGGGCCACTAACCACACCACCAAGACCAACAGGCCTGTCGAAAATTCGCTTGATATTTCCCGTACAGTCTAAATGCGGATATTTATTTGGAGTTTCGTCTAAATTAGGCTTGAGATATAAATAATAAGCGTTTGATTTATAAATAAAGTATTGTTAGCCAAACTTTAATTAGATTGTTTAATTAGATGTTCACTAATTAGCGATGCCTTAGAAGTTTGTGTTAAGTCTGCCGTTAATAATAATATGTTGGATTTATGATGTACGTATTGTGCTAAAATAGATTCACCGTATTTATAGGTACTTGTATAATTGTTAACGTAACGTTTTTCTGTCAGTCTGTTACGTTTCTTGTTTTAAAGCGATTTTGATAAAAATTTGTTACAAAAAGACACTAGTTCCTTTTTGCTCCGATAATTTTAATCAACCTATTTACGGGTAAGGACACTTGCAAAATCATTTTTTTTATAGAGCAATATTAATTTTATTTTTAAGTGATGCCTAACATAAAATATATATTTATCATTCCCCTGTCCTTATCCCAATTATTATTTGGAGTTGGCGCAGCATGTCTTCTTCTTTCACACGTGCTTATCTGACGTCATCTCGTAAATAATATACTTTGGAGCCATATCATCTTTCACACAATCCATACTTCTTTTTTTTGATCGTCCTCTTTCCCTATATCCATTCACATTCATGCCCAGCGTAGGTAAACTAGATAAAGTATGAAAAATATGTAATACTGTGTAAAAACGTCATAGTTTACATATTTCAGTATCTCCAGCATTTTGCCTTCATTTCGGCTCGTAAATTAAACATAGCTATTCGTAACAAATTCTACCGGACCGAGTTATTTGGTTGAAATCCCAGTCGACCAGCGGAATCTTGAAATTCGTTGCTAAAAGTCTTCCTTATTGCAAATTTACCGTGGAGAAGAATTCTTCAAATACTAACGCGGGAAGAAGGTAGGGTTTAATAAAACTATAAATAATACATAGGTAAGTTATAGCAGTTTTCCATAAAGGTGGTTTATTATCTTATTTGCTCGTTGGGCTCATTGTGCGATTGTGTGTGTGTAATATGTTTATTATTGAAAAAAAATCATTTGTTTGACAGTGACAAACAAATAAAGTTCTATTTTAAACATTTTCAATATTTAATTAGTCGAACGATTCGGTTTTGTGTCATAATCCACACACAAGATACGTCAAAAGTCGTACAACGTATACTATAGTATAATATATTGCACATTGCACATTGTGCACAAGCATATTATGCTTGTGCACAATGTGCACTATAATAAGTCCTGCGTAGCTGGCTGGTGTCATAGTAACACTGGCCGCCGTGGCCGAAATCGGTCCGGACATTATTAATATTATTATAATTATAAGGTTTACAAATATTAGTAAGATAAATTAAACTGACAATACTTAAAATTTCGTAGATAAACAAAAGCCTTCCACATTTCATTCTACATTAAACTGAATTCTATGCAACGACATGCAGCTATGAAGAAAGACGACGAAAAAAATCGGTGAGTGTTTTTCTAGTTGAGTTCAGAAGCAATTGCACTCACAAGTTGAGTCGAGTGCGCTATGAGTGTCATCGGTCGGCGATGAGAACTCTCGACGCGAAGGGTACGCCCTCTCTCTAAAACTTTTTGCTCTATTAATGCGGAATTCGAAATTGCTTTTTAATTTGTCGCTGAATGTTGGACTTTTTGTAGTTTGTTTGAATTGATTTACAGTTTTGTAAGGGTTTGAAAGTGTGTTAGGTTTTTGGAAATCTTTATTTTTAGGGTTTCATACCCAAAGTGTGAAACGGAACCCTGTTACTAAACCTCCGCTGTCTCTCTGTCTGTCTCCAAGCTCTATCTCATAAACCGTTATAGCTAGAAAGCTGAAATTTTCACAAATGATGTATTTCCGTTGCTGCTATAACAATAAATACTAAAACTTAACAAAAAATACAATAAACGTGTTTTTTCGTATTTTTTGCTCAATATTAATAACGGTGCAACGCATTGACACACATCTACAATCTACCAAACGCGGAGACGTTACATGACGGTTCAGGTTTAGTCAATGGGAGTCCGACACGACCCGCTTCCTCTACCAAGGAGGTGGGTGTTCATGAGGAATTCCCTGCCTTACAAAGGTACAAAAGCAATGGAATGTGTCTGAGTTTGTACTGCTTGTTAAGACCCCAAATGGATGTGGTTACCGATATATTTATAAATACACCGTGTAACATAATTAACGCACATCCTGAAACTACTTTGTTCAGAATCGATAACAGAATCCATTTCATTAATAAAAATAAATATTTTTTTTTACCAAAAAATTATTTAGAAATAATTAAATTGTAGACACTATTTTCATAAAGCACTCGAAGTAAACGAAAATGAGCCTTAAGTCGATGCAATAAGGCTTTAGCAATTCACAGCGGTTCACACTTTCAAACACACACACAAGTTTACACTTTCAAACACTAACAAAGATACATAAAAAGGACCGCCGATATACGTAATACAATAGGAAAGAGCGAGACAGCCGCGCGCGGCGCCCGGGTGGCTCGGCGCTCGCGCTTCCTTGTCATTAGTCATCGGCCGATCGTTACCAGTGAATGTTTGTCATTATTTTTCAAAACAAAACTTTCGCGCGCGATGTCTTTCCGGTATACTAACGTACAGTACACCGAGATGGTGAGGACTCTAGCACAGTGTGGTGATAACGTAGCATTAGCGTGTAGAACATTTAATGATAGGCACGGCACGAGTGTTGACCGCAGGACCTAAAAGACCTAGTGTATTGTGACGAATCAACAAGTGCCGAGGACCTTAAAGATAGGATAGTGGCTGTTTTTGAAACAGTGAAAAGGGACATTCTAGTGTTAAGTGAATTGCGACAACAATTGCGTAAACGAGCTTTTAAGTGCATAGAACAAGGTGGTGGACATTTTGAAAGTGTTTTAAAAACAGGACGCCGTCGTATGAGTGCCGATTAATTTTAAACATGTAAGTTTCTCATTGTTTAATTATTATGATTAATATCTTTTAAACACGCCGCCTTTGTTTAGGTACCTATCAAGCTCATCTCTATCAGCATTTCAATAACAATAACTTACGGTTATTAAAATCATTCATACTAAACAATTCTAATAATAAACATAAACAATTTTATGCAAAGACGTCATAGTATCTACGTACATAAGAATGTAGATAATCTCTTTAGGTTTTCAAATTGTTTTTAAGGGTTTTACCATTCGTATGTTATGATTTTATGAACTTATGATAGTAGGTATTGGAGAAGCCGCGCGGGCTGCGAGACCTCCACTTTTGTGCGTCTGTGTGCGCGCGTAACGTATTGAGCAATAGGGTACCCACGCGTTTTGCCAATTATTTGTACAAATTATTCTGACAATATGTAATAAAAACAAATATCTAGGAAAATGATAAAAATGTTTCAATACATTAATTGTGGATAAAAAAAGGATATTCTTTTTGGGGTGTCTGTGGATGTGCGTTATTTCCGTTACACGTTGTATAAATTAATTTTATCAAAAAATAAAAGCCGACTTCAAAAGCAGCGGCACTTGAAAATAATCTAAATGATAAAAGATATCAGCATATCACCTAGGTACTGACTGAAGTCGGTGCCAATTTAGTACGTTAAATATGTACCTATAGGTTTCGATTGCCTCTCAGCTGCATCATCAAATCTACTCCAGACTCTTATTAAATGGTAGCGTTTTCAAACACTTAATGATAAAACTTAAAAAACGGTCTAGTTGTTCCTACCTGGCGTTCCTTTCGATTTATCTGGTCTGCAATCATCAGACCCTGGCTTCTTTATCATGGGACCACCTGTGAAGTATCAAACAAAAAAAGAATTTTGCAAATCGGTCTATGCTATGTCATGTCTTTGAGTAATCGGTGAATGTACACAAAAACGAAACATAGTAGGTGACGACGTAGAGGTGAGAACTTCCTTCTTTTTAAAATCGGTTAAAAAAAAATGCATTGAATACAAGCGTGATTAAGTTTGGAATTAAAACATAACATTACCAACATTCGATCGAAAGATTGTATCACACTTGTTTCATTATTAATATCTTCAATCTATGTATATTTTCGTTAATCATGAGGAAAACAAATTCAATAGTTATATCATTAACTAGCAAAATATTGAGAAGAACATACTCCTAGACAGGATGTAGATAAGAAGTTTTAACCATACAGTTATATTATCGTCTGTGTGTAAAACAATAATTAAAACAACACAAAAAGGTTTTATTTCATTTTAATTATTGAACACATATCGTGTTTGGTAACTACTTTTATAAATAACAATTGTTTTTACTGGAATTGCCACATTTCTAGGTAAAATTATTATTTGAATAATTAGTTTTAACGTAAAAGTTTTATAAACAAACAAACTCACATACATTTTCATAACATTAGTAGCTGTAATGTAACATTTGATATTCCTATATCAGGCAATATTTTAAGACCTATCTCTTAGCATTTTTATCTTAAAAATACTCGAGGAACGATATTAGCCATGAAGCCATTACATAAAAGTTTAAGCATAATACTTTTATGGGCTCACGAATAATAATGACGATATTAGGTACCACAGTATAAATAAATTCAGTAGTAAGGCTCATTTGTTTGAAAAAAATGCCTACAGCCACGCGCTATGGAAGAGCGATATCGCTGCCCACCAAAGCATTTTAACAACATCAACAACACATCGTCTGGGCATCACTGCGACACTCTTGCGACTGTAGGATGCCTTGCGGGTGCCACAATCCGAAAGTATAGGTATAACTCGCTTTACTCCTTACGTCCTTACGCTATAAAGATGTCATACTGTATAAAATTTTACACTGTGGTATTACCTACCTAGTAACAGAGGGCAACGACCTTTAAAGACAAATATAGAGATGAAACAAAAATAGATGAACTGAATTGCAAATAATTTGATTAAAACATTCACCTATTTGTTAAACAATGATCTCGTGTCAACTCTTACCATGGTCAAATTGCTATAAAATTTGACCTATATATTTTATCAAAAGCTAATACAGATAACTGTGACGTATAGTAAAGTAGTAGAAAAATAGAGCCCTTTATTCTTTATTGTGTATAGTCATATTTCAAGTATTGGTTCTGTGTATGGAAATAGATAGTTTTAGCAAAAAGGATAAATGTTTCCAACTGGTTACCCTGAGAAGAAACTTCGAAACAAACTCAGGGGTCATCGCCTCTTTTTAAGTCCAGATCCTTTTTAACCCCCTAATTCTTCCCGTACAAATGATGACTAATTGATCATGACTGTTTGTATGCTAAATCCTTATCATAATTCGATTTCTTGTTAAAAGAAAAGAAGCATTTTAAATGCAGAAGTAAAGAGAAGGTTTCTTCAAAGCCTTTTTCTTGCTTTTTAGACTAAAGTATATAAGTCTCATAAAAGTATATTGTTTCATGCAATTTTGTATTAAAACTATTAATAATGCAAACGACGGAGAATATACTTATGTATTGCAATGTAAATTAAATGCACTTATCTAAATTATGTATCAGGAAATGCTCACTCAATTTTCTTCGATACTCGACATTTCCTCAATAAATACCGAAAAAGAAACTGCTCTACTACGGTATCTATTCAAATACGTATCAATACTCCCTATAATGATTGGGTGCGAACGCTCAAAGTAATTTGAACTTTATGTCAAAGCCATAAGTGTCAGAAGACATCGTGAAATGTGGAAGATGTTATGTTAATAGAATTTTACCTACATCCAGTCTTATCACGTAAAGTGCTACAAGAAACTGTGTCATGTTAAAATTTTATGAAGCGTCGCGATGTGTACCTAATACCTAACGATGTTCGCGATATGCTAAATGTTTTATAAGACACCGGAGTTTTACCTACGATACCGAGTAGAAAAGCTCTTCGAATGAAAAACCTTGGTTGGTGCCTCAAAAAGGATTAATGGGGAAGAAAAGTCGCTAAAAGATACCTTACCATAGGGTAACGTTACATGGTATAAGGTTACATGTTACATTTTGCTATTAAAATGTAACATGTAGCCTGGTGTTTGACTAAAGTTTTGCTATAAAAAATCAGAAAGCTTTTTGATGTTAGCAGTAAACAAAGACACCTTTTCCGTTATGGTAGTGTAGATAAATAGGAATATCGACTACATTTTTTATTGTCTGTTGTATTAATTGATGAAATTTATAACAAACATACTATTTCAGTGTTGCGAAGTAACTAAATCTTACTGCTGGAGGGTAGAGCCACAACAGTACTAGCCAATGACAATAACCGAACAAAATGTATTAGATTTTGATGAAACGAACTGAATAGATTTTTACATATCATACCCTGGCAAAACCCCCACTATTCCCACATTACTATTCACCTAAAATTACCTACCAAACAACATCGGCCCTAAACAGAACGACAGTAAAATAAAACTCTCTCACAGACAACTTGTGCTTAAGCTCAAGAATTTTCTCTTTACAAGGAAATGTCTTCAGGGCTACGTTTACCTCAAGCCGCAGATCGCAAAGAACGGTACGAATGGTACGAACGATAGCTTCGTAGTGTACGGTCAGTGTAAAAAGTAGATTAACCAACGCAGATGTAAATGTAATAATAATAAATATTCCTCAACACTCTTATAACGCCATCTAGTCTCAAATTAAGCATACGAGAGTAACTTATGATAAACATACTTATATGTTTTTACATACATACATATTATTATAGACAAATTACACCCAACACAGGACAAATGATCGTACTCATCACACAAAAAAATGTCCTAGGTGGGGATCGAACCCACGACCTCTGCTACAGCAATCCGACCACTAACCACTAGACCAACAGACCCGTCATGTGTCAGTAGGTCCTCAAAACTGCATCTTAAAGTAAAAAAGAAGTGGTTTAGAGTCTTTAAATTCCTTTCCCTGCTGACAGTACCACTCGTAGCGTAGTACAAGGTGATATGACCGTTAAGAATCCCGTGTTAGAAGGAATCTAAACTACATCGAAGGGGCAATACGTGACTCCTCGAACAGGAATAATAGCTTTCAGGTTAAGATAAGGAGGTTGTATTCGTATGCATCTTGGCGATATTTTCTCGTTCAATGTCTCGTTGTTTTATTTTATTTATTAAATTCTCAATTTGTTTCCTTTTATGTAAATGTAGTATAGAGGTGGAAGGTGAGTGGAAAAATATTTGTGGTTGCTTTGTTTTCAGTTAGACAAAATCGGCACGTAATGTTGAAAAGGGAAATCTACTGCTTCCTTTTAAAAAAAGTTATTTCCTCAGTTGGTATAAGTAATGATAGACTCTCAGTCTTAATGAAAACCATGTATGTTTAGTACTTTTGAAGTTATTTTTAATTTAGTATGCAAAAACGTTTTTCTTACTTAAACATTTATTTTTCGTTTGATTGGTTTTCTTCAGGCCTAAGAATTTCTAGATAGAAAAATCCACTGCTCACTTTTGGTCGAACTCAAAACTCGAATCCGTGACCACGTATTCAACATTCTCATTGCCATAGCCATCACTACACCAACTCAACATTTACTCTTACAATCACTACACTAACAAGACATTCAAAATGAAATCTAAACATTACGTAACCAAATTAAATTATTTGTTTCAACATTTGAGTGTATAACTGTATACTAAGGCAATACAAATATTCATTACCTTAAATATACACTATACGTTACGAACGATTTGTAATCAACCTCTTTGTACTATACTAAGTTAGTATTTACAAACATATTAGCCACGCTATACCTCCACCATCACATTTCCAAGTAATTTCATAATTTTCATAGCGGTTGTGGAAGAGAGACGCCGCTCTACACTGTGTATCGCTCTGTCACGCTTACACACTGGTTATAATTTTACTTTGTGACGTAGTAAAAGGCCGCCTGCTCTATATTCCATGAAGTTGTGTGCAAAGCAATTGGAAAACAATTAGCCTTTGCATGTTTGCTGAAAAAATGCAGCAAAAATATTACAGTTAAAATATTAATGCGAGTGACGTGTATGAGAGTGACTAATGTGTCTATTGTATGTTGGTTATTGTCACAGCTAGATATATTAAAGGATAATCCTTTATATCTGTAAAAACGACCCTCGTATGAAGACGGAAAGTGAATTTGTTTCATATACACAAAGAACACCCAGATTCAGAATAAGCATTAGCAAAAGTTATTCCGAAAGCTCTGTGTAAAACATTTTAAAGAAAATTGTCCTTATTTGTATTTATTGCTGCCCGCATAAATGTCAGTTACAGTTGCAAAAACATTTACCCCGTCTGACGCAGTCGGTTCAAAGTATCCAGTGTTTTTAAACCAGGGCTTCAGCTAAGTCCATACCGAACCTTATTAAAATTGATACAACTATTTTAACGTAAAAGAGTAACAAACGTCCATCCAAACTTTCACACCTATAATATTAGTAGGATTTCCTTGCTATAATACAATGACATTTTAAAAAAAATATAATTGGTTAATTAATAATTATGGTATTGTACTAAATCGACCAATATCGCGTCGTGTTACATTTATTCCTATGTTTTTTTAAACTTAATGACAAATGACACAAGCATAATAAACTAAACTTGATTCAGAGATAAAATGTTAATTTAAAAATCATTTCAGTCCTTTAACGACTGTCTGTTTACGAGTTATTTGGTAGGCATAAACCTTCATGAAGCACTTTGTGATATTAAATAGTAAAGCTGTTGTGACAGTAAGCTTAAAATTAAATTGTTATTTTTTGATTTAATGATTATTCGAAAATCATAATAATAATATCAGTTTGTATCGGCCCACTGTTGGGCAGCCGCTTGTTTTCATATAGAGCAAGAGCTTTTGATATTTGAAGACTTACATAACATTCAAAAATAAAAATATTACCAACTAGCTGCCCTAGCTTTGCACATCACTGCGATACTCATGTACTACTCTTGTAAACATTCTATAATTCCGACGTATTGACAACCTCCTCCTTTTTCGTGTAGTCGGTTAAAAACTGTTACACAGTGGGACAGAAATACAGCGGGAAGCGACATTGTTTTATACTACAAATATAGTGAGTAACTACAATAGTATAAAGACATCTAGAGCTTAAAACTTTGCTTAACAAAATCTCTATTCTCATTCCGTAGTTCCTTTATACACTAAAACTGTGATTAGTCTAATGATAATAAAAGACGTAAGAGTTCCAAGTGAGACAGTTAACACGCACGCCTCCCGTACAAACTTCCACTAGTTTGAAATTGAAAAGATTCACTCGAGTTTGAAGGAATTTAATTAGTGTCTCGGAATGTGAATTAAGCTCCGTGACGGCGGGTTCCGCGATTATGTAAGACGGGATGTCAAGAAATTGCTTTAGGTGCGTTCTTCTTTGAATTAATGTTTCAGCAAAACTTTCTCTTGGATATTTTCATTTTGTAAATTCATCCGCGTTCGCAGATTGATGACCCACGTACCGTATGGGGCGGTATGAATTGCAATGGAAATTGCTGATGTTATTGGCTTTTCCTTGCCTTTACACAGCTGTTAAACCTGTTTTATAACCATAAATGTTGTAAAGCTGGATATTTGTGTATTGGAAAAGGGAGCTAACATTTCTCATGTCGCATTTCAGTGATGTTTGGAAAATTGTGTTTTGGAATTAACAGTTTTTTTTGCTTTATAAGTATGTTGCTATCTACTACCATAGCATGCCCAAAATAACCACGATTTCAAACAAGAACTATTCCCACGTGTAATACATTTGTACATTACTTATATTTCGTTCCTAAACGTGCCTATCTGACGTCATCTCGCAAGTAACACTCTTTGCAGCCATATCATCTTTCACACAATCCATCCATCGTTTCTTTGGTCGTCCTCTTCCCCTATATCCATCCAGATTCATGTCCAGCGCCTTCCTTACCACGTGATCCTCTTTTCTCCGTATTTACATACCATGTCCGTCCATACTCTGTCCATACCATGACAGCTGGTTACCACGAAGTTTGTCTGTTACCATCAATCATTTATCAATCGGCTTGACAGCGAAAAATAGACTTATCATCATAATGCCTCTTTTATTACAGTTAATCATATTGTCGTCCTTAACGATTTGAATATAGGCTTACATCTTCCTATCTTTTCTCTCATCTATCTCATCATCGGCCTAAAAGAGCCTAAAATTAATCACATTTACTGCAGACATCCTCGTTTTCACAACAACATTGTTATCAGACTACACACGTCGCGTTCAGTCACAACCGCACGTCGGCACTGCTTTGAGCACAAATTCTATAGCACGACGGCATACACAAGAGCCGTTGCCATAGCAACGCGCCACAGCTTAAAGCACTCCCATCACTTCCATCTGGGTTATTCAGTGTTGTCGTTTTATAACGATACATGCTTTTCTACTTATCCGCACCCACTCGGTAATGGCTTGTGGGTATGTCTTCATACTTATACTTAAGGTAATTTTGTCTGATTGACCGCTTTAGGGAAGAATAAGGTTATTTTTTAAAACAGGATCAGTTATTATTAAATACATTTCGGCGATAGAATATTTTAAGTAAAAATTTAACGTTTTTGTCTAAGCTTTTGAGTATGGACAGAGCTTTCTGGAAGATGATACAAAATATGAAACAATCAATCAATTAGCTTACTGCAGTCCACTGCTGGACATAGGCCTCTCCAAATGTTCGCCATTTATGCCGATCCTCAAAAGTCTGTGAGGATGGATGGATGGTTGTTACTCTTTCACGCTTAAACAGCTGCATTAATTTAGATGAAATTTGGTATAAAGTTAGTTGACACCCTGTATTAACACCTAGGATATTTTTTAACCGACAGCGTAAAAGGAGGTTAATGTTTTGCAGCTGTAACCGACATTCACGTAGGCGAGGCCGCGGGAAAAAACTAGCGAAAACATAAACTACAAAAATATAAGAGTATTGATGTATGCTACTTTACGCAGTTTTATAACTCAAATACCATTATGATTTAGAAGTAGTCCAATCTCACTGTCCGCCCAAACACTACAAGTTAAAATCACACAACCAATTTTAATAAAATTTCGTAGCTCCCAGAAAGCACACAGTCTTCATTTTACCGCAATAACTGACATCCCTTTCAAAGCACAAAGCGAAATCTAGTTTTTAATAAAACAGAATAAAATTGATATTCTTTGAGAGTGCACTACAGAATGTATCCGAACAGAAAAGCTTATACGAAATTTATTGGAACACAAATCAAAAATGCCTTTTATAACTAAATGAAAAGCAACGGACGTGCGCTTGGGGGCTTCGAAAATTAATTAAACTTTACATTTTCATTGCGCTACAGTCACTGGGAATAAAATAAAAACGTAGTTTAAAAAACCGGCCAAATGCGAGTCGGACTCGCGATAGAAGGGTTCCCCACAATCATACTAGCCTCTACCGGTTACCATTTTTAATATGGAGCAAAAAAAAAAGAAAAAACACGTTTATTGTTTTTAACCCCCTTAATGATTTATTTTTATTAAGTTTTAGTGTCTGTTGTCATAGCGGCGACGGAAATACATAATTTGTGAAAATTTCAGCTTTCTAGCTGACATGAATTATGAGATACAGTCTGGAGACAGACAGACAGACAGCGGAAGCTTAGTAATAGGGTCTCGTTTTACCCTTTAGGTACGGAACCCTAAAAATGGTGCGGGTATCCCTTGACGGCATCGAAATATATTTCGCTGGTTCCTGCACTCATATTTCCAGCTAACCAGAAAATATTATTAATTCCTGTTGTATGTGCATGTGAGTGCAGCCTTACCGATGGGCAAAGATTATCACCCACGACACCGGAGGAAGGTTTGGAAGGAGAAAGTGCCCTTTGCCCAGCAGTTAGATTTTATATCTTTCCAAATGTCATTCTTATGGAGAAGAGCCGATAAGAAACTCCATAAGTTACTCTTTTAAAAATAGAAAAATAATTGAATAAAAAACCCTATAGAATTAAAGTTGCTTTGTACTCTTACAGCCACATTCATAAACGACAACATGCAACCGACACTTAATTAAGTGACGTTTTAAAAGTCTATTTTCCTCTACAATCTACTTTGTAGTGACAGAGCCAGCATGACCCTTAAGGGCGACTCTTAGCTAAGTGCCATTTATGAATACGGCGGCTAGTAACTTTACGGACCATTTAAAACCACTAAAGATAGAACATAGGAGCTTGTTAATGTTAATCTTTATCGTTCGGACGATGACAAGACGTCTTTAAGCTATTGAAGGCTAAATGACAACTGTCGATCAATCTTCGAAGATTCATGTGTAAGCCCTGATATCGGTCACATCGGCCATATTGGTCATATTGTAGGAATATGTCTCCATCACATGTTTGAATGGAGCGGTGACACGCTTGTTAGCTGTGACCGTTATCCCAAGATATGACGGGTTTCCGACGTCCATTGTTGGAGTTTGGGATTGTTTTATTAGTTCCTTGATAATATCTAACTATACTAATATTAGTAAGGAAGAAACATTGTACGCTTGTTACTCTTTTGCAATTGGTAGGTATAACTGAAAACATTTTGTAGAAATCAAATTTCTTACCAAAATTTGGTATAAGGTAAGCTTACACCCTAAGAAAGGCATAAGCAATTTTTTATCGTTTTAATTTACACCTATGATCAAAAAGGAAGAAAGACATGGAAGGATTTGGGGAAGGCCTATGCTCAGCAGTGGGAAACTATAGGCTAGGAAAAAAAATGACCAAAAAAACTGGAAATAACTGCAACAAAAGACAGCCCAGTTCTAAAACTACAACATTTTTATACTGAACGTTAATAATATTCCCACCGATGTTTCTTCCCAACAGTTTAGTTCCGCAATATCTTATAGATATAGACATTTACTAGAAGCGTCATATTTTATCCTCAAGCGGGTTAAATATTCACAAACGTAATAGGATGGGTCGAATCCCCGTGGTTCACCTATTTACGTGTATTAGCTTCGAACACAGCGGTATACCGTGTACGGGTATGCATTCATTAATGTTCCTATTAATTTATGCTTGCTAATTATGTCTTAATTATTGATCATGGTTACTACGGGTATATTATGTTGTGTGTATGCTGTCAGCACCTAAGCTTGCGTTTAGATTACATAATTAATGAATCTACCTAAGGTTGGTATTTCTGTTCAAGTTTAAACGTATTTGCTTTTAAGGTTAAATGGTTGTTGGTTTTTAGAATCGTTTTAATCTAATCTTTGACTTTTAATGTGTATAGAAGGGGCAAAAATGTTTAAGGTGCAATTTCTTAGCCGTTCAATTTATTGTTGGTTTTGTATATCAACAAACAAGATGAGTCGTTGGACGGAGTCAAGTTCTTAGGTTTCGTAGCTTTCTTTTAGCCACAATATGCATTAAATATCAACATATTCCTGACATAGGTAGGTATATGTCCCAAGGGTATACCTATGTCAAAATTATTTTAATTTGCCATAAAGATTCATAGTAATTTCTTATATAAAACTGTTTACTATCCCAAATAAACATAATAAAAAGCGGAACTGTTACACCATCCATAAACGTAAGGATCTTATTTTTTTTACTCGCTCATAAACGTTGTCACGGCTATACAGTAATATTCCAACGTAAGTTATTTAATACAAGTATTAGGCTGCGTCCACACCAAACTTTTAGTCAGTGTTAGTCAGCCGCTGACTGCGAAAAAACTAAATCATGGATTGTATTTCCATACATAATCGCTTTTTTGTTCACACCTAACCGAAAACACGGTACGCGTAGTCGTTACTATATGTTTGCTATAGCTTATAGTTTCACGTTGACATCTCTTGCTAAGTGACGCAATCATTAGCGTCAATAGAAAAAGCTAAATGTATGGAAATGACATTTTGTCACGTGCCTGTAACCAGTCATCTCCATACATTCGAGCGTTGTTTATCAACAGTTAGGATTGTAGATATAATTAGTTAACGGTTTACTAATGCGTGTATATCGGGATATCCCGACTAGTTTTGGACCTAACCAGAGTCCTTAATCATGAGCTGACGCTACATGAGTGAGACGTCAGTTCCTACCTAGCCGGGCTACCCGATAAACACGCGTTAACAAGTTAACATATAATCATGAATCCATTTCACGAAAGTTATTTTCATAAGATTTTTTAAATTAAATTTATCTATTGACCCAGGATTTATAGTTAACCTGCTGACAATTTACTGACGGACTTGTAAGCTTAGTTTGAATACACGCTTATACCTACAGCGGTAGAGAGCCGACCGCGCTATTTCTGTCGCAAAGAACTCTAATTTAGTGTAAAAGCCTGGCCAACGTTGCCGCCGCGCGGTGGCCGTGTCGCTGAAATCTCTGCTCACTAATATGATTAAACAAAATTAACCAGACCACTGGAAAGATTTTTCTTTTTATCTTATAATCCTTTGTGCAATTCGTTTTTAATGAAATATACATTTTCAAAAACAGTTTTCAGGCAAGTTTCGCAAAGATATCATTGGGCAATCATAATCATATAGATCGTCATTTTGTATTACGTACTAGTGACTGTTTACAAAATATCATTTTAAAATTCGCCTCAGAAAATTGGGATTCGGAAGAGAAGGTTGAATAGTACACTCAAGAAAAAGTAGAGTTTTGGTAGAGCCTTAATTGTCAACTAATCTTATTAAGACCAAAGAAAATATCCCAACAATTTAATCATATTTATTCAATCTTTTCATTAGCACAGCACGTAATTTATTTTATCTCCGAATCTCCGTTGGATCTAAATGATTTAAGATAAGCCGACCATTTCGGTGTGATCATTTGGTTTTAAGACACCGTTTTGTGGGTCAAGTGACCTTATTTTGCTTAAGAAATTCCATTTCGAAGTATTGGTTTTTACCAATTAGGGTATTTTAATTTTGGGATTGTATAGGAAGCCTTATAGTGTCCTTATAACCTTAAACCTTATAATTTTTTTATTGAATTCTTAATTGGTTCAATTGCTTTATTCCCAGAAACACGTGCCTATTGAATACATAGAAAAAAGGCGAAGTTTCTTTACTTGCTTTCATGATTTTCTAGTAATTAATAATTGTTCAAATTAATACTTACATTATGTAAACACTATTTATTAAGGTTTTCACTTTGTAACATAAAGCTTTTTTATATGATCAGGTTTTTCATATAATTTTCTGTCGAATTGCCAAATATAATCAATATTCATCGAAATGTTTACAAACGCAAATGTTAGTAGCTATGCTTATTACCGAATTTTTTGTACTAACATGATGTTATTTTAAGAACCTACATAATATTGTATTTTATAATTATAACTTTACCGAATGGGAAAAAAAAATAATATATGATAGAGCAACTTAAGCCACTGTCTCATAATAATGTATCTACTACATTTTCATTTACATTTGTCAAATCACTTGTTTTAATTGACATTCCTTACAAAAAAAGGTTACTTTTTGTTTCTATTGTAAATCAGGGAACATAAATTATAATGAGGTTAGGTTTGTTGCGACAGGCGACGCGTTGCGGTCGAGCGTTTTGCTTTCAACTTCACGTAAAAAAAAATGTCGTGCGTGTGCGTGTATATGTGTCTGTGTATGCGGTTGTACAAAGTTTTCAAACAGAGTTACTTATTTTGAAAACTAATTATAAGCATGAAAATGACAACTTTCTTTTAAGAAACCTATCCAAGTCGATTTCAAAAAGAAAGTCGACTCTCCCTGGTTCAGCAAAAGCCAATTTAGTTTGCGAAGCCCAATAATCTCGGAAAACTGTCAGGTGTTCTTTTTTTTTCTTTTGCAAAGTTGGTAATTTTGCCCAAAAACGCTGTTTTAAATATGACTCAGCCACTCAGGGTATGTTTAAACCCCTTTTATAATCGAGGGTTGAGCTCTCTAGGCAGGCTTCCCCGCAATGTGGCTTGGAACTCATTTGGAACTGCCACCTGCAGCGTTCGCGACAAATTTAGGGCCGCCACTGACGATATGTTTTGTGCACACATTGCGTTTAGGTTCAGGCCCTGGTTTACATTTGAAGAGCGCTGATGAATTCGCACGTAATTTGTTTTGAATGTTTATTAGGTACGGTTTTGCTGAAAATAGTCGGTGTTGCCTGATGTTCGGATAAGGTTTGAAATACATATAAATCTATTTAGTGGCCCATTGAAATTCAGACTGTTCTGTCCTGAACTACTATGAATTGCTTATAAATTGGAGTATTTTAATGTTAATGGAGAAATTGATGTCAAACCTCCTCTAAGTCTTTCGTATAAGTCGTTTGCCTTTTCCGGTGTTGAGAACTCATATCGGATATCCATAGGTACATTTGTGTAGTTAATTTAATATCATCTTACGGAAAATTTACACTAGAGTTCAAAACAACAATACATTGCTGTTCAGTTTCACATGATCTTTTTTAATGATTGAAATCCAGCGCTAGCAAATATTACCTACATGGGAGTTCGCGAAATCTCTCGCTGTTCCATAGTTATGTTACTGTGTTACCAATTCGCCGAAACACAGCTAGCAAAACAGTAATACTGTGTTCAGCTAAGCTCTACACTGGCGCTAATGAACAGCGGATTTAATGCAATTTACATTTGTTTACCGTAACAATACACGTGATTCCTATTCTACATACGAGTAGTTTCACTAGCTTCACTATTTCGAATAGAACTCACAATTGCGTCATTAAGCCCCTTGATTATTTGAAGTTCTGTTTGTTTTGCTGCTCCTATTTACACGTCATATAGGCTTTAATTAAAATGACATGCTTGACAGGCGATGTTTTGTAGGTACAGTCAGCAATAATGAAACACAATTGAATTCCTAAAACGCTAGAAAAAGAGTGACATAAATATTTGTGGAAATTAGGAAACAGTTAAAACAATGATATCCATAAAAGCTGAGTTGTAGCATATTGTTAAAGGTTTCTATTGCTTGCACTGTTACGAGTTTGGTCAGCAATTAAAGCCGGTCAACAAAGTCAGATTTTCAATTCAACTGTCGTCATCATCTTCCTGCCCTTATCCCATTTGACTTGGGGTCAGCGCAACACGATTTTTTTACATTCTCCCCTATCAGACATCACTCTATCATTTATTGCTTTTTCATCCATATCGTTTCTTATTCAAACCATCTATCTTTTTTTGGCCTTCCACTTCCTCACCGTCCATCAACATTCATACTCATCACTTTCTTAGTCACATGAGTCAAATTTTGATTCAACTGTAAACAATAAAATTCTAGGACTTGTTTTCAAGTAACAAGTATTTTCAGAATTTTTGGCTTGATAATTAGTTTATTTAAAACATACTAAACACCAATTCCTACATATCACTGAACATTACAGGAACTTTGTAAATTGGGTCATGTGAACCGACTTCTGCTGCTGACCGTACCGTAACAATGTTACGTACCTTAATTTGTCTATTGTTGCCTATTATGCTGTGAGCAAAGGGAATGCTTTTGTCCCATATATTGGATAGGTTGCTCCCATATATTGCAATATTGATCGCTGATGAAATTGTACGTATATATTGATATCTAATTTTAGGTGTGGTGGATAATGTCTTGGTACTATTGATTGGATGTTAAAGGGATTGCTAGTTTTGTTGGTAAGGCCGCATTCAGTCATTTGTTTTTTTAATGTAGATAGAAACTCTCATATAGACCGATGTGTATAAAAAAACAGAAATAACATTTTTGATTAGGTTCTTATTCTTTGCTCTGATTTGGGTATTAGAATCTAGTACGAAATGTAATTTCTCCCTCCCTCCTCTGTCTGAAAATTATTTTCGGACTTTTAATTTTCTTTGATTTCGTTAATTGCTGAGAATTGAAGCATTATCGTTGACAGCACTTCAACGACTTTTAATTTAGACGCTCGAAATAGATTCTGATTGTAATCTATCGATTTTGAGGAGACTGTTTTCACATAGAATAACTCTGATACTTAACCATTTATCTTTGAAAAGTTTCGCACTTGGCCAATATTTAATGTTGAGTGTAGTTATTAAAATATTTTTTTCCTTTCCATATAAAACCGAAGTGATAACTTCTAACTATTCACGTATATATGTATATAGAAGACTGGGTTAAAAAGTCAAAAAATTGCTAAGCTGTGGAATAGGAATACAGAGATAACTCTCTGATACTTGACTACGTATCTTATTTAGTAGTAACGCCATACAACCTTATAGCAATCTTATAGAAGTTCATAGTTAGTCAAGGTACCCAGGTACATGGCATAGGAGACAAAAGTTGTCAGGTAGAGCTATTTACAATAGCTCGCAAACGATACAAATTCCAGCTCAATTTAAAATATATGTCCACACGATATATTTCATTTTTATTCAAAAAATATACGAAAAATAGTTGGAATTCAGGCAGTTATTTTGTGAAAACTGAAACTATTCAGCGCTTCGCGTATTTAACTAAAATGTAAATACTCTTTGTTTCCACACGTATGTTTTCGACAAGCTTTTTGAACATTTAACTTTGTAGCTTTTGCATAGTATAAATAGTACGGAAGTTTGACGTTTTGTTCCTGGCATCTATTTGTAATTTATATATATTATATCATTATGTACCTACTTGTTTTGACCAACATTTATAGTATTATAACTCAAGTACGTACCTTACTTAAAATTTGTGTGTATACTATACATCCAGCTGAACGAAATTGGATGACATTTGGTGCGCAGTTAATTGACACCTTGTATTTAAAAATAGGCTACTTTTTATTCGACTATAGAAAGATGGTTCATATTTTGCAGCTATAACCGACATCCATGCTGGGGGAACCGCGTGAAAAACTTAGTACTGTTTTTTTTTAAGTTCTGCTAACTTTAATTACAAGATTCGTATGTCAAAAATCATCACAGCAAATAGCACTTCACTTTTGTCTTTTATACAAAAACATAACAACCAAATCGGTCTGAGAACACAATTTCTTATTAACCCGCCAGCACCCGCGCCTTTAGAAATTACACGGGCTCTCGCGCGTAGAGCATTTTGCTCACGTTTATGAATGTCAATAAATGCAGGTTTTACCACTTGATATTGTTATTTTTTTATTATTTAAATAAAATACACTTTATTCAATCTCAAAAACATATATTTCAAACCTTTTCATCATTAATATTATTTATTTTAATCAACAATCATACTGACTAAATTGCCAGTCTTCTAAGGCAGTCTTACGGAAAAAAATGAATAAAATAAAATCTTTTTAAGCAGTAGCTTACATGTGTAAGAATTATTAATCTTCATCATATATGCAAGCTTTACACATATCACATGATGTATGACTATGCTCGTTACATATTTTTTTTTGGCAGTAAATGCAGTACTTTTTGGTCGTGCAGTTTTAGCGTCTTGGGCAACCCGCGCAAATTCCATTTGATTTTTCGTGTCCTAGCATCTCAGAATCTGGTAAAAACGTTAAATAACTTGCTGTAGAGGATATGCAATGTTCTGAAAGGTGCTATCTCTTTGGATATGCGGCTGTATTAGTTGACGAGCTAGTTGTTTCGAGTAATCTCTGCGCGTTATGATGATATTCATGTTTTTCTTGTAAATGATTAGTCTGTTGATTCCTGCTATGATTAGGATCATGAAAAATAATCTCAGCGGCCACCCACATGCCACTCTTGCAACAGAATATTCTTCTTTTAGTCGATTCACAACATCAACACCTCTTTTTCCATGATTTCGGAACCGAATGATAGTTACACTTTGTACTTCCATCTTTACCTACGTAACACAGTTGATTTCCCAATGAAACTCAAGAAACCTCATCTTCTACTTCCGATGAAGATTGTTCGGTGTTAGTGAAATGATGACTGTGTACATTGGTTTGATCGCTTTCAATATCATCGACCCTAAAAGACGGATCTTCAATGTCTTCAAATCTTCCTCCAAATCTTCTTCCATGAACCATTCTTTCATATCTATAATAAAAATACATAATAGTGTTTTATAGCAGTAATACTAAACTATAATATTATATAAAAGTAGCAGTAAAACCAATAATATAATAAAAACAATAAATAAGTCATGAGGAAAAAAGTACTTACGTCGCCACCCGCGCGATGAGCAAAACGCCGCTTGATGGTACACGGCTCAACAAGCCTCCTGGTTCGAGCGACTAGATAACACTAGCGAAAAGTGAACTGTATCCAGGGGCGGAGAAGAGGTTTAAACTCAGCTACCGAAAGAATGATGTCTGTACGTATAATTTTGACTAAATGGCGCGTGATTTAAATTTACTGTGAGCAAAATGCTCATAGCGCGAGTGCTCGCGGGTTAAACCTACAATTTCCCAAGCTCCGATCAACTTTCAACACTTCTATCTACCGAACATTAAAGAACCGTTCGAAATAGGTTTTTCTTGAAAGTTAAATCATTTCCCGCCTCTGGCTACAAAATATTTATGTCCATTAGTGTCGCATCGGGTCGCCTGTGGTGTTCGCGGGAGTATTGAGTGCTAACTACTAAATACACAGGCACAGCCCCTGTACCACGAGCTCTAAAAGTAAATTTATTTTTGGTGTAGAAGCGAGATGCCGCTCTACGCCTTGTAGCGCGCTGTTTCGCTTTCACAATGCTACAGTTTTGTTCAATTTGTGGTAAAAGCACAGGCATCGGACGGAAGATGCTATCTATTCATTTTGTTTATTGAAGCGTTTCGCTATTTCCTTTTTAATTATTTGTTTTGTACAAAGCAGCTTTTACGACAGCGGTACTACTAACTTAAATAAGATTATGTTTCTGGCAACAATTTTAAATGAATAGTAAATAATTAAGTCGTAATGGGGAAGGCTTATGTCCAGCTGTGGACTACGATAGATTTAATTGATTGATTCAACATGTTTTTTTTGTAGCCAAAGTACTAAGTAACCAAAATAGAAACTAAATGAAACTTAAAAAATAAATTTGAATTTTCTTTTTCTCGTTCAACAGAGTGAATCAAATATAAAATCTCGTAAAAGTTGGAGTGTGGAGTGTCATGTCAAGATCTCGCTATGTTTGAAAAGTTTCACACTTGACTGCCCATCCGGGCCAACATTTAATGTAGAGTGTAGTTATTAAAACATATTTTTCCTTTTATATAAAAGCTTAAGTGTGAAGTAATTTACGTATATTACTAACAACTAGTTGTGTATATTGTAGATTTTAAGGATAGAAAACTGAGTCAAAAAGGAAGAACTTTGCTCAACTGTCGATCAAGTGGGAAACTGACAAACAAATGAGAAAGAGAAAGCAAGAAAATTTTGTAATGCTGTCTAGATTTATAGGTTAAAATCATTGCTGAGATTTAGGACACGAATAATTTATTTAAAACAATACTAGCCTATAAGTGTCCTTATTCTGAGAAATGAGCATATGCCTCTTCCCATAGAAAGTTTGATCATTAAATTCGATGCCAGATTGCGAAGGTTTGGCGATCACGAATTCTAATGTTTAGAATTCAGGTTTCCATACGATGTTTCCGATTTTTAAGTTACGTACCTACTTCCATACACAAATCTAAGACTAGTCTCCTTGTGAACAAAAGATGACTGAGACAGACTTTGCTATAAATACTTCAAGAAGATAGCCACATTAAGCAAACAACCTTTACTGAAACTTAAGTAACGATAGTACTTAATTTCATTTACTAAAGGACTACAAGGCCCCAGGTAGAACATCAATTTTTCATAATTGACGAACCATTAGCGTATTGTTTGCATTGATATAGGACGGCCTACTTTGAGTATACGGCTTACCAAACAGTTTTACTTAACTGAAAAAGTTAAACAAACCGTAGTCTACCATAACTCTGTAGTTAAAATTGATCGAGGACGAATTATAAACATCGCTGTATTTGCGTGATGCCAACAACTTAAAATAAATGGTCCGATGTGGTTGACCATTACATTACGTGGAATTACCCGTTCCATTGAAGCTTTGTAAAGCAGTGTCGGCCAAATCATGCGGTGACACCGCGCAGTGTAATTGACACATAAATGGAACGAGCTATTCAGTGCGATTTGGAAGTCTGAACGTTGGGTTAAGTATTTAGTCATCGTGCTTCGGTGAGATCTTTTCATATTTAAATACTGAATCTGTGCATGGAAATTTATTTCTTCAACACAGTATGATGGTAATCCGAAATTCAGAATATGATGGATTGTGTGATATGGCTGCAAAGAGTGTTGCAGCCATATCATACAATCGAGATGACGTCAGATAAGAACGTGTGGAAGAAGAAGTCATGCTGCGCCGACCCCAAATAATAATTGGGATAAGGGCAAGGGATGAAGATGAATCACAAAGTGTGAGTTGCTATCCTTAATTTGAAAGTTAGAATGGTTCATGACTGCTAAATCAGGACATAAAATTAGTCTTCTATATCAATCTCTAAAATAACAATTATAGTCTCTAAGTCCAAATCAAACTTTTATATAAATAATTCGTTAAATGAAAGCTCCAATCATACACATTTGAAAAGGAATATGTAGCGATGACAAGAAAAAGGCTCAACTTGTCAATAACAGCGACGTCTTTTCGACGAACCCACTTTGACGTTCAATAACATGAAATAGAACGTAAAGTGTACGCGTATGTGAAAACAAGAGTATCGATTATATCTGTTCAAATTTGAGCGATGTTCATAAAGGTGAAAGATTGAAAAGGTCGCTTTAATGTTTGGGGCTTAACACGGGGTGCTCCTTTAGGCTGGTTTTACAGCTGTCTGGGAGAATTACGGACCGTAAGCGGCTCCCGGAAAAGAGAAACCCTTGAGGCTCTGGATCGTCAAACACACGTCAGTTTTACAGCAACATAGATCAAACTTTACGGGACTCGCTTCGGGTAGATCCCATTTAGCGTTAACCGTATTTCATAGAAATATTCTTTACTAGCTGTTACCCACAACTTCCCCCGCGCCAATGCCGACTATATCTGCAAAAACATTACCAACTCCGACGAAGTCAATTAAAAAGTAGCCTGTGTTAGTCTAGAGTGTCATCTAACTCCATACAAAATGTAATCAATCGATTTGGCTGTTAGACCGTAAAAGAGTAACAAATATCCATCCATCCCCACATACTTAGAAACTTTCGCATTTTATAATATCAGTAGGGTTGCACTTCCTACAGCGTATCATCATTTCAAACAACTACGTGCGTTAACGGTACGGGTTTTCCCGTGTACGGTTGGCCCTTACGGGTTTTCCGCTCAGGTGTGAAACCAGCCTTAGGGGAGTTTTTCCACCCTCGGTTAATGTAAATTGGAGAGTAAGGTAACCGACACTGATCAAAGATCGGATTCCTTTCGCGTTGACGGTTTGTTTGGATTTTTTACATGTATAAAAGCACAAACGAAGCGTTTGTCTATTATGATTAATGTTTGATGATGTTTAAAGATTTTGTGGTTGGTAATGTAGTGACATTTTGGCTCCAATTATGGTGCTGAGATCTTTTGCTACGTGAACAAAATCGAAACTGATGCAAAAATTAAAAACTACAACTTTGACAGACAGTTGAGCTGATTCTTATTGCGAATGTCCACACCAACGCCATCATGCTTATGTCGTCTGTGCGCCAAAAGATCCTTGTAGCTGTATGTAACGACGTTCCTAGTCTTCATAGAATTGTTGAATCATAGGGCGTAAAGTTTGTTTTAAATCTGTATGGCACCAAAAAGTTTTGACATTAATTGGTAAGCAATTCTTGGTGACCTAAATTACGATACAATCACCATTATTAATAGTTCTTTTTCTGTTCGATTACAATTATTTTCGCATTGAGGTTGAAAAATATATTATTATAAAACCTAGTTGTAGTTCTTTATTCTTTTTTATTTCACGAGATGACTTCAAGTGAAAAAACCTGTTTCGTTCAAAAGGCTTACACGGGGACACAGGTCCAACTTGCTGAGGCCTTGTTGAGAACTTTAATCTAAAATGTAATGGGGCTCCTACCGAGGGCCATCCACCCCCGCTGGAACCACCTTCTATGGAAGAGAAAACCTAGTTGTCATTTTATTATTAGAGCAGGTAATATAGGGAGCAGTTCATTTGACATTCAAAAAGTACTACTTTCGAGTGAAAACCCGTCTTGATTTAACAATTATTTTTATTTATTGACAAGCAACTTTTGTCTTGTATTTTATGTCATTGCATCAAAGTCTCCAACATTTGATCGCACAAGGATACTCGCTTGATTTACCAGTCAATATCCGAAACATTGTCTGGATGGGCACGATAAATCCTACCTAAAGCTTTTCTAGAACAAATTGCGACCTAATTTGTATTGCTTTTTTTGTTAGTTTAGGTTGAAAAAGGGTGTAATAAAAGCTGAAATTGGTTGTTTTTTGGTACGAATAAATTGGGTAGAAGTAAACCTAGGATCGAAAAGCGTTTGTATAGTGCTAAAAAGATTTATAAATGTACTCGCCCACCTGATAAAAAATAAAAGCTTGTGTATATTTTAGCATACTTTAAATACCGTGTTAAAATAATATGTTTTGTACCCTTATGTTAAGTTACGTAACCGTTAAGTACCGTTTAAATAATATGTTTTATACCGGAGTAGCAAAGGTGTGGTGTCCGGATATAAAGAATAGCACCACCCCATATCCTCCACTGGGTGTCGTAAAAGGCGACTAATGGACCTTAAGACCCAGTGCACTGTAACAAGCACCTTTGGTCACCCGAATGGTGGCGGGTAAACAGCCAACAATCGCATTCCCAAAGAGGGTTAGTGTCAGGCAGGCGGCCGACTATACAACCATAGCCAAAACTTTAAGCAACACTTTTAGAAGACGTGTTGCGCCGACCCCAAATAATAATAATTGGGATAAGGGCAGGGGAATGATGATGACCGGAGTAGCAAAGGATACTTTTGAGAACCAATATAATTGCTCCTTTAATAGATATCTTCGAGGCTTAAGTTAATGAAGATATTCAGTGGTCCTTAAAACATCCTTATTAGAATAGAATATTTATTAACACAAAAACCTTCATATAATGGAGTGACTTCCTCGCACTCACATTAGGATTCCCTGTGTAGTGTGTTGTAAGAACTAGGCTCTATATACATATAATCGGGTAAATTCCTGGAACTCACAATAGGATTCTCTATGTTGTGAGGACCAGGCTTTATCTTTACGCTTTTTGTTTTTATTAATTATTCAATCAATTAGCCTACTGCAGGCTACTGTTGGACATAGGCATCTCTCAATGTACACTATTTGTACCGATCCTCCGCCTTCCGCATCTAGTCTATCCCAGCCACTTTTTTATATATTATATTGTTATCATCTCCTAACATATTCCTTATGACCACAGCCTTACCCAACCCTTTATTACTTACATAAACCTTTTATACATTGTGTCATAATTTTCTACGTTTCTTTCTTCGGTCCCTAATTTCGAAATACTGCCAAGTTTTTTACATAACCCTTGAGAAGGTTACATGGTCAAATTAATTCTGCTCGTTCATTTCATATTTCTCCTTATTCCCATTCATACGATTTATATTAGGTACAGTGAGCAACAGAGGTTCGTGACCGCTTTGAGATTTACTAGTAATTCCTAACCATACAATAAAAATATAGGAATTAAAATAGCTTAATCTCAAGAATTTTCTGGAAACATAATATGCTAAACTTCATTATAGACGTTTTTAAAGATTTTTGATACTAAACTTCATTACCTATAGACTACCTGTAACCGCTATGTGAGTTTTTTGGTTACTGTGGATCCTCCTTGCCCTGTATAGGGAACTTAGGAAAAAGAAATTGGTCTACCGCTATCGCTCTTCAACAACTACAAAAATATAATTTTAAAATGATTATGGCGTTAGACTTTCTGTTCTTATCTGTTATCTGTACAGTCACGAGCATAAATATGTTTGCTCAATTGAAGTTTAAGTCCTAGTCAAATGATTAATGAAATCGTGAAATTTCCTTTTAAATTTCGTTTTACGTTTAGTTAACAAAATCAGGAATATTCCATAACAGCTTCAGAAATTTCGCATAAAAGATCTACTGCAATCATTTAGTTTTTGCTTGTGACTGTACACAATCTTAGTAATGTGTGTTAATACCTTGTGTACATTTTTCATCTCGGATAAGGACTGTTATGTCGGCCCGTAATGTTCGTGATTAGGCGATGTTTTACTTTTTTCGCCGCTGTCTGACGACGTGACTAGACTGCGTCTGTCGTGGAAATCTATGTATTTCTATTTTCTGAGATGAATGGAAGACATCAGTACTGAGCTCTATAAGACAGACGCTGATATACAGCTGTGAATCTTTTTCTTGATTTCAGGGTACATTGATGGGGTGTTATGATAAACTAGCTGTTGCCCGCGACTTCGCCCGCGGTAATGTCGGTTATAGCTACAAAAATATTACCCTACTCTGACGCAGTCTGTTAGAATTAGCTGGTTTTAATTCAAGTTAGCTAATTCCATTTGTTAAAATTAAACTAACCGGCGTTAAAAGTATATTTATAAACTTTCGCATTACAATATTATTAGGATCGGTCTTATGTGCAACCGCTAAAACCTAAACACTGAAACCTTAGTTTTAGGTAACTCATGTGTCTGTTTCTTCAAGATATGAAGGACAGAAGATAATACTATCTTACTATTCGGTTGCGTTTCAGTTCTCCACGGCTAGTTTACTCTATAAATAAGAAATTGATGTTTGATATGACCATAATTTACAATAGATCTCACATGATAACACAAATTCATCTCTATCCCATAGCTGTAAGGTTGATTTTCGGTTACCACACCATCGATGTGCGACTACCTTACTCTTTAATATCGCCTCAAGTTGCATGTTCCTAAGGTCGACTCAATCATCGCATTATGCATAAGTTATGACGAGCCTATTACCACAGTATAAATGCATACAGTAGTTTGACTTGGGCATTGCTAAAAATTAATTTCTACAGCCGCGCGGTATGTAACAGCGATAGGGCTGCCCACCTACAGCGTTTTAATTATCGACAACACACTGCCCGTTAGTCACTGCGACACGCTCGCGACTGTATCATGCCTCTGTCTCGCCACGATCCGATGGCATAGGCGTAAGTCGCGTTGCACCCATTTATATGAAAACTAAATACTGTATGTATCATTATACTGTGATATTACGTCGGCCACATTGATCCATTTCTTCAAACAATATGAAGCATATATATTATGTCAGCAACGTCAAGGTACATTGATTTTTCTTTGACAAAGCAGGTCAAGACTAATCATTTGATAATTCATGACATAATTGTGGCTGCTAGCAAATCTCGCATACATACCACTGCCAAAACTACAAAACTTAAAACCAAAACCATTGCTATTCTCAAAGCAAGACAAAGAAAGCGCTCTACACTGTCCATATTTCCATCTCGCTTCTACAATAGATACACTCCTCCTTTACAGTTTCATAATAATGGTACAGATATACCCTTAATTGTGTTTAGACAATTAGTGGTTAGCACAGGCTGTCGTCTACACGCACTTAGGCTTAGATCGCCTGCTGGCGACGCCTGAGCTGACCGGTTGAATAGAACTAGGGTAGGTACTATTTGTGAAAATCACGCAATGTAACTTGTGGCTGACTGCCTACTCTAATATGAGTATAGATATTTGTGGCTTGACGTAGAGATTAATGAGCTTACTTATTGTGATTTGAATGTCCTAATTTATTTATTTTATAATTTATGTACACAGAAAACAGGTAAAAAAAACACAACATAACGAACAAGATGTACAAGGGTAACTTTTATTAAATGCAATTGTGAATTTGTTTGTTTGTTACGAATACAAGCCTAAACTACTTGAGCGATTTTTAAAAGTATTTCACTGATGGAACGGTATACCATAACCAGCGAGTGATCATCATCATTCCCCTGCCCTTATCCCAATTTTTACTTGGGGTCGGCGCAACACGTCTTCTAGACATGTTGCTTAAAGTTTTGGCTATGGTTTTATAGTCGGCCGCCTGCCTGACACTAACCCTCTTTGGGAATGCGATTGTTGGTTGTTTACCCGCAACCATTCGGGTAACCCAAGGTGCTTGGTACAGTGCACTAGGTCTTAAGGTCTATTAGTCGCCTTTTACGACACCCAGTGGAGGATATGGGGTGGAGCTATTCTTTATATCCGGACACCACACGGACAACCAGCGAGTGACTTCTTACTAATATTATAGACGTGAAAGATTTTTAATATGAACGATGGATGTTTGTTACTCTTGCACGCTCAAACGGCTAGATCAATTTTGATTGATTTGATATGGATTTAAATGAAACCCTGAATTTAAACATAGGCATTACTTTTTAACCGATAGTTTCATAGGACGATGACGTTTTTGACATTTTTGAGGGCGAAGTGACGGGTATGAGCTAGTAGGTTATGTTTTCTATGTATTCTTATGGGGATGAGAAATTTGATCAAAGGTTTGATCGTGATTTATATATTAATTAGGCTACAGAATTAATTATTAATGATAATACATGTTAACCAAATCATCATGACAATAGTCTTTATTCTCCTGAATACTATTTATTTTATGAGTCAGCAAAATACTTTTAACTTCCGTAGCAACATTGCGTGTGTAAATAATGGTAATTGAATAATTAATTGATTGACATCGAAGGACACATCAAATACATTGTAACACAAAACACGACATTTAGTATTCTGTAATGTAACTGTATTTATATATAATTGTATTTGAACAATGTTTACTTTAGGTATACAATTTTCATTGATTTGTTACGTGCCTCTCCTACGCGGCCTTAAAGATATTTAATTGATGCCACGTAGATGTATCGCAACTATGTCGATGCTTAAGTTTTTTTTTTCTATTTATATTGGAGTAATTTGTATTATCCTAGCCTATAGTATCCCACAACTGGGCAGAGACCTCCTCCAAGTCCTTCCACGATTCTCTATCTTGCGCCGCTTCGAACCAGTCCTCGCGTGTACGTTTAAATCATCCCGCCACCGGTATCTGTGGAACACTATAGGACAGAAAAAAAATATTTATAAGATAGTAGCTGTTTCCCGTGATTTCACCCGCGCCTTTGTCGGTTAAAACTGCAAAAACATTAACACAAAAGTAGTCTATGTGTTAATCCAGATTGTTAGCCAACTGCATACCAAATTACAACCAATTGACTCAGTCGTTTTATCGTGAAAGAGAAACATCTATCTGTTCATCCATCCATCCTTTCACGTTTTCAATTTTAGTAGGATTTTTATAAATATCCTAGCGGTCATTCCGGTTTAGTCAAATCATTGGCAATCTGGAAGCTGGCGGTCGGGCTTGTGGTGTAAAAGCAGTCATAGTAAATGGATGAGCCTTTAAATAGGTGCAACAACGTTGTCGTTATAGTCAATTTATCTTATAGGCACCTGAGCTTGCAACTACGCTTCCGTAATAGTAAAATTATTCTTCTTCCACTGGCCTTTTGGTCTAATGGCTCTGACTGCTGTACCGGAGGTTGTGGGTTGTATTCCCACCCAGGACAAATGTTTGTGAGATGGGCACGATATACTTTTTCCATATTACGGATTTAAAAAAAAAAATTGGCTTTCCTTTGTATTTTCATAAGTCAGTTACTAACTGCTCTAATCAAAATTCAGTCCAAAAAAGGGTTCAAAATACTTTTAATAATGCACTCAGCTTACGGCTTGATAGTACGATACTATCACACAAACCCCGATAACACCGCCCACTGGGCGTTATTCTGTTAATTAAATAAAAACTCTTATCGTATTTTGTAAACAAACATATATTAAACATTGGTTCATGATATAGGCATCCGTCGTTCAATAATTCTGATGCAAGCGATAGGATAAAAATAACCTTTTCAATGGAACGATGCTATTTTGTTTCTTCATAATGCCACTATCAAAATTAGCATTCTATAGTTCCCAAATAATTCCGTGTGGTGTCCGGATATAACGAATAGCACCACCCCATATCCTCCACTGGGTGTCGTAAAAGGCGACTAATGGACCTTAAGACCTAGTGCACTGTACCAAGCACCTTGGGTCACCCGAATGGTTGCGGGTAAACAACCAACAATCGCATTCCCAAAGAAGGTTAGTGTCAGGCAGGCGGCCGACTATAAAACCATAGCCAAAACTTTAAGCAACATGTCTAGAAGACGTGTTGCGCCGACCCCAAGTAAAAATTGGGATAAGGGCAGGGGAATGATGATGAGTTCCCAAATAACTGATATCATAAAAAGTTTAATTACTGTTAACTATATATTAAAGTTAGTTAGATGGTGGTACCAGCCAACCTATTCAAAATTCCCGTCTGGGAGTTGTGAAAGCGTGACAGTGCATTACGGAGCGTAGAGCGGCGTCTCTTTTCCATAATGGCAAAAATGCTTTAACACGTGGAATAGTACTTCTGGGACTGTTGTCTCAGTTTTTCAGGATCTCCTTAAGGCGGAGTCTTTTTAGTTTTATCATTTATAAAGGAATATCGCCTTTATGATCATTGATAACATTCAGTCAGAGAGCATTTGTAAGTACCTATCCTTGAAACTGCGACGACAATTAATGCTATTTGTACTGAATTGTACTAAACGGGATATCAATTCATGCACTCAAATGATAACAAAGGATCGCTTTATTATGTGAGACTGGACATTGAATCGTATGTAAAATGTTTCACAATGTGGAGAACGAAATATTTGCAGCCAGTTAGTTTTTTTTTTCATACAAAACATATTTTTGTTTTATTATTTGGAGTTAAACAATGACAATATTTGTGTTAATAGTCTAATAGTCCAACGGTAAACAATTAGATAGAATTTTAATTGTAAGAGAATGCTATGTTAACAATACTAACGGTACAAAATAGTTTGTATACCACAATACACCTACATAGGTAAAATTCCATATGAGGTACTATTTAGGATTTAAACACAATACAAAGTACACAGTTATCCGTATGAACCGTTGGTGGCAAGAAATAAAATAATACATTATGTCCGGTACCGCAGTGAGTTCTACCAAATACCACATGTACCATTTTCTCAGGTGTAGTTTAAGCCGATGCCCAATGTAGATAACTACTAAACTTTTGACAGGCCTGTTGGTCTAGTGGCTAGTGGCCCTGACTGCTATACGAGAGGTCGTGGGTTCGATCTTCACTCAGGACAATTTGTTTATGTGATGAGCACGATCATTAGCCCTGTGTCTGGGTGTAATTTATTTATAGTATGTATGTGTTTAGAAGTATAAAAGTATGTTTATCAGTTCTCTAGTACTCATAATACAAGCTCTGCTTAGTTTAAACTAGATGGCGTTGTGTGAAAGTCGTGAAATATTATAAAAAGAAGGATACAGATAAGCTAAATAATTGCAAAAACCGAAAAATTATGTAAAAGTTAAAAAAGTATTTTCGTTCGAAGCGAAATTTTCATAAAAACGTCATTGAATATCATCTTAACGATGGCTGCGATGCGTACTGAATATAAATGGGTGTCATTCACGAGTTAGGGCGAGATGTAACGGATTTAAGAGATTTGGCTGCGAACTCGATTATTCCAGTGCGATCCGATAGTAGGTACCATCTATTTTTAACATTAGACACCGTTTTATATATACTTTATATACTTTTGGTTGATTCACACTTTTACTAGAATATTTTAAAGATGGTTTGTAATTGTTTGGTACGTCTCCTCGCTCGAGCGAGTGTATTAATTTTTAGATGATTTGCTTTAAATCTAGGTGTTATCCAGGGTGTTAGACACCTTAAATTTGATATACGGCGTACATCCAAAGGTTACTTTTTTGGAAAAAAAAATTGGTCTATGTTATGAGCACGAAATCACTACAATTTATAGATTTCTTATCATTCAATGTATTATATATTGTCGGCTAAACATAACATTATATAGTATACCTTATAAAACGCGGGCAACACCGCGTGATATAGCTAGTTCAACGTTATATTTGAATGGTAATCGACGAGAGTATTGTGAAAAATGCCGTCATAAACGGTCGACTGGCTCCCATTGACCTGTTTGAATGGAATTGCCTGCACTTTATCAGCTTGATAGAGACAATTTCAGATTGGCGAAATCGTTTTGTGCTATGAGTCATTATTGTTAATTCGCTTTATTAAACACGTCTTTTGTTATGATTTTTTTATTTTACTATAATATATTTATTTATCATCATCATCTTCCTGCCCGTACCCCATTTTACATTATCTATTTATTGGTTGGGTTTTTTTTTTAATTTGTTTTATCTTTTGTCAACAATTTAAATTTATTTATATTTGACCTACTTCAATTTCTTAGTCTTCACAACTGTTGTCTTGAAATCACAAACCACATAGCTCCTTCCCCTTCCCATAAAGGTATCTAAAATTAGATAATAAGAGAAGTTAAGCTCACAGGTATAAGGACAAAGTCGCGAATGGTAAGTTGGCAATAAATCGTACAAGTGTTTCACAGAATCTATTTCCTGGGAAATAATAGCAATACAAATAGAGTCAGGTGGGCAAAGAAAATTGTTACGCAGGCGAAAATAAAATAAACCAGCGGCCTATCACCACGTCTTAATGTATTATCGCATTTGTGGAAGAGAGACACCGCTAAACAAAGTTTAGAGTGACGTCTCTTTTCCACAACTGCGATAATATTACTTTAAGAGGCGATGGTAAGCCCTCAGGTACTTTACCTATAAATATATCTCACGGATTTCATAAATTGGTTCGAGCCTCCGAACACATTTGCCGGTATTGTGTTACATTCAGGAATAAATGGCAACACTGATCACGCAGAAAGTTAGGCGGGCCTTTGTTATGTAACATAACTTTTTTTTGAAGCACGTTTCCCGGAAATCCTTTTGCAGAGTTGTCACGTGTTGAACAAGTTGTTACGTTGTTATTTTGGTATGGAAATGGAAATTGAAGGATTTTTTCTGAATGTAATATTAGAGACGGTTAAAAAGGTGCTCATTATCTCATTTCCTACATGAGGGTTGTTTAAGCCTCTCCCTGTTTATCTGGCTGTAAATTAAATTCATTATATTATATGTCAAAAACAGTTAAAGTGCCTACCAAAAATATTTCTTGTAATAAGTAGCTATTATCAATTACAAATGCCGTTATTTTCATATTTGTGATGGCTATCTTTACAATTTACAATAGGTACACCAATCGATTGCATAAGTAGCGCTCTTTAAAGTTCAATAATGTTCGATAAAGCATCGACAGAGCGATAAAAAATCAACTAATAGCACTATGAAATGCAAAACGAAATGTAAACAAGTGCAGTTTGACTGTCGGATTTGTCGCTCGAACAATTTCCTTTCATTCTTCGACGTTGGAAAATGAAGTGCTTTTTCCATTTCCCGAGGCGAACGTCCTCAGTTGAAAGAGTAGGTGTGAACACTCAAGCCTTCTCATTCCCAGTACGCGCGACTCGTGAAATTACCTGTACCAGTGGACTTGTACTATGAGCTCTTAAGAAGGAGTTTCTTATTGTCGATACGAGATGGCGCTGTACAGTTTCCATAGTACAATCTCCCTTTTACATAGTCTGTAACGATAGCAGTATTTTTTTGTAGATTTCGTGGTACAGGCCCTGATCTTGATGTAAGATTGATCGTAGACGTGTGCTAACTAATAATGTTGCTCATAATAATATTTCTTTGTGAGTTATGATGGAATTCGTTTGTTGTTCGAGTAACTATTGTAGTTTGTTTGGAAAGTTGTGTAAACGAAATTAATAGAAGTTCTGTTATTTAGGTATTTCTTACTCCATCTTTTTGAGGTAAAATTAAAGTTTGGATAAGAGCTGAAAGGAGTAGGTAAACCACGATTTGACTAATACTTGCTTCAGTGATTTTTTGCAAAAAAGGAGCGATGAAAGCCTAAATTATTCGGTGTTAGATTTTTAATATAAAAAATAGTGAACATGTTACGATTACTAAACAATTTAACTAACGATAAGCAGAACCACTATTGTGATTTGCGGTCCCTAAAAACATTTCGACACCAGACATCGCCTCTTAATTAAATCTGTAAGCTAACACAATGCTTGTAGATACAATAGGATAATATCTAGCAGCTTGGCGACAGACAGATCGATAGTCTCGCTCGTTCGCTCTCTATTATTAAATAAGCAATAGGAATTGGACGTCACTGCCGCAAATCTCTCGCTCGAGGTCGTTGACAAATATTTGCATTTCGATAGGCATTGTTTATTAGGAACCTGGATAACAGGCCAGTAGAAGGAAATGGAAGTCGTGCTACGCGAGTGTCAGAATTGGGAGATGATGATCTACCTTCTTCTTGATCGTATCCTTATTTTTGAAGGTCATGACTGCCATCGTCTTTCATTACCATCCTCCTACTGGCATCCCTATTTTATGCCACCTGATAAACCTGCATCATCATCATTTCAGCCCAAGATCACCCGCTCTTAGGTGCTTAGGTAATCTTAGTTTCCCCTTTTTCTGCCAGTTAGCTGTGTTGTGCGTCCCTTATCCAAGTGCTTTCAGCAAACTTAATTATTTAAACCCTACGCTCTGTCAATCATCCCTGGTTTCTGCAAGCAACCGTAGCATATTTAAATTTGTCAGATTATAAATAGTAGTTGTAGTGCTCCCGACTCCGAATCACTACCATAGCGACAATTTTCTTACTTTACGAGGGATTGCCTTCAGTTCAGGCACTTCCCTTCTTGTGTTTTCTCCATGTTTATTACGAACGACGATTCACGATTCGATTGCAAAGCCGTTCCCTTTATAGCTCGGAATTTATTATCGATAGAAGGAAATTAAGCTTTTGTTTTGTTCTGCAAAAACAAGGCTTTAATGCTTCGTGCCTTGAGATATTATTTCGGCGTTTTGCCTCAAACTGTTAGTGCGTATTCCAGTTTATGTTAATGTTCTTAAGGCTGACAATTGGATTTGTTGCGTAGTAAATTAAGGTTCTATTTTCATATTTGATGTTCGAATTTTAGTGGTAAATTACGACTATTGTTTAGCATAGTTTTTTTTTTAAGGTAATATCGAACTTGATTTATTATTTATTTATTTATTGAGTGAGTAACAGCAGGGTATTGACAATTTTCTTTGTAATTGAGAAACTAATTTGAGTGTATTGATAAAATCAGAGTCTGTTATTATTGTAATAGTCTTGATTACGCTACATTTTACTGACAAGAATATAAAACACGTGCCTAAATGAAGAGTGTTTTTCTTATATAAGTTGAAAAACATACCACCCACGGATTAACAAGAATATTGCTTTTATACAGAATTTGATTCACGTTTTTGTCAATATAACTTCTAAATATAACTTTTCTGTAAGTCCCAAATTCTTTAACGATAAAATAACCATACCTAAGCCTAACTTGAAGGTGCTTTTTGTGTAACAAAGTGTGACATATACAAATAAGTTTGATTTAAAATATGTATTTTTAGTTCGTCACTTTTTGTGAGGGTACTAAAGATTATAATTTTGTGATTTTTTTTTGAGTAGGTACTGCAAAGAGACTTGAAAACGTTCAATCTTTACAACTAAATGTTAAAATAGAGCTACATATATAAATAGGTGCAGTGAATATACTAATAGTGAACGTTCCTCTCAGCTATTGTAATTACAAACAAAACTAGCGATCCCTTCCGGCCGGATATTCTCATGAACGTACACAACGCGATATTAGTCACACCGTATGTCTGAGGTTAGGGATGCCAGGTGAAATAATGTATAAAATAGAAAAATAAATCGGAATTTTAAGTCGTTTAGCCTTATACAGTACGAGCTTTTCCGGCAGCTTTTTCAGCCTGGATTTCGGTTATAGCTTAAAAATATTAACCTCCTTTTACAAAGTCGAGTAAAGACCTATGTGTTGATACAGGGTGTCAGCTAACTGCATACCAAATTTCATTCAAATTGGGTTAGCCGTTCAAACGAAAAAGAGTAACAAACATCTTACAAAAATTTCGCGTTTATTTGGTAAAATACTTAACCGTCTCCTTGAATGTTGACTCGAAATAAAATTTCTGTCAATATTATTTTGTAAACCACGTGGTTGTTAAATCTTGTAGTCATTTGCTTTGACAGTTGAAGAAATGGGTGGCACCTATAATTGCAATGAACATTAAATAAAAATACGAGAAATAAAAGCTAAAATTTCCAATAGACGGCATTAAAGGAGCTGTCAATAGATATCACGAATAGACTTACATTTTTCTTCGAAAACATTTTGGTTGTCAGCCATCTTTGATACCCGCTGTCGGATCGTACACGCTTTTATGAATTTCTTATTTGTTATTAATTATTTTGACGTAAGTAATCATGAAACTGTGACTAGCTACATGAATTTTTAGGTCCTGGATTGGTATTGGATTTTCTGTTAGGTTAATAGACAATTGTTTGATTGATTGCTTGGTTATATTAGATACCAAGGTATCATTAGGTACATGTCTAGGTAATCTAGATTTGGTGAGTACCTATAGTAGATACTAAGGTAATACTAGATATAAGGCCATTGGCATGTTGTTAGCGTGGCTGAATACTGGTCGAATAAAATATAACTGCCATTAATCGACACGGTAAGAAGAAGGTTTTATCAAATTCTTGTAACCAAACCTAACTATCCTATCCAACTTTCCATAGAAACAATCAGATAATACACGCTCAGATTATGTTTGATTAGCTGTTACCCGCGAATTCACCCACGCAAATGACAGTTATAGCTGCAAAAACGTGGACGCAGTCGGTGAAAAAGAAGCCTGTGTTAATCCAGGGTGTCAACTAACTTCAAACAAATTTCATCGAAATTGATCCTGCTATTTCAGCGTAAAAGAGATACATCTAGTCATCCATCCATACTTACATACTTTCATGTTTATAATATTAGTAGGATTTGACAGTCGTGTGGTGTCCGGATATAAAGAATAGCACCACCCCATATCCTCCACTGGGTGTCGTAAAAGGCGACTAATGGACCTTAAGACCCAGTGCACTGTACCAAGCATTGGGGTAAACAACCAACAATCGCATTCCCAAAGAGGGTTAGTGTCAGGAAGGCGGCCGACTATAAAACCATAGCCAAAACTTTAAGCAACACGTCTAGAAGACGTGTTGCGCCGACCCCAAACAATAATAATTGGGATATGGGCAGGGGAATGATGATGATTTGACAGTCACGATATCCCTATCCTTATAAAAGGTTCACCTTTTATAAGCCTAAAAGCTAAAGTGTTTAAATGAGACCACATTACACCTTGTACTCAAAAAAAATAGAGAATTGTAAAAGTGTTTTGCCAGCCCTACGTCAGAGAGATTCCTTCCCGCGCACATGAAGCGCAGACTTAGCGTACTATTGTGCGGCATTGTTTTGGAACATTCTGCATGCGCTTATTTATTCACGTGATGTATTAGTCCGTCTATCGCGAGCTGATGCGGGCCTGCTTGTGTTTATTTTACCTTACATAAGTGATTTTATGAGTTATGGGAGTAGGGAATAGTTGAAGAGAACATTTATTTAGGAGGGTATGTGATGTTTGATTTGTTTTTGTAATGAAAATGCATCAGTATGATATTGTGTTAAAGGATTTAGAACCCTCTTGCATAAGGCAAAGAATCTCGGCTATTCTCCTAAATTTGTTGAAACAAATATCGTGAGGTGGATTCATAATTATATATTAACGCTTTGCTTAAGCGTATTTATCGGGATAGTCTGACTAGCGTGGCAGGGGCAGTGAGTTCGACTCGCGACCCTCTCGCGTCAGCTCATGATTAAGGACTCCGGTTAATTTCTGCAACTTGTCGGGCTATCCCGATAAATACGCGTGACTAAACTGTTGACATGTAATAATAAATACTCCTAAATTTTCTAATAAAAAACGTATTTTATGTGAAGTTACATCAGTTAAAATCTACGAATAAGCCTTTCAAACTACCAAATTACAGCATCAAATATTATCAACCAATCCATCAATAAATTAGCCTACTGCAATCCACTCCTGGACTAAGGCCTCTCCCAATATGCCTTATTTGTGCCTAATATTAACCAAATAACATCTCCATTTCAGGTTTAGGTTTTACGTGTACTCGGCGTACGTGGAGCGGCGGACAGTGGCCGCGGTCCGGATTATCGCTGCCACGAAGACCCGCGGCGCTGACTCCGTCATGTGCCGCATGTGGCTGCCAGATAACCGCACGCTGACATTAAAGGCTAGGGTCAAGGTAAGTCGGTATTTTAAGAATTAGAAATATCTGTCAATGACGCATAAAAGCAATCCTAAGAAATGGAAATAATTTTTGCATATGTCTCGTGAAAATCAGAAAAAAATCTACCTGTCAAAAGGTAGTTAGTTAAGTTGATTTAAGATTATTAAAAAGCGTTTCATTACATTTTATTATCTGTTTTATAATACTGTTACTTTTGCCCGGATTTTATAGAGTGCTTATAACAATTCTACGTAGGTGTTGTCCACGATAAGAGGGTTTATTTTTTTGGTAAATTAAAACGGCAAATCATATTTAATTATTTTAATCCATTAACGTCATCACAAAATGGGTCATCAAAACAAACTGGAGCTCCCCAAAGACCAAAACACTCACTACGAGTGTATATTTTGAGAAACAATTGAAAGATTTAAATTCAACCTTCGCGAGGTTGTGGTGATGGCACATTTGAACAGCTTTCAGCACAAGTTTCTGTTAAGTTATGACACTTTGTCGTACGTGTCGTAAAGATAAGTTTACAGTACACTTGTGTCGACAGCTGTATCTCCTGAGCTTATAACAACAAACTGCGGACCAATTAGTTCTCCGACTGTGGTCTGGGTTTTATGCTCTGTGAGATTTTAAGTTTATAAGCTTTTTACGAGGGCAGTTTATTTAATAAATCTGGGATGTTTTTGATGTGTGGATACATGAGGGTTTTCATATAACTTCTGATTTGTGGATGTCAGCTGTTATTTAGGCCTTAGATAATGTTTATTTATATACGAAAAATGCATACTAACGATAGAAATTAGTCACAATTTCATTGAATAAAATGTTGTGAAATATACGTAAGAATTTATGCCTGTGTAAGTAAAATACATTACACAAGCCGAAAATACATCCAAAAAGATACCAAGTACTGCGTACGTGAGCTCTAAATAGCAAGGATCATTGTGGCTCAAAAGGTTTAGTGACAAGAATTCAAAAAGGTATGCTTTGGTGGTTCGTTCAAGTGGAAAGGATAAATGAAAGTCGATTAGCAAAAAGGTTTGTAAAGGAAATTAGATTGCGTTCTAAATGCCACTTTACGCATTATTACGCAGTTTATTTAACTTTATACATTTTCTTCGGCTAGGGACACATTTCAGCGGTTTTTGATTAGAGCTACGTGAGATTAAATTCTAATTTAGACTGACCCAATTCTAAATTTATTTTTGCTCTTTTTCATTTAGCTGTGTTAGGAAGCTTTTATTCTTTGAAATAGACAGAAAGGGATTAGTGAGAATTAGTTTTAATGTGATTTTCCGTTTAGAAAAAACTTTATAGTTTATTTGTAGTCGCATCTACTGTACTTATTTTCTCGTTATAGATTATGATTAGGATCACCGGTGACAGGATTTAAAAAACACGATTTCTTATTCATGGCAATTGAGAAAGCTTTTTTTTTAAACAGTGAAATGTTAATTTTTTTTTAACTTAAGAGTATGGAAAATTCGAGTATTCTTTTCCTCGCAGCATTGTAAACTGGCAACAAGCATCCCAAAACATTGTCGCACAGTTTATTTCCCCTCACAAGCCACGCGTTACCCACCTTTTTGATGTTCAAATCCGTACTTCCGTAACGAAACGAATCCCAATTCCGAACTATCGGTCGGTAAAAATCACGAATCCATTTCTCCCCAGAATGGCACACGTGTGCACAATTGCGATGAAATTGATAGGAAATAAAATTTTGACGGGCTCATCTGAAAAAAAGGTTTCTGTCATTGTTCCCGTTTATTACTGGATCTCGTATGTACGGATATTGGGATTTGATATCTTTTAACTTTTTACGACTTAATTTGCAGTAAAATTTTGAATTTTGTTTTTGTTGGATTATGGTATTCGAATGTTTGATTAGATTTGTTACTCGTAGATAGGTGTTTTTTTGTGTCAAGTGGTGATGATAAAAACAGAGAAATAAATTCTAACATATATTTCAATATGGGATATTTCATTACCTCTACTTAGTCTACTGCCAGATCTAGGTCTTGGAAGTCATCACGTCACACTGATTACCACCGCATTTGATGCTCCCAGCTTCCACGATTCGTCTGCTTTGTTAAATCATCATCAGTATTCAGTCATCATCTTCCTGCCCTCATCTCATTTTACTTGGGGTTGGCGCAACACGTATTTTTCTTCTATTCTCCCCTATCAGACGGCACAACATCGCTTACTCCTTTTTTATTCATATCATTCCTTATACAATCTATCCATCTTTTTTGGCTTTCCCCTTCCTCTCCACCACAATTCAGTGAAATTATTTTTTTTTTCAATTTACTTCTATTCTTAATTTCAGGCAATACGAGAGAACTGGAACTTGAAGTACAGTGCGACGTACGTGCTGTGCCTTTTGCGCGACTCGGGCGTGAAGCCGCAGGAGACGGTGGGCGCTTCCATCTCCGTGGTGGCCAGCACCTCTCCCGGCAGACCGCCTACCAACCTCCTTACAGTGCTGGATACTGAACCTAGGAGTGGGATTGAGGTAACTATAAAATCAAAACCAAAAGTCATTTATTCAAATTACAATGTAGCGCTTTTTGAACGTCGACATGATAATAGACGGCACTCCATCGCTAAACCTTCACCGCTTTCTGTGCTTTCGCTAGGGGAGAAGAAAAGGAGTAACAAACTCCGCAGCAGCACGCTGCCTTTCAATTACAGTATAATAAATAGTAATATAGTAAAGTAGGTACCGTTATAATTCAACCAAATCAATAACTTACCGAAACTGATTTAGCAGAACTGTTGTTATTGTCTCTGTTATGAAAGCTAGAAAGCTACATTGTTTACAAAACACATAGTAGCGCGCAGTATCTCGTTTCGTGTGGGGTAAGTTCTTCTCTAATAATAACTTTCATCGATTAATTCAGTTAAATGTATAATAATACCCATAATGAAATTACAAGTCTGCCGTGGTAATCGAAAGGGCAGTAAGTCGAAGGTGGCCATTTTTTTTTTATTGCTGATTTGGAATGTACGTCAAACGATCTTTCTTCCTATCTGGGTTTCATACTTCTACGTATATTAGAAATGCATTTTATTTTTTGATGAAGAGCAGTAAGAACGGTAAGTTAATTTAGTTAACTACGTAAAAGAGCAGTAATTCATTGAATTTCATGGACATACTGCCCTTTTTATTAGTATTTACATATTTCTTAACAAAAGAGCAGTAAATTTCTGACATACTGCTTTTTACGCTAGTATGAACTAATGTTCCAAATGAATTTTACTAGTTACTTCTACAGTATGGAGCTGTACTGCTCTTTTAGGATAGTAATTATAATGAATGTCTCATAAATACACAAATATGAACACAGTATCTTCCTTTACTGCTTTTATAACATGGCAAAAGATAAAATTATAATTTAATAGTTTTGTAAACCAGTAGAGCAGTAAGTGGTTTTTGCGCTACTAGGTACATATTAATGATCAAAAAAATATTCGACATATCGTTTCGAGCGGCTGAGTGATGGTCGTCTGATTGTTTTGTGTCGTTCATCTAGTTCGCGCCATTTTGTGTCGAGTAATTTAGGCGCCAAGTAGGTGTAAGATGAGTAATTATAAATATTGTAAGGAGTCCTTATATTTTAATCCTAGCTACCCGCCCCGGCTCTGCACGGGTGCTATGCTGATACTAAACAGTAAATATACTTTAGAAAAACTGCGAACGTTGTATATAAAAACATAGCGGCCCGCTCCAGCTTGATCGCAAATACTACGTCCCGCAATTTTTAAATCTGTAATATCTTCGAAAATATTCATTTAAATCATATACTGTAAATTGTTATATAAATCTATATTAAATATTAATTGAACAATGTATTTAAGGTATTTAATTGGATAAGGATTAATGCTGTATTGGTTTAAATCGCTGCGAAAATTAGCCATTATTTGTCGTAAAAAGTAAATGACAAAAAATTATATTGTGGGATTTCCATAACAGATAGACACATACCATCACGGAGTTTTCTGTAGACCTTTGTAATGTGTAAAAAAAAATAGTACATTATTTTGATGAATCTCTTAGGGTTCAGCCTGCGTTTGCAAAGTAAGCGCGAAAAAATGTGTTTATTTACGACTTTGCATTAGAATTCTTCAAATTATCAATGGTTCTCTAATTTATTAATCATGTTATTATACGTATAAACTTTCCTCTTGAATTACTCTATGTATGAGAAAAAACCGCATTCAAATCCGTTGTGTAGTTTTAAAGATCTAAGCAAACATACATACAGACAGATGATTTGTTGTGTGAAATAAATTAATTACCTAAATCAAAAATAGAGCTAATTACTTATTCGTTCAAAATAATAATTGATATCAGAATTTGTCCTCCCGCTCGCTTGTCACATTCTTGGTGCTCTGAAGTCGTGCATGCCCGCCGCGTGTTTTTGGCTCAGTTTTACTATGTACTGTGCACTGATACATCTTCTAATGCTGACACTAAACTTGAGCAATTTTAATATTTGCGTTATGCTTTTAGATAGATAGATAGATAGAACCTCTTTTAATTGTATTTAATAGGGAAAATCTTCTATTACTTATACACATTAAATACAGTATAAGCTTATACCTAATACACTTTACTCTTTTTTTGTTTTAGATTAAATAACTACAAAATGAATCGAATGGACAAAATTATAAATATGACCACCAATCGAGAAGAATCTATCATAAACATGAATCAATCAGCAACCCCCGTTTTAAAATTTCATAAGTCTTCTCAAAATCAAAAAGTAAATACTTATAACATAAAAATACCCGGGAGTGCCTTAAGCTTTGATAAATAAATATATTTTTAAAGAAGATTTCTGTTTTTAATAAGAATAGCATTATGCCAAATAACAATACTAATATTGTGGTTCTCTTTGATTAAATTTAATGAATAAAACGAGCATAGATATTATTTTTAACGATATTTGTTATTTTCCTTACTATTTATAGACATACTGCTCAAGAAATTCTGATAACACCTTACATAAAATACTTCTTTAAAAAGCAGTAACGTTTTTTACTCTATAGTGAAATAGCCAAAAATATGTTCTAAATCTAAGGTAAAGGGCCGTATAATGCTTGTTTACTGCTGTTTTAAGTAGTAATTTTGAATTTATTATTTGAAGTCTGTAAGCAATATAGCATAATTAAATATTACTAAGCAAGAGTGCAGTATCTATGGCAGTTACTGCCCTCTTACCTAAATATTATTAAGAATTAGTTAAGAATATGCTAATAAAGACACGATTTCTTATGTTTTACGACAACCCTAATAAAAATATTAAGAAAAGGTAATTTTACAGTAACAAACACATTTTTCCCTTTCTTTTGATATATAGAACATAAAAATCGAGTGAATAGTTTTATCACAAACGCTTAAATTGTAATAAAAACTTTGCGCGCCGTTTTCTCGAAACCACCTTTTCTGACTTACTGCTATGTCGATTACCAGGGCAGAAGTAGACTCTTTCCTCTGGTTTGAAAAACAATGAATATTACTATAACTTCAATCAATAAGAATAAAGATTATTTTAACTTCAACGATAACAAAATTTTAACATCACGGATTTCCCTTCAATCGGTTTCCAAATCGACAAACTTCTCCAACCTCATCATTATTTTCCCACTCCTTTTCAGGAAACCCTACACGTCTGCGTGAAGCCTTTCCACTATCTATACGCTCGGGACGAGTGGCTCGTTGAGTGGTTCGAGCTGAACCGACAGCTGGGCGCGAGTCACTTCTACATGTACAACGAGTCTCTCAGTCCGTCTGTCGCCTGTCTGCTAGAAGACTACCGCAAGCAGGGCCTGGTCACGCTGCTGCAGTGGAAGTTACCTATCGTGTCCAAAGTTGAAATTAGGTAAATATAGAATGTTGAAATTTTGTATGAAGTAGCTATGACTTTTTTTCTGCAAATATGGCACATTTTTGGCGTTAAAATTCTACTATTTTAGGGATGCTTTATTTTAAAAGGTCTACTTAGTTCTAGTGGCATGCGCTACCGAAGTCAATGTTGCACCTAAAAGTTTTCTGATCTTATTGTGTCTCGTGTACCAAAAACGTTTTTAGCAATTCGAGTTATTACAACATTTTTAGAAGGGAAAAATGAAATAAAATGAATTTGAAATTAAATCGTCATACTCAACTTATGTATCCTAGTAATAAATATTGATAGCCTAAATCTGACTTCCCTAAAGTTCCGTATCACTAAAATAATTTTACTTATTTATATCTAAGAGTGTTACTTGCGAGAGGACATCAGATAGGGAGGTGTGAAAGAAGAACACATGCTGCGCCGATCCCAAATAATAATTAGGATAAGGACAGGGGAGTGATGATATATTTACAATTCTACATTTTACTTTCGTTTCTAATTGACCTAATTACATTACAGAACAGAAGGCCAGTTCGCGGCGTTCAACGACTGCCTGTACAGGTCGATGTCGAGCGCGGGCTGGCTGCTGGTCATAGATGTGGACGAGGTGGTGCTCCCGCGGCGCGAGCGCACGCTGCCGGCGCTGCTGATGGCGCTCCGAGCCTCCTACGACCCGCCTTCCAAAGCGCCGTCCGCGTTCCTCTTTAGGAATGCTTTCTTTTATTTGAGATGGGAGGTGAGTTATCATTTTATGTGCCTTTGTATACAGGGTGACTTCGAAGTCGTGGGTAATATTTTAAACTAAGACACTATTAATGACACTAATTGCGTTAGGGCTACTTTTACGCAAAAAAAGTAAGTAGTATCTCTAAGTTCCGCGCGGCCGTGGATGATGCGACGGCCGCGTTTAAATATGTTGATACTTTAGATTATTGACATTATTTGATTAGTTTTGTTTTTTTTTTTCAATAGTAATTTATTATGGTAGTATGTTATTTATTATTTAAGTATACATTACATTTTTAATAACTAGGTAACTACCTACGTTTTTGTTATTTTTTTAGGTAAAAATACCCCTAACGCAATTAGTATCATTAACAGTGTCTTAGTTTAAAATATTGCCCACGACTTCGAAATCACCCTGTATAGTTACTAGCTGTTACCTGCGAATACGTTTACAAAAAAACATTAGATAGGCCCAGGTGGAATGAGACAGTGGACTGTATTTTAATAGGTTTTTAATAGGATTCTACAAGTTCGGTAAAGTCAAAATTAAATAATTAGCAATCATCCGTGCGAGGTCGCGTTGTCGTAATGTCTGTTGGGAGCGCGCGCGCCGTCGTCCGTCGCTGCACTTCCGCGCCGCCCGCTCCCCCCGCTTGTGATGTATGTGTGCATTGTAGTTGTTGTTAACGTGTGCGTTAACATATTCCCGGGCCACCATGGAGAGGCCAGCCCAGATGATGATGATGATGTATGATGTTTCGTGATCAGTCCGATGGTCCATCCAGCAATGGGCATATCTTATGAAAGGCCCGTCTGATTGTCCCAGTCTTTATTTTGATGTCCGCCACCCGAGCTTCTCCGTCATGTCCTGGATACAGCTTAACGATACGTCCCAATGGCCACTGAGCCACCGGTAGCGCCTCATCCTTCACGATGACCAGTGAGCCCTCTGTGAGCGCGCCGCGTGAGCGTTGCCAGCGCGTTCTTTGGTGCAACTGGGAAATATATTCCTTATTAAAGCGTCTCCAAAAATGTTGGCGTAGAAGTTCGACTCGTTGATGACGTGGCAGCCGTGCCGAGTCGCAGTCGGACATCTGTGGATGAGGTAGAACAGTTAGGGTACGACCAATTAGAAAATGAAAGGGAGTGAGGGCTGAGAGATCAGATGGATCGGATGAAATAGGTGTGAGAGGCCTTGAATTAAGAATGCCTTCTATTTGGACTAGCAATGTGTACGTTTCTTCGTATGTGAGGTGTGCCATCCCTAGTACTCTTTTTAGATGATGTTTTACTGATTTAACAGTACTTTCCCATAGACCCCCGAAGTGAGGTGAATATGGTGGAATGAAGTGGAAATTTATTCCTTGTTCTGCAGCGCAACTGTAAATTGATTCACTGTGATTTCTGAAAAAGTTGGTGATCACGCGCGCAGCACCTACTAGATTCTTCCCATTGTCTGAATAAATGTTATTTGGTTTACCTCTGCGAGAAATGAACCTGTTAATTACTGCTATGTACGACTGTGTCGTCAGATCTGTAACCAACTCCAAATGCACTGCTTTAACTGCAAAACAGATGAAAATGCAAATGTATGATTTAATAAGTACACTTCCACGCCCCTTACGGTTGTTGATCATAATTGGTCCTGCGTAGTCCACACCTACGTCACTGAATACAAAATTTGCGTGCAATCTCTGTTCTGGTAACTGTCCCATGATAGGTGTTACAGTTTTACCTTTAAACCGTTTGCATGTAACACAGGATTGTGTAGTTTTTCTAGCCAGGTTTCGACCAGAAATTGGCCAGAAGGCTTGACGTATGTGAGATAACAACAGTTGAGGGCCAGCGTGTAGAAGTGTGATATGATATGTTGAGAATATGATTTGAGTAATATGATGAGCTGGATGCAAAAGAATAGGAAATTTCCTATCGTAATTGTATGGCGATTGTGCTAACCTTCCGCCCACACGAATGAGGTTACTATCCCCTATGAAAGGATTAAGTGAATTTAATTTATGTGTAGTAGGTAATTGTTTTTTATGTAATAATAATTGATATTCTTCATAAAAGAAATCCAATTGCACTAACTTTGCTAATTGGTACCTAGCTGAATTAAGTTCGCTAGTAGATAAAGGCATGACGTCACCTGTGCATATCTGTTGACGTTTTTTTGTACTTATGTTGTTTGATTGTTTGTATTTGCTGTTATGAATGTAACGAAGTATGTAAGCTACAATGCGTGTAAGTTTGTTAAAATTAGAATACTTGTAAATAAATGAATTATTATCAATTACATGTTTTTGTGTAAGATGTGTTTGGGACCGGACTTCTGGAAGATCAGATACGCTGAGATGCCCCGGTTGTTGAGGCCAGCTGTGTTTATCATCATTTCTTAAAAAGTCAGGTCCTGAAAACCATAAAGGTGTATGAAGTAATTGTTGTGCATTGGTACATTTTGTAATTATGTCAGCTGGATTTTGTTTGGTCGGTACGTAGTACCATGACTGTGGTTCAGTATGTTTGAGAATGTCTGTGACTTTGTGTTTGATGAATGTTTGTAATTTGTGTGTAGGTGTATTTATCCAAGACAAAACAATTATTGAGTCACTCCAATAATAACATTTACAGATTTTCTTACGAAGTGAGTTTAGAATTTTATTGCTTAAATTAACACCGGTAAACGCGGCGCATAATTCAAGTCGCGGTATGGTAAGTACTTTTAAAGGAGCTACCCGTCCCTTGGCAACTAACAGTTGAACACTGATACTGCCATCTGATGTATATGTACGTATATATGCGCATGCACCGTACGCCTGTTGTGAGGCGTCGCAAAAAATATGCAGTTCAATGTTATCGCGCGATGAGTCATGGAATGCTCGTCGAGGAATAGATAAATGATTTATAAAAGATAACGATTCTACAAACTTTGCCCATTGTTCTTGTATCGAAACCGGTATTTGATCGTCCCAGTTGACCTTGTTTATCCACATACGTTGCATAATTAGTTTAGCTTCGAGTATGCAGGGGCTAATAAGTCCTAGTGGGTCAAAAATATGGCCTATGGTTGATAGAATTGAGCGTTTTGTGATTTGTTTTTGTGATAATAATTCTGAATGTACTGTGTATGAAATTGTATCTTTGTTGATGTTCCAATGAATGCCTAGTGTTTTAGATGGATCGTTTGAACTAAGATTAAATGTTGTGTTGTTTGAATCATTTACACCTAGTTTTTTGAGAACAGTGGGACAGTTAGACTGCCATTTTCTAAGTGGAAATTTGTATTTTTGTAATTCGGAAAAAACTCCGTTGGCAATTTCCAATAGTACTGACTCATCATCTTCACCGCTCAAAAGATCATCACAATAAAAATCATGCAAGATGATCTCGGAGACAATATTGTGATCATAGTTGTCTGAATGATTTTGTGTGTTTTTACAATCGAGGCCTATTTGTTTTATGCAGCGTGTTGCTAAGTACGGCGCCGATGCCGTGCCATATGTGACAGTGTTGAGTGTGTATGTTTGCAGAGGTTCCGTAGGATTGTGTCGCCATATGATTTGTTGTAGAGGGCGCTGATGTTCTAATACAATTATTTGACGGAACATCTTCTCTATGTCCGCTGATATTATATACTTATGTTGACGAAATCGTAGGAGTATAGAAACAAGGTCATCTTGGACGACAGGTCCTACTAATTGAATGTCGTTGAGTGAAAGTTTTGAGGATGTCTTTGCGGAACCATCAAATACAGCTCTGAATTTAGTAGTGCTGCTCGACTCGCGTATAATACCGTGATGTGGAAGGTAGTAAACTGGCGAGTGCTGTGTGTTTGTGTTAGACTGTATGATTGTATTTTTATGTGAATTTTTATTCAAAGTCATGTGACCTAATTGTATGTACTCTGTTATAAAGTGTGAGTACTGTTGTTTGTATGTGTGATTTGAATTCATGCGGTTTTCTATGGAATAAAACCGTTTTTTGGCCTGAAAGTATGAGTCACCTAAACAATCAGGTGATTGTTTAAATGGAATAGTGACAACGAATCTACCATCACTTTGTCTTGTGGTAGTTTGAGTAAAAATTATCTCGCATGCATTTGAGTCGGAGGGATTGTTTATTTGTGTATTGGATAAACTATCTAACTCCCAGAAGCGTGATAACTGATCTGAATTGTTGTTATTGAAGAAACAACTGTTTGTTTGTTTGCCGGTGTTTGTTGTACAACCGGAAACTAGCCAGCCTAATTCAGTTTCTTGTAGTGTAGGCTGTTGTTTACCTAACCGAATGTGACCGCTGCTAATTATTTGCCAGAATATGTCTGCTCCTAGCAATATGTCAACTGCGGCTGGTTCATAGAACTGAGGGTCGGCTAGTGTTAAATGTTTAGGTATATGTAAACCTTGTGTATTGATGCGCATATAAGGTAATGATTGTGCTATTGTATCTAGTACCAAACATGACAACTTAGCTGTGAATGAATTATGTAATGATTTTATCTGAACATTTGTGCGATGAAAAATTTTTGTATGTTGCTGATTTATGCCTGAAACTGTACCGTTAATGGGTTCGAATGTGAGGTTGAGCTTTTTACTTAGACTGTTTGTGATATAACAGGAGGTACTTCCACTGTCCAGCAAAACTCTCGCCAAGTGTGGTGTTCCATCACTGGCGATAACATGAACTAAGGCAGTGGAAAGTAGAACTGATGTGTGTTGTGAGCTACTGTTACTAGCGAGTGTGGTGTGCGCAGTGTCCTTGGTCGGTCCCTTATGTATGTGTAGCATTGTATTATGTTTCTGCTGACAGTATTTACATGCTCCGCCACGGCACGACTTTGTTTCGTGACCGTTATGCAGACAGTTAGCACAGAAGTTGGAAAACTTAGAAACCCTCTCTATTCTCTTTTCAACAGTCATTTGTTTGAATTGTGGACAAGCGAATAGAAAATGTTGACCTTTGCATAAGGGACAAGAAATGCGAGATTGTTTATCTTTACTATCTGATTTCGATGACTGTGATTTTGAATCAGTTTGTTGTATGTTTTTGGTGTCTTCAAGATTTTGTAAAAGCATAAAACGATCATTGAGATATGTTTTTAAATCTTGAAGTGTGGGCTTTTCTACCGCGGTGTTTTTGGTGGATTCTTTCCAATATCTGAGTGTTGTGAAATCTAATTTGGAAGTGATAAGATATATTAATATTGTATCTACTGTGGGTTCGCCTAAATTATTAAGAGCTCTGAGATTTTTATTTACTGTGTCTAGTAATTGTCTAAGTGATGTTGCGGATTCTTTTTCAATATTTTGTATGTTGAATAATGCGTGAAGATGATTGTAGATCAGTTGATGTGTGTTATTATATCTTTCCGTGATGAGTTCCCAAGCTACCCGGTAATTGTTTGATGTCATTTCCAACGATTTAATGACATCAGAAGCTTCACCTTGCAGAGATGCACGCAAATAGTGAAACTTTTGAATACTATCTATTGATTTGTTGTTATGTATGAGTGATTCGAAAGTGTCTCTGTATTCGAGCCAATTCTGAAATTCCCCTGAGAAGTGTGGAAGGTCAATTGTTGGTAATTTAATGAATGCTTTTGTTTTGTCACCTTCACCTGGAGTTGGTACAGACCCGTCGACGCAGGCATTTTCTCGCAGCAGATGGATACCGAGCGCAAGTTGATATTGATATTCCATTTCAAATTGCTCCCGCTCCCTCAGCTGTTCATCTGTAAACCCAGTAATGTCGTCGATGAGGGTTTGATTTTTATCGAACTCGTTTGAAAGGGACTTGTAGGACTCTAATCGATTGCGTAACTGTATGATATCTAATTCAGACAATGGCTTTTTTGACTTTAATGAGTCAAGATAATTTTTAAAAACCGTGACCTTTCCTTTATGACTGGATCTCCTCTTTTTATATGTGTTGAGTTGAGAAGTGTCATATTCGTTGGGACTATTTGCACTTTGAGCTGATTTAGGATCAGTCATAATTGAAATTTAATAAAAAAAGAGAAATTAGCTTAATTGAAACGATACTAAAATTTGATTGGTGATGTGGCTATTGCTGCGCGATGATCACGTAACTTTACCAGGTTACCCTCGGTGTGATTATATCTCGGCACGCTGAGAACAAGGCGATGTACGCTGTTTAGGGAAAGAAAAAATGTATTAGACAGCGATACAGATGATGAAAAGAAATCGTTGGTGATTGGAAAGAATCGAAATTCTTAGAAAAGCTACAAGAAGATTGAGAAAAAAGAAAAAAAAAATTGTGGGTAGGTGATGACGGAAAAAATCTGATGCAATAATTGCTTATGTGAATAATAACTATAAAAATGGACTAATTATGGATGAATTTACGTTTGCAAATGGGAATTGATGGCAATTAAGCAAGTTCACTGGATATTTAATGATTGTATAACTTTAAAAGAATGAATTGGTCGAACTCACGAAACCGCTGCTACCAAACCCTTTGTTCGTCCTTAGCGACTGATGTGGCCAACGCTGCTTGTTGTGATGTAGCTGCTTCCAGATGCTGGTAGGATGAGTACACTGATGCGATGTCCTCTGTTTGACCTCCAGCTGATTTCCGGGCGCGCTTTGTGGTGGCGTGGCTTGCGATCGCGACACGAATTTTTGTTTTAACTTGACAAATACTTCGAAGGACCATAGATAGGCCCAGGTGGAATGAGACAGTGGACTGTATTTTAATAGGTTTTTAATAGGATTCTACAAGTTCGGTAAAGTCAAAATTAAATAATTAGCAATCATCCGTGCGAGGTCGCGTTGTCGTAATGTCTGTTGGGAGCGCGCGCGCCGTCGTCCGTCGCTGCACTTCCGCGCCGCCCGCTCCCCCCGCTTGTGATGTATGTGTGCATTGTAGTTGTTGTTAACGTGTGCGTTAACAAACATATAGGGATGAAAAATAGTTAGTAACCGATTCTCAGACCTACTGAACACGCTTATAAAATTTGGTAACAATCGATCCAGCCGGAGAAGTAAGGTAACCAACAATGTGGCACGGGAATTTTATATATAAGATAAGCTTCGGAAAGTACTAAACAAAGGTGTATTTTTTTTATTGATACCTCATCAATCTATCTCTTAGTCAATATACGTTAATCTTAATTAAAGCTAAAAGAAAGGCATTAGTACCATGTAACAGACGCACTCTAAGTAACAGAGTCGTTATTTATAATCTACTAAAGGGCTACGTGTTTAAAATATGCAGAGAACCCCAACTGGCTATTCGAAATTCTATCCCGACAGTCGTTATCTCAAACATTTTATAAAAACCTAGCGCTGAAGAGCTAAATCTTTTAGAAAAAAGTTAGAGTAATACCTTACTAAATAAACTAAACACACTACTCATTGACTTCCAGGATGACGCAGAAGCGCCAGCCCCACTGGTCACCGCGCGTAAGACCCGGCGCTGGGCGACGCCGCACGCGCTCAAGAACCGCAGCAAGTACGCGCTGCGGCCGCGCGACGCCGTGGAGCTCGGCAACCACTTCGTGTGGGAGCTCGCGCCCGGCGCCAGCTCCGTCGGCGTGCCCACTGACAGGGCGCTGCTGCATCATTACCGGGTACATTACTTTGCTTAGTTATAGTCGATTAAAATTAGTTTACTTTTCGTCTGATCTACTAAGTTCGCCGTGAAATTTGCTTATCACCCCACTGGAATGTCTTTGCACTTTGAAAGAAGTTATTTATTAAATTATTGCAACAGACTCTATTACTCGGTAAATTAAAATCTAGTGGTCTGAGAGGCAGTCGCTTCAAATAACTAGATTTTGCGTCAATCTCTTAAGACAGAAACCTGCCTAGATAATTAATAAAATACTGTTTCCTGTATAAGGGTAAGCACCGTGAGCTCTGCAAGACTAATAGACACTATTCAATCTTTCTAATGTCGTTCTTTCTATTTACTTTCCTTCTTCTTACTTTTAGAACGTGTTTCCATCAGAGTCGATTTCATCTTCTTTTGGGCATGTGTCACGATCTCTCTCCCCGATATATTAGTGTACTATTTCATAAAAGAATTCAAAATGTTTACAGATCGCGTGCGAATTCGGCGGCATGAACTGCCTAACAGTGCCGTCGACAATCGACCGCACCTCGCACCGGTGGGCCGAGGAACTCCAGCAAAGGGTCAACGCCGAGAGGAAACGCCTCACCAACGTCTGTCCCGCGTAAACATACGGGAAGTACTGATCTATACATCTATGTAGACTGCCTAAATGTTCTCCAGTATAAATGAAGTATCTATAGGTAGTTGCTTGGACTTGATGTCGATGTGTGCCGTCAACAAAGACTGTTTGGACGATTCTGTTACGGAACTGAGGGATAATAATTTTGTTATTGTTTTTTTTGGTTGTATAGTGCCTGAGGCATTGGAATTTTGCAGGATTGCATCTCATTTAAAACTGAGTTACAACAGACAAATGTGCTTGTACTATGAGCTATTGAAGGAGACTGTTGAAATTGTGAAAGAGGGATGGCGCAATACATTGCTTAAAGTGCTATCTCAGTTCCGCGTGGACAACAGCACTTTAAAAGCTCGTTGTACAGGAACTTATCTAATCTCTATGACTTTGTACTGACAGTATTTGGTGTCGTATTTGAACAAATTTCAAGAATAAACTGGGACCGTATTGAGTATGACGTAAGAAACAAAACAGTACCAGTGATGGAGAAAGCACAAGCTTATAAACCGATGGTTTAATAGACGATAAACTTTAAGGTATTATCGTCGTCTTAACAAACTAGATGTATTATTTTCTATGTCACTACACCTGGTATGGTACTACAAGTTATAATAACTTACAATATGTGGCTGTCACGATGGCTGGACCAAAAGATAGACTTATAAACAAAATGCACAACTTACTAGCCCTTTACCTCTTGCATAAAATGGTCACCCACTATTACAGGTACAAAACAGAAATTTGAATGTACCTTACTAAGAGTAAATTAAAAAGCCTTAGTATCTACTATAAAGCTTAGTATAACTATAAAAACAATCTTAAAAAAGTTGAACCAACGCCTTTGTTCAAGGCTCTAAGCTCTTTGTTGTAATAACCATTGCAAATTATAGAATAGAATTGTTTTTCTTTATTGCACACCACATGAAAAACAGATTTTACAAACGCAAAAGTTACGTGGTGCCACAGTGGACGGTCTTATATACGCTAAAATCGAACTCTTACAGACAACCTTGGAATGGACTTGATGGATGATACAGTTTTATTGACCTATCTAGTTTGGTCCAGCCACTTTGCTCATCACCATAAAACCGTAGCATGGTAATATTCATCAAACGTACATACATTCTATAATTTGTTGATTTCTATTGTTTTTTAAAACAATGTTAGCATAAATTCGATTCCTATCCTGTAGTTGATCGATATTTTATAAGAACTTATGCGCCTAGCCTTAAAATTTATCATTAGATAGATATTGAAACTGTAAATAATGTATTGGAATATGTACTATTTAGTATAGTTATATAAACTTGAACAATCTGATGTTATTGCTCAGCGTTAGTACAAGATATCTGTATTAAATATTTCCTTGTTTGTTGTTGCTTATTGACGAAATAGGAGTTAACGGCTTTTTTATAAACTTCGCGTCGTTTCTTACTGGTTTACAGTTTAAAAAGATGGGCTTTATAAAGTTTAAATAACATACATAGTACACACCTGATGATCTATTTCATTTTGTAATATAATTCTGATAATAATATTCTGGTAGATGGCCTTATGAGCCCCACAATTGAAAGCTAACAATAATTATGAAACCCATAATAATTTTGTCAAAGTGGACCACTTTTAACTTACCTGCTTTCGTTAAATATTAATTATTTGTATATAAACTAAGTACAATAATTTATTAATCGACGGAAGTTTAAAACGTATATTTTGCATGCAAACTCATTTAAGGTTTGTATACACGGACCTAATGCCATACCGCAAGCTTATAAATTAAAAAAAAAAAACAAAAGGCGGCAAAGCTTTTAAATAAAACATTGTACTTGGAGAAAAAATGGGACTTTTTGGGAAAAAAATATCCTCATCTGACCAAATTTTGAAGAGAAATAATGTGTGTGTATGTGTATCTTTTCATGTATCTATGTTACACATGTTTGTTTTTTCGAAGTAAGCGGTAAAATGAGCATTATAAAAAATCATTGCAAGCCTTAAGAGAACATTTTTTATCTCATTTTTCGGTGTGCGGTCCTTGTTTTCCAATCCTGATGAATGATTGCGTGCCATTTATGCGTTGTATCGATCCGTCGATAACTTGCTCATTGAGACGTCAGTATTGATAAAAATACGAGTAGAGGCTTTTGAAAATATTGGTTAAGATGTCCCATCTCACATAAGTTCAGATACATAACTACGTTGCTTTTAACTAAACTGCGATAAAGAAAGTACAAGATTTTTCAAAAGTTGTTTTTTTTTCATATATTTTTTTTGTCATGTCTGCTCCATATTATGTTTTTTGTTAGATTCCATAAAGGGTCTTTATTTACGAGTGCAACACATTTTTTCGTTACCCAATGCCTGATATCTAATATAGATCGTGAGTCAAAACTTGCGGTTAGCTGATAGGGATGATGACATTGCACGAAATATAAAAATTCAATTAGTGCGTAAAACGTATTAAAAAAAGTTATAAGTATTTTTGGCTTAATCTGAACAAAATTTGACAAAGAGAAGCTGGTTTAAAATTGAAGAGAGGAGCCTTGTGTAATAACAACTTTGCAAAATTTACACCAAGAAGTGATCTCACGCGTAAGTTTCATTCATTGTACTTTGGTCAATTTTTAATAAAACTATATGACACTAAGAAATGTCAGCATCCCTAATGGACTCGTTGGGTATCGGAGACTTGCGTAACTTCGTTTATAATCACATTATCTTGTTTCTTTCGTTCAACTTCATTCGCATCTGTAAATAGCCCTTCAAAATCACTTAACAAATAGTAATTTATTTTTCCACAGACGCATTTTAACGCATTTCAAAAATACATAAGTATTAAGAATCTGTATCTGTAAGCAGAAACCTTGAAACAGTCATTATGTTACATTCGCAAGGGAGTATTCTAGTATATAATTCAAGTAATTGTACATAATATGTGTAATCGTCATGTAAATATTGTACTTAACCATAAAATTAACTGCACAATGTCTATGTTAGGTGATTATTTTGTACTATTAAATGTTGTTTAGCTGGTGTATCCTGCTGTTCTCTCATCAACTTACTGCTAAAAAATAAATTTTAGGACCAGTTGCCGATTAAATAGTTGGCGATCAACTTTTTCTCAAATAACCAGTTGTAAATTAGCTAGTTCTAGAACGAAAAGTTGATTAACAACTAGTTCTATCCGTTAAATTAAGCTACATGCTATGGTTGTTAAAGTACGCGGTATTTTTAATATGCTAAAATAAAAAAAAAAGCAACAAAAATGTATTTTATGAAGACAACATTTGAAACAAATACTTTCTAAACTTTAAATATATTTTGTTTCATATATATTTTCCTTTATATGAAACATATCAAAAGTGAACTGAAAACCGCGCTTTCGATTTATATAATTTTATTTGTGAACGTGTATTTCGAGCATAATATTTTTACATAAGATTTCTATAAAAGCTGTACCAAATATATTCGGATAATTGCGCCTTCATTTCGTTGTTGTTAAAGTAATTATCGATCGAAAGACATAACTAGAAAAATAAAATCTTGTAAGCTTCGCATTAATACTGATTAATAATTTCAATACACCATACACTTTTCTACCAAACCTGGTCTTATACAGAATTTTCCAAATTAAAAAGTAAGGAAAATGTATGAAAGTGACAATGTATGAAATATATCGAGAAAATGACTTTTCCATACAAAAACACTATTTTCTGCCTTCGTTCCATAATTGTAAAATGTCACTAAGGGGTTTCGCCTGAATGAAGAGCGTACCTAATTATCAGTCATATATCAGATAGGTAGGTTCAAAAGCGTATAAACCAAGAAAGGCTGTGTGTAGTTAGACACAGATAGTAGTGCGTAGATAGGTAATAATAATTATAATTTTAGAATAGTTCATGCTCTATTCATTTCATTATTATTTTCACAATAAACAAAAGCTAAACAGCGTTTGATAGACAACTGTGCTTGTACTATGAGATCTTGAATCAAGACTAGACTGTCGAAGCGAGATGTCGTTATACGCTGCGTATATTGCCGTCTCGCTTCTACAACAACAACAATTTTGCTTTAAGAGTTCGTAGTAAACGTCGGTTACAATTTTAGTGGCAAAAAGGATATTTTGTGTCTATATTTTATCTGTGATGTCTATTTTAGTGGTGAGGAGTTGTATTTGTTCAAAGGAGAAAGAGATTTGTTAGTCGAATGTTGAAATGGTCTTTTTTATTAAAATAAAAGAATATTGACTTTATTGTGTGGTTTTAATCAGCACCCATTGTATTGCAATACTTTTTTAAATAACCCAAAAAATATTCTCGGAATATCGAGCTCAGTCAAAAAGTCTAGTGATTTTAAAGGAATGACGTAACGGCGTAGCGATATGGCGTAGCATACGGTGCTACAAGGATCTTTATACACGTGGCTGAAATCGGAACTAAACAAACAACCATCACTTTTGACAGACAGTTGAGTTTATTCTGGTTGCAAATATGCACACCTTACCATCTTGCTAATGTCATCCACGTGATAAAGGATCCTTGTAGCTTTATATTGGTACGAAAATTCTTTACCGCGCCATCTATAGAGTGTGGAATGAAGACTTTTCCTTGGTCGGGTACTCCTATTACTCACGTTAGGGACGCAACAAATTACTATTCCTTGTGCTGAGTACTGTATTAGACAGATGGCGTTAACAACTTTGTATAAAACTGTAGAAGTTATTTATCTGCGCTGTAATAAATATGGTCAGTGCCATTACAAATAATATTCTCGGTATATTACTTGAATATATAGTTGCGAAAATAGAAAAGACTAGATACAGATTTATTAATTTGATTGATCGAATGTGAAATAATTGTGAACATCATTAAATGCTATTATTATCTCATAAACATCAAACCCCAAAATACATTTTCAACATCTTCCCATCTAATTACCAAAACACAACACCCTCACCCAAAAAAACGACCACCAAACTTCATTAAACTAAACCAAAACACACAAATGACCCACATCAAAAACAAACCTAATAGAGAATCAAAGGACAAAAGTTAATTTATAATTTAGCCTCTAGCCTATAATTTATATTTCAGCGGCGTTACAAATCACTTGAGATAAGGTGGTGGCTGTGCACTGGCCCGTCGTATGACTAATGTGACCAATTAACTGGGATCGGGTTCTGTGTTTGCTTTCACACCTCCCTGAAAATGTAGAGTCGGTTGTGATTTTGTGATGCAATTGAAATGGAACTGTTTTGTGATCATGAGTAGGTAGGATAATTTGTAGTGTTTTTGGTGTTTAAATGAATAAAGAAAAGTTAAACAAGAAAAAATATGATTTAATAATAGACAAGAAAAAACAGTTTAAGGGTGCCTGTCCACCGGAGCGGAGCTAGGCTGCGGAGCGGAGAAACTCAGATTGATTAACCAATAGGATTGTACAAAATCTCCGCTCCTTGCTCGCTGTGCAATCCTATTGGCTAATATATCCCAGTTTCTCCGCTCCGCAGCCTAGCTCCGCTCCGGTGGACAGGCACCCTAAGGGTTTAACAGATTCGTTTTTGATAGTAGGTGGTAAGTAGATTTGTCGTTGGTGTCAAAATAAATGAAGAAAAAAATCTTCACATTGAAAAAGACAGTTTAAATAGATTCGTTAACCATCATAAAATGAAAATCTAAAGAGGGTAGAGCATTATGTTCTATAAAGTTATAGTATTTAATCAATATTTTTATCTTCTTTCAAATAAAATTCATTTCCTATTATTTTAACTACGCATTGGTGATTTTCAGAACAAAGAAAATTCCTGTTCTACCTTTTCAGTATAGAAATTACTTTTAAGTTAAAATATGCATTAAAATAGTGTTATCTTTTTCCTCTGAAACTATGACACTGATACTTTTATCTCGTACATTATACATACAGTTTACAGGTCCCACTGCGGGAGGTATTTTGCGAGCAATTTTAACATTTACTTCGACCCGAGCGTGTCCGTGGAGACGGCTAATTTGTGGACTTGGTCCAGTTTAATCAAGCTGAGATACAAACAGCTGTTTGCGTTGTCAATAACAATTAATTCTTTGTGAACTTCGTCTGGAATTTTGAGATAAGATGTTTGTTTTGTACTGCAGTAGACCGACTCTACCACGAGTTTTTCAAGTAAGCAATTTGTTGTGGAGGTGAGATTGTATAGTATTTTTGTAGAGCGACATCTCTCTTTAACAACTGCACTAGTCTTGTTTTAAAAGGCAGCAGCAGTCTGCATAGAATGCAACGTCTGGGCAAAATGTGTCATTGTTACACACCTACAGCTATTTACCATAATATTCTTCAGTAATATATTTTCGTCGCGGGCACATTTCCATTTCGCACCATTATAGTTGCGTCCTATGTAATGTCCTCAGTGAAATACGTTGACTTAATATTTTGTTAGAACGAGATTTTGTGTGAGCTTGCGTATCTTTGAGGATAACTTCATAAGAGTGGTATCAACGTAATACGAGATTTTGTTTTGTCCGTCTTTCGGGTTTTCGTATATTTTTGCTTTGAAAGCATTGTTTTCTTGAATGGTTTAATCTCGTTCGGCTTTACAAGGATATTGTTAGTACGTATCGATCTACCATTTTTATTTGAGATACATTTTAACGTATTTCTAGGATATCGACAGTAAGTAGGTAGAAAATACTTATCACGGTTAAAAAAAAACTTAAAATTACAGTTACAAAATCTTTATTTTTATTTTCTTTATTCCTTTCTTTCTTCCATTGTTAACTTATGTACACAGGAATGGGACAGAAAATACTATTAAAGATGGTGTCAAATATCAGATGTGCATAAATGTAGAAAAAACAATGGTCCATATTTTAGTATTCTGTAACTCACTGTTCAATTATGCATTCAACCATTTAGTTCAATAAAACAACAGAAATTGAAGCCCTGTTATTCCTTCGTACACAACTTGAGCAACTCAACATTTCAACGTCTCACTTCCAGTTCTTTTCTCCGACTGTTGACTCATTGAGTATATTGAAAGCGAGTAAATTCCTTTCTCGATACATTTTTGAAATAAATTCACTGTCGAAATTCGAACGGCGTGTATTTCTCTTAGTGGCCAGTAAGTAAGGGCCGGTGTTCAATGTTCATTTGAGTCAAGGCAATTTTTCTCACATGGATAAGTCTTGGTCTGACTTGGGGATAGCCTGTGTCCAGCTGTCGACCGTAATGGACTGCGTTGATTGATTTAGAAAGTCTGTCTGTTTTTCTTCACTTATTATTCAACTAGCTGTTGCCCGCGTGTCTGCGTGGTACTGAAGATGTGTAGTGCTGTACAAAATGTAAAGTACCAATAACCTGTTAATATTAATGTCAAATCATAAAACCATAGCAACAGTATTTTGGTAGCTATGGTGACTCTGACAGTCTGTTGTTATGTACAAAAATTCACGATCACTTACCCCTCGTTACGAATAGCGCAATAATATATAAAAATTATGTCGTCTCGACCTCTAGTCAATATATTCTGAAAATTTGAATCAAATCTACCCAGTATTTTCGGAGATTATCCTGGACATACATCTGACGTTTTAACGATTTCATTATATGTATAAGATATCTGTAGGTAGTAAGTTTTGTAGTTTTAAGATTTTTTTTTTGTTTTGAGTGTGCGCGTCTTATAATATATTTTTTAGAGTAATATTGTCTGAAGACTGTCTAGACGTAAATGAGCGCTCGCCCTTAGTTGCTAATAAGTAACAGTAGCTGAGAAGGGTCGTCCAAAGCTTGGCATACACTGACGTACGCGACTGGTGAGGTTATTAAACAACTTATTTTGGCTATTTTATAGGTTAATAGTCTCGTGCTCATAGCGACAAAATCGAGCCAATCCGATCAGATGTAAAAAAAACGTTTTAATATAATTGTGCTATAAATTGTTGTTATTATTGGTTATCGCTAGTTTTTTTTGTGATTTTAATTCAATTCAATTCTCAATTCTTTATTGTAATATTATAATAAAGTCACAATTATGGACCCTGTCGGGCACAACATACATAGAGTGGGAAGGACACTGAGTGTTTGATAAATTATATGATTAATTGAATTCATTATTTCACCATTTTTGTTGACTATACGTACAAAATATCAGCTGTGATATCAGTGTGTATTTTTGATGGTCCCATCAATGCCCCTAAGTTTCCTTCGCTCTGGAATAAGCCATTTTAAAAGGGAATCTAGAGACAAATAGATTTATCGAATTATCAGCAAGGAAAGCCTTGTTTACTCAAAACTATGACTCAAATTAAATGGATGTACTCGAAGTTGATACGTACGTAGATACTACTTATCATCAATTCTATCTTTACGTCCACTATAGGAACTAAAAGAGTGTTGTCAACATAATATTTTGCTCATATTTTATGTAGAATTTATTCAAACACTTTTTTGTTATTCAAAGATTCGTACAAATTCTTTTCTGCGATAAGTCCGTCCTTTGTGTCGCGTGTAGTATTTTTTCTCGCCTTGTATTATTTGTAAGTTATTGTTAGAAAAAAATCTAACAAATATTCTACAGGAGATTGTGTGGGTATTGACAACTATTTTTACTAAGTACCAATATCTCTTGAAGTAAGAATGTTGCAGACGTGTGAGAGAGATACCGCTCTATATTGTGTAGAGTGCTATCTCGCTTCCACTTAATCTAAGAGGTGATGGTAGGCCCCTTTGTCCCCTTAAATAGAAAATAAACCCGATTGATGTTCGTGCTAGGGGTTGTTAATCCTAAAATAACTTTACACTATAGAGCTTGCTCCTCGCTCAAGTGGCTATAATAAATCCAACAGCCACTGGGGGCGTATACGAATATAGAATATCACTACATTGTATAACATAGTTACTTCGCTTTATATACTGCTATGTACGTTTAGATCTTTAAAACTACGTAATGGATTATGATGCGGTTTTTTAATGGTTGAATGTTTCTAGAGGAAAGTTTAAATGTATAATTATTTTTCAGTATCACCCGTGCGACGCTAAGGCGAGTCGCTAGTAGTATTCTTGGGACGTTTAAACAGTTGCACCTGACATGTTGGTTATATAATTTCAATTAATAACATATTTTAATTACATATTCAAGCAACTATTTTGGCTTGCTTTTTGTTACTAAAAATATTTTTCTACTACTAAAAAGCATGAAAGTTATGAGCAAGCCAAGCTTTTCCAGGTACTGTAAATAATATATTTTCTCTTGACCCTTGTTTGTGGAAGTGCAAACTGTGTAGCCTTAATTACCTAAGCGGGATTCTTTATTCTCAGACTTCAAGACTTACCACCATCACCTAAAGTAAAAGTTTCGCAGTTGTGCAAGCGAGACGCCGCTCTATATCGTGTAGAGCGCCATCTTCCTTCCACAACTGCAACAGTAACTTTAAAGGGTGTTGGCAAAACCCGCAGGATGTTCTCTTAGTTACAAAGTTTCCTTTGTAATAAATAACATATTTGCACTGTTCTTGTAGTTTTACTTTGCGTTATGACGGCAGATGATTGTATCTGTTTCTCGGTAATTTGTAAAGTTAAGTAAAAACACAAAACAGCTTTTATTTTGTTACTTATAACTTTATCGCAAAGTGTAATGTGAGTAAAAGCATGTTTTTATGGATGAGCACACACATTAAGCGTTCGTTATCAAAATAATCTACATTAATACTATACACATAAAAGTTTGTCTATCTGTTACAATTTAAAAGCTAAACGGGTAAACGAACGGAGAAACGAATAAATATATAAATTAAACCAATTTTAAAACGAAGATAGTTGCATCTACAGAAAACAAAAGAGTAAGCAAAACAACTTTTATTCTTCGAATCCAACTTTGGAAACTGCATTTAAGAACAACCAGTACATTTGTTATTCGAAGTTAAAAACAAAAATGTTAAGAGAAGCAGGCAAGAGAGCAATAACAGGGCAAGTTGTGGGACTGGCAACGCTTTCAAACTTCGGCCATAACGGCCTTCCGCGATTAAAGTAATATCCTGCTAACTTGGCGACTGCAGGCTCTTGCTTAGCCTATGTAACCTACCCCAAATCATAAAACACATATACAACTTGGTACGTAAAAGGCTGGTTATATAAAAGAAGCGATGATATAAAACTGAAATTTTGTGTGAAGTGAACTTTCTGCAAGAAAGCAATAGTTTAATCAAGTTCAATAGTTATAGGCCTATTGGTCTAGGGGTAAGTGGCCCTGACTGCTATACCAGAGGTCGTGGGTTCGATCCCCATCCAGGACAAATGTTTGAGTGTTGAGCACGATTATTTCTTCTGTCTGGGTGTAATTTATGTATAGTATGTATGTACTTAAAAGTATGTAAGTTTGTTTATCAATTGTCTAGTACTCATAATACAAGGTCTGGTTAGTTTGAGATGAGGTGGCGTATAAAAAAATGTGATTTCTTTTTTTCGTACTTGATATTAATTTTTATGATAATATTTTTTACCGAATTAGTGCATACATGTTTTATGCTTCACAGACCACCTTATACTGACCACGGCACTATCTTTTTCTACCCTACAATTTTTGTACCTGAGCCGAAATCGATAGAGTATTTCTGGATTCCTGTCTGAATTATTTTTCTGTTTCACTTTCATACGTTGTTTTTTTAAACCTTGTTTTTTTTTTAATAGACTATGATTTTTTGTAGGTTTGCTAGATGCTTCTGCAAATTTGGTAATGGCAACTTTGGTGAATAAAATGTAAATACCTATAGGTAAAAGCTTTGTTGTTAAAAGTTAATATTTTGTGTTCATTTGATAATTATTAAGAACATTGGATAAAATATGCTACAAATTCAATAACAATGATTAAAATTAGCGCTTGTTAATATTAACAACAAAATTACTAATTACATGAAAATTAAACTGAGAAGGCTTTAACAACAATAATATATAACGTGTAGTATCACTAAGTGGGTTACTAAAACTGTAATTAAAACACACAAAGTGAACAAAGGGCTTTTCAATTAAAACGGGTTGAATTAAAACCATGTGAACTTTCAAAGTCGCTTTGCTTATAAATGTAGGCACTGTTCTACGTAAAGTGTATTTATTTTTCTAAGCATCGCTAGTTAATATTTATCTTGCTATTTTTTCACCAGTTTTGAAGAGAAACAGGTGGCAGGTAGTGGACAGGATCCAGCTTGGGGTCATGTAGAGCATGTGTGAGCGATCCTGTGACGCTGGCTTAGGTAGAAGAAGGGCCTGGGTTGTGTTTTTAGTCGGTGGGAGTACGACATATCCCCACACCGTGTCCTCGGCGTTGGTTGAAGCCAGCACCACGGAAAAAAAGAACAGGTAGTAGACAGGATCATAATAATATGGTTTTAGGAAAGAACTCGAAAATAATCTAAAAAGAGATATATAATTGTTCAAGCTAGAACCTAGGATAACGATTTAATTACCCAATGCTTAATTATTTATTGCATTCCATAAGTTACTGAGATGATAAAAAATAAAACAAGATGAATATGGACCTGTTGGGCACGTAAAAATTTAGGACGGAGGACGAGGGCTGAAATACGTAGTCATTAATAAAATCAATATTATTTAAAGGAGTACTATTGCATTTGTGGAATGCTATAGAATGCTATGCCGTAGTTCGTTCTGAAACGAAATTTTGTAGTTTATTTCTCCAAATAGGATAAATATTATCGCTTTTACCGGTCATGATTTGTTTTTAATATAAATTTGCAGGGGTCGACATTTCCTCTCGAAATAATTTTTTTTTTTACGTTAGGTAATAGAGGTATAAACTATTAAATTTCAACTCGACTCCTTAAAAGTCAATGACATCCATCATTCACAATTTCATAATAATATAACTTGTCTATAATCTTAAGTAAAGTTTCAGACCGATATCTTCATAGTTTATACAAACAGAGCACAAAGACCCTCAGCTTAGGGCTTAGCCACTCCGAAATCCGTTCGTTACAATAACCAGTAACTAAGTAATGTATGTATGATGTATGTATGTATGATCACTTTGTCAATAGTTGGTATTCATTAGTTATCGCACGTTAATATACTTACATGGTAGTGAATTAACCTGTGTTAATGTACGGTCGTTATTTAATTATTGATAAATTAAATTTAAATACAACTAGCTGCTGCCCGCGACTTCTTACGCATTTATAGGTAATGCTACTGAGAAAAAAAAACTTAAAATTTTAAAAAGAAAACTGGGGATAAAAATGGATGTTGGCCTATTCTCAGACCTACTCAATATGCTAACAAAATTTCAAGAGAATCGGTCAAGCTGTTTCGGAGGAGTACGGGACCGAATATTGAAAATTTTAAATATTAGATACGCTTAAAGTATATAGTTTCTCTTAAAGTATTAGTAAGTATTTATAAAACCCATACCGATTTTTAAAAAGTTAGTCTTATGATAAACGACACCTTTTTGTGAGCAGTAGAGTTAAATTAGCTATTTTTGTTCGGAATTAATTCCCTTCCCGACACTTTGAAAAGAGTTTATTTTTAAAACTCCTGGGACGTATTAATAAAAATGAGAATTTAATTACATGACGTTAGAAAGTAAAGACTAAATTACGCTGAAATTGTTGTAGCTTTCTACTTAATTAGGATGTTAAAACCCAAAATATATAGGTATTGTATGTGTATCTTGAAAGACATTTTTTTGCGAAACTCCGCTTTTTAGTATTAAAGTATCCCCACTTGATGAGTGACTTATTTACCATCATTTACAATGAAAAATCTCCTAAAATATAGGATATTCAGTTATTAGTATTCATTTTTACAGTTCATCCGATTTCCATTATCAGCACTCGTAGAAATATTACTAATCTACAGGAGGTTTTGTTTGATTTTCCGCATGTGACAAATCAAACCAAACCAAAGGAGGTTTGGTAGTACAAACAAACAGGTAAACATATTCATAGAGCACTACGCGGATATTGCTCCAAAGCGAACATTTATACTTTGTGCATCTGACATATCCATATTAACATCCAAAACATTTACAAACACACACGCATGCACGCTGTAAATACTTGTAGGTACCTACGTATAAATACTGGTAGTAGTTGTAACTAGAGGTCTTTAAAAGACGAGTTAAAAAAAAAACTAATTATAAAGGTTAATCAACAAAGAAAATCGAAAGTAGATACTTTTCTGTGTATTTTTTTGAGTGTTTAACGTTGAGTATTTATTGTTTCGTATTTAAACTCAATTTCGTATGTAAACACATTAATACATGTAATGTAAGTCACATAACTAGGGATCTGGCCCAACTTCACACGGGTGCAATACTGAAAAATTGTACGAATAAACGTTCCTCTGGAAAGATATTTAATAATAAAATAATTATTAAAAAACAAAACCCCCGACTGCAAAAAATGACCACTAACTAAGAAGAGAAAAACAAGCTCTATAATTTAGTGTGAAGAGTATACAGTACACCGTACATTAAAATTAATTCGGGCGGGTCACAGTCAATACAAATCAAACGACACCTCTCAAGCCAAAATTCATCGAGCCGTTTAGGCTGCAGATCGTGCCAAACAATTATACAAACATACATACTCTCGAAAAACATAACCCTCCTTCTAGCGCAGTCGGGTAAAAATAGAACTACATCAAAATCCATTGCATCCATAGTTTTTAGCCTTAAGCATACATAAGGCATACATACATACGTCTTAAGCGTTGTATGGTTAGTTATTTCTTTAATTAGTTTTTTTTTGTAGTCACATGCAATACCTAAATTTAGACTTATTGTAGATATTTTCTTGTTAAACATGATGTAAGCCCTATTTGTGAAAACTTTTAAATTTAATGGCCTTCGAGTGTCATATTATTTATCTTATATTGTTTGTTCTAGCTGTAAGTTTTCCGAAAATGTTAAAATAAAATAAGGACAGATAGAGAGCGGGATGCGACTTTGTTTTATGCTACATAGTGTAAGTACTATTCTACTGTATACAATAAAGTAGACAAAATTATCAAACCACTATACGTAGGTTTTGTATAATTATACACAAGCTTAAACAAAGAACAACAGTTTGTAGAGTTTCTTAGTAAAGTTTAAGTCTTTTGGATGTGTATAAACTTTAGTATGGCGCGTTATTATTGTATACGGCGCGGGTGTGACTCCGCGCACTGAAAACTTTCATTGCTAAAAGCCACAGATTTAAATTAACAATATTCCTTCTGAGTTTCGTGTAAATAGATTGGATTATACCGCATATTTACTTAAGGTTTTGGTTTGTTAGATTTTCTATTTAAAACAGGGAATATAAGTAGACTAAAATTTTGTTTCTATTACAAAATCTTTTGTCTTGTCGTGGTGGCCTTGTGGTTCTACGTATGACTTTGTATACACGAGGTACAGGTTCGATCCTCGGCGCAAGCAAGCACCCTGTAACTTTTACAAAATTGTATGTACTTACTTTCTTATTTATTCTAAGACACTATTACAAACGGCGAAGGAAAACATCTTGAGGAAACCATGGTTCAAATATTGGAAAGCTCGGTGAGCTAGCATGGTGATCAATGCTAAAACCTGCCCTTCAAGGGAAAAGGTCTGTGACATATAGAGGCTGGTTTTTTACATTATTTTGTACTTTAATATCCGTAATATTTTATTTAAACTCGCTCTAGAAATCAACATCGTAGGTACTGTAACTTTTCAAAGGTAAAGCAACGAATAATGTAAAATTTAAAAGCGCTGTTTAACAGAAAATTTATATTAACAGCTGTCCGACCTAAAGAGGAAAAATGTAAGCGACACCCCACAACACGGCATCGACGTCGTTACCGCATAATATAGTGTCGACATTCTGCAAACACTCTGACAACACTGCAAATAAGACCCCTATTATGACGTAGGAAAGCAGCGTGGCATGTAAATGAAGGTTATACAGGCACCGCCTAAAATATCAGAGCAATTTGACAACGCAACCCGTTTCAGTCAAACGATTCACAATGCGGAACGAGTGAAATGTTGCCAATAAAAAAGGTCAAATGGATAGCCCGGAGCTCGGTTTTCAATATCTCACGGTGGCAGGTAGAAGGGCGAATTTCGGGGAGACCTGTCGGATACATCCTCATTTCGTCTGTCAATCGCATGTTTCTACTGAGAATCAAATACAATAGACGAAGTTTATGTTAAATTCGATATTAACTGACAGTTCTTTGAATACTGAATTGTTTGAAATTGTTGCTAGATTTTCTGTGGCACGTGTATTCTTTATTTGAAAGGGCTTTGACCTAGAACGAAATGCTAAAAAAATGGTACCTGAGTATATATTTTTTTATAATTTTCTACGCTTTTATTAAATGTCGACACCAAAGTAGCTTTTGTAAAAGGTCAATTGTAAAGGTTAATTGTTAGTAGCAGTTAAATAAATAAAAATCAACTTACTCTACAAATATTTTATAAATCATAAATTGTTTATAAAACAAATATTACAAATTCATTAGAACCCCGTCTCCTTGACTAGAAAATTTGTACTTAGGAGTCAGTGGAATGATGTAATGGAAAAGACACTGACTCCTAAGTACAAATTTTTACTAACACTTTTCCATTACATCATTCAAGAGTTATATTCGGTAAGGTCATGCTTGATTCGCTGTGCTACAAAATAACATAAAAAATACGCAAAAAAACAGAAGAACATCAGAATCTAGAAAAAAAACAGCGCTAACTCTAAAACTAAAATACTAAAACCCAAGTAACAGTTGGTGCTAGCAAGAAGAGTCATATTCAAACTACTTGCGACGATTAAAATTTTAAAATCTGGTTTTCGACTTTTAGAACTTGTTCACACAAATCGCAACGTTTGTCGATAAAGCTTTTATTCAAAAGTCATTTATTAAAACGATTCTTCGGCAAAAGCTCTTAGTAATTGAAAAAATAGAGAAATGTCTGCGTCGACTCAAGAATAGTTTTGCTCCTTTAACGTGTATTGTTGCAAATTGCACTTGTATTTTAGTAATTTAAGATTTATTTATTTTTAAGTAAGGATTTTCTTAAGTAAACTGCCCGCAGAATGCGACCTCAATATTGTACTATTTAATTAGATATTAGATAAATGAAATAATTATTTAAGTAGATTACAAACTATTCATTAATAGTAGTACCTACATGTCAGGTTAAAACATCAGATCTGGGCTTTTTGGTCTGTTTTTTTTTTTTATTAAAACCCGTACTACTATTTCTAGGCTTAGTTTTTGGGGTAAAAATTCAAATTTTCTTTTGACTTTTGATTCGTGTTTCACGTACTTACATGTTACACGGGTCAAAAGTCATACATTCATAAATATAAAATGACTTCGTTAACTTTGTCTACTTATATCGATTTTCAAAGTTCAAAATCACTGTCTTTACACACAATAAGATAAATTGTTTACCACTAAACTCTATTTTCCTAACTACTGCACACTGTAGCACGAGTAAGTTGCAATGTGTCCATTGCTTATATTGCCAATAGCCATTCCACTGACGTTTGGACAGACCACTTCAGACACAGTAACTGTCTGCCGCATCCAACTATATTGAACTAGCTTATTAAAACGTTTATTCTATAATAATATGTATAGACTTTGATTGTTTATATGGAATAAAGCATTTATATAATCGTATATATAGAATTCCCGTGTCACAATGTTAGTTACCGTGCTTCTCCGAAACGGCTGGACCGATTTTTACCAAGTTTTATATGCGTATTCAGTACTTTGGTCTGAGAATTGGCTACTGTCTATTTTTCATCCTTATTTTTTTTCGCGATCGACGGTCGCGGGCAACATCTATTATTTGTATATTAAATGTTTAAAACAAGAGGTCTTAGAGAAAAAATAAGACGGGCAAGAAATGGTGAGAATGAGAAGGGTAAAAACGAAAGGAGGTATATGCCCAGCAGTGGATGATTCAGGACAGATGTAAACAGTTATCTCCAAGAAAGCAAATATGTCAAAAATAATATTGGTTCGGCATTTCTTTTTAAAACGAAACTTGTTTATTTCTATTTACTTTGTATTTACGAGTACGGGTCCTCGCATCAATGTACAAATTAGTACCACAGTTAATATTGATAGTATAGTAACCGAAAATGTAAGCTTTATTTGTACCCATGTTAATTTCCCAAACGTTGTTTATTGAGTGTGAATGTTTTTCCTGTTTAGAAACGTATATTTCGGAGAACGTTTAATATTTGACTTGTTTGCTCAGTGATTTAATGGAAACCCCAAATTCAGGGCAAACGATACAAATGTAGAGTTGTTTATGACATGTTAAGACGAAATCCAAAGGGAAGCATTCAGGATATGCGGTAGTTTGCAGTGGCTCTCCGAAACTAATCCAGTTTGAACAGTTACAGCTAACGGAATCTGTGTATCGAAGTCTATCAGGCTCATCGAATGGTCGTTGCCATGAGAATAGCTCCTCCTACCGACTGCAACGTTGTAAGCCCTAGACATCACATCAATAATTTTGGCTAACTCCAAACTAGTACCCAGTATGTTTCAAAATTGATCCAAAATATGAAGTAGAAACTGTTATTAATAAGCAAGGGTTTTTAAAAGATATGGAGATAGCCATCTACACGCATAGGAAACCCCTCTTTACACATATGAATAACACCCTCGTTTACCTGCAAAACGATATTGAAAATCGGGCAGGCGATCCGTTCTACCTTTTTTTATTATTGGAGCGTTTCACTTGTTCCGCATTGTTGACTCCGCGTTGACTCATTTTTATTTCTTAAAAATATTCAATGACGTATTTATCGAAGTGATTTTTCGTAAAAATTTGCCGACGCTCGTTATAAACACTCGATGGGGTACGAGTTTCCGGAAAGTAACAAAAGAAACTCCTCTGTAATATTTGTTTGTGCCCCTTTGACTCAATCCGTCTTTCGTATGAATGTCGTAGTTAATTTGAATATCGTTAATTTGATTGGGATTGGCGGAGAGGTTCAGGGTGGAACATATGAAAGCAAGGGCCGCGCTTTGTCGGCCTGTATAAAAGAAGCAGGTGCGTAAAGGTAAATTTCTGCCAAACGGGAAAAATTCCTTACAAGAGACGCGAAAGGAAAGGCATTTCTAATAAACACAGGTTTACTTTCCGCCATCTTCTGGCAAAAGTTAAGTGAATTTTTGTAAAATTACTTAGGAAATAGAAAGAACAAGGTTAGACGATTTATTTTCTGTTTTCATCTAAAAGGATTTATTGTTTTGTCGTTTGATATACGAGGTAGACGTATTGAAAGATGTCGGCGTCGCAGCCAGCGATGCGGTAAGTATTCGTATACAAGTAGAGAGGTAGGTGGTAGTAATTGCGACGGTGCAGTCGAGTGCGACATCAGTAATTGCTCGGCAGGGGACAGTGACAGTCGCCTGATGAATGGAGCCAGTGGAAAATTCACTACGCGGAAAAACTCTAGACATTTCTGTAAATTAAAACTGTAGCAGGAGCCTGATCTTGTTATCTACCTAGTTGCCGGTCGTTTGTTTCAGATTCTTTTATTTTTATGACACAGAGCCTTAGACATGGCTGTTTAACAATGCGAAAAAAGATTTGAGATGGATTGTAGAATTTTCTTACATTTTATTTCTACCAACAAAAAGCATTTGGTAGTTTTATCGAACTAATCAACATTGTAATGATCATTACGTTTATTAGTAGTTATGAGAGTCGAATTGCCAATTTAACCAATAATAACATGTCATGAAAATTACGTGCGGCAATTTGCTACAAAGCCGTCATGTACAATTGTTAATGTTTGTCGGTGAGCTTCTATTTTGATACCGTATTTCATATTTTTAATCCCCGACAAAACGGAGCTGTTTTGGAAAGTTGATTGCTCTGTGTCTGTCTGTGGCACTGCAGTGAGTTTGAATGCGGCTTTTTAATTTGACACTTTTTCTTCCGATTGACGGTCTTTCAAAAAAAGGTCAGCTTTCACAAAATATGGGGTATGAAAGTGGTAATAAGATTAATTAACAGTATGATAGCGAGCTTATTTCAATGTATTTATTGTTGTAAAGAAACTATTTCATGTCAAAATCACAAAAAAAATACAATGATAAAGTATAATGAAAATTCTCGAAATGTATTAAACAAATTGGAGATCAGGTGCTTTAAAATAACTACAGAACGGTACGTTACATCAAACCGAGATAATAATTCATAACATGCGTCCTAAACGCTACATGTTAATCCATAGAATTTATGATCCAGAAGTAATTTACAGCATTTCTAATTTTACATGAACTGTGTAGAATAATATATATCTCTTGGGAGCTTGCGAACGTTCGGAGCGTGGGCCAGGTCAGTATTTTAGTTGTGAAACTAGATAATACCCGGCTGTCCGCCTGTTGCCGATACATTAGCGGGCGATACTCCCCGCTCAACCGCGGAAGGTTCATGTGTAATAATTTACAGCGAGATATATATGTGTTGCTTTATGTAATGCTTGTTCTGTTTACTAGAACAATTAGGAAGCTATTGAGGTTTTAAGATGGTTATGTATAGTAACTATTTAAAGTTTGGAAGGTCTGCCAAAATTTGAATTACTGACATGTGGAAGTTGTTTACTCTCAACTGAACTGTGATGAAAACAAGTATTTTAGATCGAAGTTGGTATTTTTTAATAGGTTTATTTTTACTCACAGAACGGAAAAAGATTGCGTGAATCGAAAAAAAACGACTTCAAAATTGTCATTCTGAAAAAGACAATAAAACGTCAATAAACAAATTTGGGGCTTCCAAACATTTGGATATCAAAACTTCTGTGATTTGCTTACGGAATACAAATCATATTGCGTTTTCTCACGGTAGGTCACTTTCCAGTAAACGGAAAATTAAAGGGTTGAGTATTTATAAATATACACTTCCACACAAACACAATATATTCACTTTACATGTAGTCCATCCAACCTATGAATGTTATGAATTTCTTATTTTTATAATTTAGTGTTTATTTTTGAAACATTGCGTTAAGCAGAGCTACAAGACACAAGCTCTGCTTAGTTTGTGGCTCGAAGGAATTGAGTTTAAGTACTCCTATTTAAGAAAGATCATTCTTTTCAAAGAGCTTTCTTAATCATTCTAAGACACTACTGACAAACGGTGAAGGATAACATCGTGAGAAAACCTGGATTCCAAATAATGGAATCTGAAATCGCCAATCCGCAGTGAGCTAGCGTGGTGATTAATGCTCAAACCTTCCCTATACGGGAAGAGGCCTGTGCCCAGCATTGGGACGTATATAGGCTGGTTTATTATTACTCCTGTTTAAGTAAACATTATAATATTTATTATTTTTTTCTGCGGTTTTTAATCAATGGTTTATTTTCATCAGTGACGTGGCTGTCGGGCTTTGCTGAATCTATTAGAAGCATCGCCCAGAGAACATAATTTCGGATTTCAGTTTAAAGCACTTGGAAACTAATGGTATGTCAGTTTATGCTTCAGTTTACTATGATATTTAAAAGTATATAAGCATGTTGTACTTTGCACATGCACAATATTAGTTCTACCCTTACGTTTTTCAGCACAAAAATTCTATAATAACTTTTTTATTTGAACAACGATAGCTACAAACCAGGTCATCTTTAAAGACGCCTTGTTTTTTAGGTTTCCAATATTTGTTTACCTGTATTATTTAAATCAATCAAATTTTCCGTCCCACATTACGAGTACTCGTAGCAGACACTCGTAGTAGACACAAACAAAACTAAAAAACTGCTTAAATCTCTACTTATTTTAGTAGATACTTAATCAATAAGTACCTATACAATAAATACACACATATCCAACATTAACACCCACACATGTACTTACCATGTTACCAATGCAATGACGACGTCAAGCGGCTAGCCCTGGGCCAGGCATAATTAAGTTAGCCACTTCCCCTACTTGACACTCACGACGTCCGTATAGATAAGGGGGCCGCTGTTTTTCTTTCATTCAACGGTATATTGTGTTTGGGTTAAGTGGCGACCTGCATGTTACTACCTACCTAAATGTTATTTTCGTCCTAAAATGGTTTTAAAGGATTTTCGGTTGATATTAATTTTAAAATGAGTTTGTAAATAGATGCCTGCTTGATGTGTGTGTAAAATTTGTGGCCTTTTTTTTTAAAATCTGTATAATATAGTTGTGATATGTAAATAGTAACCTATAGTTTTGCCAAGCTTTCCTAGATTTATCTGGTAGGTATAAAATTTTTTGTCAGCAAACCTGACAAAAAATCTTTATACCTACTTCTTCTTCTATGTGTGCTGTCACACATAGAAGAAGTAGTTAGTATGTAAAATATCCGACTAATATTATGAATCTGGTGTTGGATGCTGGATGTTTAATAACATTTCACACCCAAATGGCTGTAGATATCAATTTTGAATAAAATTTATTTGGTATGGCGTTAGCTGACATCCTGGATAGCCACATAGGCTACTTTATTACTATGCCCCCGTCAGAGGGGGTTTTGTTCTTGCAACTATAACCAACATTTAGGCGTGCGAAGTCGCGGGCAACAGAGAGTAAAATACTTATGTATTAATTCGCCAGTATATCTTTACTGAAATTTTCTTCTAGTTTAGAAAAGTTCTTCTCAGTACCGTTTAATTTTCAACGTTTTATACACTAACCTTTTTAAGGAACTACGCCGAAGGTAATACCTGGAAATGCAATCATCTAGAATTTTCTGTTTTCATTTCTTTTTTGCTTTAACTGTTTGGTTTTTGTTTTTCTATTTGATTTTAATTGCGCTCTACCTATTTATTACGTATCGTAAAAGTGTTTATGAGAAATTGAATGCTTTTTTTTGTTATTTTTTTTGTCCTTAGCAACATTCTACATTTCCATTACTTAATTTATACAGCCGAGCTATTTTCATCTACACAATGAATAAAAGTTAAGTTTTTCCACTTTCTTGTTTATGCTAAATTTATGCATATGTAGTTAACAACTTTCTCCAAAAGTAATAACCGACTCCCAAAAATAAATATCACTCTATACAAATTTTGACCAGCTTACTACAATTTTGAATCCAAAGTGCAATTATGCAAACTGCCTATATCCATGTAAAGAAACGGAACAGTATGGTGAAAAAGAGACCTGATTTGTCCATCTAATTTTGTTAGCCCTTGTCCCATTTTACTTGGGATCGGAGCAACACGTTTTTTTCTTCCATTCTCCCCTATCAGACGTTACAGTACATTGACATTTTTGTATGACTACAAGCAAAACAGCGATATTTAAAATATTTTTTTGAGTCCCATTAAATCTAATGTCACAAAGTATATTAAAATCTATTTCACTCGTTAAAACACAATGTCTGCAATGCGGGAATCTTTCAGCGAAAGTTTAGATAATAATATGCAATAGATAGAAAGTACAATTTCAGATAGTATTGAAGCAATCTGTTTTATTGAGATGCATCATAATAATATTGTATTCTTAGAATATGATATCATTTATGACGAGAGCAATAAAATTATGGTCGTAAAGTTATTTGAATTGTAACTAAAATGTCAATAGTATATATCTCATAGTATTGCGAGTGGCTGAAAACAGATCTCAGTGGTGTGCACTTGAAGAGGCCTATGCCCAGCCGTGGACTGCGATAAGCTGATGATGATGATGATCTCATACATACTATTGACAATACACATATGAAATTTTGTGGAAATATGTATATCAATAGTAATACAATTTTGACTGGCCTGTTGGTCTAGTGGTTAGTGGCCCTGATTGCTGTACCGAAGGTCGTTGGTTCGACTCCCACTTAGGGCAAGTTTTTGTGTGATGAGCACGATCATTTGTTCTGTGTCTGGTTGTAATTTATCCATAATATGTATGTATTTAGAAATATGTTAACTGAAATGTGACAGACTTTGTATATCTAGAACAAGATATACGCCAAACCAACCTCATAATCTAACAAAAAAAGTCTGTAGTAAGACTATACTTATCAGGTCTTTAAATATAATCACACTGAGTATAATGATAATTGCTTAAACTTTGCAGAACCGAAGGAAAAGAGGTTTTATATTCATGAAGGAATAATATGGTAATATTATTCCCATGAGGTGGCTAAAAGCCTAAGTTTCCTAACTAAACTGCGAGCACGATTTAATATACCTATAACGGTAGTGAATTACTACAAAGTGTCATTAATAAACTGTGGTAGTATGGATAGCAAAAAAAAGATATTGGCCTAGCAAAATTTTATTGTTTTATTTTTTTGAAGAGATTCTTAATGTACTTACACTACTTGTTGGAAAATTCAAAAAAAAAAAAATGTTTATTATGTGCGTTAACTATTTTTCGTAACAGTGCAGGGTTTCCTTTGAAACGCATTAACTGTAACTTTTACAGCGAATTTTTACGTACTGCAAATATTTATAAGTACATTTTAAGCATGATCGTTCTAAAAAGTGAAAACGCTCTTTGAATTCTATCTTCATATTTTTTAGAAAATATTCAAACATATTCAAACTTTTTGCCTGACCGTACATATTCCGTGCCCATATATCATAACATGCACACTGCAAACATTCTGAGGCCGGCGCATTGAATGCCAATGATTTATCGTACAGCCGACAATTAATTCAAAAATTCACACGTTTTGAATTTTATTATGATGATAAATCTAACTGGGAATCGTATTCGTTGCCTTAACGGGCCACACGATCAAAGATATTTGACTTATTATTCAGTTTTTAGTTTGATTTCTGCATCTCAAGAATGAAATGGTTGGCATTCTTCGGCCATCTTTCAGCAGCGGACGGTAATAGGGATATGATGATGATGAAGCATAATAATTAAAAAATATTGCGTACGTATTTTTGCATTTTTCTGAACAATAAAAAATATCAAAGATAAGCTAATTTAAAGTTTGTGAGGAACACAACAGGAGGGAGCTTGTGACGTAACGCCTTCGCAAAATATATACGGAAAAGTGATTTCACGCGTAAACAAAATAATATTTACGTGTTTTATGACTTTTTATATCTATAAATAGTAGTCGTGTAGAAAAATCTCCACCGGCTTCACAATAAGATTTCAAAGGGCTTCAAACAGTCCCAGCAAACACCTAACATTATAGACAAACATCCCGAAATAGCGACGTAAACTTGAAATCGATTTGTCTGTTCCTGTATTCTAAATATAGTTAAGACGGCTTTAGCTCCGGTTGCATTTTAGATAATATTAGCTTTGGCTCTATTCAGCTGTTAGTACTGAGTTACGATACCTGTGGGAGCGTTCAATATGCAAGGATTTGTGTCGAAAAGTGGGCGGTAAAGAGAAAATTTGATCTGGTAATTGTAATTTTGTTTGGTTTTTAAACGATTGTCCAATAAATGAGTATTCTTTTCAGGCTGTAAAGATTCTTAAGGACATTTTAACTCATAATATCAAAATGGATTTTGATATAGGTGGTATCTTTATTTTCTGCTAGTCTTTTTGCGATGAGTATAGCTGCCGTATGAAATTATCTTATCATACCTGATGGAGACAGATGACCAAGTTTCCAATATAGTTTTTTTTAATCCAATCCATTAATTTCTGTGATTTATTTCAAAGTACTTTCTAAGTATACCTAAAGTCAAGGGGTTACCTAAAGAATGGTTTAAAAATATCTGTCTATACAACCTTTGTGTCAGCTTCTGCCTAAGGCAATCTTTCTCAGTACAAAGCTTCGAAAATTTCTTTTGAACGTATTCGTCTTACGATACCATAAAAGGATCTAGTATTCACATGTATCAAGTATGTACCTAAACAATAAAAATTACGTCTAACGAGGTATACTTATATTAAATCTCTTTGTTGCTGACAACAAAAAAGTTTTAGGTCTTCTTCGTCAATTCTTTACGAAATGAGAATAGAATTAAATAATGAGTATTCTGAGGTACCTACATACAAGTAGAATTAGTGTCGGTATTAGCGAAATGGCAATAGCAATGTGATTGCAAAAATTTTGAGGGAATCGTTGATAATGTGTCTCTTACTCTCTGTGTGAATATAAATTTGACAGCAATGCTGCAAAATTATCGCAGCCTTGTTGCTTTCCCGAGATACATAATACCACAGGTTCCTTTCGTATTACATTTGAAAGTACACGTCGACATTTTGTTTGTCGTATTTGTCTTAGTAATACAACGGAAACTTTGAGGTACGTCATTGGTTTCCGAAGCCATTAAGCTTATAGATATCGCTGACAAACTATCGTTGAACAATAAAGAGCTAATGTGGGCGTGGGTTGTGATACAGGGGACACAGGTTTTGTATTTTATTAGTCATCAATATTTTCTTTCGTTGAGGATGTTGGGTGAACTTTTATTTCATTTGATATTTGTTATACTGTAAATTGGATTGGTTTATGGTTTTATTAGAAAAAAAAGACGGCAAATATTGAATCGTCAATTATCAGTATAAGCAGAAAGACGTAAGCAGTTAATTGCTACTAAGCATGTTGCTGTCTCAAATAAAATGTTTGTGTCACAATGTTCGTTCCCGCACTCCTCCAAAACGGCTTGACCAATTTTCTTGAAAATTTGTAAGAATTTTGAGTAGGTATGAGAATCGGTCAACATCTACTTTTTATCCCCAAATTCTTTTTTCGGACAAACAATTTTTTTCGCAGAAGTATTACTAATGCGTACAAAATTGCAGGCATCAGCTAGTAAACATATAAGGATGTTTAAAGGTTTCGTTGCGTTTAAGTTTGTGAAAGTTATTTTAGAATACAATTCCTTACAGAGAAGGATTGTTAACGTTCACTATATATTTATCAATGCCAAAGCACGGCGCAGTTCAGGCATCGCTGAACTCACAAAAACGACTTAAAAATCAATATTTAGCTTTAGCATAGCACTCGATAAATCTCCTAGTCTGTATATACGAGTTATTAGATCAGAAAACATGTTTGTTAAGCGAATAGTCTTTATTAAATCGGTCTTTAGGAAGCCGTAGAGGCGACAGTAAGACATATTTTTTTATTGCGGCTACCGCATTGTAGAGATACAAGGATCTTTTGGCTTGTAGATGACATTAATATGAGGCCGCTGGTGCTGTCCATATTCACAACAAGAATCAACTTAACTGGCTGTCAAAAGTGATGGTTTTTGGTAAATGACGATATTAGATCCGATTCCGGCCCCATAACAAAAGAGTTTTGAATCATTATAATTAAATAAAATACGTTAGGTTTAGGTCTTGCCGTGATTGCACCGCTTTTGTTTTATAACAAGGCTTTTGTTTTACTTATACATACGTACATTTAGAATATTTCGAGGGCAGCAGTTTAGCTTTAAAAGCGACATAGACAGAAAAACAGAACTTCTTTACCATGAACGTACGCATAGGAGTACAATGGTAGTATATCTCAAACAACCATAAATAATCTTTACAAATAGCTGTCACATAAGCTATACTATAACACAAATTGAATGGCAACTTCGAAAATAAAATAGAACCACCATCAGGGGAGACATATACATCTCTAAAAAATCGCGTTTCTTTGTATTTTCTTATTAAAGATGTCTTTAGACTCTGGCCCAAGCGTGGAACAAATCCTCGGGGGATACCGCAGTTTATCTCCCGGCAACAAAAGGGAAACTTTTAAACGGAATCGCTACATATATGTCAGTATATTTTACCATCTTTTATTTATAGGGATACTCTTTTAAAATTAATAGTTTCTGTGCTGCGACCGTTGATGTAGGACGTCCGGACGTACAGGGTGGATTGAATCTGAAATGTCGCGGAGTTACGTGCTTTGTGTATTAAGGTTTATCTTTTGCATGTGTTTTTTAGATTCATGGTCTGGGTAATAATTTTCTTCTTGGTCGCTACACTCTTGACAGAATAGTCGTGGTCGTCATAATAGCTGACATATACACAGATGTAGTATGTATGTAATCGTTATTAGAAAACCAATTTCATCTAATACATGGATTTGATAATACAAATATATTGATTAGGTCCTTGATAGTAACACTATAAACGCAAAAGTCGAGACTTTTGCAGTCTGTCCATGTATTCCATTTTCTCGGACATTGGCGATTTAGACAAAAGTAAGCATGATAAAAACTTAAGCTCTAGGACAGTACAAAGCTACTCTTTCTACTCAAACCCGCGGGCAAAAGCAAGTCTTCTATAAATTCGTATCTCTATAAAGCTGACCTCTGTTGACCCCGATCCATGTTGTATTTCCCTAGCAGTCAACCTGTTACTATTGCTGTTATCTGTCACAACATCCACTCAAAGGGACTGATGTTGTTACAATCCACGAGGCTATGCCAGAACAACGGATTGTATTGTTGAAGCAACTATGCTTATATCTTATATGAAGTAAAGGTAGTTTAATAGTTTACCATTTGAAAATAATTCCCAAATTAAATTCACAGATAATGACATTACGCTGCCTAAAATAAGCTCAATAATAAAAAAAGATAGTGCTGTCTTTGCTTGTCTGAAATTTTAAAGACTATTTAAAAACTACGCTCTATCATTCAAGATTAAGGAAGAATTGCGTTTGAATTCTCGATTCTCCCAAAATAATAAACCGACACCAATATGCTTTCTGTAGACAATATGAGTTTATCGAACTATCCCTCGGGAACTCTATCCCTCGGGGACTCTATCCCGGCTATCCCTCGGGAATTCTATCCCGGCTATCCCTCGGGAACTCTATCCCAGCTATCCCTCGGGAACTCTATCCCGGCTATCCCTCGGGAACTCTATCCCGGCTATCCCTCGGGAACTCTATCCCGGCTATCCCTCGGGAACTCTATCCCAGCTATCCTTCGGGAACTCTATCCCGGCTATCCCTCAGGAACTCTATCCCGGCAATCCCTCAGGAACTCTATCCCAGCTAACCCTCGGGAACTCTATCCCGGCAATCCCACGAGAATTCTATCCCGGTTCTCCCTCGGGAACTATATCCCGGCTCTCCCTCGGGAACTCTATCCCGGCTATCCCTCGGGGACTCTATCCCAGTTATCCCTCGGGAACTCTATCCCAGCTATCCCTCGGGAACTCTATCCCAGCTATCCCTCGGGAACTCTATCCCAGCTATCCCTCAGGAACTCTATCGCAGCTATCCCTCAGGAACTCTATCCCGGCTGTCCTTCAGGAACTCTATCCCGGCTATCCCTCGGGAACTCTATCGCAGCTATCCCTCAGGAACTCTATCCCGGCTATCCCTCAGGAACTCTATCCCGGCTGTCCTTCAAGAACTCTATCCCGGCTATCCCTCGGGAACTTTATCCCAGCTATCCCTCAGGAACTCTATCCCGGCTTTCCCTAAGGAACTTTATCCCGGCTTTCCCTAAGGAACTTTATCCCGGCTCTCCCTCGGAAACTCTATCCCGGCTCTCCCTCGGGAACTCTATCCCGGCTATCCCTAAGGAACTCTATCCCAGCTCTCCTTCGGGAACTCTATCCCAGCTATCTCTAGGAACTTCATTATTTCTGGACTGGTTACAGAAAATCCAGAGCCACCAAGGACAATGACTTCAGGATAATATTTGCCCATAATAGTGCAACTGTGAAGAACATTGTATTGTTCCTATTTGACTTGTATCGACGATAGGTATCGACATTCCTGTCTTTGACCACAAATAAATACGATTCGGGAATAGAATGCTTAATAAATGTGACATTCCAACCGTTTCCGGGAATCTGTTTTGGAACTCGTAATGAATTGAAACATATAGATATAAATATCTAATATTACGATATAGTTACTGTGAGGTTAATTGTTCACGAGGCAATATAGCATCCGATACTCGAAGCTTGAATCTCTTAGGCATCACCACACAACTTACAAAAGTCATGATCATCATCATCAGCTCGTTGCAAACCACCGCTGGACATAGACCTTTACTAAGGTACGCCACAGAGCCCGGTCTGCTTATAAAAGTATCTCGATCGAAATTAAACAAAAGGACGAAACAATTATACCATTAATTAAAAGTCAGCTAAACATTTATCGCCTTCAAGTAATCCGTGACAATCAAAATTTTGTTTAAAAACGCTTCCCCATTAGTTTAATTTTCATCATACCGAAGAACCGCCTCACAAAAGTTCGACAAAACTGATAATAAAAATCGATATTGTTCAATGTTTTTGTATTGATCGATCGAGTACTCGGTGTGACAATTTTACATGCGGGATGATAGAGCGGTCAGTACATAACTAGATAGCAGTGATAATGGACGTGCAGGCGCGGCTGCTTTGGTTTTTTGCATTCAATCATGCGCTGGTAAGAATTAACACATTTTTTTATTTAAATTTTCACTACTGTTACGAGAAAAGGTGATGCTATTTTGTTCAGTTTATTGTATAAATTTAATTGATGATTTTAGTTTCGTCAACTTATTATTTTGGTTTAGTTTTTTTGTTTTTTTTTTTTTTGTCAATTGTAAAAGGAAAGTTTTGTATACAAAAGTTAGGTATAAAACTATCAGATTCAATATAGATTGGGCCAACGGTATCAAGATTATAGTTTGGTGTATCGAATTGTCAGTAATGGAAAATTAATTATAGGTAACTTCGACCGCACGAAAAATTCAAGCATTAGTTACAAAAACGAACTTATTATGTTGGAATAAGATCTCTTTTATTGACAATGTTCATCACTGTTTTGCGGTCAAATGGCCATGTGTATTGGAAAGTATGTGATGTGAACAATAACATGTGGCATGCTATCTCTAGCACGTAAACAATATATGTATGACTATGTCAGAGTCATTGTAGGTGATATAACATTACACTGTTTTTAAAACATTACTACAATGGTATCCCTATTTTCCAGATGTTTTATATCATTCTATTCACATGCATAAAGGATACCTAGATTAAGAACAAACACTTGTGGGTGATTGTTCTTAATCTTGTGGTGGATGAACGTACAGTCACGAGCAAAAACATGCATTCACAACTAGTAAGTTGCAGTTTCTTTTGCAAAATGTCTGAAGCTGTTATGGAATATTCCTGATATTGCTAAACATTGTTTAATTTGAAAAAATATTTGCACGATTTCTTAAATCATTTCACTAGGACTTTAACTTCAATTGTTTGGTCGTGTATACATCTATTTGCTCGTGATTGTACACCTATCGGAATCAAAAAGGCCAATATAGTCGAACAAAATGGTTTTTAAAATTCTGTTTGTATTTACTTCTTCGGATTTGGATGATTTGAGGCGAAGAAGTATGCGAGGTTTCATGAGATTTCATATTATACCGATCGATTCGTTTGACTTGTTCAACACGTTCAGCTTGTTTAAGTGTACATTCACCATAAATGTTTTTTTCTGTCACGGATTGAAATTGCGGCCCGTTTTGTAGTCATAAATTTCAAATACAATCTTTTTCAATGGCAATCATTTATTGATTTTTTCAGTACTTAAATTGAAGTGCATTAAAATTTGATTTTGGTGCAAATTAAAAAAAATATTGCTTAATTGTTTAAATAGAATACAACGTCATATAAAACTCTTGACAGATCTTCCGGCGGTGGCTAATTTGGTAACAATATACATAGGCGTAGATGATTTTTACTTTCCTCAAAATAAGTTTGCACATACACACATTATCAACATTATCAACATTATTGCATGAATTATTGCTGGATATTTTAGCTGTATTCTATCTCACTATTTAAATTTATTTATCGCTATAAATAATGATTCATATAATATAATAATTCTTGCCATTTTCTGAGTAATAGCTACGCTCTTGACTAGTCCCATAAAGGGTACTGACTCCATAAAGGAAGGATTATCGTGTGTGATGGCTTCCTATTCCAGGAGGTATTTTAATACACTTAAATTGCCCATTTTTCAGCATTATGCTATTATAAGTATATAATAAATTATGGATATGTGGTTCATTAAATAAAAATTCATAAAAAAAAAACAATCAAAATTTTATCAGTAAAATACTTTACAAAGGCTGAATTGTCTTGTCTGTTCAGCAGTTGATTTGTGTGTTTTTTCCAGTTATTTAGCTATTAAAAAGGATATGCCCCTAAAACAAGCTAAAGAAGGAAGGAGTTCGATTCAGAATGCCATTTGATAATTATGACTGGACGTAATTTTGATCATTTTCTCTTTGGGTGAATAACTGATGTATTATCCATATAAACCTTTCTCTTGAAACATTCTATTAAAAAAAACCGCATCAAATCGATTGTATAGTTTTTAAGAGCTAAGCATAAATAGGTACAGGCAGACTGATAGCGGGAAACAACTTTATATTTAGTAATTGGTTTCAAACGTAGATTCATTGTAAGGATTTGCATTTGAATACATGTTTTTATTTAGCAATCTTGCAGACAACATTGATGTTAAACTGTACTTAAAAAAATACGTAAATGTAAACAATTACTTATACATATAACATCCGAATTTCTTTGTTTGTTGTGACCAATATGCAAACACAACACTATTATTATTCACTGTTGATATTGTCTAGTTAGTGCATAATAATGCCTATTACGCAGATTTGCGCCTCAATGGGCTCTATTCAATTGAAACTCAAATCCTTAATGAATGCAGAAGCGTAACGATGTAACTATACGGATGTTAGTATTATAACTATTCATTATGTAACTATAATTGATCACTTAATATAAATTGTTACATTTTTTTAATTCTAAGGTGAAGTTATCAGCCACTAAAAAGTGTTATTCAATTAAAAAGTAAGAAAATTCTACCTTAAATTTGGAAAAAGTTTCAAAATTAAAATCATAGGCTGTGAATTCATTTTCATACAAGTAAGATCCACTGGCCGTTATTATATATACAAGGATATTTTGGTACTTAGCCGAAATCGAAACTAAGACTATCATATATGAAAAACAATAAAATTTGATAAATGATTGTGTTCATTCTTGTTGCGCATCTGCAAACCAACGCCCTCATGTTAGTGACATCGACGTGCCAACAGACCCTTGCAGCACTAAAATATACAATAGATGTTAATGAGGAAAAATTCCTAATGTTATCAAGAGAATAATTTTCCTAACATTGCGTATCATAATACAGACCACTGGTGGTCTATTAACGTTTTGTTAGCCAGTAAACAAAAACTTTTCGGACTTAATAATTTTTGAAAAGACAAAAGGAAGGGTAGTACAAAAGATGTAAGATTATGCTGCAGAGAGTTCCTTAAAGTTATTTATAAAATAAACTGACAACAATAATAATAACATTTTGGGCATCTGTCAAGATTTATGTTTCGCTTTCATTGTTTGAACGAATTTGGGGTCTAAGTGATTGTCTCATCGAATTCATAATAATTTGATTGTAATTGTCACTCAGATGTTTGTTTCATTGTACAATTTTAATGTTAGTTGTAAAACGTAAAAGTACATGAAATGATCGTTCATACATAGTTTTATTTTCACCACCCACTTTACACCAAAAAAAAAACTGCACAACTACAACTTTCAGACATGAAAAAACTTTTTCATGTTCTTCCTTATTTTTTAAGAATAACAAAGTAATTTAATTCAACTGTTGAATCAGCGAAAAATTCACGTTCATGTCGTTTTCTCGTGAAACTAACGTTTTCTTATTGTATTTTTTTGTAATCAAAGAAAAACAAACAATATTTTTTGTAACTCACTACCAGCAAGTCTTAGTACCCACCAGTCAACCATCTCATTACTTAATGAAAATTGACAACACAACAAAATCACAATTAGAACACTCTACATTTTAACCAACCCAAAATACCCCATTCATTTCTAATATCAGTTAAGAAAATAATAAATAAGTTGATGAGGAATGAATGGAATATTTTATGATTCATTGGCTTTTTAGACCCCTTGTCTTTTCTGCTTGATTTGTAAGTTGAAATGTGTCAACAGGTCGACTGCACAGGCCAGTTGTCCTTTAAGCTGAATGATGGCAAAGAAATACCTGCGGTCGCTCTCGGGACCAGTCTTGGACATTTAGCCGATGTAAGTGGAATTGTTTTTTGTTTTTTATGTTTCCTTTTTTGTTCTAAAATGGTTTATAGGCTTGGAAAAAGTTAGGTTAATATTTTTGTACTTAGGAGTTTTCAGGTTTAGTTTTTTGTTTGGTCATTTTGATAAATTATTTTAGTCTTATTGAATTTGGATCTACGTATTTAAGAAATAGATAAGAGAAAGATTGATATAGAATGGTCTGTCAAGTCTGTAAATTGATTCGATTCACCAAGTAGTTATATTTTAACCATGCTAAATTAGGTTTTTCTTGCTTTTCTTGAGGAACTTCTCTACATTAAAGAATTAATATTATAGTTTAAAAAGTTAAATAGTACCTAAGTACGTGACTAAAAGCACGTGTCCCAAAACTAATCCAAATAAAGCAAGACAATCTTAACAAATGTGAAACACTGAGGGATCCTACCACAGTCTCTTAAAGTAAGAACATTGCAGTCAAAGAAGCGAGATATCGCTCTACGCTGTGTATTGCTCCGTCTCGCTTCCACAAGTCCAGTAATCTTTATATGGTCATGGTAGGAGTCTTGCATAGGGGCATAGAGACATTAAGAGCAGGGTCTAGAGCACTTTAAACAGGATTTGAACAGCAGATTAAGATGGCTGCATCTATCTACAAAAGCCTTCAGTCAAATGCAGGCGGAAAATGTAGGTACATAATGTGTAGTAATTTGTTAGGGAGAGTTGTGTATTGAAATAGGGTTATGTTAGTACGAGGCTGGTGTGATCTGCGTTAGCATGCATATAAAAATATGGCGAGGTTAGAAATATTTTAGAGGCAAGCAAGTAAGCGTAAAGCCCTGAATAACGCATTGTTTTTTTTATTATTGAGTAACAAATAAAAAAAATCCTAAGCAAGAGAAATGACTAAGTACTTTAAGTTTTTATTTTGAAAATATCCAACTATTTAAACTTAGCTTGTTGCGTTCCGCAGCTGTATGATAGACATAGGGCAATTACATTTGAAAGGGATCCCAAGTTGCCCTATTGTTTATTTCTAGTACTTATCGAAAAATAATTTAAAACATGAGTAAATTATAGGCTATCCATTTTTTTTCCTAGCCTATTGTACCCACTGCTGAGCAAAGGCCTTCCCTAAGTTACACAGAGTTAATAGATGCAGAGTGCACATGACGTAAAAAAAACACAGCAGACTATTTCTATAACCCAACATACCACGACGGCCACGACTATTTTCCAACTATCCATTGTACTACCAATCACTTCATAACTCCCTCACTAACAACTCTTTTATGTAAAGGGCACAAGAATCCTGCCAGTGAACTCTTCGCTGGCGAAGGCAGTAAATTGGGCGCTGGAGGCCGGCTACCGGCACATCGACACCGCCTCACTCTACCGCGTAGAAGACGAGGTAGGCCTCGGCGTGCGAGCGTTCCTACAAGGCAGTAATTGTACGAGAAATGATATTTTTATTACTACGAAGGTGAGAGGTTGCTGCTGTATTTTTATTATTATTAAAATGAAAAAAAAAAATGGATTTGGGAGTTAAAGTTGCAATTGGGATGATGCCAACTATTTTTAATGTCCGTCATATAGTTTAATAAAAAAAATATTAGATACGTATATTTGGGTCCGCAAACAAACATTTACCAAAGTGCAATCGATTGAAAGTTCGCGTGACGCCATACTTTTCCGTACAAATGTTGCATCACAAGCTTACCTTTGACATTTTTATTATTCAAATAAAGGAAAAGGAAACGTTTTTTAATAATTTTTAATTATTTATTTGACACACTAATTAGATTTTTACTTTTCGCACCCTGTCATCATTCCTATAAAAATAACGTTATTTTAGGCCGTATTTCTTTTTAGTAAGTGTTTGAGACATTGTAATTTGAACAGATACTCAGTTTGCTGTAACATAATCGAAAAATAAAATAAACATTAAGTAAAAATAAAATCAGTTGAACATCCTATTGAAAATTCCTTTACCAACATTATACATGCGAGAGATTTCTCATACCATACATTATTTCTTCAGTAGTGAAAGGACGCGAGACGTATATGTCACCACGAAAATGAGTTTGGAGTACATTATTAATGGTACCAACGTGGCGCGGAATGAATAAACTGGGAGCTATAATAGTTTGGCTTTTGTTAGTGATTTCCAAAACGGAATGCATTAGCACGAGTCCATTTAAGAGCTTCGTACGTGAACTGAAGAACAAGTTATGACAAGTCTTATTTACGATCGAAAAGTTCGCGCGAGATTTACACCAAGATGTCTCCATGTGGGTTCACGCATTTGAACTTGGCACCAAATAAATCTACGTTAAAATTTAACACGTTACTATTAATGTTAACGCAAATGATAATGTAATAACTATGTACCTGTTCTTCGTAAAACAATCTTGTTTATTATTTTGCTATTCAACAAAATGTTTATTGTTAGGTCCAAGTTACACCAACGGTAACTTCCATGAACTTTATTTCGTCCTTCATAACTCGCAACTATAAAACAAACCTACTCCAATAACAGTATTTGCACAGTTTAACCAAAGTCTACGAAATCGTTAGACATAAATTTAATTTGTTATTTGACGGCAAACGGGACTTATTCCCAATATAATTCGTAATTTCTTTTCTCCCGACGTTTCGATCGAGTTGCACCGACTGTGAAATTTCGAATTATATCACGAATAAGTTCCGATTGTCGTCTAAAATATGTGTACAAGTCGCGAAAGTTTAAAAACATTAATTTGTTTTGTTGTTAGTTGTGGAACGACGCCCACGAGCGGGCTCAAGTGCTGCCAGCCCTCAAGAAATCGCTCGAGGACCTGCAAATGAACTACGTGGACTTATACTTGGTCCACTATCCGATGGCATACAAGGTGAGCGTGTTCACATAACTGGAAAACTAATTTAATGTTTGCACAGCTCCGCTACGTAAACAATCCCTTGGAACGCGTTAAACTTTACAAGACTCCATTTGAGTACGTACAGTCGTTCAACACACATTCCTCGGGTGTATAGTTATACAAAATCATTTTAATAATAATGTCTGCTTTAGTTGGATACATGAGATTCGTGTACGAAACATTTAAATTTCTATGAGACTGAGATGTAATTTGTTTCGTACATGTGGAAGTTTTTGCTTTAAGGTTTGAAGTTTAATAACCTCTACGAATACATACATAATTTTAAATAATCGATTTATAATTTAGTTCAACGATGAAGTATGACGTCATTATTAAAAAAAATGCTAATTTAAATAAAATTGACTAAATAATCATCATGGCTTGTCCTGCGGCAGGAGCGCGGGGCGCATACCGCGACACGCAAGTATTAATGACATTATTCGTCGTGCTCTTGCCACTGCTGGTGTACCTGATGTTCTAGAACCGAACGGTTTGGTGCGCAGCGATGGTAAGAGACCTGACGGGATGTCTTTACTTCCCTGGAAATTGGGCCGACCTTTGGTGTGGGACGCAACGTGCGTCGACACCCTTGCGCCGTCCCATGTTCTAAGTTCGGCGGTCGCGCCCGGCGCTGCTGCTGGAGCTGCGGAAACCCTAAAGCGACGAAAATATAATAACCTTACGGGCAATTATATTTTTGAGCCCTTTGGGGTTGAAACGCTAGGGCCATGGGGTCCGGGTGCACGAGCTCTGTATAAGGAACTCGCTAAGCGCTTGGTCGACTCCACCCGTGATCAGAGGGCTGGACTGTATTTCGCGCAAAGAATTGGTATTGCCATTCAGCGTGGTAATGCGGCCAGTCTCCTGGGCACGTTTCCCGCCATAGACGGAGATGAGGATATTTTTTTCGACGCTTTGTAAATATGTATTTTTTTTTTTTAGTTACATAAGTTTAGTCATAAGTGTAGATATTTCTTGTTTTAGTATTGTTTCTGTAAATAAAAATTATGGTAACTAAATAATTTTATGAAAAAGGAAAAACTAAATTCGACCCGATGTTTATGTTTAGGCTGCGTTATTGTGCTAAGTAAAAACCTTGACGCAAAAAACTTAATACAATTCAAAAATCAGAAATGTCTCTGTGTTTCAAATAAATCTTACTTGTTTTTAAAAGCAAATAATTTTCATCAACATTGCCCTTTGTCTAGACATTTCTATTAAATATAGATGAAAAAGAAACAAATTCTTAGATTCGTTTCAGCCATGTTTTTATTTGAAAACCACATGACAGACAGACTAGAACAAATTAAATAATTTTAAAAGAACAATATTTCGTTGTAGTTTTACATTGATTTTCTTATGACGGAGTTTACTTAAATTGCTAGTAAAATATTTGTCGCTGACTGAAATAAAGGGAAAAGAAGTTCAAAATGCAGACAGAATAAAAAATGCTTGCATTTTATATTAAACTTTGCTTAGCTAAGATTATTTTGTGTAATAGGGCTGAGCAAGTTTTTTCAATATCCGCCAAGAGGATTAATGAACTGGATAAAGATAAGTATTGGATATGTATTTGCAAATTGTATAAATTTATCAACATACTGTGAATTTCGAGAGCTGTACCTAAACTTGAAAATATTTTTTTTTTTTTCAATTTTTATTATTCTGGTGAAAGTAGAATAATAATGATAGTCGTGAATATGTCTTATTATCAAACTAATAACCCAAATAAATGTATAATTTAGACAACTTCCTTTGTGGTAAAAAGCAGTCTTTTTAATGAGTGTTATAGTTGTGATGACTTAGGGAGCTTACCACGTTTTTAAAGAAGCATTTATGCCGTTGTGGAAAAGAGACGTCGCTATAACCAATGTAGAGCGGCATCTCACTTCATCCTTTAAGGTATCACTCTTGATTTAAGATGCAGGAGTAAGGGTGGTGTAAACTATATGTAATAGAACCTCAGTATCAGAAATTCATTGGCTAAGTGATTGGTCGTCTGTTTGAAATATACACGTAGCACTAGTATTCAAATCATGCACGGTGCTATAGATTCTGAACGTGCTACGATTTTAGAAACGTAGTTATAAATGTCGTAGCAAAAGAAAAATGATAGGGAAATGCTACGAAAAATTGGTAGGACAATGCTACGAAAAATAATTAAAATAATTTATGAATTGTTGTAGATTTGACCTTAACCTTAATAATTTTCTTAATACAAAATTTTTGTTTCAATATTTTTCCAATTTCTCCCTGTTAAAGTCAGACTTGTCAGTCAAACAAAGAAAATAATACGAGACGTTTAACTTATTGTTCCGAGTAACTTTATCGTATCGTTTTTCTATACAATAATATTATTTATTTATTTCAATACAAGCCTTGGAATAATGTTTTTTTGGGGTTAAGTACATAATTTTAAAACAGTATTTAAAATTAAACCAGACGTAGACAAAACACATTGTGTTTGTATAATTATGTTTTGGGTCATCATGAAATAATGTCCGGACCGATTTTAGCGGCTAGTGTTACGACGTATACGTATTTAGTGCACAAGCGTTTGCGCAAACATAGATGCACTCTCTGTTCCTTTTCTCATAGCCCGATAGGACGGCATCCGGAGAGATATCAGGCACAGGACCTACATGTTTACGGTTTTTCTAAATCACGGCAGCTGATATGTATTTCTAAAACATTCGAAAAGTTGGTGCGCGTCATGACTTGGCACTCCAGCAGTCTTACCACGTTATCACCACCTCAGAAATGTAGCCTTGTGTGGTCATCGTGAATTGTAGCCTTAAATATACACACATTCCATAGCGCTTGACCCAAACGCAATACAATGAGTAAATGAAGGGGAATCATTGTGACACACAAATACATACATTTTCATTTTACACGAAAATGAAACAAGCTTTTAACACATATCGCGTTGTCAGCTCATTACCAAAGTAATTAGGTAATATCTATGGTTTATATAGTTTGCTACTTTAGTCGATTCGGAACGTTATTGCTATTTGATAGCAATGAAAGCTAAGCGCTATTACAGGCCTTGTTTACGCGTATCAAATGATTTAGTTGGTAAGCAAAGTTTGACTCATCTCGTAGTTGAAATGGAGAGTGGGCGATGCGTGGAACTTGTGTTTTTGGGTTCTGACTAAAATGGCTTTAACGAGGTATAGTCTACGTTGACTGTTGAGATGGTTGGACAGCGACGGACCTTTTTGAAGAAGTGTTTGTAAAACCGGCGTAGGCATTCGATATAATATATTATATGAACAATGACGAAGTATTATATAGACGCACGCGTCGTATCCACGCTTATGCAAAATAATGACTCGCCTTAAGTGTGTTTCAATTTGCGAATATGCATAGACTTTTAGAAATAGATCCAGTTTAGGGGGGAGGGGGGGTTCCGTAAGACAAGCACGCGTCACAGACCCGTCGTCCCCATACAAAACGTATAGAAGCGTTCAGACCTAAAGCTAAAATGACAGGGCGAGGACGAGACGCGGACAGTTACAATTTCCCCGTTTACCTCTTTTCTGTTTTTCCACCTTATCATTAAACAGAGACCCTTAATATGCACTTCTTAACCGCACTACAACAAACACGACGGTAACAAAATGTTTACACGATCAGATAACGGAGACAGTTGTTGACTACAGCTTAATGGGGTGGCCTGACAATGAAAGTACTGCGCTCTGAATACATTACACGGGTCAACGTTGCGCCGGCTGGTGACGAGTTTAACCCCTGAATTCTAAACGATACTTAAGTTTGAGGTGTCCTTAAATGTCGCATCTGTCGCGCCTATCTTTTGGAGAGAAAGAGAGACTTAACGAGAATTTAAGTGTTTTTTTTTATTCTAATACCTTGTATCAAAAAGTGTCGTGGTGTCCTTGCGGTTATGTGTGGATTTGTATGCACGAGGTGCACGTTCAATCCCCAGCACAAGCTAGTACCAATGTGACTTTTCCAAAATTAAGTATTACCTATGTACTTTCTAAAATATTCTAAGTCACTACTGACAAACAGCGAAGGAAAGCTTGGTGAGGAAAACTGGGTTTCAAATGTTTCTGATATCGCCAATCCGCAGTAAGCTAGCGTGGTGATCAATGCTCAAAACCTTCCCCATATGGGATCAGTCCTGTGCCCAGCAGTGGGACGTATATATAGGCTAGTATCAAAAAGCTTAGCAAGAAAGATATTATAAGCGATGTAGGTAAATCTACAACATATCTCACCTACTTCTTCATTCTTTTCTCATTAACGTTAGTAAATATTGTTACTAAGGTTGTTGTCGTTATCACATTTCGGATTCGGATAAGAATATAATATACAGGGTGACTGGAAATTAGTGGCGGAGCCGTTAAGGGGAGGTAGTCTAGGGTTATTCCGACAGATATCACTATGAGACCTACCGTCCTTACTTAACCCTTTCCAAGATATTCCTACTTAAAGAGTGTAACCCAAAAATTCGTCGAAAAAATTTTCAAATAGTAATAAATCCTAAAAAAAGTGATTTTGGCCTACTTTTTTTTGTTTTGCAACAAAGATATTCTAAATAAGTAATATTAATTGTAAAATTTCCGCAACTGTCATTGTTTTATGCAAAAACTGCTAAACAAAAACGAAAAATGTAAGAAAATTCTTTGATGGCTGATAAAACATCAATTTTCTTTAAAAAGTCACCCTTTATTATTACGTACAAAATAATTAAAAAACTTCTACGTTTTGTTCCCTTTTAAATGAGATATTAAAGTCCAAAATCGGTTGAGGAACAATGAAGATAAGACTAATAATAAAAATGAAAGAAAAAACCAAACTACTGAAGAATAAAACTTTATTGAAAAAAAAAACTGTTTAGAGTTCATTTTCGAAGTGTCCACCATTATTTCTAATACAAGCTCGTGCTCTTCTTACGACACCCGTTTTTACAACCCTTGAGTCTGTAAGCCCCCTTTGTATTTCCTGCGCTGCGTGGATTATCCTGTTGCGCAAATCTTCAACGTTTGGTACAGGGACGTCAGTGGCATAAACTAAAGTTTTCATTCGACCCCACACGAAGAAGTCCATGGGTGTGAGGTCGGGGCTACGTGCCGGCCATGGTATTGGACCACCTCTACCTATCCATCGGTCAGGGAAGTTTTGGTCTAGCCAACTTCTCACAGCTAGCCAAAAATGCGCCGGACAGCCATCATGCATGAATATCATGTTTCGCCTCGTTTCTAGCGGCACATCTTCCATTAATTCAAAAAATACATTCCTCAGTAAATTTTCATATTCAACCCCATCGAGGTTTTGTGGTAGAAAATGTGGTCCAATCAAGCGGTTATTAATTATACCCATCCACACATTTAAATTAAACCTTCTCTGTGAACCTTTTTGTCTTTTTAGGTGTGGATTACCCATGGCTCGTTCACTCCAGTAATGAGCATTATGATAATTTGTTTTTTTCCATTGACCATATCTTCATTGTTTCTCAACCGATTTTGGACTTTAATATCTAGTTTGAAAGGGAACAAAATGTAGAAGTTTTTCAATTATTTTGTACGTAATAATAAAGGGTGACTTTTTAAAGAAAATTGATGTTTTATCAGCCATCAAAGAATTTTTTTTACATTTTTCGTTTTTGTTTAGCAGTTTTTGCATAAAATAATGACAGTCGCGGAAATTTTACAATTAATATTACTTATTTAGAATATCTTTGTTGCAAAACAAAAAAAAGTAGGCCAAAATCACTTTTTTTTAGGATTTATTACTATTTGAAAATTTTTTCGACGAATTTTTGGGTTACACTCTTTAAGTAGGAATATCTTGGAAAGGGTTAAGTAAGGACGGTAGGTCTCATAGTGATATCTGTCGGAATAACCCTAGACTACCTCCCCTTAACGGCTCCGCCACTAATTTCCAGTCACCCTGTATATTTATGAGTATTTTAATTTCATGTTTATTTATTATTATGTAGTATTTTAATTTAATGTATGTTTTTACTTATTTAGGTATGCTTACAGTTAATTCGTTTATAGTTATACATTGGGATACATGCTATACTAGAATTGAAATGTGGAAATATTTCCACATAAAAAAAAAAACAGAATTATTTATTTTTTCACTTTTAGACTTTTACAGTTAATTTTAAGATTTATTGGTTAGATAATTATCGATCTTACAAAGTATATTTTAAGATTATTTTATAGATTCAGTTAGTTTCAGATATGGTTTTTTATTGATAAATCGTTGTAGCTGATTAAGTAAGTGCTTCAATTTCTATTCAAAACTACAAAAAAAATATCCGATATCCGATAGACTCCGTTTCAGATACGGATCTCCACATCCCTGATAGTTCGCAACATAACCAGCATAAGTTGGGCTATTATTCTCATGTCTGCGAATGAACATTAATCAATGGTTTGGATATCGCACAGTAATCAGCCTGTCATTACGTTTAATGCAATTTGTTTCATATTAAGCGATTGCATGATATTCATTATACTGGTATTCCTCGTATATGTTATTCGATTTTACTATTTTATAGGTTACTAGCTTTCCGCTCGTGGCTTCGCCCACTTGTAATTTGGGATTGTAGCGTTTTTTGATCTCGATCCCCTCTCTTCGATGATCTCGACAGGGTTTTCTTTCATAGGCTAAAAATTTGTTACAATTGAAATTATATTATACAGCTTGAGTTACTCAGGGATAATGTAGCTTTCTAATGGTGAATATTTGAAACGATAAGTAGTTTTGGAGTTAATCGATTACTTTATGCAACAAAAAGTATCAGTTGATCTCCCACCTCCCCCCCCCCTTGCCCACTCCAAAAATCCCTTCTTAGTGCTCACTTGTGCTACTAAAGGAAGCCTTGTTTAAAATATCAGACCTAAGGAATAATATTTTCATAGAAACGTTTTTACCCCTTTTCGCCCCCTTGGGGGTAGAATTTCCAAAAACCTTTTTTTAATGCTCATTTCCGTCAGTAAAGGAAGCTTTGTTCAAAATATGAGACTCCTAGACCGAGCGGTTATGGTTGCGCGAAAGTCAATCAGTCACCTAATCGCAACCCCCTAAATCACGATTGGAGGGTAGTTTGGAAAAAAATAAGATGCCAAACTTATTTACTTGGCCATATACGTGTCTGTGCTAAGTTTCAAGTTTATAAACCCAAGGAATAAGATTTTTCATAGAAACGTTATGACCCCTTTTTACCCCCTTAGGGGTTGAATTTCCAAAAATCCTTTCTTAGTGCACCCCTACATATCTCCAGGAACCTACATGCCAAATTTCAGCTTTCTACGACCAGTAGTTTCAGCTGTGCGTTGTCTGTCAGTCAGTCAGTCAGTCAGTAACGGAAGAGTTTTATATATATTATTATTATAGATTATTTAATTTTTAACCTGTTATTTATATTTTGATGGGTGCGTGAATCTGGGAACTGTCTATTGTTTTATGACGTTTGAAAAGTTTAAATGATATTTGAAAACATGATTTTTGAATGGATTTTCTGTTTAGGTGGTAATTATACTTTTTTATTGAGTTTTATTTGTAGAAGGTTTGTTTTTGCAATACATAAAAAAAAATTCGTCGACATTTTTTCTGTCACGATTTATCCAGGCTTTTTTTACCTTTCTTCCTCCTAGTTTATGCTCCAATACCTAAACTCCGCTCTTATGAATACCCTAAACCTAACCTTTAAATCAAAATATTACGAAATATAGTGTATTATTGTGGAAGTGAGAAGCACTACGCGCAGTGTATTGCGCTGTTTCGTTTTTACAGCGGCATCAACCCTGTTTCAAAAGCTCATTGTACTAGATCTTTTTCTTATAAAAATCATAGTTTTATTCCATGTTTTGACGTAAAAGTCAAGTGATATTTGTTCAAAACACTTGATATGAGTTCACAGGGGTTCAGTAAGGACTCCTTGCTCGCGCTAACTTTTTAGTTATATTTTATTTTAAAATGTTGAAGAACTCTTTCGTCTTGCAAAGATCTTTTCTCTTGAAACTTGTTTTCAAGATAATACTTGTATTATTAAAAGTGCTGGAAACAAGACTATACTACGATCAAGAAATCTGTTTATGATAATGTGTCTGGAATGGATATTTATGATTTTAGTTAGATAGTTCAGGTTAGCTGTTACGTTTAAAATATTTCGGATAATTATGCAAAATTTCATCACAAAGTGTTTTATCATAGGCTTAAACGATACGATGCCGCGATGTTTGTTATAATTTGGTATTTAGATAATTGTGTTAACCTCCATTTCTTTTTTAAAGGTTTACACTTATTTTAGTTTTGACAAATATGACTGTTTTACTTTTATACTAATAATAGATGATTTGAACATAACTGATTCCTAATTAATTCAGTTAAAATTTATAAATAAATTACGTAACCAATTTATTAAATTATAATATAATTATAATTATTCCCTACACACGAGCCGCTTAGAAGTTTCTTTGGGAACGTGAGTTTCACTGTTAAAATAAGCTTTACCGGTGTATGAACTATGTAACAAGTACTTAACGTACTTTGAGCCTTGGCCCACAAAACTAAACACCCCCAGACCCAAAATATCGCGAAACTTTTAAAGTAATGATTTATGTAATTTAAATTTCACCTACGCTTTTAAAGTTATTTAGAATCTAAGTATAGTTGTTAAAAGTTCAAAGTACCTGTATTGGTTAGGAAAAGATTTAGGAGTTTTTACTCGAACTGAAAGAGTTGTTAGCCAGTGATCAATATACACGGATTGCTTTAGCTGTCGACTGCTCTTGCGTCCATACCATACCATCCCGCCCGATCCGTTTTTGTTTTGACCACTACTTGAATCAATCGAGCCGTTTCAAACAGTACTTGTACGATATAGTGCTACAAGGATCTTTTAGCACGTGGATGGCATTAACATGAAGGTGTTGGTTTGCATATTCATGACAAAAATGAACTCAAGTCTGTCAAAAGTGATATTTTTTTTTATGAAGGGTTTCGGATTTCGGCGTACAAAAAGATCCTTGTAGAACAAGAAACTGATTAATAGAATGAGGCCAATGAAAATAGTGGTTAAGAGGTTAGCCAACCAGTAACTTAATATACTTAATTTAAAAAAAAAGTATATTATTCAACTAATAACTTTTTGTATTTCATTTACAATGTATTTACCTAACACTATTTTTTATACACTCTTTACGAAACCATTGACAGTGCATTGAGCCCGCATGATAAAGCCATACCATCCAAAGTAAGACCTTTTTTCTCTCTTTAGTCAAACGGCAACATCAGCAACACTGACTACCTGACGACATGGAAGGGCATGGAGGACGTCAAGATGATGAACTTCACCAGATCTATTGGAGTGTCGAACTTCAACCTGTCGCAGATGAAGAGACTCTGGGAGCATGCGAAGATCAAGCCTGCTGTGCTGCAGATTGAGGTACGCAGTTTAATCAAGGTTCTAGATAATAGAAGTAGAAGTTAAAGTTCATTTCTATTTTGAGGTGCTGCGGTTGACTCTACATTTTTTTGAACGAGGTCAAGTGATGATTAGAAAATATCTCAAACCCTTTTTAAAGATACAATTCAGACTCTCACTCTCTGTGAAAAATAATATTATAAAGGATTCTGTCCATCATCATCATATTTCATATCTCCCATATTTCCCTTTAAAAGCATTCAGGTCAGACTCTCTATCTCCGTGGAAGATAATACTGTGAAAGATTCTATACAATTTTTTACTGGAATTCCTTTCACGTCTCTTGATTTGTTTCACCAAATTTTCCAGCGCTTTAGTGGGAATTGAATTAACATTTTTTCAGTGTATCTCTACTTGGAAAAGGCTTTTCCAAATCGTTCCACAATTCTATAATCTATAATTAGCATAGCAACACTATTTTCAACAGGTAAATCCAACCATTACCCAAGAGAAGCTGGTGGACTGGTGTCACGATCACGGCGTGGTGGTGATGGCGTACAGCCCGTTTGGTGCTGTCCTGGGCCGCAAGAAAGATGGCCCACAACCCCGGGCCGATCACCCGCTACTGCAGGGCCTAGCGCATAAATACAACAAGACTGTTCCACAAATACTTCTCCGGTATTTGGTGAGTAAATGTTATTGTTTTTACTTTCTACATTATTTGGTAATTTTCAAAAGTCTTTCATAAGAGTTACCGCGACCCTCAAAAGGCTCCAAGAGGAACATAGTGGGTTTTGATTTCCAACGAAAAAAAAAACTAGTAGTAATGGAAAAATATTTAGATATTTTTCATAATAGGCTTATTATGAAAAATATATATTCAAATATTCAATGCTTTTTTTGCTAAAATCCATCAAGAAATTGGCTGTTTGGAAAATTAAATTACTAAAGTGAACTGAAGATCTAAAATAAATAAAAGTTAAAAAGAAGACTCACAAGAACTGCCCTCGAAAACTGTATGTGTGTTGCAAAACTAAATAATATACCAATCTTTTTTAAGTTACAAAGAGAACTAGCTAGTATAAATAAATCGGATATCTAAAACTGCTAAAATAATTTGACAGCGGATCAGATAGGCGAAGGTAAATTGACAGATCTAATTCCCTCCTCTCCGATCCGCCGTAATCCTTGAATGGGCTCGTTCGCTCCTACTATCCTTTACCTTTGACAAAGTGACAGTTCAAAATACGTGTTAACATCACTTCAAACTTGTTTAATTTAAACCCCAAAGTTCGGTACACGGGCCCAATTCGCTTTAATTGCGTTTTCAAATGGAAAATCGTTTATTTATTTATGAAGTTTCATGTTACTGTAAACATATGAGCTATTAAGTAGTTTCGTTTACTCGTATTAATTTAAATAAATAACTAGTTTGTAAGCAATTATGTTAGTCTCTCTCCGTAGTTGCTTACCTGATCAAATGAGAAAGTTAATTTTGTTTTTGTTTCATACTAATTTGAACTTGATGACATTTAATATCTGATCTACATAATTTATTTTTCTTTTTCTTCAGCTTATTACTATGATTGCTCAATGCGGGTTGTGTCTCCAATGTCTCCCTTTTTTAATATTATTTACGAGTGAAGAAATGTTAAAAATAACTGTTTCATGTAGACTTTTTCGTGTATCTTTCATGTATCGTTATTTATCATTTTGTTTCAGCTGGACCGAAACATAGTAGCAATACCACGTTCAACCAACAAGCAGCGCATTGCCCAAAACATCCGCATAATGGACTTCAGTCTTCAACCAGAGGAGATTCGGGAACTTTCATATTTCAACCGAAACTACAGACTCAGGACCCCTGTGAAGTGGTATGATCACCCGCACTTCCCCTTTGAAAAGAAGAACTTGACACAGGCGCAAATTAAGTACATCATTGAGCATAGCAAAGAGGATTAATACTGAAAAATGTTAAAGTTTGTACAAGTAAAAAAATAAACATAATTTGGTTGAATTTTGAACTCCATCGAAAATAAAACCAAACAGAAAAATTGAACAAAATGTAAATCGTAATATATGATGTCACCTAATAAAAAGAGAATAGTAATAATAAATAAAAATACGTTGTTTTATTTTTATATAATAATATAGTGATAGATTGATAATTATGTGTTAAGTATTTATTAAAAAAAATATGGTGGAATGTAACACATATTTATGGTAATATAAATATGTGATATGTATGAAAAAAATATTGATTTTTAGTTTTAAGGCTTAATATAACATGACTTACAACATAATACAATGTGACTTCATATTACTGACAGCCACCATTTTAATATATCTGACAACAGAAAAAAGTGTTAGAAAAAAGAGCACAATACATAATACTTTCAACAATTGTATTCAGAATATTACGAATATAAATGATTTATCAACGATTCCTGGCATAAATATCTCTTCTACAAAACCGTAATAATAACGTTCTCTGTTTTATAAAGTCCTTTATTTAACATCCACATAATTTATCGCTCTCCCTTTTTATCAGCGAAACCACTTCCGAGCCTAAAGTTATACAATAATAATCTAATTTGATTCATTTCAAATATAAACTTTGCCGGCTATCTGATATTTATTCTTGCGACTTTGAGAGAATAGACGAAATCTCATCGTGACGTAAACGCAAGATCGGCGAGTACATCTACAAAAGAATTCCTTGATTAGTAAATATGTGGAGCACATCCATCAGAGATTTAGTGATCAAAGTATTTATGAAGTGTAATTATTTCTGCGTCGTCGAATCGGTTTAACTTCAAACTTAAAATTAACCAGCTGAGCGTTGCGGAGCGGAAAACGTTTCCAATAATTAAATAGCTACCCACCTTATCTCATCTCAAAGGAGTTGCGTTAGCCTTTTTAATCTCCTTAGTATTATGTAATTGAATTCTTTTAACCGCGGGTATAAAGGAAATACCGTCGCTTTTATCTAAAAGTCGGGCTTTTGGATCACCTAATTGATTTGTGAGCGGCCTTTGTTGCTATTTGTGTTATAATTTAAATCCAATAAACTAATCTGTTGTGTAAGCAATAGTTTGTTATCATCACTGGAGTGTAATCTAATATCTTGACAAACGTTATTATATCCACAGCCGGCGCTGAATTGTTGGGCTTTGTATTTGTTTGTTCATTATTACGTCTGGAATGGGATCGTAATCAATCATTTAATTTTAGTAAATACTATTATGCGCTGTTTCACATCACACAACGTGATATAAAAATGATAATTATTATTATTAAAATTTTCTGGTTACAAAAACTGGCACTGATTGATTGGCATTGGCAACTGGCATTAGCTACGTCAATGTAGATATTTTTTTCAGTTTGTGGCATTATCTCAACACAAAGTTACTGTTTTGAATGTTGTTTAGAATGTTATACGTCCTATTAACTTCTAAACAACTTTAATAAATGACTGTGAAGGAAATTACAACAATAAAGAAAAAGTAAACAAGGAGTCATTACTTAAAATGTATTTTTCGTTTCTCATTGTTTTTCTGTGTCAATGGTTTGTTAGTAATTTGAACCATTATAAGCTCTTAGAAGTTCCCAAAGTAAGCGCTAAGCGACGCTACGGCACGTCATTAGAAATCATTACGGTACGAAGACTGGTAGCTTTAAGTGCCATTAAATGAAAATGTCCTAAAATTATGGGCACTTAGTGCAAGGAGCCATTCTGTAGAGGCTATTTCCATTCTAACCGAACATATACGTACAAGTATATATTCACTCACTGTACCACGTAACGGTCGAATTTCACATGAAGTATTTTATTTCAGCACACGGCCCCGAGATAACATCGCTTGTTATACCCGTATTGTTGTTATCTATTGCATAATAATCATTGGTTTTAGGTAGAAATTTCCCGCAGTCCAAACAACTTTGTCGGCTTTATGGCATCGGACACCCTGCATGAATGAGCCTTTATATTGTAATGGCCGTACATTGTTGGCGCAGTTATCATACGTTTATCATTAAATGCATACTGTTCGGCGCGTATTTTTTGTGAGCGGCTTGTTTATGGGAAAAGTTGGTCGGTGGGTTGACCGGTCCTAACATAAATTAGATGCGGTGACACGGACTAATTGGCGTCATTATGCGCGGATGGCCGGCGGTGAGGGCGCGTGAGGGCGCGTCCGACGTCCGCCCGCCACCTATTTCACCGAAGATTTCGCTTTTCTTCCTCTATAGCTAACGCTTAATTAAACAAAGGTACACTCATTTATCGTGCTTAACTCACAAAAGCGTATGATTAACTCGGCATTATTCAATTTCTCAAATAACCACTGTGTAATCTTATGAATACCCTGGTAATTTGGTCGTTATTGAAACGGAAAACGCTGTTGACTTCTTTATGCCGATCAATTAGGGGTTTCTTGTGGAGCTAATCGCCGGTTGTACGATCAGTATTTTCTCGGCAAATAAATGAACGTGAGCAGTGGTGAGCCGGACTAATGGTGGGCGGTGTGTATAAATGTGCGAGCTCAGCGCGCGCGCCACAGCGCTCTGCAGACATGTTGCGCGGTCCACGCACACTAATTACACACTGAATCAAACACAGTTTAAAAAACTCGCATCAATCAAACGGGCGACTGAAACAAAATTACTTTTCAAAGTCATTACAACGCAGAGGCGGCAGAGTCCGTTGTTTTAATCACAAAAGAGATAGAGTTACTTTTATTATACTGAGGGGTTGCTTCCCGTTTGTCGTTGTCTTTACGTCAACTACTCAAAATTCAGGAAGCCTTTTGTTGTTGTGGAGGCTTCTATTCAAGATTCGCAAGACAGTGGATCCCGGTGATGTCAGTTGGAATATTAACAAGGGACGAGACGTCGGCCGGCGTCTCCTGACAATCCTTTAAGCGTGCCAGCATGGCGGCATGTAGCAAGGACGCCTCGGACGGTGTCAATACTGATCTTTTGAATGCCGATACTGATAGTGTCTCGACGTTGACGACGTTTGCAATCTGATATCGAATGTGTTTGTAAGTTTTAAATACAATTCAGAATCAATGTGATGTCTTTGTCTTTACTTGATGTTGGTTTGAAGGTTAGACCCAAATTAGTTCAATATTTAGGTACAGAACATTGACATTTTGGCGACCAACTATATGATTATGAACATTTGACGCTGTTCATTTCTATTAGAACTGTTTGTAGGTACCAAGTTTGTACAATAGAAGTATACATTAATTATGTATTACGGTAAAAAATGTGTAGTATACAAATGTGCGCAATAAAAAAATCGTAAAGCTATTTCTAATGCTGGCTTACAAGCGCAGAAAACTCTAACATATTAGTATTCATATCTACAACCGGCAGGGTTGTTTTGAGACTCAGAATCTAGACTATCTCATGCAACTTCATGAATTCGTAACATCCATCTTATTTGTTTTCAAAGATACTTGTAAATAAAGTTAGTTCTCTCGACTCCAAAAGCCGTATTGTAACATAAATCCATTCTTTTAAGTTGAATCACGTTCTACAAATGTTTGCCAATTGAACACACTGCGGGTCCACATAATAGAAAGACAAACGTATCGGAACGAAACTTTGACTTTACAATCTGTTTAATAATATTTCAAGTTTTTGATTTGGCTTCGTTATAAGTTAGGAGCTTGAGTTGCTTTAAATGTTTTGAAAATTCAAAATGTTATTTTTAGTAGTTAGACAAAATAAACCTTATGATAGTGAAAATATAAGTCAAAATAAAATGGCTGTTATGAAGACTAGTTTTTTTTATATACCAAAGTTTGGTAAGGTAAGGTTATTAAAAAAAATGCAAACAGATTTTTGTTAACCGTGTAAGGTATAAATTTAAACTCTTGGTCAATGACATCAATAGTTTAATAAGAAAGCTATTGATAAATTTAGTTTATTCTCAAGTTCGAATCCAGCTAGAGTTTACAAAATAACCTAAGCCTATCCGCATACATAGATTTTTGTTTACAATACACGAAAAAAAAAAAACTAGCCATAACAACAACCATTTCAATTTGACTTTTATTAACACTTACAGTAGGTCTATTTTCGTATACAGTACTCCGGCCTAGACACTATGCAATCCAGTGTCCAGTCCCCTTGTCAATTTTAAAGGGGCTTAGGTACGGGGCGTGCACTACTTGACACTCGGACATCAATCACTGCAAATAAGCTGTCGGCTAGTATAGCTTTTGATAGCTGCATGACGTCAGCGAAATGGTCTCGAGACGAGAGAGAAGAGAGAGGGAGAGTACTTATTCAGGTATCCTACCTATGTACACTAACTTAGGTATATTAGGAGAGAGAGAAAGTACATATTTAGGTATCCTACCTATGTACCTATCCTACATAGGTAGATATATTAGGTAGTTCTTGTCAAACGGTGGTCCTGCTGATTGGGTACTGGTTAAGAATAAGCAGATACTTTTTTTGGTTAATAGGTAGGTTATATCATATTAATATTATAAAGACGAATGGTGTAAGTGTCTATGTTTGTTACCTTTTGACATTCAGATGGCTAGACCAATTTTGAGGTTTGGAAGTTTAATTATTCTAAGACACCACTGACAAACGGTGAAGGAAAGCATCATGAGGAAACTTGAATTTTAAATATTGGAATCTGAAATTGCCAATCCGCAGTGAGCTAGTGTGGAGAAGCCTGTGTCCAGCAGTGGGACCTATATAATATAGGTTAGTTCATTATTGATTTATTAGAAGCTAAATGTTTTTAGAGCTATTGCCGACTTTGACGTGGACAAAGCCACGGGAAAAGCTAGTAGAAAATAATAATGTGTGGTATGTCTTTAGATACCTCTAAAGTAAGTAATGTTCCATTAAACGAGAAAAACTTCGTAAAAACTGGATCAAGTTTATTGTGTTTATACGTAGCTCAGAATATGGGTTTTCAACCAATTAAAGACATTTAATATCCTGTAAAACACAGGTAATCTTATTAAGAAAATCCTTTGTCGTTTATTCAGTCAATATTTAAACCTTAACACTAGCTGTTGCCCGCGACTTCGTCCGCGTAAATGCCGGTTATAGCTGTAAAAACATTAACCCCCGTTGGCGCAGTTAGTTAAATCATAGCCTATGCGTTAATCTAGAGTATTAGCTAGCTCCTTACCAGATTTCATTAAAATTGATTCCGGTTGGATCGATTGATTTCAAGCGTGAAAGAGTAACAAACATCCATACTCACAAACTGTCGCCTATATTTCAGTAGGATATAGACAGCACCCTGTATCGTTCACTCATCACTGTTTCCTGAGCTTTAGCTGTGGAGAAGAAACGGCTCAACAAAGTGCAGTACTAATAAGTATTTATGTAATTAATGCATAAATAGAAAATTAATCTAACGTTTTCTTTCTAACATTGCAATAAGTAAATAAAATCAACCTTTTAATTAGCGAGCGTGGTAAGGGACCTTATCGCGATAATCAACGACAGCCATTTAATTACTACGACCATTTAATTAATTTATCCTTTTTTGTATGAAAGTGGTTATTAGCTAGTTGTAATGTTTTTCATACGCTTATTGTTTTAGTTGCAATTCGGATTAGTTACACTTGCATTTTTTTTCAGTACATTTTTTTGAGGAATTGATTTAGTCGAGCCCGATTTCTAACTGAGTAGGTCGAAATCGTTTATGGACATCATAATTAGTGCCATTTTTAAATTGGACAAGAAAACACAAACAGACCCAAAAATAACATACGGTCGAAATGAGAACCCTCCTCCTTTTCGAAGTCGGTTAAAAAGAAGAAATTTGATATTACAAGCAAATGTCTGTATTATTTCATTATTTATACGAATAATTAACATTTTTATTTGCCATATTACATGTATTTTTGCTGCAAGTCTTTGTAACATGTATGTGAAAATGATCTACTTAAAAGATCGGGTTACACTTAAAGATTTATGGTAATAACAGCTATGGTATAAAAACGCATTATTAATCTGTAACACAAGATTCATTAACAACAATGTAATTAAACTTGATGAAGGGGAGACGACGTTGTGAAGAAGGTTGTTTCGTAATCGTCTAAAATTAGAAGGTTGGTAGTCCTGACAACACAGATCACTGGATTTCTCTCCTTGACAACCAGTGTAATATGAGCTGCCAAAAGACTGTTGGCGTTGTGGAAGCAAGATGACGCACTACACTCAGTGTAACGCTCTCTCGCTTCCACAATTTCAATGAAAACTCGTACTGGCGCGGATTGTGAAGTATACAAGAAACTGATTATTAGAATATGGTGTGTATCAATATTGCCCGCTTACTTTTAAATTTTTGAAATATTTTGAGTACAAAAATAGTACAGCTGTTCTGCAAAATTAAAAAATGCCATATTATACGTAAAATACTTTCCCAGCGAAAATAAGACTCACTTCACAAAAGCACCTAAACTTTAAACGTCACTAAAAAACGAAATTAAATTGAAACGGACTTCGCACTGGCTTTAGTTAGCAACGCCTGCATTAAACACGTAGAACATTCTGTTTTATAGGCGATAAACAAGTGAAAACCTGACAATGTCTAATACGGGTACAACACTAAACTCGGGAACGTTGACTAAAAATAAGAAAATCAGAGAACACGTCGCTCGCTTTGGGACTCAACCGGGAATCTTGTTTTGTGTAAATAGAGTCCCGTGGCTGAACTAAACGTACTGTCAGCAAGTAAAGGCGACAACAGATTAATAACTGCCAGACATTCTTGTTTATTGTTCAGCGGCAAAGCTATTTTGTATACCTACTTGTCGACAACAATGATGTAATGTTTAAATTTTATAAATTTGGTTTTATGGACTTTTTTGCTGACTGTACTGCACCTGCCGTCAATCGGTGTGGAAGTGTGTTGGCAGCGTCGATTTTCGAACTGTACTTTTTTAATTTTAAAGCGGAATGAACGAGATGTTCTGAAAGAGGTATAAAAAGTAGGCAGACTTTTGTTACGAGGTCTTAAACGATGTGTTGATGGAATTATTGGTAGACGGATATTAGTAATCACTTAATATTTACAAGCAAGAATACTTTAGGGTAAGGTTATCTATTCGGTTAAAAATTATATGAGCTGCCAAAAGACTGTTGGCGTTGTGGAAGCAAGATGACGCACTACACTCAGTGTAACGCTCTCTCGCTTCCACAATTTCAATGAAAACTCGTACTGGCGCGGATTGTGAAGTATACAAGAAACTGATTATTAGAATATGGTGTGTATCAATATTGCCCGCTTACTTTTAAATTTTTGAAATATTTTGAGTACAAAAATAGTACAGCTGTTCTGCAAAATTAAAAAATGCCATATTATACGTAAAATACTTTCCCAGCGAAAATAAGACTCACTTCACAAAAGCACCTAAACTTTAAACGTCACTAAAAAACGAAATTAAATTGAAACGGACTTCGCACTGGCTTTAGTTAGCAACGCCTGCATTAAACACGTAGAACATTCTGTTTTATAGGCGATAAACAAGTGAAAACCTGACAATGTCTAATACGGGTACAACACTAAACTCGGGAACGTTGACTAAAAATAAGAAAATCAGAGAACACGTCGCTCGCTTTGGGACTCAACCGGGAATCTTGTTTTGTGTAAATAGAGTCCCGTGGCTGAACTAAACGTACTGTCAGCAAGTAAAGGCGACAACAGATTAATAACTGCCAGACATTCTTGTTTATTGTTCAGCGGCAAAGCTATTTTGTATACCTACTTGTCGACAACAATGATGTAATGTTTAAATTTTATAAATTTGGTTTTATGGACTTTTTTGCTGACTGTACTGCACCTGCCGTCAATCGGTGTGGAAGTGTGTTGGCAGCGTCGATTTTCGAACTGTACTTTTTTAATTTTAAAGCGGAATGAACGAGATGTTCTGAAAGAGGTATAAAAAGTAGGCAGACTTTTGTTACGAGGTCTTAAACGATGTGTTGATGGAATTATTGGTAGACGGATATTAGTAATCACTTAATATTTACAAGCAAGAATACTTTAGGGTAAGGTTATCTATTCGGTTAAAAATTCTCAGGACAGTAAACCAAAAGATTCCGTTTATTCATAGATGTATCCAAAAGACTAATCAAGAAATTGTGTTGATATCCTGTCAAGTAGACTTTTAGGTTCTTTTCTGTGGGTATAGGTAAATTACAAGCACTTAAAAAAGATTCTCATAATAGCAATGGACCAATGGCTAGTTCAAATCATTACAACCCAGTCCACCCAACTTCAGTACTTAAAGTAAGACAGACGTATCGTGACTTTAATTTATTTATCGGCCACTGAGACAGCAAAAGGTTCCTGATTTTTACGCCGAAGGAAATCACTGCAATATTCAGTGCTGACAAACCCGTTGCGACGATTCCCTGGCACTGAGCAGTTGTGAGGAAAGCGCCTGCCCACGACCCTTCTCAAGGGAATCCGCGACACAACTGAACCTGGGCTAGAGATGTGAAACAGTGAGATCGGATTACAATTGTGCTAAATATGAACAACGGTGGTGTTGTAAAATTCTTTGAAAAGCTTGGTGCTCACCGTAAACCATTGGGCCCCGTCTGGGTACATCTAAACCCAAACGCTACTGAGCACGTTGACAAGATACATTCCTCCGAGTACTGGTGCTTGTCTAATACATAGGTCGTCAAAGTCATGTTGCATGTAGAAAAAGGTTTTTATCTCTATACGAGTGCTTAAAACTTGTAAAAATATAACTCACCTACGCGCCCTAATAGTTTAGCACTCACGGACGTAGTTTAGTTTTATCAAACTACTATCGAGCGTGTACCGGCCGTATTTCTTTTATTATATTTTTAAACCGTCGCAAACCATGCTAAAACTCTTCGTAGCTAAAGTGGCATGGTGCTATCCTTGCGCTGGTCTATTTTAGTAAGCATAGCACAATTTTGAGCCAACACACAGCCGGCGCAATGTACTGCACCATAGCCATGTTGGCGCAAGGAATATCGCTGAGTCGCCCATCCCTAACATGCGCTCCACACAAAGATACCGCCGACAACTCGATGCAAATGCTGTTGACATGCAACGTTACATGGAAATCTTGTATCGACTGACGTATTGTTACGCATTTACCATTTATTTGACAAACGTTGTGTCTCAACTCTCTAGCGGCTTATGTGAAAGCAGATGCAATTTTGTGTACGTTGTTATTGCTATTATAATTTTCGTATTAAGAATATGGAAACTATACTAACATCCTTTAACAACATCTTATGTATATACTTATGATCGCAATAAATAATTGAAGTTTGAAGTTTATGTAAAAATCCTTTTAACGCAAGAGCTGATTCAGAGAATAAAATAGAACCTACATATTAAAAAATTGTCTATCAGGTAGATTATAATTTAAAAAAGTCTTATTACGTGTTTTTGCTTTAATCTGAACAGTAAAAACTGACAATGTTCAGCTGCTTTAAAATTTAGGGGAGGTTGCTTATGACGCAACGATGGTTATGAGAATCATGTGACTAAGAGAGTGATGAGCATGAATGTTGATGGATGGAGAGGAAGGGGAAGGCCAAAGAAAAGATGGATGGACTGTATAAGGAATGATATGAATGGTAAAGGAGTAAATGATAGTATGACGTCTGATAGGGGAGAATGGAAGAAGGAAACATGTTGCGCCGACCCCAAGTAAAATGGGATAAGGGCAGGAAGATGATGATGATGATGATGCTTATGACGCAACGACTAAGCAACATTTTGACAAGAAAGTGACGATACGCCTAAGTTCTATTCAGTGTAAATTGGTCAATTTATGTTTGCAGGACAGTAGGTAGAATAATCAGTACCTAATATTCACAAACAAAACAGACACATTTATTTTACATCATAAAAATAGCTATTACTTCAAGTTAATTACTATAACTATTATAATATGTTCGCATAACGGCCCTTACTGAAACTAACTTAAGGAACTTTTACACAAGTATTCAAACAGCTCTAAGATAAAAATAATCTCAGGTTTCTCTTGGTTTCCTAAGAACTTTATTTCTTGAGATAATGTTGTTGCTTTTATTAAGTAAAATATTGATCTTGTAATAAAACCTAGATACTAACTAAAGTTACCTCGAAAGATGTCTAGGTACGTTGAATAAAATTGTTTTTTATCTGCCTTCATAATTAAATAACAACCTATAGTGCTACAAGGATCTACTGGTACGCGGTGGAAATCTGAATGACCTTATAATATAAAAAAAATCCATCATTTTCGATAGACAGTTGACTTGATTTTTGTTGCAAATATGCACAGTAACGGCCTTGTGCTAGTGATGTCTATATCCTAAAACCGAAATCTCTGCAAAGTGCGCATAAAATCTTCGCAAAAGTGAAGTTTTGTGAAATTTGAAATCAATGTCAAAGAATAAGTCCATAATTCAACAGTCTGTCAACAACCCAATTTTAATTTGAGTCCTTCAAAATATCGAATTAAAATGGAAATACAACATTTATCTATTCAAGATTGCAAGACCCGCTGAAAGTACAAAAAGGACTACAAGTAAAGATGGGAATAACATTTTATTGGCGACTGCAACAGTTGCAACAAACTTTAAAGTCGAGCATTGCTCTAGGATTCCGTACGGCGCATGCATTCTTCACGCTTGACCGACCCGAGTCTTGTCGAAAACTCTATTTATGAGAGTTTTGCATTCTCTTCGAGTAATATCTCGAAGGGGCCTACTACCAACCTTTAAAACAATACTCTTTCAGTTGCGCAAGTGAGAGGTTGCTATACGTTGTGTAGAGCGCTGTCTCGCTTCCACATGTCGAAAAGTTTTGCTTTTATAGATGGCGGTAGGGTGTCAGTAGTGACGCTACACTACAATGGAAATGGTTCCACGATTTAGCTGCAACTGAATTCGTTTTGTGTGTGTGTTGCAGATCGATGATTGAGCATTTTGTTGGGACGTTTTATGATACGCTGTTGCGGATATTTTATTGCAAGCATCATTGGATTTTTTGATGCTAGTGTAGCGGTTTTGATAATAGATTTATCTAAAGGATATTTTTGTTAGAGATGAAAATAAATGTGGAAATTGAAATATACTTGGCTGGGCAACAATCTACAGTCTGCTTAACCAAAAATATATATTTTTGATACTAATTATTATTTATTTCTTTGAATGAGTTTGTTTAATATATAAACATCGTTGTTCATACTAACATCGAAAAAGCGGTACTACCAAGTTTAGTATCGCACGTAATATCAACCATAAAAAGCAACGTTCAAATTTAATATACTGAACTTTTTTTCCTTACCATGCATATTTTAGTATCGCAAAAACGAATATGCAATTAAGTAAAAAGAATATTAATTGAGCATGTTGCAAATTAACTTTGATATTTTTTAATTATGAATTACTTAAAGGCTTAACCCTAAAATCACTACTAAATATTATTCCAGTAGGAATATTATTTACCTACATGCGGCCCGAAAATGGCCGAATCAAGCCAAATTGCAAATTGTCATAATTGACCTCCTCTTTGTAAATGATGATATCTTGTGCCACAATTACTGTAACAATTAGAAACCGCACACGCACAAATTATTTAGAATTAAATAACCTGTTAACCATACAACTACGTAAACACAGTTGCTTCCCGCTTTGTGTCTGTCTGTCTGTCCCAAGCTATGATCTTTAAAACAACGCAATAATTTTGGTGTTGTGTTTTAAATAGATAAAATGTTTCAAGAGGTAGGTTTATAAGTATAAGACATTAGTATTGCACTCGTGCGGTGCTAGTTCAGCACTTTTATTTGTTGTTATAGCGGCAACTGAAATAAGTCATTTGTGAAAATTTTAGCTTTCTAGTTATCACGGATGATGAGATACAGCCTGGAGACAGACAGCGGAGGCTTAGTAATAGGGTTCCGTTTTACCCTCTGGGTACGGAACCCTAAAAAGGCTTGTAACTTAAATGTTTGCCGCATTTTGGTCTTAACTAATACATACATAATTCATGTTAATAATGAGAAGCTAACATGTTCTCTTTAATTTTTTTCATCAGACAGTTTTCAACAACCACCAGAATAAAAAATTCGTACCCATTTTTAAAGTTAAAGTAAAGTGGAAATCCTTCAGGGCTTGTCAAAAGTGAAGGCGTTGGAAGGTAATTGTTGAAGCCAGCTACCAGCTACCCAGTACTAGGTACGTTGTGGTTCTCGAACAGTAATTACCCCCGCGTACGTACACCATTAATTGCTTCTCACTACGGAAACACTGATGGAGGTCGTTTATCCGGCCAGTTTGTTCACTTATCTATCCACTGTTTTTGCTCTGTCGTGCTAGACGCAAAATAAAGTGGTCTGAACTAACTAGCTTAGTTTTTAACTAGCCCCATTTAAATTCGATGTTCGAATTTAATTTTGAAATTACTTCACGAGATATTGTTTGTCCGTGTTTGAAACAGTACGTAATCACAACGGTTTACTGAATTCCGAGACTTTTATTCCATCGTTCAAAATTCCCCTTCAATTTATTCTGTTGAGATTTTGTGTAGAATACTTTACTCAACTTTCCTTATTTTGTAACTAAAGTTCACTTAAGAACAGCATTAGCTTTCAAGTAATTGAAAATGCATTGTTAAAACTTTATTAATAGCATTCACGCAGAGTGTAAACCGGGTGACCCAAGCGGCCCCCGCTGATATAAACTTACAAAGATATTTTTTTGTTAAAAAATGTAAGAAACTTAACTTTTTACTTCGGATAGCGTTCAAGATTTTGTTGTAAAGTTTCCAAGTGAAAAGCCCACAAGAATAACGAAGTCGGCCGTTGCAGGCGTTTTTGCAAGCTCCACGTTTTTGTGCAAAATTCCTATCGATTTTAGTAGCATCTGCCGTAGTCGCAAAGTTTAATTCTTTGACGAACACATTACCTCGCCGATTTTATGTTCCCAAAGGAATCTTTGGGTATTATTAACTGCACCGCAGCTTCCGTTTAACGGCCGAAGTTGGAAAAAAAATGTGGAAAATTTTATGTTCCCGTCCCATTATAATTGAAGCAAACATTAATTACTGGGAGAGCTGTGGGCGAGGAGTTTACTCTGCGACTAGCCAGAAGCGTCCACAACCTACCTACACACCACCTATGGAAAATATTTACCGATAAAAACTTTTAGCTCAATGTTTGCGAATCATTAAAACGAAATTCTTTTTGCTTTCAACTTACGTACCTAGTTTGAAACGAGTTTGGATCTAGGCGCGCTTCGTGGGATTGCATCTATTTTGTTTTAATGGTCAATTATAATATTCTTATAAAATCTTGATGATTAAAAAAATCAAATTCACACTATCTCTATGCTTCATGTAGGGTGACGTACAAACAAATTATTGTAGCAAAAAAATTACAAATACAAAAAAAGGTTATCTTAATAATACTGAAGATGTTTAGTGAATTCGGTTTACATTGTTGTCATTTACCAACCTATTTATAAATGTTAGATAAATTATATGACCTTTGTAAGTTCAACTTTTATATACTTTTTATCACTTGAATATTAATTCTGAAAATAGTTTCATTACCGTGACCTTTAAAGGAGCAGATTGAATTACTTGCTCAACTTAAAAGTATTTATTGAAAGGTTATTCATAATATTTTTTGTTAAACAAACACCTACGTAATATAAACATTTTTGTTTTTGATATCATGACCACTCTCTTCGACATTTTTATATTTATTTTTTTAAAGGACAATGCTTTATTTACCATGACTTTGTAACAATTGAAGAGTTTTTAAGTTTTTTATAACAAACATATTTAGTTAAGGTTGTATTACCAGTATTTAAAATAATCTATTAAAAAGGTCACATAAAAATTGAACAAACATTTTTATGAAACCTTTAATATCTTGTTCCATATTTATAAAATCAAGTAGGCGTATATTAATTATTGTACACCTACAAGCGCCTATTTAAATACTTAATTCTTCGTAATTTGTTTCTCAATTAGATTTCAATCGCTTTAATTACGCCTCTATAAAACAATGTTCATGTTACGTTTAACTTTTAATTGCTAACCCTGTAACGAGATATCAGTGCCTGTGAACAAAGCCTTTGAAAGCCGACACCTTGGCTCTTAACGGCACTCTTTAACCCATAAGTTAACCGTAAAGAGTATAAAACGTGAAAGGTTTTGTGGAAGTAAAATATCTAGAAATAGTTCAAATGGATGGGGAACCTTTTAGGTAAGGTCTGATCAAATCACTATGAAAGTCAGCTGCTAAAAGTGAAAGTCATTGAATAGTCTTGTGTTAGAAGTTCTGATTATGATAACTAATTTATTTTGGCATTAGTATTTATTTAATATAAGCCTATATTGTCCCACTGCTGGAAAAAGACCTCCCTCTTATCTTTCCATTCCTCTCTGTCGACGGCAAGTGAAGTCCATTCATTCATGTGACTTTCAAGGTCATCACGCCATCTCCGCTTGGGCCTACCACGTGGTCTGCTGTGGAAGTATCCATTAGGTTGTGATTTTGGCTCACCTGCCTGTCGCCATTTGGCAGACAAGGCCTGCCCAGTCCCACTTCAGTTCATTCATATTCATCAGCAATATTAATATGTTATTTTAGCATGCTTAATATAAAAATAGTCTTGAAATAAATATTAATTATATTCAATTTAATTAAAAAACCCGCCTCTGATCTACCTACCTTTGACCGTGGTTTCCAAGAATCAATGTTGGTTGTTGCTAATAAATAAAATAAAACTAGGGCATACCTACTGTAGCTCACATATCAATTCAGAATAACAAATTTTATTAAAATTAGTCCAAGCTTGATTCCTCAATGTATGTTTACGAGTACTTTTTATAATACGTACGTAGGTACGTGTTGCGCCGACCCCAAGTAAAATGGGATAAGGGCAGGAAGATGATGATGATGATGATTTTATAATACGTACGTTCGTTCTTTTTTTAACAAACGTACTCATAAATTGCCTTTATAATATTACAATTTTTTTAAGTACATATAGGTAATTAAGATTTCAACCTGATACTCGTACTACTATTTCCAAATATATTTCTTGCTACACTTTACTACCACAATACATACCGTGTGGTGTCCGGATATAAAGAATAGCGCCACCCCATATCCTCCACTGGGTGTCGTAAAAGGCGACTAATGGACCTTAAGGCCCAGTGCACTGTACCAAGCACCTTGGGTCACCCGAATGGTGGCGGGTAATCAACCAACAATCGCATTCCCAAAGAGGGTTAGTGTCAGGCAGGCGGCCGACTATAAAACCATAGCCAAAACTTTAAGCAACATGTCTAGAAGACGTGTTGCGCCGAACCCAAGTGAAATGGGATAAGGACAGGAAGATGATGATGACTTTACTTCCACAATATAATCTATGTTATAACATCTAAATACAATCGGGTCCTAGCCGGGATTTGACGGCGGCTTTTCGTCCAACTCGTTGCCGGCATGAATATTGAATAGTCGCATGTCTAAACCCGCAATGGTTAATCTTCTTTTCGGCATAACAGCCGTTTAAATTATAAAAGGCGTATTATCGTGGTAGCTAGAGTTGAAAAACGTGTTTGTTCAGCTTTTTGTTTTGAGATTTTAAAGAGTAGAGTGCAGTTTTGATTTTTGTTGTGTGTGTGGTTAGGTTATGTATTTAAATTAATGTAGATATATGAATAGTGTTAAAAAAATGAATATTATACTTTTAATGAATGATAAAGTAAGGTGTTTTTAAAAGCATTTGTAGCAACTGTACTTACTGTTCTAAGTATTAATAAAATGCAAACTGTTAGAAATATTTTTTTTTCCATTGCTAATACACAGAATTTAACCTACAATAAAAAAATATGTTTTTTTTTATTATTTATTTTTATTTACAATGTAATTAACCTATTAAAAATAAAAATAAATTAAGTAGGTACCACAGCCTTAACATACCATTTCCCAAAATACCTGTAATAAACTTATCTACATTAGATAATTATCATCACAAGTAAATATGATAACACATGTGGGAGTAATCTAATTTAGAAATAGTTTTAACTAGCTGTTGCCCGCGACATCACCCATGTGAATTTTGATTATACTGTGTTCTCATAGCCTGTGTTAATTCAGGGTGTCAACTAATTTCATACTATTTTCTATCATAATTGCCTTTGCGCGTGAGAGAGTAGCAATTTCTACCCATCCATATTTACAAACTTTCGCGTTTATAATATTAGTAAGAGGTGTGTTTTCCGCTAACGATGATTTAATTTCTCTTAATGATCAAACAAATTTATTAATTCGTGCTAAAAGCGAAACAACAAATAAGCCCGATTGGGTCTCTACTATTATGTAAAAACGTTGCTAAGTTCAGTCTTCGATTCATTAAAGACAGCTTTCCGTTAGCCATTTACCTGAACACTTAGTCCTGGATCCTCAAAAGAAATAAAAGAGATACAGATAGACACCTTTTTGTAGTCTCGCTTCTTAGTGCAGGCAAAAAAGTACAACGTTCGTGAAAACGACTGACCTAAGGTACAAAGGACAAGCGCTCCAATTACTTGATCTGTTTTCGGCATTTATTTATTTTGGTTACAGACTTATTACTAAGGTTCATAAGGTTGATATTATTATAACTCTATGTGTTATTGTATAACACAATTATATCCTACGACTTTCACACGACACTATCTAGTCTTAAACTTAGCAGAGCTTGTATTATGAGGACTAGACAACTGATAAACGTACTTATATACCTACTTTTAAATACATACACATCATAGGTCAATTACACCCAGACAGAATAAATGATCGTGCTCATCACATACAGGTTTTCTAAGTGGGAATTCAACCCACTACCTCTGGTATAGCAATTAAATCCACTAACTACTAGATCGATAGGCCAGTCTAAATTTATAATATTATAAACTAGATTGCTATTCATGCTTATGTAAAAATTGAATTAAGTTCCAGGAAAATAGGGGTGCAGAAATTCCAGGTAAAGTATCGATCGTTTTGAGTTACAATAAGTTCCAATCTTAAAAAATATAAGTTTTGCAACACTAGCGAGACTTTAGATGTTTGCCTCAAAGTTTACTTGTTTTCTAAAAACGTCTGAATTTGTAGGTTTTCCAAACCAGCTCCGCAATTATGCTCAAAATAGTCCGTGTAACAAAAATTTTGTTCCATGAGTTTAAAAAACGTGATTTTTTTAATTGCATAAACGACCTACAAAACTACGTGTTTTAACACAATAAGGTACTATTTCTATTTTAAAATCCACCTCAGCCATCGCCCCTACAGAGTTTGCTTTTTTAAGACCAAATATTTTATTACTTCAATCATTTAATTAAGACCAAACACAACAGACATCATAATTTGGTCCTTTATGGTTTGATAACCATTAAGGACCAAATGTTAAGTTATCACTTAGGACAATATAACAAGGACCAAATAACAATACCAACCGACTATTCTAGCTTTTCCAAAACGTGTACAGAAACAACAAAACAAACAAATAGTTGAACATCGTCGCAAGTAACAAGAGGTTGTAGCGATACAAGGACACTTTGCAAGTCGCCGGCTCGGGACGGGGTGCGCCGACATTGTTGCTCTAACTTATATTCGATTCCGTAATGGAATAGCGCCAGACGCAAACATCCGAGTCTAGAATTCTAGATCCTACAATCTCCTACAATCTATGCATAGCCAATAAAGTTTGAGGTTTAGTATTGTTCTTAACTTGTACATGTTTCGATATTTTGATGTGTTTTTTGATTGATGTCGGAATGTCTGACGTTTTAAAAGTGGTTGAAGAATTGTTTTAGTGTTAGAATAAAAGGTGCAGAAAGTACTGTACTACTTTTAATACGAGTATATTAAATATATTATTTATAATGGTATTGCAGTTTTGCACAGGCTTGTTTTTTGCTAGACACTGGTCTCCTCCCATATAGGAGAGGTTTGAGCATTGATCACCACGCTAGCTTACTGCGGATTAGCGATTTCGGATTCCAATATTTGAAATCCAGGTTTCCTCACGATGTTTTCCTTCACTCAAGACAGTACGTATAACTTTGAAAAAGTTACATTGGGACTTGCCTACGCTGGAAGTCGAACTTGCACCACGTGCACACAAATCCATACATAAAACTACAACGCCACCACGACTTTGCACCACGGTCTTGTGATTACCATAATATTAATTTGAAAAGAAGTCTAGTCTAAGTAATAAAATCAAACAATACAAGATAAAGGTCGAAGATAAATTATAATTGCCTAGGTTTTAGGCTAGCTTATTGATTAATAGCCTGGGTACGAAGGTCAAATTAAATTAAATTCTAGATCACGATTAAGAAAGGCGTCAAAAGGGTTTCAGGTGAGTCAGCAGTCTGTTAACCTAATACCTAGTCAAACGCACGAGAGCTTTAAGAAGCAATTTAGGTAATAAATCGTTTAAGGTTTAATAGAATAGTTACTAGACCGTAAGGTCAATAGTTAAATTATAAGCTAGGTATTGTTTGAAGGGTTCCGTACCCTTTAGGAAAAAATGCCCATAAGAAGTAATTTTTGGCAGATTTAATCAGTTAGACTGAGTGCAGAATTTGGCTACTTCATTATTCATATTATACTTGTGTCGATCAGTCTGCCTATTGCAACTCTTTACTGTGAAAGTCTTTTTTTTTAAAGAATGAGGAAGAGAAAAAGAAGGATATATGTCCAAAATACTAGACCAAGTGACTTGCAATTTAGTATTATCATGTGATTTAGTATTGATTAGTTCGGTTTCTAGTAGCTTGGTACGTGTCGCAGTAGCAATTTTTTACAAGATTTCTTAGTTAAAGAAGTACTAATGATACAAACAATTAAAAGTTGATAGAATGTTTGCCGCAACCAAGTCTAAAGTTGTAAAACAAAAACAATCGTTATCAAAGTTCGAATGAAATGTAGATCATATTGCAATGGGCGTAAAGTTCATTTTGTTTGCGCAACTGTTATTTCACCTAGGTTTCGCAAGTTTATGTAGGTTTCTGTGTTCATTGTTAAATCGTGGCTGAGTTTCAAGTAATTGGTGTGGGCTGTAATTACTCAGTTTGCCTCCCCTCATAATCGTGTTTACGAAATTACGACATACGAAGCAAAAGTTGGCGTACTTTTCCACGTTTCACGCAATCTTTACTTTTAGCTTTGTCACTTCGTAATGTGACAACTTTGGTGACTTTGGTGTCAGTTTTATCCTGGCTACTTACCATCAACTCTTACACCAAGACTACCCTAAATGTAAAAGCGAGAGGTTGCAATACAAGATGTAGAGCAGCGTCTCTTTCTCGCAACTCCAACAACCTTGTTTTAAGGTGTCGTGGTAGTAAGATATCTGAATAGGGATGTTCACTGCCAATTTCTCCCGCTTGATAGCATAATCGATTGAGTCGAATTTGAAAGAAACCGACAGAGGCGACTGATTCCGGGGATCGTGTTGCACTTCAACGCCTTTTGATTTTGTTTGTGGCATATTTTGGGTGAGTGATAATAGAAGGCTGATAATACTCTTGCTTAGGCAATAAGAGTGTTGTGTTTTTGAAAAACTTAATAAACAAATTTCCTGAAAATTATTTGAGTGACATTCGGTCTTTTATCTAGTTGTAATTGAGAATACAAATAGGTTTATAATTGGTAACAGAAATAGTTTGACTTTTAATAAAAGGATTATTTTATGTTTAATATCCCATTATCCAACATTACAAACACCAAAAGAAGCTTAAAGTGGCTAATCTTGTCTCGACAGTATCAATTTTAGAACTTACTTTAAAAAGTTGCTTTTCTTCACATTTTCTAAATACTACGCTATAAACTAGAAATTGCACACAATTCCCAACCATCGTTTCCAAAACATAATACAACACACGTTCCTAGCAAACACCATCTTAAGTGCTCATTCGCACAAACACCTACACACCTACAACTATACAACATCATCTTCGATACACCAAACATTTTATTCCTCCTCTCTCCTGTCATTTGTCAAGTTGTCGTATGATACGTTCATGACAGTCAATAAAGAACAGATGGTGTACGTGTAATGAGCAATGATATACGTTCACTGATACCGTGTTACGACCAGATGTTAAATGAGCCCTAACGAAATGACAAATTAGTAAAGTTCAGGAAACTTACTTGGGTTTGTGTGTGTTGTGATGGAGGTGCTTGGAAAAATATTTATGTTTATTTGTTTCAAGAAGGGTTACAGAGTAATAACATCTTTTAGATAGTATCTAGCTTAAGTTTTATAGTATATAACCTATAGTAGTAGTATCTAACTATAGTTATGGGTTTGGATATGTACTGATTAGTCATGTTTTTTGTCGACATTTTAATCGGTTAAACTTTCTTAAGTAAAGTCAAGTTTTGAATGTTTATCACAAGTTTTTTACAAAAAAAAAATGATGGTACCTAATAATGATAAAATAAAACTGCACTATTGTTTTATATATGTAAACTATTACTAATAACACGAGCTCACAAATCACTTTCAAACAACATTAATAACATTGACGTAATTAACTAAAGTTGAAACCAATTCACAAAATAACATGTTGATTCTCGGAACCAACTATTGGCTAACAGAACACTATCAGGTAATTATAGAATCCAATTAAAATCGGGTTCAAACATTTTCTCCTTTCAACGTTTAATTTTGTTGAATACAATTTGGCACGACTTGTTTTCAGTCTTGATTAACGGCTAATAAAATTATTATTTAAAGCGGGGTAAGTGAGAGAATACGAGTGTGGATGGATAAACCAATTTATGTAACCTAAAGGGTGGCCAATTCGTAATATGCTTTGGCTTATTTTGATGCTGAAATTCAGTGAATATTTCGTGTATGATCGTCTTAGTGAGCTGAGGTTTTTAACAATATGAGCGTAAATACATTTTTTTTTAATAACTTTCCTCAACATTCCCACAACTCCATCTAGTCTTAAATTAAGTTTAGTATACGAGAGTAACTTGTTTTATGAGTACTAGATAACTGATAAACATTCATATATATTTCTAAATACATACTTATTATACACCCAGACACAAAACAAATGACCGTGCTCATAACACTAACATTTTTCCAGGGTGGGAATCGAACCGACGACCTCCGATATAGCAGTCAGGGCCACTAACCACTAGACCAATAGGCCCGTCAAAATTGTGTGCTACTAATAATTATGTGAGAGTGAGACGGCATAATACACCGCTTAGTGGCCTCAAGCTCCCATATAGGTAACTACCCTGCTTAAGGGTAGTTTTTCTTTAAAGTAAAAAAGTCGAATATAAAACAGAGTGAGCCATAGTTTAATGGACATTGTTATCTAACAAATTTGAATAAACAATTATTTATCTGTATCTTATCTTTGGCGTTTGGCCGGTGGCCTAAGGTTAATCAACTTCCGTTGAAAACGGGAAAAGCTTATCTTATTGGTATCTACGCTACATTTACTTTCTACTAATTATTTTCTATTTATCAATTGTCAAAAATACGGGTTTTTAATATGTTTTAGAAGTGACTACAGACGAAAGTATTATTAGTATTTTTATTTTACTTATTTTATTTTTATTAAAATTCGTATTTATATTCCAGTAAAACAGTTATATTTTACTGGTAGATAAATAAGAATATTTTTATTTGTTTATATCCTTTATTTTTTTTAAACTATCCAGTACCCACCTTCTACAAGTCTCACTCTATCAGAGGTTTGCTGAAAGAAAACTCATAAAGAGTAATGCTTACCTCTGTACATTTTCCCAAATTACAAACTTTATTGTATGCAGTAAAGTATAAAGAAAGTGCACACGGTAATTAAAGTATAAACAACACGCATATGTGCGTGCTGCGAACATATTGGTAGCAACAGCATCATTAAACTATACGATTTAATTGTATGAAATATGTGCCACGATGTTCGTGGAAACTGACCCTGACATTTCCTTGTATCTCACATTCAAAGAAATAACTATAACATTTAATTTAATACAGCGCCACCTAGTTTCAAACTAAGCAGAGCTTGTATTATAAGTACTAGACAACTGTTAAACATACTTCTAAAATACATACATAGTATAGATAAATTACACCTATACACTGGAAATGATCATGCTCATCACACAAATATTTGCCCTAGGTAGGAATCGAACCTATGATCTTTGGTATAGCAGTCAGGGCCACTAACCAATGGACCAATAGACCAGTCAATAATATGTGCACACTAAAGAAAAAATATTTGCTTTAAATCTACAAAACCTTCGGTTTTCTTTAGTTAGGTAGGTTAGTAGTAAGTCAGTCTAGCAGAAGGCGTTATGGCGCAACTGTGCCGCATCATGCAATCATGATAAGCCCGATCAAGCTTGAAATTACTCAGATTCCATCGTTTAGATGCAACGCGTCATCTTTGGATAAAACCTTTATTTACCTACATAAACAAAAATCGTGACATACAGTGATTATTATTCAATTCTTGAAGCTATGATAGCTCAGTGCTGAGACCTTAGGATTGCACGTCAAAGGTCTCGAGTTCGATCCTCATGGCGAGCACCGACTTTTCGAATATTGTGTGTGTATCCATACTTCCATACTAATATTATAAATGCGAAAGTGTGTTTGTTTGTTTGTTCGTCTTTCACGTCAAAACGGTGCAATGGATTGGCCTGATTTTTTGTGTAAGGATAGTTGAAGGGCTGGAGAGTGACTTAGGCTACTTTTTTTTTTTGAATCAGCCCTAAATGGTAAAAAATTACGATTAAAATATTTTTAAAGTTCACGTAACTGGTCTGACAGAAGCGAATCTTCACCATAGCGACCAAAATACTGTTGCTATGGTTTTATGTTTTGACATTTATATTAACAACTTATTTGGCATACAATCAAGCAATTAAAATAGTCGGGTCGGAAAATAGAGAGCTTCGCATTTTTTTACTCCAAGTTCAAATTTCATTTCGACACACACTTTTTGGATTTATCTTCTGATAATTTTTGAGTACGAATTCAAATTTCAGTCAAGCATAATATTTTTTTTTTCCTATCGTTTTTTGGTAGATCAAAAGTATTGTAAGAAGCACTTGGTTTTTTTTTAACATAATGTTGTTCCTCAAAATTATGAGCTCTGACAGTCTCATCCAAATTAGATGGAGCTGTGGATATTTACTGACATGACAGTAAACCAATTACCAAAACAAAAAAAAAATAGTTTGGACGGTAAATGATTTACTATATTTTATGATCGAGCTGTTGACTGCAATTTTGTTGTGTGTGACACGTAGTTTTGAAGATTTGATAGTACCTATGCACTACAAAATTGTGCACCAATTGCGATGGTATAGAGTAGTTGCATAAGTGAAAGTGTGTCGATATTCGATCATTCATGTCTATTAAATCTCGAGTACGAGTATGCCCCGCACGCGTACTCCCGCAAATAGTTACGTGTGCGTAGCATTAACCTTCTTCAGGCTCAGTTGGCTCAGCTCAAACAACCAGAATTAGACCAATAACCGAGCATTTTTGAAAATTCGTCCGTCAAAGGGTAGAAGAAAAACGAAATAGAAGAGGTGCCTGGAATAATCTGCTGCACATACATACATCTACCAAATGGGGAGCGGTACCTAATGTTTTCCGCAACACAGCGCATAGCGCTCAACGAAATGTGTCGAATAATATCAGATTGTTTAAAACCAACCCCGCTGAATAAGTTCTCCCTCTGCTCTTCCTAACGTTAGAGGAGAAGTCGCATGCGCGCTCGAAAAACATGTCGAAGAACCACCTATGTCGTACCTCAGGGACATCTGCCGCCCGGAGGTACCTTGAAGTGGCCTGTTTGGAAAGCATTCAAATGTCTGAGAACTCAAGTAGGTCGCTGCAAACAAAAATTAGTAAATTTGGGCATACAGACCCCTCTAACATCCAGTGAGAATGCGGCATCTCTGTACAGGCGATGTCACACCACCTAGAGTGCTCAAAGTGTCCGCACATCTGCAATTCGGAGGATCTAACATAATTCACCAATGATGCTGCAATTGGTGTTGCCAAATACTACGTACAATTGACACGAAAAGAGGAAGAAGAAGGTTTTTCTCATTAAACTTAAAAATGGAGAAGAAGCGACGCAACAAGCTCCACAACCTAATTCAATACATTATTCATTAAAAATTGATAAATAAAAATCGATAACCAGAGGGTATTCGTTTGCCGTAAGCGCGGTTAATTGGTGTGCCGTCATTGAATTCTGCGAAAAAGTGATGGAGCTCCAAGAAAAGAGCACGGGAGGCCTCATCTCGCCACCGGATCCGTGCTGTGGAAGGGGTAGACGCAAGGCCCAACTAGCTGCAAAGGCTTCTGCGCCCTGCCGCCGGCCTCGCTACCGTCGAGGCGATCCGGCCAGTACTTGACGACTGGCTCGGGAGAAGGCACGGCTCCCTGTCGTTCAGGGTGGCGCAGGTGCTGTCGTGGCACGGTTGCTTTGGCAAGTACCTGTGCCGCATAGGTACTTGCCGAAGCAACTAGCCGGACGCTCGGTGCCACCACTGCGCCCAATGCGGGGAGGACATGGCGCAACACACGCTCGCCGAGTGTGCAGCTTGGGACGAGCAGCGCCGTGTCCTCACAAATGTAGTAGGAGGCGACCTGTCGCTGCCGGCCATAGTGCGTACGATGGTCGGCGGCGCAGAGTTGTGGGACGCGATGGTGTCCTTCTGCGAGGACGTGATGTCTGCGGAACGGGAGAGGGAGATCTCCACTCCCTTCCCGGGCCGCAGAGAGCGCACCAGGCGCAGGGGAAGGGCGAATAACGCCTTTTTCCAGCCCCCCTAAATGGGTCCAGGGGCGTGGGACTTTGGGAAGTCCCCGCCCCCGATTCGACGGACCCGAGACGGAGTTTACACCTCACCACCCCGTGAACGAGGCGAGGCCCGGACGCACCGGGCCAGCACTAGCGCGGAGCTGCGGAAGAATCTGGATTCCCGCGGCCCCGCGCGCAGGTGCGAGATGACACCGGGGGTTTTTAGCCGGTAGGAGTCCGGCACGCCCCTCCGCCTCCCCCCAGGTGGAGGAAGTCCATGATCATTTCCACCCGAAAAAAAAAGGGTCCAACTTGCTCTCCTCCAACCACCGTAAATAGCCTACGGCAGTAGCCTTGGGGATGTCTTCTGTACTGGATAAAGGCAAAGACGGCTTCTTGATAAGCGAGGGGGAAAACTGACTTCAAGTCAATGAAGAAAATCCCTTTAAAAGAAAAGCTCCCCTGTCCGGGTTTGCGGTAGTTTGCGAAAGCGTTCCCGTGGCGGAGAAGCACTCCGCCGGTTTTAGCCTGTAAGAGTACGGCACACCCCTTTACCTTCACCCGTTTTCAAGTCCAGTCAATCCAAGTAGTCAAATCAGTGCAAGATAGATAGTGGCCACAACAAAAATACAATATGACCCTTCATCATGTGAATGTTGCACTAAACTTTAAAACTAGCAGTGTTAACAGTCAAATATGTTTGTAAGACTACAGGTAATGAATAGAAAGTTAAGATATAATTTTGGAACAGAACTCGATTAAGGAGCTTGCATTAAACATTATTTAGCTTCACTTTTTGTACAGCACTTCACATCTTCCATATCACGCAGACAAAGTCGCGGGTAACAGCTAGTTAGAAATAAATAGGTATTAGGTAGGCTTCTGTGTTTTTGAAGGTACGTAAAAAAATGGATCCTGCGCCTGATGTCTCTCCAGTCGTGTCGGATTGCCGTCCCATAGGGCTACTTGCACCTATAGTGTGTCCAACATTTATCTATTTTTTTTTTGTATATCTAAAAATAGATCTAGGGTTATTTTTGTTTTGGAGTCACATTTGCCGAGTCACCTCTTACCAAACATGGTCTTACATTTTTCAGTTATTTTCCTATTTATCCTTACACCTCATAACAATAGGACCTATCCTCTTTCAATAGCAGTTTATTCATTATTACGAAGGCGACATTTAGTGAACTGTTACACTGCTTGTTTGCTGTGATCGTGTTAGTCGCGCCTCACTGAATATCAGGGTAGCTTGTTACCGAATTTTGTCACCTCGTCCGTTAATTCATTATGTCAAAGTGGTATTTGTTGTTGGCCGGTTACAATTAGGTATAGAGCGAATAAACTAATTATCGATACTGGGTAAAACGCGGCGCATAGATATTTAGGGGTGCTTTAAAATAATATATTCAAGTTGCTTATTGGATGTTTTATACATATATATTATTAACATAAACACTGTTTTTTTAGTAAACAGCTGAGTCAAATTATTATTTTGTTAAAACTGGTGTCTTTATAACTAAGAAAATATCTCTACACACCTCGTCTCAAATGCAACTTCTACAATTGATTCAGAACTACCTATGACTTTTTTCAACATCTATTTTTCCTTATTGCTCCAATTATTTCAAGCAAACGGCTTAAAGTATATCAAGTGATACCAAACATTTGTTGCGAAAAATAGGTCAATTTATTTATTTTCCGCGACTCTTATCGTTTCTGCATATTGTTCAATTAATTGCATAACCATTGTCACGGCGGAGTATGCTTTTAAATTAATTGAGATAAGGAATGAAGGAAAAAGCATTTTGATATCGGGTTTATTAATCATGACGATGGATGTGTCTGGTGCCGTAGTGAAGATACTAGTCATGTGTTATAATTAATAATTAAAAAAGGAATCTTATTTTCTTTGGATTGGAAATCAATATTCATGTGAATAAATAAATATTCCACGACTTTCACACAACGCCATCTAGTCTCAAACTAAGCAGAGCTTGTATTATGAGTACTGTACAACTGATAAACACAAATACTTTTAAATACACACATATTTTAAATAAATTACACCCAGACACAGAAAAAAAATAATGATCGTGTTCATCACACAAACATCGTCCTGGGTTGGGATCGAACCCACTACCTGTGGTATCGCAGTCAAGGCCACAAACCACTAGGCCGGTCACGGATGGATTTGGAGGTCCGGGTATTTAACCAAATTGTATCAAAATTTTGTGGTTCAGTAGTTCTGCCATGAAAACGTAACACACAAACATACATATTTATTAAATAAGAATGGGTGAAGCAGTTTCTTGAGTATTAATCCAAATGGATTAGTGTGAGTAAGTAACTATTCTAAAAACTTTTACTTTTTTATACTCAGAAAATATTACAATAAATACTTTTCTAAAGATATGAAGTTTACTAACGTTACTTAGCTGCTGCGTCACGACTCTTAGCTTGCTGCGTCAGTCTTACTTTCCTTTAAAAGCTTTATATAAAAGCTCCAATATTGTAAAGCAGTTTTCAAGTAAAAGTTTGTTTTTACATTTTCATTTTGAAGTTGAAATTGCCATTTTGGTTTTATAGTAACTGGAATCTGTCATTAAAAGGTTGGCTGCAGATTAAAATCAAAAATCGCGGATTGAATTGATGATACTACTGAATTTGAAAAAGGCAGATAAAAGGTATTAGGGCGATGCTCCTTTTAAAGTAAGTAAGAACATTTGACTTGTGATTTGGCGTTATGTTCATTAACTGACTGAAAAATGGAAGGAGGTTATATGTACCACAGTATTTTTAACCAACTTTTGTTGATGAAACCTTGTTCCAGTCTATAAATGTCCCACTGCTGGGCTCTATCCATGTAGAGAAGGAAGAACAGTCATTGCTACTTAAAGGTATCTCGTCACTGCCTTATGTCACAACATTCGTTATCGTACTCCTCCGAAACGGCTTGACTGATTCTCTTGAAATGTTTTACATGCATTCAGTAGGTCTGGGAATCGGCCAACATCCATTTTTCATCCCTAATTTCTTATTTTCTTTCGCGTACGTAGTCGCGGACAGTAGTTAATAAAGTATAACATGTTCTTTACTTCTCAGTTCAGATAAAGGCGAGTCTAATCCGACCGTATTCAATTACAAATGCAACGCAGTTCGCAAATACAGACAACATTACGGAAATGGTTATTTTAATCGTCTAGTTCAATGGTTCGAACGTAGCTGTTAGAGAAGGGCCACAGAACCAGCGTTTATGATAATTGAATTACAATTTGTGAACGTGTTTGGTGTAAGCTCTATAAGTAAGTAGTAAGTACTTAGCGCCGCGCCGATATGAGCATTGATTGTAATGCACTGTCTTGCTTGTACAATGATAGTTCCCTGTAGGTATGGTTAGCAATGGAAATCTACGAATTAACGTAGATTTTTGTATTGATTTTTTAACGTAGAACATTAGTATTCCTGAGAGTAAGAGTTTTTAGTTGACCTAATTTTTAAGTTTTTATGTGGGAATCAGGAATATTCCATAACAACTTTACAAATTTCGCATAAGTAATGTTCTGCAACTTGTCGTATTCAGCATACTTTTTTTGCTAGTGACTGTACTGTATAGGGACTGAATATACTACTATTCGTAAAAAAAATGTCTTTGACTCTATCTTAAGATCTAAACTATGAAAGATACCTAGTAACTACATCAAAATATATAAATATTTACTTGCATGACTTGAATGGTAAATTACAAAATACAATACAGTACGAATCAAAGACGAGTAACAAATATGAAGGCAAGTTCGGTCGCATAGGAGTAGAAATTCAATTTCTGAACGAATAAGGTCAGACTTCGTAACAACGAAAGTCATAGAATGAAAAATCGAGCGACTCAGCCCCAGACGGTACCAGAACGTAATGAGAAAATCTTAACAAGAATCTGTAATTAAAATAACTGTTTTCGATCTTAAGGTTTATTGTTTAGAGTTTATTTTTGTTTTTCGTTAATTTTTTTATCAGTGCTAGAATCGGTATTTTTTTCAGCTTGATACAGCTATCGACACAAAAGTTCAAACCACCCTTATACCAAATTTCATTATAATTGGTTGAATAGTTTAGTCTTGAAAGCGTTACAAATAAATTATTTCTGTTAATTTTGACAAAATTAAGAAATGTATGAAATGTAAACCTTAGAAGTTAAGTTTAATTATTGTTATATCATTGAAATCATTGGAACCGTTTATGTCTGAATATTTAATAGTATTGAAATCTACATTTTACTTTAGGTACTTTTTTCAGCAATTGAAATTAATTTGCTGGCAATTTTGCGAGGAAACCATTTCGTTTAGTAATAAATTGAAATCGAAATCTAGAATAAATATCAGATCAAAATGTACACAGGCAAGTCTGTGTCTTATTTACCTACTTCAGCCACGTAGACCTCATAATTGTTTTGATACTGTTGGCTCATAAATGTCACATACGTAGCAATGGTCATATTATAGAGTTTAGTCGCGACGATACAAAATATCACAACAGTAAACCGTATCAATATTTTTCGAACACAAATCAAATTAAATTATTATTTCTCAACATTCAGACAGCGCCATCTAGTCTCAAGTTAAGTAAAGTAAAGTAGCCTTATACAGCTAATAAACATACATAAATATTTTTAAATACATATTATGTGCATATTATAGAAATAACTTACCCAGACACATAACAAACGATCGTGCTCATCACACAAACATTTGTCCCGGGTGGGAATTGAACCCACGACCTCCGGTATAGCAGCCAGGGCCACTAACCACTAGACCAACAGTCCCATCGTTATAACCTCTTTCCTGTCATAACGGTGTAGACACCACAATCGCCTGCCTCATGGCCTAACAGTTTAACTTGGCTCATGAATATTGAAGCTCGCCTTTAGCTCTCGCACTTTTCCGCTCGAAGCCGCGTTAACACCGCACTATAACCACAAAAACTCGATCTGTAAACTGAAATCAATGGAGTTTACTCGCCAGACCTTTCTTTGTCGGTTAAATATTATTTTTTGGTACAGTCAGCAACGGAAGTTATTTAAAAGTTGTTATACATGTAATATTTTTTAATGTTGTTTAAAATATTACATGGACGCATGTAAGAGAGGAGGAGGTTGTAACAGAGGAGAATGTTGTACGTGAAGAAAGGTTTATGTCCAGCTGTGGGCTATTTAAAGCTAACAGTGAAGTGTTTAGTGCGTTACCACTAACTTTAGATGACAAGCATATTTCCTTATTAAAAAGCAAAACATGACCATTTACCAAAATAATCGGCTTCTGTTTGCAGGCGGTACCAGTACTTAACATGTAGAGAGTTATATGAGGACGTCAACATCGACTTCGTCGTCGAGTTCGACTCGCGACCCCGCCGCCGCGTCAGCTCATGATTAAGGACTACGGTTGGGTCCGAAACTAGTCAGGTTATCCCGATAAATACGCGTGAGTAAACCATTATAACGCTTAAGTATGAATCATCCTCACGAAAGTGATTATAAAAAAAAAGAAAGAATAATGGTATAAATAAAGCCTATGGTAAATGGTATTTGAAAGCTGATGACGATAATTAAAAAAAAATCGTGTTTAGGGCATTTTAGCAGTTTAAAGAAAAATCACCTAACTGTAACTTGTTAAAATTGGGTTTAATATATTTGCTTTATAAATCTGATTGCGTTAATTGACTTTTTTTGCTGATCGTACTTCTATATCTTTTTTTGGAATTCTTTTATTTCGGAAGGCAGGGTCAGTTTAGTTTCATGTTTTTGTTGTTATTCTTTGTTAGTTTCTCTTCTTTGTTGCCCTGTTTCATTTCGTAGTAACATTAAAAATAGGTTGAAGAAAAGGTTTAAAAACAATATTTTTTCCAAAAAGTAAAAAGTCGCAAATAGTGATTAAAAAAAATAGAAAAAAAAAAATTAATCGAAAAAAGTTTGTGATAAATTTTACGAAAACCTCCGTCCTTATTAAAATAAATACACTTTTGTCGAATGCCAATGTGACGTTTAAAGTACGTTTTATGTACTTGAAATTATTGATTTATCAAAATATTACATAAAAGTTACAAGTTTACTATAATTAATGTCTTGTTGATATTTTACGATATTTGTTTGCTATTTTTTGTATTAATTAGTATTGAAAATACTATAAAATCATGCAATCCATCCATGCAGTAAGAAAGATACCGAAAAACAGGTAAATATTAAATTTAATTTATAAACAATTTATTATTGCATTGTTATATTACATTTGGAACTCTATACGCGAAGCCTTTTAAAATTGATATTTATTTTGAATAGAGAAACCAAAATTTATATTAATTGTACCAAAAATCAATTCTCTTATTATAAAAGCAAAAAAATACACTAAGTTTGAGATAACTGTAATATTTTTCATACTAAAACAATGATAGTCCAAGTCGTTTACTAGGGAATCTTATAGAAAGATAGTTTCTATTAATAATAATACTTAACGACTTTCACACAACGCCACCTAGTCTCAAACTAAGCGGAGCTCGTATTACGAGTACTAGACAACTGATAGGCATACTTACATACTTCTAAATACATACATATGATAGATAAATTACACCCAATTTAGTTATTGCGGTAGCAAGACGGCACTACCATTGATGTTCCCTTTCTCGCTTCCACATCGACAACGGTACTACTTGAGGTCATAGTACAGGCAAATTAGGTACATTTTACGTAAGATAACTGCAATATAAAATATTTTGATTATTGAACAGCTTTAAGAGCTCTCAGCATTAAAATAATTGCAATAAAAAAAATAATAACTTGTAGGTGAATAGAGAAGCACGCCCTTATGCAATCTTGTATCAATCAGTATAAGTAGGCCACTTTCGTTATTAAAGAGGAATATAACATACTCAACATTTAATTGACATTTTAGTTAAAAAAGTAGACCGAAAATAGTTTCATTTATATCATGATTTAAAAATGTACATTTAAAAATAAAACATGTGAATTTCGGAATGATCATTTTAATAATTTGTCTGTTTTACCGAAGTACAGAACATTTTTTTTGTTTAGCACCATACCTCCTACGGCGAGGCAAAGTTCTCCCGCCCGTCCTTCTACACAGTACGTTCTATTTCTTTACCGATTCTTTAGATAGACAAGTATATGAAAATATATTCATCCACCCAAGTATAGTTATAGCCTCTTAAAAGTCAAAAACTAGTGAATTGATCGGACTGAAGTTTGATTAGTAAAAACATTGAAGAAGAGAAAAAGACTGGACAATATTTATAATCAAGTTAACTCATCTTTGTAAGTGGCAAACTGTGTGAGTGACCTTAGTAAATAAATCAAACGATGAGTATTAATGTACCTAGAGCTATAAGGATCGTTTGGCATGTAGATGACGTTAACATTAGGGCATTGGTGTGCAACTAAATTACTAACTTTTAAACTATCTCGTTTCATTTTTGTATTTTATTAAGACAACGGGAATTAACGCCTAACATGCGTTTACCTTTAACGTCTTAAGGTTTGAACCCGGTTGCACTGGCCCCTGTCAAATATCTCTCTCCCTCTTTTCATATAAAGGGACAGTATACAGCTTTCATTGTTGTTTCAATGTCACGCAAATTAAAGCTTGAATGATATACAGTCGTTGTCAATCGCTCGCACACATAGTGCCGCATGCAAAGATGAGTAGTTCTGTCCATACGCGGGTGAAACCACAAGGCACAGCTAGTATAGTCTAGTAGAGAATGCTTGATACAAGCAACAATAAAATTTATATCTTGTCCCATTAATATTTCTTAATTCATATTCAGGTTTTTCCTACAGCACTATAGCTATTGCAATTGGGGTTGCAATGTGCGTAATTGGTAAATATCATATTAATTATTGTTTGCTTAATATAAATTAGTCTTATGAAATAATCATCATCATTCCCCTCCCCTTATTCCCAAAAATAATCGTAGTGATTTCATTTTTGTTTCTAAGATTAGTAGTATTTATTTTAACTATAATGATACCTAATAACCCGCCTCAGCTTCACACTTCATTTGAGAGTTACACTTCAATTGTTTGGTCGTGTATACATGTATTTGCTGGTGACTTTACACCGTAGTTACAGCTGTAAAAATGCGTAGTGCACTGACGCGAATCCACAACAGTTAACCTTACTTTAAATGGTAGTAGGAGAGTTGTAGAGTAGGTTAACATTGAGGTCTCAATTTTATGTAAACACAGTTTTGAAATGGATAAAGGACATTGGGCAGATTTGACCCAAGCAATATTGTGGCTGTCAATATTACAATCTTTACCAATTATTAAACGTTTATTTTTGTGACTTTTTAGTTGTTGGCTTCGCCGTTTTTATGGCATTGCGAGTCAGTGGTAAAGGGTACTCAATGTCGCACTTGGCGAAGGCAAAGAAAAACAAAACGAAATAATGATTGAAGAATCTGGGATCGCATCCGAAATCGGTTCGTATATTTACACATACAACGCGGAATTCATGCTTCTTCATATTTAAAAAAAAAAACGAACCTATATAATATAGACTAACATGTATTTAAAATAAGCACCGATCATAGTGATGACGCCATTGATGATTCAAATTTGCCCAATCTTCTTTATTTTACATCTGATCATAATGCAACGACTCCTTGACTCGTTCTTGATTATAAAGAGAAAATAACTTGTTAATAAACACATTTTTTTTCCAGGATCTTGCAGTGCCTTGTATGGTATTAAATTGTTTCACTTCGAGGGCGCTAAGCGCGGGAAATTTTTGATAATTGGCGGTGTTGTGTTTGTTTTCCTCGGGATCGTTATACCATGTAATGTTATCATATATTCTACTTGTATATTTGTGTAAATTCTCTTGTATTAGCCTTTTAAGTACAATTTAGTTTATTCTGGCTTTTGTTTTGAATTTTAAACGTAAACTTGTGATTATAGACCTCCGAAGTAGGGGCACTGTGTAGTGTATAGTCCCTCTCCCACAAGTTCAATATTTCTACTTAGCGACTTTGCAATTTTAAAGAGCATTCATCATCTTCCTGCCCTTATTCCATTTTACTTGGGGTCGGCGCAACATGTTTTTTTCTTAACATGTTGCTAATGGTTTTGGCTATGGTTTTATAGTCGGCCGCCTGCCTGACGCTAACCCCTTTTTGGGAATGCGATTGTTGGTTGTTTACCCGCCACCATTCGGGTGACCCAAGGTGCCTGGTACAGTGCACTAGGTCTTAAGGTCCATTAGTCGCCTTTTACGACACCCAGTGGAGGATATGGGGTGGCGCTATTCTTTATATCCGGACACCACACGGACAATGCAATTTCAAAGAGCATACCGTAAAAATGAAACAACCGTTTACGTGTCGCTATTACTCAATCAATCTAAAATTAATTATAACGAGTTTAGTTTAACATGCTTCGGTGCTTCTAGACTATAGAGATTGAAAGCGGTAAAAAGTTTTGTCATTGTTTTTGGATCCTTATAACAACGAAACTCCAGTACATAATTGCTGACGTACGTAATATTAGATTCCATATAAATTATGTACAAGTAGGTATGTGGCTATTTTAGGTTGTCGAAATAATTATTTAAAGGCTTTATATTTTTTCAGGGTTTATGATGGTATGCCGATCAAAAACTTCGCTTTTTGCATCGAGACACTCAATTTATAATTCGTCGTTAATCCAGCAACAACGTAGTACTATAATGGATTAGAGATATGATTAATTAATTACCAATTGAATGGAATAGATCTATATTTTTTATAAAGATTTTTTATTAGTCTCTTTCCAAATGTTAGGGTTAGTAAGACTTCGCTGTCTGTTTGCCCGTCTGTCACCTAGCTATATTTAAAAAAAATGTGATGTAAATTGAAATTTAACAGCGGCTGTAACAAAAAATAAAAGAAACTATTTGCATGTACATTCATGGTTTTTTAGCGTTTTTTTGTAGAGTATGGTAAGGAACCCTTCATACGCGAGTCAGACTCGCACTTGTCATAATCAGTAAGATGTTTGACGTCCTTACTCTCCTCTACACCATTGTAATGTCTGTAACTTATTATACTGTTAGATGCGAAAAACTGAACGAATGCGTTCACATCACACAAAACCGTCCGTTGTTTTCTACGGATAAAGAATATCTACGAAAATACTAGAATGAAAGGTACACTACCAGGAAGGAAAAACAAACTAAAAATACCAAAAAGGTATCTTCCCCCGCACATTCCTCGCATCGAATAATTTCGCTTAAATATCCGAACATTTTAATAAAGAAGAGCTTAAAATTTGCGAGAAAAATTGTCTACTTAAGGTCAATTCGTCTTTCGTGAATTAAATTGGAGGGAACACGCTTACAATTTGTATTTGACAGTAAGCACAATTCGCAATCAGCAAAGCCTGTTTCAGTACAGCGTACGCTTGTTTGTCGAACCATTACGCGTATTGTTGTAAAATATCGAATGTTCTGCGGAAGAATGCTGGTGAGACCTCTAAAGTACGCTGCCAAAGAAATGAACACCGGTGGAGGAATTCGCGCATTATTTATTATTTCCCGGAATATTTTTTGGCACAATGTGAAATCACTTCGTTGTTTACTTGATGAAGTTATGGAAATGCGCCGTTTTGTGATCAGTAAATTGTGGAAACATCGTCACGTTTTTTATTTACGGCCGCAATAAGATGTAACGTGATTTTAGGAACGGAATTTTAAATGATGTATTTGTGTAATCTCGGTAAATTTTCTAGGAAAAGCTGTAGGGATTTGGCATGTTTAAAATCGTATTCATTACACAAAAAAGAAACATAAATCAGCGTTCTATTGACCCGCAACTGGACAAGAACTTCTCCAAAAACTAGGTCTTTTGTTACGGTATTTGATTATGACTGCTTTGACAACATTTTAAGGTGACTAAGAAACACGTAAGTAAGATAAGTAATTTGCAGAAGTAAATAGAGCGTATAGAGTAAGGTGATGTTAGAAGTCTCAGTGTAGTTGTAATATACTTAAAACAATGTATTCTTATGCTAGGAACAAAAACTAGACGTGACGGGTTAAAATATTCCCTCGTTGCATGCAAAAATGTATGTATAGTTTTAATTCTAAAAAACTAGAGCAAGATTATTGAGAAAACCCTCTCTAAAATCCATCAATTACTCAGAATGAAGAATATACATGTATGAATATTCAATTAAATCTATCTTGAATGATAATAAAATTAAACTACCCAATTACTTTAACAACGGACCGATTACCCGTGCAAGCCTAACCTGATAGTTCGCGCAATACGTCACACATAACAAGGAACTATAGTCCTAATAATTATACCAAAATTATGAAACGCTAATCCAAATAATTACTCTCACTACTAAATATTGACGGAACACGATAATACGAACGGTTTTCGTATAGAAATAGGAGCTGATAAACGCAATACTCGTGTTGTTTCATTGTAAAATGAACGCTGGGACGAAAACCAGACTTCTCACTCTGTAATTAATTAGACGAATTTCTTCCCTCTTATTAGCGAGTAAACGGTCACTGCTGAACAAGGGGCTCTGTTTCTCGATGTTTTTGGTATTTTTGGTAGATGAAACGGAAACAGAGACAAAGGGGAATATACATATAGGAACGACAACTAGCTGTTGTACGCGAGTTCCTACGCATTGGTAAAAAAATAAGTATGAAAAATAGATATTAGCCAATTCTCAGACCTACTGAATGCATATACAAAATTCAATAGAATCGGTTCAGCCGTTTCGGAGACAGCCGATGCGAGACGAACCATTCGCGACGCGTGCCTCGCGATGTCTGTACGCGGCTTAACATTAGCTTCCCAACCCGTCTTCACACGGGAGCAATACGGATGAATTATATACATAAACCTTCCTTTTGAAAAAAATATCTATAAAATAATCAGAACCTAAATCCATCGCGTAGTTTTGAAGGTCTAAACATACATAGGGATAGACAGACAGTGGGAAGCGACTTTGTTGTGTACTATGTAGTGATTATTATAACAATTTGATGGATATCGACAGGAGTCAACGTAACTTAAATAAATAACTCCATGCTCAAACTATCAATCATTCGGTAAAGGTTTAGCTAATTACCTCTGCGGTACGGTAAAAGCGCTTGTATCTCTAACAAGGATGGGAGATGAACGACTATACATCAATCAATGTTAGTTACACATTACCTGTACACCTTTATTGGCTTACGTAGGTGTTTAAACGCAAAATCCAGCTTTACTTAGTCAGTTTACAGTTAAAAAGAAGTACTCTATGCAAAATGGAATATTAGTCCGGCAGGTTGATTTTCAAAAATATTGGACACGGATTGTTGTTGTTAACCAAATCCATAAAAAACACGAATATAAAACGCATCAAAGATGGTGAATCTTATGGAAGTGGGGGTTAGCAACGTCACTTGTCAGTAAAAAGTGCACTGAAGCTTGACATCACACGAGATTTCAACTCTGTCTGTAACGTCTTCATTTTTTTTTCGCCACAGTAGAAAAAAATGTGTATAATATTTTTTGTAAATAAATCTGACGACCTTATAAGTTTTTTAGTCAAGTAAGCTAAGCGACGAATACTTATAAGCACATATTTTCATTAACCTACAATTATTTACCTACAGAAAAAAAAACCGCTGAAAAACGTCCCTACAAAACAAAAAAAAACATTGTTAAACATTACAATATTTCCGGTACGTTGCCTCGATTGACAAGCATCCGAAAAGTAACCGTCGTTACCGAAAACAAGACCGTATCCCGTAATATGAGGTTTGGGATAAAACAGGCAAAACAGGTAAAACAGAATACTCTAAAAGTCAGACAAGTAAATAAAACAGTGAGATACAGGGGTCCTACTACCAAGCTTTGAAGTTAAGTTACCGCAGTTGTGGAAGCGTGACAGCGCGCTACACAATGTAGAGCGGCATCTCTTTTCCACAACGGTACATCTTTTTTAAGAGGTGGTGGTAGAAAGGCCACTCACGATGTTTCTCTATACTTCATTATTTGGTTTTGTTGTAGGTGTTAGATGCGGGTTAATGTACAGTATGTAACTTGTCATTTAAATGGAATGTGTTATGTAAGTTGTTTTGTTTTATCTTGTGTCGTTTCGTTTTGTCTTGTTCTTTATGCTATAGACACGGCACGAGATGGTATTCAGGTCTATTCTTGTCTCGTATTGTGTTTCGGTTACTCAGGTCAATTACATAAATCGAACTACTGAGTACAGTATCTATTCAATTTATATAATAATAATATGTATAATAAACCAGCCTATACAACGTTAATAAAAGCGAGAGACATTAAATGAAACCACATATTCTGTATATCATTATAAGGCTACACAACAAAAATCAAATCAATGTAAGCAATAGTTTAGTCACAGGATATTTTTTTAGTTTTTTTTTAGTTTGAACATGCTGTATCTTCCTGATTAGGTGACTAAGTTTTATAGGCATAGTTATCTAGTTGGCTCCGGTTGGGTCCGAAACTAGTCGGCTATCCCGATAAATACGCGTGAGTAAACCGTTATAACGTTTTAAGTATGAATCATCCTCACGAAAGTTATTATAAAAATATTGCTTACATTGATTTGATTATTGTTGTGTAGCCTTATAATGATATACAGAGTATGTGGTTTCATTTAATGCCTCTCGCTTTTATCAACGTTGTATATGTCCCACTGCTGGGCACAGGTCTCTTCCCATATAGGGAAGGCTTGAGCATTGATCACCACGCTAGCTCACTGCGGATTGGCGATTTCAGATTCCAATATTTGGAATCCAGGTTTCCTCACGATGTTTTCCTTCACCGTTTGTCAATAGTGTCTTAGAATGATTAAGAAAGTACATAATATATAACTTTGAAAAAGTCACATTGGTACTTGCCTGCGCTGGGGATCGAACTTGCAACTCGTGCATACCAATCCATACATAGATTTATAATTATAGAATATGTTAAGTTCTGTAATATGGTTAAAAACATTCCGGTCAAAATTGTAATATTGCTGAACATGGAAATCGTTACACTTTCAAAGAAAACCTTGATGAAGAGGACCTATTATTTACAAGAATATCTTGGATGTACACAGTTAATTATTTCTATGCACAAAATTGGAAGCTGTAATACAATCTTCACACTAACATATAGGCTCACGTTACATAAGCCTATTTGATTCTTGCACCACCACCGATGTGCTATAGACTTGTAGTATAGTGTTACCGCAGTGTCACTGGCAGCTCCCGCAACCACTGACTCCCAATATAGTTCCAGTAGTTCCATGCATAGTGGTTAAAGATCGAGACGAAATTTTTAAGAAATATATTTCATAGCGAATGATTTGAAATGACAGCCGATGAATTGATTAAAATTGGACGTGAACGTGTTTTCACAGAATTTTAATTTACAAGAAACGATTTCCTTCACTTCATTTTCAATTTTCTTGATAGTGTGCTTTTAAAGCTGGTTTTAGTCTTATATTACATTTGCGTTAATCTCACAAATCAATTGTAATAACAACCTACTACGGAAAAGGAAAACAAAATGTACTGAAACGTCTCTATAATTTTATGGATAAACTTATAAAGTCTTTTTCCACGTAATTTTGGCTCTCACGAGGATTTCTAATGAACGATGATTTTCGTAACTTGCAAAAGTAGAGGAAATAAACTTGGTATTTCCGCTGAAATCACTTTGGTTATATTATTGAAATTGGCTTTTAAAATAAACAACTAGTGACATATGATTTCATATATGTATTTACGAAGACAGCCGTTTGTGTTTTGTGTTCACATTGATGTTGAAAACTTTCGACAGATGTCGCTAGCGGATAATAGTATTGTGTCATGAGTCATTACTGGTAGACTATAGTATAGTGAAGTATACTATTATTCTGTAAAGAGGTCATTCGATTTCGGTATTAAGAGGGAAACCAAATATGTACCTTCATCCGTTGGGAATAAAGCGTGTTCTGCATTGGCACAGACCACACTGCGTTTGTGCAATCTGTCTTCATGTCGATCTTCTAAGATTTGCTTTATTCTTAGCTTAGAAAGTTTTAAGTGTAACTGTAGAAGATGCGTACAGTTTTATTACTAAACAATGCAGTCTGATGACTGTGTTATAGGTAAGCAAGACTGTTCTCTGGAAACCTAAATAGCTCCCTTTCAGACTCAATCTGATTGAACCTAAACAGTCATGCTATGTCATCCGCGTTTTGTGTCGGTGCATGGCAATACAATGCAATCTTTCAAGAATCAATCTAAATAAATCTTAATATTCAAGCTTCTAACAATTCAAACATTAAGAGAAAACTAGTCATATACCTACTGTAGTAAATTGGTTGCCAAAACAAGAGAGTTTTACATCACGAGTAGAACCATTCATTCAGTACAGTTTTCAAACAACAAACCTTAAAAAAGTGTACTTTTAGTTAGGCTTTGTTTCCTATTCCCACACCTACGCCGAAATTGCTTTCGTTATTTTATGTTGAGTTGAAAATATCGAAAACCCAATCAAAACCGCTTGCAAAAAGCCTGTGCAATTTAAACTCAATTCGTTTATAGCCTAAATTATAATAGGCAGTTTTATTTAGAGCTAAAGCCGGGATTGTACAATTAAGGATAGTTGTTTTGGAAGCCTACACGGAACAAAGCAGTTCAATTTTACTTTGATTCGAAATCATTTCGGTTGGTTGATACAGTGCTTTGTTCACCGGATCGACGAACTACACAAAATGTATTTTGGGTGCTGGATTCTCTCACTACTGCATTCAAGTGCACTACAGCGAAAACTGAAGTTGCTTCAGAATAGATTTTGAGCGTAACAATATTAATATCGGCTAGAATTTGAAACGTGGCGGTTTGAGCAGATTGCTACGTTGCGTTGTGGTAAACTGTCAATCAATGTGCAATTGAATAAGATAAATAAAGAGGTCGACGTTTTACTGCTAAAGTGTGCAGGTTTATGACAAGCATAACACTATTTATAAATATTAAAAAAAAGACTTTGTGGTGCTCATAAAGATATTATATAAGTGGCTAAGAAATAATTATCTAATGAGTTGAACTAATCCAACTTATGTTGAAAAGTATCCAGCGATGTACTTACTACTACTGTATTTTCATATCATGAAAGTCATTATCAGCAACCACCCTTTTCATAGCACTAGACATATACCTAGATTTTTACGTCGTACATATTTTGGTTCTGTCACTATCAGCCACATTTGATCAGAAACCTCTTTTAAAACAATTTTAAAGCCTTTAAAATTCCAATAACAATGTATTAAGTCTGTTATACACGTACGTACTTAAATGTTCCTAGCGGTTGACTCACAGTTTGTCTTAGTCTTCTTAAGCTCCTTACTTCTACGAAACTCTGTTAGCATATACAGAGAGCAGCTGTGCTTATAACGTATTGTCCCATCCAAAATTGTATAACATATTATATTTGACACGTTCAGTCACAGAATGCAACGGATTTTGTATGAGTCTGTCCGTGTATTGTTTCATACATTTTCCGGGTAGTAACGAGCTAATGGACGAAAGTTTTTTCATAGAATTTGATGTACATGTTGGATTTTAAAACAAGAATTCTCTATTGTTCTTGAAATTTCGAAAAAAATATGTTGTTTTATATAAAAACCAGTGCTGAAAGTTTGAAAGAGTGTTGTAGGAGGACGTAATAAACTTCGGTATTTAGAGGGTTCCAAAAAGCTAAGAGAAACAGATTCCGGCAGTGCATCACTGACCTAATACCGTCGTGGAGATTAAATTATGGAGCTGTCACAGTGCTGGGGTCAAGCTGTGAGCGGACAATGTGGAGAGAACTTGCTTTATATTGTGTTACTTAACATATGTCTTTGTTGCATGAAAATAAATTTACTGTTTTTTTATGTTAAACCACATTAATATTTTAAACGTCTAAGTTTGTGAGTATTTGTTATAGGTTTAACACTCAAACGGTTTTGTTCAATGTTGATTAAAATGTAATGTTGTGATGAGGTAGCTAATGCCTAAAAAAGGGGAACATCTTGTTAGTTATGTTGTCATAACGTGAAGAAAAAAATCGATCTGAATAAATTATTTATTCATATTTTAGGAAATATTTTATAATCAACAGGTATAACGTAATGATCTTGACAAAAGTTAGTTACTGCTAAAAATCACAAATACAAATTTCAGTTTCTGTTTCTAAGTTGCAAAATAACAATAACACGAGGTTTCACAACGTTACCTATACTTATACAATATTCGTAGTAATTAAAAGACCAGTGCACTTACCATGAGATCTGAAAACAAGACATACTCTATTGTGCAGGCGAGACACAACTATGTGGAATGTAGAGCGCCATCTCGCTTTCGCAACATATTATCCTCCTTTAAGAGATCACGGTATTCTTATTCGTGTATCTTGGTACAGGTAAATGTTTGCAATGAGAACAAGTTTTACTCATCTTAGATTTGAAACACAAATAAAACGTTATGTGTAATTGTTCCCGAGTGACGTATAAAGTTTACTTGGACTTGCTTCCGTCTTCGCTAAGTATAATTACTTTGATCTTTTGTTAGCTGAGAGATGAAACTGAATACCTTCTTAATTTAAGTAACTTGATACTGTTGAAATTACTAAGCCATATGCGATAATGCACAGCAGACGCATAGTATATGTTGCCTTTAGCTGCCATACAGTTTTTGTCTTTTTTAAGTGAGTTGTAGAGACAAATAGACATTTTATAACGTGACTTATCTAAGTATTATCCTTGTATTTAGTGCCACAATGATATATGGCACTTGAATGACATTAACATGAAGGTGTGAGTGTGCATATTTGCAACAAGAATAACTCAACCGTCTGTCTTTAAAGTGACAAATTTTCAGTTATGACCGCTATAGTTCCGAATTCGGCCACGTGCCATAATATCCTTGTAGCACTATACGGTTGTCAGTTATTAGTATAGGTAAAAAATCCCTAAAGCTCTAAACAAAGTGTTAATGTAACTTTCTTAGAAATATACACGTACCTTAAAACGTCTCTAACCTGACCCAAATACAACTCGGGTATTGTTCCAGTAAACAAGTGAACTTATCTCAAATTCAGAGTAACGCCTGTAGTAAAGCCTTGTTAAGCAGTGGTCATAGCGCCATGCCGTGTGTTGTAATTACGCGTCGACGGCCGGCAATCAGAGGACTTACTACTACCGCTTAAAGTAATATTATAGCATTTGCGGAAACGTGACAGAGCTCTACATGGCGTAGAGCGACGTCTCTCTTTCACAACTGCACAATATTAAAATTGCAATAGGTTGGCCGTCAGTCCGTGCGCTCGGGGCCTTACGCCTCAGCCACCTCGCATCGCAGCATTGCCTACCAGTGGAACAGAGGTTTCCAATCTTTTCGACCGTCAGTATATTTGTAGGTATGTAAAAACACAATATAACAAAACTTACAACGGTGCAGCCTATTATATATAAGAAAACTCTACCAGCAGACTCAGGATTTGAGAAACGGTTCAATATTCTATCGTGACGAATTACTTATTCTAGGTATTTGATAGACAAATTTCACAGTCTAAAAAGGTGCCAACAATAATATTCAATTAGGTAGACAATTATTATGGATACAAACAATAGATCAACGATATTAGCAGTCAAAATTCTTACACGCACTTGCGTATTTGCACTTATGATTTCGTATCGACTTCATAGATGGTGATGCCCCTCTTGACTTTCTACGGCCATCAGAGGGTCCATCTCCTCTTAAAGTATAAAAAAAAAATATTGCAGTTATGGAAGAGAGACGCCGCTCTATACCGTGTAGGACGCTGTCACGCTTCCACACTCGCAATAATATTACTCTAAATGATGACGGCAGGCCACCTGGGCCCCGCGGCCCACAGTTTGGGAACTTCTGGCCTAGAAATTCACACGTGAATGATTCAACTTAACGAAAACACGAAACAATAAAGTTTTGCTTTTCACCATTTCAAAAGCGTTTCATGTTAATTTGGATTGGGATATGTGGAATTGGAAGTTAATGTTGTTTTCGGGAACATGTGGAAATGTTTCAAATAAATAATGGGCCTACGCGTGAATTGTATGGAGATTTTCAGTTTTTTGAGGACTACTGAAAAATTGGATTTAGTTAATTATTTAGTTATTCAAGTAACTACTTAATATTTTTTAGTCATAAAAACAAAACTGAAAAATATTACTTGATTTTATGAAGCAAAAATAATAAGTTACACATTAGTTTGCAAATTAAATCCGAAGATTAGATTGGTTATAAATATTTCAAAAATGTGTTTCCATTTACAGTAAATGTTGTGGCGTGGCTAACAAAAAAATAGTTAAACACTACCTTCACCTAGCCATATTACCTAATACTAGACTTTTTGCTACTAACATAACGACGACTTACATAATATATACCGTGTACTTTCTACGTCCAAAATAAACAAGCTAAGCAATTTCATTCGCTACCACGAAACCAAAGAAGTGACATTAATTGTTTCTTTTTTTCCCACAAAACGGAGAATATTTTTATACTTTCAGGAAACCAATTGAATGAGTCTTTTTGTTTGTATGTTCTTTGCAATTTTCCTTAAAATATCATTCTCATAAAAAGATGCTTTGTAATAAAATATAATAAAAGTTAAGTGCTTTAACAGAAGGTTCTATCATGTCTTTTGTCTATGTCGTTTTTATTTTGTTATACTACACTACCCATTTGACACGAAAATTAATCATTTTACAAAGTTTATGACAGAAATTATATAAAACCTGCATCGGAATCGGTTCACCTGTTTAAGTGCAACGGTCACAGTCAGCTATTTTCTTTTTGATTTATTTTTCTACACTACCCATTTGACATCGAAATCAGTCATTTTACAGAATTTATGACAAGAATTAAACAAAAAACTACATCCAAATCGGTTCACCTGTATAAGCGCAACGGACATAAAAACACACAGGCCTAGCTTATAAGACCCTTTTTGCGTCAAGGGTTAAAAATAGAAAAAAAAAATTTAACACGGTGGACTGTTTTCACAAACATTTCTTACTTAAACAAGTAAACCTAAGTACTAACTAGCCGGCATACGTCTCCGCCTTATCTAAATCGCGGAACAGAAGAGTAAAGGGAAGAGTCCACACAATGCCTTTGAACTAGTTCTAGGTCCTGACACTTTTTTTGCTGATTCTTGTCACTTTTCGTCGTAAGACAAATAAGAAATAATAAAAAAATGGTTGCCAGCACAAGTAAAAGTGTATCTTGGGTTTAGTCACAATTAAATAAATTTGCAGCTTTGTATTGGGTAATCTCAAAAACAATGGAACTAAGTTTTTTTTTTAAGTATCATTTTTGTGGGTCTATCATAGGCTATCTATTAATCCCAAAATCGCCAAACCAAGTAGACACGAGTGAGCTCGAAACGTGAACATCGATGGTTTAAAATCTGTAATTACTCTTTTACGTTAAGTTCGATCGACACCTCCTAATAATGACACACAAAAAGCCTAGTACTTCCTTATTTTTTCCACATTCCAAGCCCTAAAGACATATACACAATTAGTATGTAGACATGTTTGTGAAGTCAGCAACAACAAAGTTACATGTAACCAAGACATTTACATTTATTAATCACAGTAACAATTCTCTAATTTGTAAAACGTAGTACTAAAACGTTGTATGTTAAACATTAGCGCGCAATACACGCCTTTATAGCTTACTCTGTTTTCAATTATGATTTGAGCTTACGAGGCGTGAATGTATTGCTGTTGTGTACAAGGTGACAAGAGACAGTGCCGACACGGAATGTGTTTAAACGTTATTGTACCACTAACAGGCTCCGCAATTAATCGGATTTCGCACTATATATCATGCCTTTCCGGCCGTCGGAAGCCTTTCTGGGTGTTGCAAGCGCTCTTGTTACCTCTCGATTACTATATGCAAATATGCATGGTTGTAAACATTCGGAGATTATGGTTGGGTGTGAAAAGTAAGAAAAGTTCGTCATGTATTAAAATCACTTTAACCGACTTCTGCTCCATTCGTACTTCTTCTTTGCAAAATTGAAATAAAGAACTGGAATAAATAAAGCGAAAATAATTTAAAAAAGAGTAAGGATGTCGTCACAAACCGATGTCATCGAAACGGCTCATTAACTTTAATATGTATTCTGTTATTATCAAACAAAAAGAAAAACACGTGTCAAATATTTAATTAAAATAATTACCTTACAAACATAAAAAATATAGTCAACATGCCCATTATTACTGTAATGGAACAATAAAAACGAGTTTGTTTTATTGTACAAACAGTTTATGCCCCGAACGCGCATAGATTTTGTCATAATAAATTCATAGCCGCTATTTTGATTTATATGTTTATTTTTTTATTGTATTCTGTACCGCGTTTGTCGTATCACGAACGTAATATGAACTAGCTAGTAACAAATAGTGATATGTGACGTGAGTTATGTTAAACGGCTTTCACGCGAGTAGATACTCGTAGAATCGAGTGACTAAGCGATGTCCTTCACAGCCCGAGCTTCGAGCCCAATATGCTTTCGAAGACGGACCCCGGATCTATAACAATACAATAAATTGTTTGTATTGGCGCGCGCCAGCTGCCGGTAATGTGCGTGAGACCGCCGACTCTATATCAACACTAGACGAAGGTGAAAAACGTCCCTCTCGTAACTCGAAAGGCAATAAGCAACACGCCATAAAAACCGGTGTCTCAGTAATCCACCCCGAGGCTACTCACCAACTTTCCTACCAAACATATTGCTTTGAACATTTACAAGTGCTAATAGAAAAAGATCATCTTTATCCCTATATGAGGGAAAATATTAAAATATTTTTATGAAAAGGTACGCCAGTAAAATGTATAAGAAAGAAGTGAATTGTGATGTTTATACTTTGAAGCTAGTAGGTACTTTAAGAGACACTGTTTTTCTGTTCAATTGTTTGAAAGAAAAATAATAATACGAACAAGTTATTATTACAGAAATACACATGTCTGTCGGCATTTCAGTTGGCAACGGAAATAGCGAATTTCTTTTTGGAAAATCGCTTTCCGTCATGTAGTCAAACCAATTTCAGGTTTAATATTTATAGAAAAGTGAAAAAGATGGAAATGACATAAATCTTTTTCGAGAGATGTTCGACACATTTTTGGACAAACGAGTATTGAGATCAAAGTTGTTTTGAGCCCAAATAGTTCCAAATACGAAGCAGCATTCGAATATGAGTCCTCCTCCTTTCAAAGAATCCTTTCATACTGTCAATTTTCCATCTAAAGTAAAACGGCAATCAAGTTTTCCAGTTTGTATATTTTTCACAGTATTTTTCCGTTTGGATAATTGATAATCCGGCGAAAGAGACTTTTTCTACCATGCACCGCAAATGGGTCAAGCTGTGGTCGACACTGCGATACAGTGACAACTACCACTCACTTGTTCACTACTGAAATATTTTGACTGTTTCATTATTTCCGAAAGGAGGTTTTCCGACCAAAATGTGTTAAATGTTGTAATTGTATAATAAAGTAAAGAGACTCTTGGTTACATGTGAATAAAGTGTTTAATGAAGAATCCTGGAGTTGTTACAATTTCGATTTTGAATGGATTTTCATTTTCAAATATTCTGTAAATGGTAATTAAGTAAGAAGAAATTTCATAAATACCATCACAAAAACAGTTCTTAGAAGGAAAAGACAAAAAAAAATAGATGACACCCACACAATGTGACAATCTGGGCACGTTTAACAAACCTTCAAAGGTCATCCTCCTTGAATCAAATAAAAGCTTAACGCTGTAACTGTCAATAATGATAAATTAGGGTTAATGAAAAAACTGAACGTACCTTTATAGTTAGACAATTTCGAATCTAAAATTCGCTTTTTCTAAGCGTCTGGCATCGGTGTGCGGGCCACAAAAACGCCGCGATAGACCGATATATCACCGGAGCACACCTGAACAGTAATATCCGAGAATAATAGCAATTGTTTCGCCAGTTTTTATGGGGTCTTCATTTCATTTGGGTTGCCAATATTTGGCGCTGGCCATGTTATTTACCTTATATCACCAGTATATTGGAGTATTGCCTACATTTTTACGCTTACTACGTTCCTGTAAAGAGCTGTATGTAATAATATTACGGAGTAGATTCGAGACCCGATTTTCGCAGTGGTTACCCGTCTGGCTTTTTGCTAGATGCGAGTTAGATCCTCGCATTTGTACAGATATTTACGTCCAGAGTATTTTGTTTTTCGTTTCTGTTTTTTTGTTGTAAGCTTTTCGTAGTGTATGCGAAAACAAGTTATTCCATACTGGGATTAACGGATAATTCCAGTGTAGGATCTGTTTTTTCGGAGTTTATTTTTTGTGTGAATTTTGGGGAATGAATGCAGGTGGTAGTATCAAAAGCAGTTTATGAACTGAGTATGTAACTAGTACTGTCACTTTACTGTATCATGTTACTTTATTTAAGTAATTGTACGGTTGCTATATTTTTACTTGTACATGTTTAGTGGTCGATGAGAGAAAAGGAAATGTACTGTTAGTAGCAAAAGTTGATGAATATAATCAGATGTAGGTACTAAATAATTTAAATTAACAAATTGACTGCTTTTATAGATAGCATCGCTAACTTATGATAGTAAGTTACTAGTGTCGATACTTGTACTACCTTCATTTATGTTATTTTATTATAGAACACTCTTCAATAAAAAATTCTTGGTGATTTGTTATTATAACTATACTTTCATATTTACTTTTAACTTTGTTTTATTGAGCTTTTTTTAAGTAGCCTATATAAAATCCTACTACTGGGCCTAAAAGGCCTCCTTTGAGTAACCAAATTAAAAAAAAATCTATGTACCAGATCTATCTATCCATTCTATTCTATCTTTGCTCAGCAGTGGTACACAATAGGCTTGTGGAAAAATAATGTACCTACCATACCAACCTTGTTGTCGGTACATTGAACGTACGTAGTAAGAAGTACCTACCCATTGTTTATCGCCTTTTACCGGCAACATAACTTAATACGTCCGTCCGTGTTTTGTTTCCTATATACAGGGTGTATTCTCCAAGGTTTACTCAGTAGCAAGTCCAGCCCACATCTGTCTGTTAATGAACAGACTTGTGACATGGGTATTCACGATAAGTGTGGTATTATGCCGTGATACGGGCGAGTTCATAGTCAATATTAGCTCCAGGATAAATCGCAGTAACGACGAACATCGCACTTGAACTAAGCGTTTGACTATCAGTGGGAGTTTCTACAGTATACAGGATGTCTCGAAATAGAATGAACTTTACTTTACTCTCCCATTAGTATAGTCTAGCCTAGTAGTCTTAGCTTGTTTGGAAATACATATAACCAATAAATTGTAGTCGATAGGCTACAGTTAGATTAAGAAGAAAATCTTTAATAACAAAAAGTCTTATGGGTTGAAATATTTTATTATTCTTATCATATCACTTAAATAGTAGGTATATAAGATAGCAAGATCTTGAGTAATGTATTTGGTCAAGTTCAATTTTTACCTTATAAAAGTACTTGTGAATTGGGCAGGTAAGTCCAACTGCTGCAGGAGTGCCGTTTCTCAAACTAATGCAATTGCAACTAATAAATAATGCAATTGTATTAAAAAAAAAACTAAAACTAAACTATTAATTTCTTTAGATCACCCTCACTCTAATATTAAACGTCATTTCGATATATAATTGACTCGTACTATCACAAACAAATCCATGTATAAAGTAAGCTATTTAGGGTTGTCCCTTATACCTTGTAGGGCGTATTACGTTACTGAGATATTGCTAGTAATAATAACCGGGCCAGCCTCAAGGACCAACCCTTTGCAGACGATTAATTTTTACAACTAGCGTGGGAAAAGATGCACCTGGCATTATGTTTCCACTCTCAAAATATGTGTTTACATTATGAAAGTAATTTATTGTGCACGGCATTTAATATATGGAGTAACTACTGTTATTTTTGTAACCGGTAGCCCTACGCTACAGTAATTAAAGACAAACAAGGATGAAAATACTGTAAGATGTTTCGGAACAATATGCTCTTATTGAAAAGTCTTACGGTACATGGGTGTGTTATATACTTCCAAGTATTTATGAGTTTAAAATGAAATTGTTTATAAAGATGTACAAAACCTAACAACGAAAAATAGGTTACTGTAAAAATATAGTTTAAAAAGTAACACAGTTCATTAAATTAATGAAATGTGAAACATTAACTTTGGTTTAGACATTTTGCTTTTTTGCAGCTACAAAAAAGGTATAATTTATATAATAATTATTATATTCTGTTCTGAATAAATATGAATATTTCCTGATATTATGATCAGGATTATTTCTATTTACTCACGAATTATTTCCTAGTCATTGTCTTGAACAATTTGATTGAGAATACAAACTTTAGCATGTTACTATACCTGTTTTTATAAAAAGCTTATTATATTTCCATGACTATAACTTAATACTATTATATCCTTTAAAATGACACAATTATGAAATTATTTCTCGTAAAAATGATGTGATAAAATCTGGTTTTATAGCAGACGCGAGAGTACAAGCCATTTTGGTGATTAATGCCCGCTCCTCAGCTTGTATGGATTACGAAGCACTCTCATTACGGCCCTGGTAACATGTTTTTAACTATTTAACGTTGATTTTAGGGGTATTTTTATTAAAGATAATTATTAAGACAATGTCAAAAAGACATATGCTCAAAAACATTGCCGCAGACTTTTTATTCGACTGTGTCAAAAGAAGAATCTTATGACACAGTCGAATAAAAAATCTGCTAAACTTGTAATATTAAAAATACTAGCGATCCACTTTAGCATCGCACGGGTGCAAGAAGAATGTTTACAAGTATGTATAAAACTACAGACTGATGTTTTACACATACTTGTAGATATTCCTCTCAAAAAAATGTAACTGTTAAAAAACCGCATCAGAATTCATTGTTCAGTTTAAAGAACTAAGCATTCGTAGGGACAGACAGACAGACGTGGGAAGTGACTTTCTTTTTTATTACAGTACTCGTATTGATGATTGTTACTGCGAATCGGATGAATGATGATCAATGCATAAATTATAGCATGTAAAATCGATGGAATTTAAAAAGATTCTGACATAAAACCAGCTTACCGTAAAAAAGTACCTAAATTGTAATTAAATAATCTGCCTACATAACATACTTCATTCTACACTAATCCTACCCACAGATTAGGTTAACCCACATATATTTTTCAACGAACTAATTTTAGAAATATGAAAACATTTGTTATAAGTTTAAATGGTTTTACTAGGAATTCATGAAAATTCACAACTTTTCCACTTTATATTCATAAACAGCTATATTTTCTATGAGTTATAAACCTTGGTAGTAAAAATATTAGTTCGATTGAATTTTCAAATACTCGTACATATTTGTATTGCCAAGTGATTTATATTAAGCCTGGATTTGACTCGTATTTTGTTCTTAACACCTTTCATGAAATTAAATATGAATATTTCAGTACGAAAATGTTTAGTATTGAAATAATATTTTTTTTCTTATTTGTAAATTGGTATATTTGATAGCGAAATATAAACAGAATATTTCGTTACAAATATGATAATTATGGTTTATACCTACAAAAAAAAATCCTTATCGACACAAATGTCCTACAAAACTATTTAAACAGTTTAGTAGTTTAGTGTAGTGTCAGACTCTTACTGACTAAACCTGAACCGCCAAACTAAGTCATCTGTGTTTTCGGTGTCGGTACAAAGTAATGCATTGCAATTCGTCAAGCACTACTATACCATACCAACTAAATGGTGTTTCCTGCCGGTTCTTTTCCATAGGAATGACATTTTTGAACCCATCAACTAAAGTCAGTAACCTGAAGGTAATTTAAACGTTACTAAAGTGCAAGAGGCTCTTTATGAATTTTAAAATTACCGAGGCCTACTGGAAGTTAGCTCCAAATAATAATACTCCTCTACCCTGCCCCCTGCGAAGAGACTATTTGATGACGTACCACGAAAAGAAACTATGTCTACTGGAAACAAAAACTTTTTTATTTTAATAACCTGGTCCAATTTTTTCATAATATACCTACAGCAATAGTATTTTATCAACAACTAATTAGTTTATTAAACTCCGTATTATCATAATCAATCGTAGCTAATTGTATTAAATTAGCACGAGCGAACAATGATTAGATAACGAGGTTAAGTTGAATTGTTTCCGTTGACGATATAATTGCTTGTATCTGAATCTTGAGGGGAAAGATTAACACATCTTGATGTCACTTAAACGAGTAGCTAAGTTCAATTTAAACTATGCCCTTTCCACTCCATATATATATAAAACATAAAAATGTAAATAATTATATAAAACATGTCGATATTCATCGTAGCATCCTGTATTATAGTCTGTGAACTTTTTTGTTAAATTGACCATTGAAAAAAAAAACAACCTAAACATGTACTCACCATCCACCATCACTATCTATGCGCAAAAGATTTTTTCAAATCGAACCTTTTATCTCTGATATTAGTCCGTTTCATCATGCATACAAACACTTCAGCTTTATAATTTTAGAATTAATTAAAGTTTTAAAATAGATATAAAACGCTGTTTTTAACTGCCTGAAATCCGTATCATATATTTAAATTACTCTACAAGAATCATCTTCAGAAATAAACAGAAATTATTAATTCATGATCTTGATTTTGGCTTTAAGTCGAAAATAGCTTTTTAATATGAAAATACCCAAGTAACTATTATAAAGATAAAAATAGATTTAATAATGTTTCTCATTTTTAGTTATCAAACATAACTTGTTTTGTTGTACTTTGCTCCACTAAAAGCTTTTATTTATAAAATGAAAATATGGAAACTGTACGGTTACCATTTCAGATGCCATTAAGAAAATCTTTTTTTTTCTGTATGTTCCATTTAGTAGCACGCTTTAAAACTACCTACTTACTTAATAGTCATAGTATTTTTTTCTTCAACACCATAATGGAAAAGAATGGAGGAGAAAAAAGGCAGTGAAAAATGGAAAATAGAACATAAGTAATCAGTCTGTAGATGCGAGCTAAATTATTCGTTTTAGTTACTATTAAATATCGAGTAGCATATTTTTATGGTTAATTGACTCTAAACCTTATTTACCAGTGTTTAAAGACAATATTACAAAGACACAGCATACATAAATAAGCACAGCATAGCTAACAAAAGACTAGAGGACATAAAACACGATATAAGGGAAACTGACAGCAAGATCCTGAAACAAAACCACACAAATCTCATGGAAAATCAAAGTCCTACACAGAGAGAGGTAAAAGGCTTTTATCTTATAAAAAGGTATCAACAAATACGCTATGATGACGTTCGCACCTCGCCCGCATGTGCGAGTATATATACACCTAGGTACCTACACACACACACCTGCAGTGCGAGCCAATATTAAACGATTCCCGATTGACATAGTTTCGCAGCTGTAATATTTCTACTGTATTTCAATCGACGTGAAAATTTATTATGACTATTGAAAAATGTTTTTTCCACATGTTTCCAATATTTTAGAATCCTGTATTTTTAAACAACTATTTGTAGTTCTCCGTATCATGAATGTTAATATGAGTTTCACAGATTTCTATGAAATTTAAAATGTAGTTATTTTTAGCAGGAAATGTCTATATTTGATTACCTACTTCATAATTTTCGTCGGTCCCAAACGATGCAAATTCAATGGCGAACTTAATACAAAATAATCTCATTATTAAAATTAATGCGGAAAATATTTACATTCCATTATTAAGAAACGTTCGTGTTTGACTTACAATTTTCCATCAATTTTGTCTTACAATATGTTTTAACAGGTCGCCGGCATATCGAGGAAATATAATTGCTCGCTTACGCTTTCCGGCTTATTGAATACTTATGCATTCAATAAGCTGGAAATCGTCATCAAGATTCAGAAAAAAGAATTGAACGTTACTGTTTGACAGAATTATTGAATCATTGAATATACCAATTCAATTACAATTCGGAAAGAGGCCTAGCAATATTTTCACTCCCACTCCCTGCTAATGTACGACGGAACACCGTAACTAATATTTACTTGGTAAATGAAATGCGACAATTGTTATTTACTTTGTGAATATTACTAGGAAAAGCTCAGAAACATTTGCATAAAAGTGTTGTTTAAAAAATAATAAAAACAAACAACACTTAATTTGGAATAATGGAATCCCGGAGGATCACACAGGCCTGCATAGCCTTTGATAACGCCAACCCCGACATTCACAAATTTTATTCTCCATCTGTACCACAAAACGTTCATTTAAAATTTAAAATCTTATTATGTTTCCTAACAACCGCTACACACAAATAAGCTCAATTTATTCATTTATGTTTCTCAAATATTAGAAGACGGACCGCGGCAGCTTTATGGCATGTCGGAAAATGCGGCTGAAGTTAATCGTAACATTTGTAATGAGTTTGTCTGTTCGTGTACGAGCTATGTTGCGTTTACATTCCCTGTAGACCGAAGCTTAAGTTTGTAACATACGATCGGTGTAAACTAACGTGCAGACACTCAAGTCATGGTGATGCTGAAACCTCAGTTAGTAGGTATTTTTGGTATATCGATTTACATGATCAGCACGTTAACTATGAGATCTTTAAGTAGAAATTAGTAATAGTATCACCATTGAAAAAACGAGACCATGCATTCTAATATTCCAATTCCAATATTTCTAGTGTTCCTAGCTTATGGTACAGTGAGCGATCCTTCTACAGGATGTTCATGTTTCTATAACATTATATTTATGTCGTAGGTACTTGAACGATCCTGTCAAGTAAAAAATAATATTTCACACCAAACGTAAGTTGTTTAACCGTCTAATGAAAATCTCGTTTCAACGGAACTGTGTTGCGGTCAGGAAATTGAAAGGGTGGTCGGAAAACTTGATTTACAGCAAAGTGCCTGAGAAAAGGGATGTTTTATTATGAAAATTATCTTTGGGGACCCGAGGGGGACCGATCGTCCGCGCTGCCCGCTCGTTTGTTATCACACATGAATTATAGTATCGATTAAAAATTGTTTATTCGTGTTGTTAAATAAAATAGTTCGTATCTATGAAGAGTCTTCCAATCATACTTTGACAATTTATGGTTCATTTTAGATGTTAAAAGCCTTAAATATTCACAAAAAAAAATATATTTTTTTTTACATTTTTTTCCTATAACGGCTGGTAATAAAACTGACGTATCCAACCAGTTTGTCATTTTTCTCTGTAAGTAATTACACGCTACAAATGTTTTCCTCAAGCATTATGTTTCGCGCATCGTTCGTGTCGCCGTTTAGCTACGTAAATGGATAAATGTTTTATTTTATGAAGTCAAAGACAGTCCTAATTTACTTCGCTAGTCTGGCCTACTTTTATATCCGCGCGAAGTAATTGCTAACGCTCCAATTTTCTACACCTGTAATTAGGGAAGCCAGGTGTCATAGTTCTGTTAAAGTTCGGCTCAGTAAGTCAACACGAACTCGAATTTATCCATGGAAACTACTCACCTTTAACTACATCTACAGAAGTTTTAAATGAGATAGTTCGAAGCCGGCTTTGTTTGCTGTTATTAGAATAAGTTAATACCAACGGTTTTCAATATAATTTTACTAGAAATACAACAAATTTTGCCTTCGGAGAGGGTTAGGATTTAGGATGTTCATACAACAAGGCTTACAATAACAAGGGTTTACCTTTCGGCCGAAGGTAATTCCGTTCGATAGCCTTGTGAATACATTTGACGCCATTTTTTGTTAAAAAAAAACGAATAAATGAAAAACCTAAAACAAAGCGGTGACAAACTATAATTACACTTGGATACTTTCTTACCATTTACTGTATTCACATCAATGATTCATAAACTTTTCCGTTTCATTATTTTGAAAATAAAAAACAACTTTTAACAATAATAAAGGTGTAAGCTTTCCTTATAAACAAAAAGTCATGGCGGCCGGTCGAGTTGCGCGAATAATTTTGTTGAGAGGTTTCACGCCGACAGCGAATTTCGAATTGAAAATAAATGTTTGATTCGCAGTACACGTTGCATTAAAATATACATATTATATTTTATTAAACAAGGGTAAAAAGGAGTTTGTTTTTTTGACAGTTTTCCAATATTTACGAGGATATTGTAATTGAGGTTTTAAAACAAATATTTAGGTATCCATACTTTTATAGCTATTTATTGATGTTGTTATGCAGATATGAATTTGTGGTATAAAACAAAGTAACTTAACGCATCTGTCCATCAAGTTGTATGCTTAGATCTTTAAAACTATGCAATGGATTTTGATGCGATATCTTCAACTAGACACAGTGTAAAGAATGCGGCTTTTTTACACATAGACTGTTTGAAAAGAAAGGTTTATGTGTATAATATACATCAGTATTTAACCCGTAAGAATCCGGGGCAGCTCGCTAGTTATTCATAAGTCAAACTCCAAAACCATGAAAATTTATTAACACTCACATAACCGAACCAAACCAAATCGAAACGAGAAAAAACAATTCCTGTTTCAATTCACGACTAGGCGACCAGGCGACTATGTAAATCAATTTTCTGTGTACATCGAATTCGTGGCGCGGAATGTACCAGCAAGTGTCAGTAATCTGTATGGCAAACTAATCCATCAGCTGTGTATTCAATTCTCGAGGTTCGGTGCTCGGGCTCGACTACGATCTATTGGTATACAAGGCTCAGACAACCTGCAACTTTATAGCGTCGGCGAGATTTTCAGTCCAACAGGTCATGTTGGAATTGAGACGATTATACAGTAAGAGGATTCTGTGCTAAGTTCTGTGTTGAGGTTATTTGTGGAATAAGTTGACGTACCTTATATCTGCTAAGAGCTGAGATAAATTAAGTTCGCATTTTAATTGCATTATTATAATCGGTTTGAGCGGTCGAGATTATCGATTACACTCTAGAAAAAGCCCGAAACTTTTGCGCAACTTGTAAATTTTAATTGTCTTATTATTAGTTCGAGTTTTTAGCTATATAGGGCGGATCACGATGCTGTTAGGTATAACCTTGACATTCAGAGATTAAGAGGAAGCCTAGTTTTCTGCTTTTAGTGCCTCAAAATCAAGCAATAGTCAATCGTTGTACACATTTCTCGTTAATATTCCCCGTCTAATAACAGCAAATTATTGTAATACCTATAGATACGTAGGTAACAGGACACGGTAAAAGCGGACGTAAAACGGTTTTATTTTTATGTTCGCTAATATTTACTGAGCCCTGTTTGTCTAGTCTCTTGTTTACTTGACATCATCTTTTTGTTTGTACAATATTTCTTCTTACATTTTCATCATCTGACGCGATCCCATTTCATATCGCGATTATCTGACTACCTACCACCATTCGTAAAATGAAAATTTTGCAGATGTGGAAACGAGACAGTGCGCTACGCAGTGTAGAACGGTGTCTCTCTTCCACAACCGCGATAGAATTACATTGAAATGTGATGGTAGTTTCTGTACTTATTTTCCTTTATCCCGTGGACAAGTTATAATAATATTATGTTAGCAGCAAGACTTTCTCGACTTATTTAAAGTATACAGATGTTTCGCTTTGAGATTGTTGCAAACATTCCCGATCGTTACAACTGTTAAAAGTTTCAGACGTTCAGTTGATTTCATAAGTCACAAAGCTAAAAAGACTTTTAAGATTCCCTCTATGCACTGGCATGAAAGATGAACATCATTATGAAAACAACGTTTATTCTGAATCAAAGGAAAACAAACCATTTGTTTTATTTGTGTTTGGGTTTTTAAAAAGGAGAATGACAGACTTGGGGCGAGCGATGCCCGGAAATAAAATAACCTGAAGCGTGTTACAGGGGTGAAGTAATATTGAAATAAAATAAATGGAAAAACAAGGTTTTAAGGAAAAATGTTATAGCGACTTAAAGACTTTGAATGTTCTGAGAATATATATATCAAGTTGGTTTGATTTTAGTAAATTTGCTGGGAACTAGAATATGTTGTCAGCTTTTTATTTTCATTTTTGGTCACTAATTAATAATTTGTTGATAATACAGCATTGTACTGTATTCATCTTCTCGTCATCATGCTTATCTAACCTTACGAAAAAAGAAGAAACCAAAACATATGTGTCATCTCTAATCGATAAACAATTCAGAAATCGACTACAATAATTAACATCGATCGAAAATCGATGCTCAATGGTTACCAATACGTGTTCTTCAATCAACCTACAACGTTACATTGCGTCGTTAGTTTACGCCTATAGCAACAAATAGCACAAGTTGTCAGGGCTGTACGCACCGAATTAATTATTTACACAGGGTTTCCACAGTACATTTTCCTTCACTTTGTGCTTTTACCCTATAAGGAATACAATACATAATACATTACAAAGATTACAGAACGTGTAAACATGAATGCGTAAGTTAAAATAAAACGTTTGTGAAGGTATGGCTTTTTAACTTGTGGAAGTACTTTATAGATAGAAAAACCTGCGAAATTTTCCGCTGCGAATGTTTTTTTTATAACATCAGGAGTTACGAATTTATATAGCTCTTATTTTTTTTTTTGTTTAATCACATAATCTATTTTAAATTAATTCTGCGTTTCTATATTTTTGGTGATTGTTAGAGTGAACTATCATTGATGCATGCCTAACAACTTACAGTCATGGGGTCCAATTTTATCTTTGTTTTTATTATACTGCTTTCATTTCTAAAATTGCTTACTTAGAAGTGATTTAGAAATACGATCGGGTTCTTATTAAACCGACATATTTATCAAGTGACTGGAATAAAGAACAGTATCTATCTATTTATATAACCAAATATTTCTCTACCAAATCTAAAACGCAATCAAACTATAAATAAACCAACACCCTATATAGCAAGGTCCGTTAGTAAACAGCATATTTTAAGACACAAGACACACTTAACACCCAGCCTGTTTAGTGACACAGTACCTTAATCTACACTTCAAAGAGCTCGCAAACTCACTCAGGCGGCCGACGTATATCTGCACTTATATATAGCACAGATACGAACTACTAAATCGTGAATGTTATTACTTTATATGTAATATTCTTTGGTAGTGAAGTGACGTGGTTTTTTTGCTGTAATATATTATTTTTCTGATAACAAATGTAATTTTCTGGGACGCCATAGCCTCGTAGTCATAGTCATGGTCAAAAAATCTTCTTTTACTTATGAGTACCTTCTTTTATCGGTGGTTGACTAATTGTCCGTCCAAAAACTAGACCGACTAAAGGTCTCAGTCGTTGATATCTTCCGAATACTTATCTCTGAGATTGTAATAAAAAAATGCGTTACTTTACATTACACACCACTTAAACATTTAATTTGTAAGTTAAGATAAGAAAATTGATGTGTCATATAGTGTAGTTAAGTGTCCTATAAATAATTAATTATGAATAAATACATAGTTTGCTTACGTAGTTTAGTATTGAAATGTAAGGTTAAGTCAGGTTAGTGTTTTGACAGGTGACATTTTATTATAACGTGCTGTTGTTACTTAAGAGAGGTCAAGTAACAATTAAACTATGTTTTTTTTTTATTTATAACATGTTATGGAAAACCCGGTTCTATTTTTAGTACCACTTTGGGGCACGAAAATTGATGACTTTCTGCAATAAAGCAATGGCTTAGCTGTGGTACAGACCTTTTTTCATTTCATTGACTGAAAAAACACTTTTTGTAATGTATAGTAGCGAGATTCTAAATATAACCAGGCGTCTTAGAAATACAAGAAAATTCTTTATAGTTTTGTAGAGTCAGTGTCTTGTGCCTCTGCATTAATTACGACATTTCATAAACTACGACTACATTTCATAAAAGACTTGCACGATACTATACTCAGGCACCTTGGAGAGGCCTATGTCCATCAGTGGACTGCGAATTGCGATAGGCTGATGATGATAATACTATATTTAAATACCTCCAAAAAATATACTTTTCTACGCAGGTATCACGACTACAAAGAAAAATACTTACAGAAATATTATTGCCTCAATTTTAATGTTCTGAATCAAAACGTGTGCTAAAACAGAGGTGTAAAATTAAAACAGGGATAGCACTCTTTTGGAAATTATTTTTATAAAACATTTATTTCATTAGATCAAAATGTAAGTAATTTAAATGATCACCAGCATAAACTCGTCCGATAAGTATGAGGTTTAATAATTTAAAGTAACATAAACGTTTAAAGAGGGCTCTGCGTGTAAAAATATTGTCCTCATTCAACCTCCCCCCTTAAAAGCCCTTCAAACGCTGAAATAATATAATCTTTATTCTTGTATGTCACGCATGAATTCCCCAAATGAGCCCACAGCTTTACACGGAAATGCAATTTGAATACTTATCATAAACTTCAAATTTTATTAGCATAGTCGACGGTAGTGTGAGAGTAAAATAAGAACGTTAATGAAAATAAATAATGCGCCGTAAAGCAAAATTTACCGCTACTTTACTCAATATTATCGAGAGCAAAATTATTACCGATTTATTAACAAAATAGATAATGTGTATTGGGTAATAGTGACGTTTTTATTAAGAGGCATAAAAGGTCCTGCGTGGAGCGGCGACGTGCCATTATGTCCCACTCGCCCCACTGAGTGCTTAATGCAGGATAATGGACTCCCTCACTATTAATTTGGCCGTTTTTGGATCGGAAAAACCATAAACAAGTGCTCCGTTCACCGTTACAACCTATAAGACACCAATTTATATTGTTTTCGGTAAACTGTTATTAATAAAGTGTAAACTCGAACTGCTGAATAAAGATATCGACGTTTATCCGACCGGCAAATGTTTCTGATGATTGTTTATGAACTAATTTGCTTAAGCGGTTTTAAAACAAACATAAGCAACAACGAGTTCGGTGAAGGGCTATTTATTGGAGTTTCCAAATAAAGTTGAATTAAGCTGAAGGTTATTTGATGTAAATTCTGTATGTATGTATATTTTATTCACAGTAAACTCTTTGTTATCCAATTACAATCTGCAGGCAAATTAATTAATTGTACAGACAAAAGGGAATTAAATTGCGCACATTTTATTTTAATACTAAATGCGAGTTGTGTTTGGATGTACCCCGCAATAGTCGTAAACCAAATAGCTTTACGAACATGAGCGTACTCAAATATTGGTTGAACGTGGTCTCAGGGCCACCAACACAGATTTACTTCGCACTGCATTAGAAATATGGATCATATCTGAAGTGAAGTGAATTTAAAGTGACACGTCGTAAAATTTTCGATGCTTATACACTTCGTGATATTGCCTAGGAATAAAATTTTAAAAGTCCCCGGCAGTAAGATTCTATTTTACGGTTCCAAGCAGTAAAAGTTCTATAAGCATATGCCTCGAGTCTCGTAAAACGTCGGCAGCGTATCTTGTAACGAATAAATTATTTTTCTGTCCGTGTAAAGAAGGAATGCAGTAATTTCCATTATACCGTAAAATCCCAAAACAGCAGTGACGATCGTTCATATCGGGCACGATTAGAGTATACGCTTGAAGGAGATAAATCGCCGGCAATACACGAACCGTGGCACGACGGACCAACAAATTATTGTCGCCCAGGGAGCACGAAATATCGGCCGGTGCCGGCACGTCGGCCGCGACCTACCAGAAATATATATCTGCACTCCCATCTGTAGGAAAAGCGGGAGATCTGAACGAATATCTGTACGGCGAGCGGCGGGCGGTCGAGCGCCCGCTCCTAACTGCCTGCATGCAGCCCCGCTATACGTCTATACGGTACCTCTATTTCAAATTTATATTTATCGCCGCACTACATTTTATCATGATGCGGATATGTATTAATTTTTGTACGTAAAGGCTACGCTAAGCTTTACTTTTCCCACGTATGACTAGCTTACAGAAGCTTATGTAAGCGCCATTTAGAAATTTAGAATATAAATTAAAAAAAAATAATATACTATGAGGATAATTCAAGTTTAGATTTTAGTATTTTGTAAAATTAGATCATAACAGTTCACTTAAATTTAGGCACTAATTTTCGGGTTTGCGTAACCGGATTAGGTAAGTACGTCATCGGCGATGAAAACCACATCCGATAGCATATTGGATTTGACAATCCGCTGCGCTAAGTGGTGAGCCTCCACTAATTAAATAGCTCATTCTCCTCGTAAATGAGCTGGTCGGAACAACGTCACGTAACTCACAAAGATTAATGTCATATAATAACATAAATATTGTAATGTTTAACGAATGGAAAGCAGAGGGTCTTCGCGCACCATTACAAAAATGGATATTCACTGTAGCGGTGGACGGGTTACCATTATTATCAACACCATCATGCCCCATTAGACCTCTTTGTGCCCGACACAGAAAATAAAACATATTTTATTTATAAATAACATTCATCACAAAAATGTGCTTCTTGGTTTGCGGTTACATTATTTGTGGAAAATTGCTAGCGGCTACGAATCGTAGCTCTCGTAGACGCTCGTAGACAATTCTTGCTACAATGTCTATACATTTTTAAGTACCGTAGAGGAAGCTACGTATATTTAGTGCTTAATGACTGGCATAGAAACTTGAATACTTTTTTATTATATAAAGGACAATAGTAAGATAACGACCATTATCACGGGGAATATTGTAGTGACAGCTGAATGAACGTGTATCGTTGTTTTTGCGTAAATAAAAATAATGTGGAACGGCTTCCCTCGTTCAATTAGTGTCGTTTTCTGTCAAAAGGAATATTGGTGTATAAATGGCGAAGGCAGGCATTGTCACAGACGCGGTATATCATCGGCGCGCGGAAATTCAAAGGGCGCCGGAAGTACTTGATTTATGAGTGGAGGCCGCATGTATGGGCGAGTATTAAAATTTTCATAAAAATATTCTTTATGAATTGCGAGCATTGTGCCGCTAGTTAAATGGCTGATTTAATATTTCACTTTCCCTGCTCTTTTTGATATAGACAATTTTATTTAGAATTTGCGTGGGGTTATGTCAGATGGATGGAATGGACAGCTTTATAAATATTTAAAGAGGGCCTTCTTTGAATGTTGTGAACTGTATGTAGAATAAAAAATATTTATGAGAGAATAAAGGAAAATTTACCAATAACTGAATAACCACATCTTTTCATCTGTGAGCGACAGTTCTAAACGTCAATGAATATTATACCTTTAACAAAGTTTTGTCTTAAACTGTGACATACAGACAACCAGGCAATCAGAAATGGCAAATATAAAAGGATTCTGTTATAACTATTCGGTAACGAAACCCTAATAACATAAACCACTGATATATTACAAACACAATAAAAAGTCTGTTAGTCAGTTAGTCTTGAATAACTATAAGTTAGAAGTCTAAGTCCGTTTACACAGCTAATAAACGGCTTCACAGGTCACCGGCTTCAGATTCAATATAAATAGCAAAGTTGATCAATTGATAGCAGTCTTGACGACACACGTGTATCCATTAGTACCCGTCCTAGACACTCTACACCTACATTTAATTTTCCAAGAAACCAAAATCCAATTATTTTCTTCGTAAACCCCGATAATTAAATCTATCGGCTGCTGTAAAATAGAGCAAACGGTCTACCACAAGCTCTTAAAGTAATATTTTTTCGGGTGTGCAAGAGAGACGCCGCTCTACACTGTGTAGTGCTGTCACGCTTCCACACCCGTACTAATATTACTTTAAGGGGTATTGCTAGACCTGCAAAGAAATTCTAATTTATAATAGTTTGAACATAATACTCGTTTATTATTACGATAAAACTTTTATACCGCGGTGGCTGTTTAGAGCTTAAACTGTTTACCGCTATAAAGAAACAAGATCAGAAAGTTACACAGGGAAAATTGATATTTTTTTTTCTATTAGCTTGCGGTCGATCGATAGTAAAACGTTATGTGAACGGGTTAGTGTGGGATAAAAATCACCCGGGTGTTTTAGGGTTAGGCGGATATATTGTGGGGTATATTTGTTTGGTTTTAAATGTAGTATATATAGGAAGGTAGTGTGGTAGCCAGTTAGGCGTGCGGGGCGCTTTACACGCGTACTTTGTGAATAATTTGCATGAGCGTCGCTGGAGGACGCGGCGCGCCCGCTGCGGGTTATTTAGGCGGCGGCGGGGGCGCGCGGGGAGCGGGGAGGGGGCGGCGGGGGGGCACCAGTCAGGATTTAATGGTGAGCGCGTTGCCTGCCCACTGGAGATATTCTCATCTCGCCGAGGATAGCCACCGTTACGATTTAGCGGCTTTGCAAATTGCAATTGTGTCATGAAAACGTCTGATGTCGGATTTACTACACTACACGGTACCTACACAAGTAGCCACATTTCACAGCACTCGTACAGATTCTTAACGGAGCTAAGACCCTCGTTTACTCGGAGAAAATTTCCATTATTCTTACCTTAACGTCAGCTACAAAACCGTTTTGAATTCATTTTACGTTAATTAAGTTTTAAATACGTTTCAACCTTTTGATATCTTAGTCCTTTACCGACCTTATTTTCATAAATTGCAGCATATTTTAGTGCATAAATTATGTAAAATCGTCGTCGCAAGTCTCAGTGGCGCATTTAGGAGGTACGAGTACATAGAGAGTGCCTTCCCATAAATATTCAGTTTACGGACACTCAACCACGTTATAGATGCGCTGATTTACACTAACCTAGACTTGCTGAGACTGTAGCTTAATGAAGTCTGGATTTTATAGCTTAATCTTGACGATAAAGTTAACAGCGTCGATATTTCATGTCCACACAAATGGCTGAGCATCTGCGCTCGTGTTGCGCTGTTCGTTGCGAATAATTATATAAACGACTGCTAGCATGAAATGCAACTGGAAAGCTTACGCTGAATGTGTGAATAGAACTGTTCCGGAACAGTATTATAACTGTATAGATATGTAGTTTTAGTAAAGGTTGTAATGAGTGTTCATTCTCTGTTTTATCTTAAATGATTTAAAACGCGGTGAGAGTGTAATGCTATCATAAAAAAAAAAACTATTGTTTCTGATCCCAAACACATTTTTGATTTGTGAATTATTGTAACAATCTTCGTATTACTGCAAGGCAAATATGGCTGCTATACGAAAAGTGAAGTAATTTTTTTTTTTGCTGATACGTTTTTGTTAGAAGGAAAGGAAAGTAGAGAAAAATTTTCTTACTTGTGATTGCTATACTAATTTTATTCCATTAATTTTGTAATCCAAGTTATAACACTATTTTCTGAGAACTTAGTATATACCATGAATAAAATAAAAATATGGAATCGTTCTAAATGAAATATTCTTTAAGTATGTATTATGCAAAGCAGCTGTGTGAGCTAACTAGGTAAATATATTCTACATTTATGAAAGCTGTTCCATTAAGAGGATTATAACAGTTTTAGTATTAAGGCCTAATATGAAATGAGAAAATTGTACCTACTTTGTACGAAAAAAAAGAAAATATGTACTAAAAAAAGTATGTTGCTTTTATTAATACTATCGTTCTTTTAATGTTCCATAGCGTGTGGTATAATTCCTACCGTTTGACTGATTGTAAGGTTAAGCCGCTTTAGCCAAGGTCAGACCAAGGATGGGTGATCAGTTTTGAAAACCTACCAATATCCCACCTTGGTTCGGAAATAGATTAGTTTTTTAGTTTTAACTGTAGTAGAGTCTGTTAGTATGTTATTATTTTACATATTATAACTTACATGACGATTCCTACTTTGGGAGATTGCGGAAAATAAAAAATACGGAGATTACAAATGAGTTCGAAGTAGAATATCCTTTCTTTACAAAATAAGACTAGTGTCATAGAACAATTACACCACTTAGAGTGCTAAGCGTGTAGTTATTCTCACGATATAACCAATACTCAAATCGTTTATGCTAGATAAACAATCATACACCAAAAGTCAATAGGCATTCAGGAGTCAAGATGGAATAAAAACCTGACTCTCTTTTATATTGAAAAACTGTAAAAGCTTTACTCCATTTTTGGGATAGTCAATGAAAAAATACGTATTTTAATCGCTCCATTTTGGTATGTTTTACTACTTTCCCTTTGACATCACGATGAAAAGTGTCCAAATAAACAACGTTACGTTGCTACATCCAGAATATGTGATTTTCGTATTTACGAAATAGGCAATCAATGTGAAACTCGATTTTTCGGTGAATTTCGGTAAAGCAACATTACCCAATCGAGTTGTGCTGTAACAGTTGCATGAAGGTAGAAAAAGAAATGGGAAGAGAGCTTTTGAAGTTACACGGTTATTCCTTTTTATTAGCCACCAGAATCCCACAACTGGGAAAAGATCTTCTTTCCCTTTGTCTATTTATCCCAGTATATTTGTAACAGGGTAGAAGTCGAGTTTGTCCCTGCCATCGCGCCATTTTCTAGGTCTGCTGCAAGGCTTTTTTGTTTTGATTTTTTTAATTTAAGTTTTCCACTTAAGATATTTGAATGATAAGATATTATTTGGCAGTGCGATAGAGTGTTAATTAATGCTTAATCGTTCTTTATATAGGAAGAAGCCATTACCTAGTAGCAGGACATTTACAGCCTGATTATCAAAATTATTTCGTAGAAAATTTTGGAGGTTATTAACTTTCGCCTTCTATGAAATTATTATTAATGTACGGGCCAATGAGCAAGCACCTCGAACGTTAAAATATTCAAAGCGTAATTATGGTTGAACTTGAAATTATTGACGGAACTAAAAGTTTGCGTGTCTGACAACAACATTCAAATTATTATACACGTGTATTTTAATATTTAAAAGTAATTGGTCAATCAATAGGCTGAAATAGGTCAAATCGTAAAATTTTTAGCTGAAATTTCATTTCGGGCAAAATTATATTAAATTTTATTTTTATTACGCTTAGAATATTTCGCATACGCTTTTGATAGCTTAAAGAAATTAACTTCTATTCGAAAATGATAACCAACTTTTTTAACTACACACTGATAATTTTATATGTAGCTAATCAAAGACATAATATCTATTCATCTAATACATTCATTTTAAATGTGACGTCGATCTTGAACAAAAAGATCGATCGAGTTGATCGTTAAGAGCCGGCGACAAATAACACTTTTGATTATTATTACTATAATATCTGTTAATTATTTCATTGTTTTATTTCAAACCGTAAAAAGTATATTACTTTTCAACAAAATAGTAACAAACTAGTAAGCTTGCAAATAGCGAACCAACAGACTGCACTTGTTTACGAGCATGACGCATGCATCACCATTACTCTGGAGGAGTCAGATGTATTTATTATCAAGAAAAAGACGTACTATTGTTAAACAGAAAGTTCTTTACATACAATTTGTAAGGTAACATGATATTACGGTTTAGAGTTGTTCTAAACAACAGTCTTTTTAAATGTCTGTATACGATTTTACTGTAGTAAATTTTGTGAGACGGTTTAATAATTGTTACAAGTTGTTGCCCGCGACTTCACCCGAGTTTCCGTTATAGCTGTAAAACATTACCCTCTCGGACGCAGTCGGTAAAAACGTTGCCTATAATGTTAATCCAGGGTGGTTAACTCCATACCAAAATTTATTGTAATTGATCTAGCCGATTGAGCTCGAACGAGTAACAAATTCAAATTTTACTACCCAAAATTCTACAAGGCTTCTTCCAAAAGCCTTACTAAATATTATACCCTAATAATATTAATATTATACAAAGAATTAACATTATTGAGACAAAATACACTCAGCGGCACGGAATTTGGCCCAAACTTAAACGGAGCGATAACAGGCTAAAATTGTTGTCGCCTCTTAACATTTCAAGTGGCAATTTGTCAATACGATTGTTTTTGTTTAGCTAAGATGGTAAGTACCAAAAAAAAATTGTTTATGCACTTTTGTGTGTGTCGAACCACATTTCTCTCGTGGAACGCAAAGGACACTGGTGTGTTAAAATTCGATATTTGAATATTCTTGGTATTTATTGCTTCACTTTTATTTTTTTAAGTATCCTGTTGTTATTCTCGCTTACAAAAACGAAAAACAATGACTCTTTCTCCATACCAAGTCGCTCAAGCTGTGTTGCTTAGGAGTCAAGGGCGAACTCAACGAGAAATCGCTGAAACTTTAAATGTACCGCGAACAACTCTGCGATATGCCTTGCAAAGGTACGATCAGACGGGCCTCTGTACAAGAAGACCAGGAAGTGGAGGAATCAGGTGCACAACAGCCCAAGATGACCGTTTTATTACTCTCGCGATCCTGAGAAATCGGTTTCTCACTGCCGTTGAGATACGACAACGCCTACAAACGGTGAGGAATATCAACGTGAGTGAGCGTACAATAAGAAGAAGAATGGAGGAATGCAATTTACATGCGCGAAGACCAGCTCGAGGCCCAGAACTCCTCCGACACCATCGTATAAGTCGATTGCGGTTTGCTCGCGAACATGTAAATTGGACTCACGAGCAGTGGAGCAATGTTTTATGGACCGATGAATGCCGAGTAGGCTTAAGAGCTCCAGATGGCCGGGAACGTGTGTGGAGAAGACGTGGAGAGCGGAACCTACTTACCACTACAAGGCAAACGGTGACTTTCCATGGAGGGTCTGTTATGGTTTGGGGAGGGATAAGTTCAGAGGGTCGTACCGAGTTAGCAGTGGTCGAAGGTCGTCTGACAGCAATTCGGTACATCGAAGACATCCTTCAAAACCATGTTTTGCCGTACATGGGCTTCATTGGAAACGAAGATTTCTTGTTAATGCAAGATAATGCCCGGCCTCACACAGCTCACTGCGTTTTTGATTACCTTTCGGAGGTCGGCATTCAAAAAATGCAATGGCCTGCAAGAAGCCCAGACATGAACCCCATAGAACATGTCTGGGACATGCTAAAAAGAAAAGTTAGACGCAGTTTTAACCCACCACAGACCCTCCATGAATTAAAAACTGCACTGGTGGCGGCCTGGCAAGACATTCCTCAAGTGGACATAAAAAACATAATCCACAGCATGCCAGATCGTATGCGAGCCGTCATCAGGGCCAGAGGGGGTAACACCCATTATTAATTTGTGTACAAGGGAGTGAATTTTGTTTAATTTGAATGTGAAAGTGCGATTTTAATTTACTACATTTCTCGTAATTAAGGTGTTATCTTGTTAATGTCATCAAAGTTTATTAAATTCTCGTTTTTTTTGTGTTAATTAGTCTTTTGTATTAAAAAAATAGATAATGTAATTAATTATACCTACAAAACTAATATTTTATGTTTTATTTTGATTATATATGAGAAATTGCGCTTGGGCCAGTTTCCGTGCCGCTGAGTGTAGGTGAGAAAAGTTGGAAATCAGTTAATTTTCAACTTTACTCACCTATTTCGTCAATACAGGCAGTAACACAAAAAAAACCAACCTAACTTTTATAAAGTTCCAAAAACCACCTTACATTATAAAACGTATAGGAATAGAAACTGTCAGATAGTTATCATGTTTACAAACGTAATACTGGTACATTGAGCTGGATGAATGTCTGAGGTCTTTGACGGATCTATTCGAAAGAGCCTTTGCGTACGTCGAGCAAAATCATTTCCTGTATCCCCCGTGTATTGGCAGTATTTAATGATATGTACCACAGCTACGATATACATATATAAGCTTCTATATATATGTAGAATGTACCTACTGTTATATTTGGTAGGGTTGTTGTGTATAATATTCTGGATACGAAATATGGATGTGAATGTGAAATTTTGGATGGGAAATTGTAGAGTATTACATCAAAATATGTATAAAACTATGGTTTTACATATAATTTATGGAAATTATGAAATATTTTGGCCGGTTTCGGTATCAAAGATAATTTGTTAGTCTAAGATGGTTTTAATTTAGTAATTACAGATAATTGGCCCTAAAAAGCGTGATTGAGTTAGGTATCTGAGCAACGACCGGTTTCTGCGATCCATGACTATTAATATTTGTAAACATTGTAATTAAGAAATCAAATTGCCCATTTTATTCTAAAGCAAAACCTATTTATTGTTCTAATTGAGTCACGAATAACACTAAAATTGGAAAATATGTAAGTATTTTTTTTCCTATGCCTCAAAAGGCAATATAAACTACATTCCCATACAAATTAGGTTACAATTTCATCCATCTACAACTGAACAGTTGCTATTTAAGTATTGGGTACAGGTACCCAATGATTTATATGTGTTAGCCGGCGGCTTCGCTTCACACGTCCTTCATATCGGCCCGAAATATGTAGATGGTAAAGTCGCCGGCATAAATATTTATATGAACACTCTGTACTATTTGAAAATGTTTCTGGCAAATGCTTGTCAATTCGGCATGCGTATGAGGTCACTGCCACTACTTTTAACCGATTTCGAAAAAAGAGGTTCTCATTTTGACTTTATGTTTTTTTTTTAGCTTTGAAAGAAGCATTGCATATTGACATCATGATCATGTTATTTTATTATGATAGATTTTAAGTAAGACTTGGGTATAGGCATCTGCAATTGATTGCTGACTTCGAATATTAAAAACTGATATAATTTGTGTTATTATTTAGTAAGTAGGTAATTACATAATTAAGAATACACAACTTTATAGTAATTAAAGAGAATTTGCATGCACCTTAAAAATAAACTAGGTAATCCAACCGCAACACAAACTTTCCACCACAATTCCCAAACTATAAAAACTCATTCAAACAAACGACTTTTTACAACCGTTATCAAAACGCAACCAGCCAACAACTAAGTTAACTCAAAACAAAATCCCCGAAAAGCACTAAACGAAGAGATTTGTATCGTAATTTGCATAGTCGAGAGAGCTTACATAGAGGTGCCTTACGTAGGCAAACTTCCGTCATAACTCGGCAACCGATGTCGGCAAGCAAATAAGTAACTAGCAAGTTTAGCAAACACTATTAACTGTTCGTAGTTTAAGAAACGGTCTCAATTTACCCTCAACATAATCTCGTTTGTGCTTAATCAAAATTCCGGGTCGAGCTCAATATGGATACAGGTTAGCGTATAATGGCTTGTAGCGTCGTATATATTATAACATACACATGTTGTTACGTTAATTAGCTTAATCTGAAGTACAAACTGACAATTAACTAGGCGTTAACGATTTGTTGTTGTGGTCGCGGAGGCGAAGTGGAGGGAAGAGATGGATTGGCTTGAGGTGAGAGTTACGCTGTGAAGGTAGCTCTATTTGTTTGTTTGTAATGCTTAGTTAGTATTTTTCATTGGTCTATAGTAAAGTAAAGTAAAAATTAATGAATAGCCACGAAGGTCGAAGTTGAGACAGAACAGTTTTTTTTATTAGCCCATACTATCCCACGACTGGGCCAAGACTTCTCCCTGAGATCAATATTTCTTTACCACACTCATAAAAACCCATTTAAAATAAGACGTGAATATTATCTGAAGTTAATCACCCAATGAGTTATTTTTCAAATAGGCTGATAGAGACATTATAATGATTAATTAAATTCAATTTTTATCACAATTTTCATCCATCATCAAATTATCCAATTGTTTACAAATGATAGTGGTTTATCTAATTTCGATTCCTAGTTAATTAACAAGCTAATTATTATAATACAATTTGCCAAATTATACGGCAATGGTTGTCCGTGGTTTTATATTTACAATTATTTCATCAAAATTAACAATTTTGTTTCAGATTGAGTTTCGTTAAATAAATGGATATCAATATGAAATAGCTACAGTAAGTATAAATTTGTGTTTTTCTGAGTCTCCAAATCGTAAGAAACCTTCAGACCCTAGTTTAAGTAAAGTGCTAGTAACAATAACACATATGACGTACCCATACATACGTAAAACCATTGATTTTGTGAAAAGTCAAGATGTGTAACGTAGCGTCAAAAATTCAGCAGTAGAACAGCAGCGGCGGTGTTTAAAATTTCAAGAGCGGAGCGCGGGCGGCTTCGCTGAAGTATCACGAGTTCATAAATTAGTTACTTTACGAGGCAAAGGTCGCGCCCCCATAGCGCCGGTCCCGTGTATAATTTTCATTTAAACACGAGCAGCCACAGGTCCTCGCCGTAAATCAGCTCCGACGGTCGGCCTTTGCGTCCGCGCGGTCCGGCCGCCGCACCGCCGCACCGCCGCGCGCCGCGCGCTACCCGCAACAATGTAAAGACATTTCCATTGTACCGTAATAGGGCATTGTTTGTGACGTAAATTTTACTGCTGAATATGCAAATTTCGTTTTGCTACGACCTCCGGCGAGAAATATTGCAAAAGTTCTGTCGAAAAATTTAAATCACGAATCGCGAACAAGTTTTTAATAACGATCGTTACAGCTTCGGTAAAAATTTCTATTTGTACCGTACAGTCCTATATAATTTTATTTGTTTCACAAAAAAATGTCGACCAATCACAAAAAAAAATGATATTACAATTCGAACGTCAAACCAGAAAAAGATGACAAGATTGGTTTTAAAAAATACACAGAATTAAACGTTTTATTGAGTGGCGTTTACATATCGAATCATAAATATTCATGGCGAAGGTTGGCGCGCATCTGTTCGCGGAGCGAGCGACAAGGAATCATAATACCGTTTGAAGTTTGCTCATCATTCCCCAACATGTCGTATAACATAAATGCCGAGTATATCAACGTAAACTTCTTCGTACTTGTTTAAAGATAGTATAATTCTTATTAAATGGGTGCAATAGCAGTGTTGTATTCCGAGATAACGACGTCATAACCATGAATCAAAATATAAAAATCCCGCGCTACGACGCTGACCACCTTTATCGCCTCTTAACAGCGCGATAAATAACTATATGATACTCATTACTAGGAAATAAGAAACTTCATTATACAGTAGAAGCAGTGCGCGATCTCGTTATCCACAAATAAAAAGGCTTTTTCAGTGGGAGGGTTTGCAGAGTGCGGGCCCGAGGCGTTAATATTTAAAGCTGCGCCGTCGAGATGGCTGCTCTAATGTGCTATTAGCCCCGCAAACCGCGTGTTTGAGTCGGCGGAAGCGGCGCCGAGCCACGCCACAGTCACGCCACAGTCGCGCCACTTTACACAGCGCGCGCTGCTCGACGCTCGTTCTCTAATCGTCTTGTAATGTTATGCATAATAACACTTAAGTGTTAATAATCAGACTGTTGACTGCTCTGCTCTATTAATTAGATTGTAAATTTTGATAGACCGAGTGTTGACGCGTTTACATGCAAAGCTTAAACAGATGGTTATTATTGAAGCAATGTAACCTGCTGTGAACATTGTCGAAGTAATAACAATGACATTAGAGTAAACAATGTGCCCTATTTGACATTAAACGCTTATAATACAGCATGACAACAGCCCTGGGTCTTTAATGTGAAGGTAAAAAAAGCCTTAGGCCACACACGCGGCCTCAGCGACGACGGACATGCACCTGACAGTTATTACTTCCGACGAAACTCGCCTTCGCATTAACTTCCATTTTCAATGCTTAAGGCATTCGCATATTACGCTGACTCACTCACTACCACAACATTTAAAACCTAGGCCTTACTAAAGGCACATTTAGATGACCGACTTAGAATTGTGGCTGCACAGCTGTGGTAGCAAAATTGATTCATCATTGTCGGCAATGTATGGCAATTTTAATAAAATTCTCGCGTCATCTAAAGAAGCCTTAAGTCGAAACAAAAGACGAAACAAATGCACATAAATGCAAAGCATCAGAATAATGATAATTTCTATTCAAATATCCACATACCGTTGGCGCGTATTATCGCAATAATTTGTAATGAACACATTTATATGTGGCGACGCGCTCGATACACCCGTTGTGCGCTCACCTTAACTTACATTTGCACTGCAATTTTAAATTTTCGCTTCATATTCCATATAAAATGTGACAATGTGAAAGATGCATAGAAAGTTTCCGAAACACGCGGCGTTTAGGCGGTAGCGTACGTGGGAAATGCAGATGTTTTTCCCCATTTTCACTTTAATAATGATGTAGAAATAAGGTTTAATTTACTTCAAACGTTTTGCCCTACATACTTATACAAAATTGTATCGACAAACTGTAGGTACTTTACCTTACTATTATATATACATACCTATGTAGATATTTGCTCGAGACTCACAAAGCTACATATTTATACAATAATTTCCATAACAAACGACTGAAGTTTCGCAAGGTGGCTGTTTGCTGCCTTGACAAGAACTTTTTAAATTCACATTCCTAAGATAAGAAGCGCATTAATTTTGCTTTAACTTAAAATGCACTGATATAACTTTAAAGTAAGTAATTAAACTAAAAAGAAGGCAATTAACTCATTTTATTATTTGCTTCACACTGAAGCATATAATATACCTTATTGCTACAGAAATAGTAGACCACATTATTAATACAGTTTTAGATCAAGTTTAATATAAACTGCTTATTTAATATAATTACCTATTCTAGTACTATTCTAGGTCCTATAATTTTAAGAGAAATTATTAAACCAACTATAACAGTAAATTACTCTTCTCTGAAAACGATTAAACGGAGTTTCACTGAAGAAATGAACATGTTTTACAAGTCGCTCAGACTTACACACCCTTTTTTAAAAAAAATATTTAATCTTATGTATAAGCCTACAAAAATTTACGATTTGTACAAATAAAGATGACATACACACATGCCTTCAATGACATTTGTAAGACGCTACAAAATACAAAGAGCAAATAGCCGAAACAAACTTTACCCTGAGGTTTTTCTACCGACATGATACCTGTGACCCGGTTAAGGCTTATGTCTCTCCCAATTTTTTTGTTCGATTCCCGCTGTAGGTACCTAAATCTGATTAATAAATAAAAATACAAACAAACGGACGAAGGATCATCGTATTATGTTCTTGTTTTATCTTCTGTGAATAAATATACCCTACAATCACCCCTTCAAGTATTACCATTGCAGCCGTGAAAAAGAGATGGCGTACTCAACGGTGTAGTGGTGTCCCTTTTCAGCATCAATATTCATCACAGCATAAGCTTGAGACAGCTGAAATGTTGACATTAAATACCGATACTATCATCACCTCTTTAAGAATTACTTTTGCAGTTATGAGAAGAGCGAATGGCGCATTAAACGTTGTAAAGTCGGTGTTTTTTTAATACCAGCATTTGTCATTAAACCTAATTGAATTGAGCTTAAATATTGATTTATACAAACTTTAAAATTATTCACTTGTTATGATAAATCAACACATAATCCGAGTTCTTTGAATGCTTTTATAACCATGTATGAAACCCGAAACATGAATGTCATTCAATATTTGGTAAGCCTGGCATTCATTTGCTCAAATAAAAATAAAATAACAAACAACATGTAGCTGCAATACTCCACAAAAATCTCAAATAACTAGCTTTTCGCTTCATTATAATACACTAGCGGTTGCCCGCAACTTCGCCCGCACGAATGTCGGTTTTAGCTTCAAAAACATTACCCTCGTTTGACGCTCTCGGTATAAAGTAGCCTATGTGTTAATTTATACCACTCTAGTAACTACATCAAAATGTGTTAATTTAAGTTGCCACTCTATAACAAATTTCATTAAAATTGCTTTAGCCGTTTTTTTTTATTTTTTTTATCTACGATTCCGCAGACTTGTGATCCGCGCCTTTTTTTGGTTTTAACATTCTTATTTGGAAAAGAATACGAAAAATTGAAATTTGTTTGAACTCCGCTGAAAGCAACTCTCGTCAGTCATTTATAACTAACTTACATAACTTCGGTGTCCATTACCTTTTATATTCTAATTCGGCTTCAGCCGTTTCAGAGTGGTAGTAACAGACATAAATCCAACCATCCTTCCATCCATCCATCCAACCATACTAACAAACTTTTGCGTTTATAACATCAGTATGATTCAGTAAATACAACACAACCACGCTCACTTAATTAAACAGAGAATTATTTAAACTTTCGTCTGCCGGCCGTCGCAGGTATGTACCGCGTTACCTCAAATAGCGAACTTGTTTTAGATGTTAAAAAGTAATATGAATGTTAGACACTACATTAAACGGCTAAAAGTCTAGGTACCTTAAAGTTTCTATAGGTACCTGTTGTTTTTAGGACTAGATTACGGTGAGATGAAGTAGGAAAATGAATCTTATTGCAACACGAACAAAGGCTGCCATCCAGGGTGACAAACATTGTGGTTTATATTTTATTCAAGGACATTTATTGTCATACGAAAGTCAACAAATATATGTTTGATCATGTATGTGGTTAGTCACGTGTGTAGTTATATAATGGGATCAAATAGGTACTTCCAAAAGTGTCGAATGTATCCTTAATAATTTAACTTTCTTTTTCTCAATTTTTTATGAGCTAACGAAAACTCTTTATCCACATGAATGTGGATGGATATAGCCATCCACATTCATGTCATGTCCAACAGGAAAATGCCTATGTACTTACTTTATTTGGCGATGGCCTTAACACAAGTCGAGTTAAAAATAAACAACAAATTATAAGTTATAAAAGCGCAGAATTTCTACGATATCACGGTATTTTAACAGCGAACAATTCGAAGTATCTCAGGTAAAAGAAATTTCGTCAACAATGAAGAAAGATGTCAACTAATCTCGTCATTATGTCGTTATTTGTCTATCTTTGTTTTGAGATTCCTTTTTCTTTTTATTTACTAAACTTGGCTTGAATACTCATTTGACAATAAAAAATATCAGAATGACAATAGAAATGATTCAAACTTTAATATTTTTTTATTTATTACATTTTAAGGTAGCTTACTTACAGACTAACATTATTATAATAACATGAATAAGTGACTGATTTGCTAATTATAAGCCTTCACAGATAGAAAATAAATAGTTATTTCCAGTGTAGCTTCAACATGGAACAATAAATAGTAAAAAATAGGATCAAATTCATGCACCTAGGTGCCTTTTTACGAAAGACTTTTTTTTTAATCATTTATTCGTATAAGAAGTTTAAATTGCATCTGCAAGTTTGCTAAACGCCTCCTAACTGGGCTTGCATTAGTGCAGAAAAGGTTAATATAATTATAGGTGCAAGTATACCATCGATTTGAAGTCGCCCCATTTCAGAGGTGTACTTGATAATATATGGACTACAATATGAGGTCTTTTAAAAGAACAACATGGATTAAAAAAATGTTGAAACGAGTTTGATACTTCTGATAGACGTCTTTAGGCTACAGTAACCGTATAATATATGGGGGATCATAAATCGAGGCGATGACGAAAAGTATAAACAAAAGATAGTTCCATTCTCAACCACCCGTCAATATCAAACCTAAAGAAATATTGAGCTGTTTAATAAAAACCAGGTCAAATATGAACTACTAGGGCAGCACAGCCTCTATACCTGATACGATCCCATAGCCACATTTACGACGCCCGCGGGATGAAACCGAGCGGCCTATTCTTATCTTAAGCCCAGATCATAATCTTACTAATACCATAAAAGCATTATAGTTCGGCCACTCCACTTGTTCCAACTTGTACCAACGTAATCTTGTCTGTCAAGTACAAGAAAAAAAAGAAAAAACGTCTTCAAATGCTTTCTGTCTCTGTCTTTTGCTTTTTTGTCTCTTTTTCGCAAAGGCTTGCAGAAGCAATCAGTTCGATTGCACTCAAGTATCTAATCTACATTAAAAAATACTGAAGCGTAAGGTTTTCAATACGAATTCAAAGCTATACGAATACAGTTTTTTTGTGTACCTAGGTTCTTGTAGTTCCTTTTCATTCTATATTTTCTCTTAAAGAAACTTGTTTTATTGGTATGAAAGCCAAAAGGTTTGAGACATTAATCATTATTCCACACAATACATAAGTCACTGAACTATCCCGAAATAACGTTTAGAGGACAAAACAGTCGATAAATCCCAGCAATTTCACCGATAATAAAACACGAATGATACAGAACTGTGGGCCTACCAATCTCATAAGTCAACAATATTACAGAAATTGTGGAAAAGAGACAACGCTATACATCGTGTAGAGCGCCATCTCGTTTCCACATCGGCAATAATCATACTTTACATTATATCGGTAGGCTCCCAGCTATTCCAATGACCGTATTCCATATTACTATCACGTTCCACTAACATTTGACTGTACAATTGCATAATACGCGAGCGATGTCCATAATCACATTTATAGAGGGACATTTAACAATTTTAAAACATTTAAAGGCTTTGCGAAGTCTTTTGTAAGTTCATCGTTGGCCTTTCGTAAAGGCGAGAGTTCGGTCCGAACTTGAAAGTACTTTTATACTCGCAGTCAAACAAAAGCGTTATTATGCTATTTGAAGGGACAAGTTTTGGACCCACGAGTTATAAAGAAAATGGACTGAGTGGTTGTTCTAGCTTACTTAGTAATATTTTAAAAGCGTTTGCAATATCGTAGAATTGTCGAAATTAAAAAAAAAAATAATGCAAAGAACAATAAATTACACAAGACGATAGAATTTCGTATTTTTTGAATGATTAAATGTGTAATTTTACATCCGATATGTATGCATATCAATGTTTATCTAGACAACAAAATAATATACGTGTTAAAAAAATATCAGAACACTTTAGTTTTGACTAAATTATTATGTTTTCTTCATTTCTTTCAAAGACAACCTGCAACAATCACATCGAAACCACTGAAAGAACTATTATTCAGAACTCCTTTAACAGACTCTTTAAAAAGGAATATAGAGTAGAAACAAGCCTATTTATATGTATCGATAAACCATTATCACATACACATACGACACACCGTCAAGAATGTTAATACTGAGTAAATACTAGATAAGTAGTACGGACGATAGGAGCTGAGGTCGGCAAACAGGACTCGGGCTAAGCCTTTACTTAATTGTGAGATTATTTAGCTAACTTTGCTTACTTATCGTATTTACGGCGGCCGAACTAGCCCGACAACGATGTTACCACATAATATAAACAGTAGAGTAAGCGTTGGTAAGGGTTTATTGTAGATTTATTTATATATGTATTTTGTTGTAATTATTAGTCGTAGTAACACTGGCCGCCGTGGTCGAAATCGGTCCGGACTTTATTAATTATTAGTGTGTGTAAAGAGACTTTTCCCCAGCAACAAATATGATTGTAATTTGGAAAATGAAAATTATGAAGATAAAAAAAATTCAAATCTATTTCTGATTTTACAGGATAAGTCAAGTCGTTGATAGTGGAGGCTTACGTGTATGTGAGTAAATTATAAATAAGGTTATCATACTAATAATTCAAATATAAAAAAGGAAATTGGAATAGAAGCTAGGTTTAACTAAAGGCAAATAGATGATCTGGTTTGATAACGATCTGTTAACTTAGCTTAATAATCATCCCTAGACCATTTACATTGAATTTACAAGTTACAATTACAATAAGTACCAAACCCATTTTACTTGCCTGTAAAAATGTACACAAAATAAATAAGTACCATTACGAAATAAAAATGATAAACACAAATAATGAGCAATAAAACTGACGATTTCAACTCTCGACACGCTAATGGCTTCCTTCTTGTTCATAATAATAAGAAAAATAAAATTCTCCGCTAAATTGAAATTCTAATGTCTCTTGAATAATTGAAACGTTTGTACGTACCGAAGTTTTCCTAAAATATTTCAAAAAATAAAATCAAAAACACGTGTAATCCGTCGTTTGTTTCGCAGACAGAAACTCATTCCGCAATTTTTCAATTGCGAAAACACAATTTTGTTTGCCTTGGAAACAATCAAAAATTGCTTCCTAGAATGGCGGTCGCGTGTGCCATGAAAGTGTAAAATTCAAGCAATCTTCCTAATTTCCACTTTATTTGTAATTTAACCTAAGCTTACTATGACACAAGTAGTTGGAGTAACTAGCAACCTTAGAATTTTGATTGCTCATCAGGCGTCGAGAAAGTTGCTATAAAGTTTTAGTACAATTATAAATTATGTAGGTAAGCTGAATACATTACAGTTAAAATATACGGTTTTGTGAATAGTGGGTACTTTGGTTTGAGTAGGAGTAATTTGAGTTTCGTCGGTTGCGCTTGAAGATTAATTAGGAAGTGTAGTAAGAGCAATAGCGTGTTGTGAGTGCAGTGCGAGGTGTAAGGAGCTTTTTGTAGTGTTGTCGAATTATCGTAGAGTCGAGAGCCGGGAGCGACGCGACGTAGAGTCGCAGTCGTTGTTCGTTCATTGTTGCATGTTTGCAGTGTAATGCGATTTTGTAACGCTATGCCTTTCAGTTATCACGCTGCACGGATTTATGGCGCATCTAATTTTCACCTTACATTTTATAGTTTACATTTTGTTGGTTTAGCGAATTGGTTCAGTTTACGTTTACACCACGAATGTATAGTTAGAGATGGGTTTTATACGAATTGCTTTCTTTAAGTGACTTTTTTTTCGAGAAATCATCAAATATGACCCCACCCGCTGTAGATGCAACGGGAGGGAGTGTCAGACTTTTACTGACTAAAACCCACTATGTTCCTCTTGGAGCCCTTTGAGTGCCAGGGTCGCGGTAACTCTTCCAAGCATCCCGCAGCCTTGACAGTTATTTACGTGACTTTATACAGACTTTTATACATAAAGCAATTGCTAGTATGCTGGTACCATTTTTGCTAGATAATTTCGTGCTAACCCAGCCTTACACCTAATTAGGTCGATACTTAGCCTATCTCACCTAGGTAACCTTCTACTTAAAGGTCAAGGGGAAGTTAGGTAAAGGCATTGCAGTGAAGTTATGTTATTAGCGAACTTTGTCTGTGTAAAGTTTCTCAAGCTGTGTTGACGTCGACTTTTATAGTCAGATAATTTATTTATTTATGCTTTATAAACAAATAATGTATACCGGCGGACATATTGCCTGAGGCTTACTCTACCAGTCAACAATAAGGTAAATAATCTTGGTTGGAGTTGGTTACCAGATTAAATCATAATCCTATGACTCTCCTTTCCACGTTACTATTTACACTTTATTCAAAAGTAAGATACGATATACCTACTTATATCCTTGTTTAACAAAAAAAATAAAAATATTTGCTTTTACACTGCAGACATTTGTCACAAATTCTGTGCTCTTGATAAAATTGTTTCGTGCCTGCCACTGTAACTTACTTCTGCAGACAAAACAACAATGAAACAAAACAATCTTTGTAATGTTAGTACAATTTTAACAATGCACTTTATTCGCTTATCTCTTACGAGCAGCAACAGACCTACAGTACACTTTTACAACTTCTTCGGCAATAAACAACAAATATACGATATACTACATATATTTTAGCACGAAACAAAGATATAACACCATGTATAGTTATAACAGCGCCATAGTTATAACAGTTCAGTTTAAATTTCAATAACATTCAAAATTCATAAATGTTCCCCACATTTAATACAGATCCTGAATACTTGAGTAAACAACCAACGAAATAGTTAAACACGCACCAACGTATAGCGCAAGTTTAATAAAGTTGCAAACTATTTACAACACACGAGGTGTAAGACAAGGTTAATTCTACAGCTAGTACCTACTTGAGGGGCATTGTGTTTTAATCTAATTTATAAAGAGAGGATTTATGGGGCCTCAGAGAAGGGAAAATAGCCTCACGCAATGTGTCTGTGCCGGTTCTATTGGATACGTGAGCGTGATACATCGAACGGCTCTCCGCAACACGTACGTCGGCGATTTATCTCGGCGACTCTTTGACAAAACCCGCCCGAGGCCCCGCGCCGCCGGCCCGCTCTCGCCCTTGCCCGCACCTCACTTGTCTACACACAATAAAATAAATAAAACATATCTAGACCGTCACACGCTCCGACACCGTTTACTTAAGCGTGAAAACCAAATAGCACCCAACGATAAAGTAAGCGACGAGACGACTTGAATTAAATACGTCATGATACTTTTTTCAAAACTATAATTAACTCCGGTAAAGACGGCTTCTCATTTTTATTTAGTAGCGGAAATGAAAAATATTAATGACACAAATTTTAAGCTGACGCCAGCGAGTCGGGGCCGGGCGTACTCAGACCAAATGAAATGTTGATTTTACGACGCGCGTTTTACGTTCTACTGACGGCAGATGAAACAAAATACACGTTCATTAGCGCAGACCGGGAAATTATATTACAGTTGGTACTTGATTATGAAATCACCGGGCCCCACACAGCGAGTTCAAGCGCCTACTTTTAGATGTACATACTTCACCCGTCTACTCTGCAATTAGCGCATTTGGTCTCCGCACCACGACTAAGCTTTATCTTTTCATCCCTTTTACAACTCTTCAAAAGACCTTCTATGAGTTACAAATCCCTACATTTGATTAAAGAAAGTCCCAACAAAAGTGAGCAGTCGTATTAAAGCATTTGATGTCGTAGATTTAATTAGAATAATGGACTCTTTCAAGCTCCTTGACTTTACAAGGTTACATTGTAGGTTCGTAAGAGTTCATATTTTAAAATTAGTATTTGAGCAGGGTTGTAAGTAGCGGATGTCATTAGTGCTGGAGCTGGCGAAATGAAACAGAATCCACACGATGCATGCCGACTTAATCCCAGGTAATGGGACGTAATAAAATGTAAGAGGCTAAGGGTAACGACAGACGTGCGCGCGTGACCTGTTATCTTTACCTTTTGGACTACTTAGGAGAACACAAAATCTGATTTTGTTGCTTATGAGCAGAATGTCTTATGGCAATAGTTTGAGGATAAAATTAGCTTTAGTTTAGAGTGAAGTTACAATATTGCGTGGGTTCTTTTATGAGGGTATGAGAATCGATCGGCCGTGCTCGTGGCGGACTCGTCACGTGTGAATTTTCTAACTTTTTCTTTATGACGTCGGGTTTTGACAAATTAACACGTCAGCGAAGAGATACGGCGCGCGCCCCAGGCCCGCCCATCAATATCGACACGGCCACCATTACTCAATATCACTCAAGTGGAACTGCCCAATTTACAGCTACATTTAACTGATTTGATTGAATCCACCGAAAGTTATCACCTCGGATCGCATCACGTTCATATACGGTCAAATAAATGTGAATATATTGAGGGACGTGAACGTTCGTATTATGTTGAACGTTTATGAACGTCATGTGTCTATTTATCTACATGTAGACTAAGCAATGTCAATTGTTTGTGTTTACGTAAGCTCGGTAAACTTGCTTGACGTATGTTAACCTAACCATGTTTATTATTTCACATTTTATTATTCAAATATTATTCTGAGCGTAAGTCTTCAACTATGCCTGTCACATATATTTTGAAAGGTTTTCTTCACAAAGCTAACGTAAAATTCTCTTTCGTTTCGTTCACGCACTTTGCTCTTGACCCTAAAACATTGGACTTAACCTTCCCCAATGAATAAAACCCTTCGTGCGGTGCAAACATTATTGGACTTACAACGACCAAGATTTCAAAACTTGGAAGGTTTTATTTCGTACCAGATTTTTCTTAACAAATAGATCTTATTTTTCTCTGTAAAAATACTAATATTTATTAGTGTGTTGAGCCTACATAACTGTATTTTATTTGCTATTTTTCTACAAAGAATGGTAGAACTAGAAATCTTACCTTCTTCTAGGTATAAAATGATATCTATGTGACGTTATTACCTCTAGCCGGTTGGAGCCACGTGCGCTATGCAGCCTAATTGCCTCTCCGAACGTCTGCAGAGAGTCATGTTATGGCCTTTTCTTAGCCAACCAATAAATTAACCGACTAATTAATTCTTTTATAAATCTAAGCTCAGTACTTCGTGGCAATGTGAAGTGTACAAACATTATTAAATATTTGTACAACCTTAAACATTTTCTAATCTTAATTTATTCCATTAATTATTTTACTAAAAGTTATATATACTCGCGTTTGTAATAAGAGTCGTTTTTGTTAGCGTTCTAAGCGAGCTGTAGTTTATACTTGGGGGTATAAATGTAGCGAAATCTCACAGAATTGTTGCCCTCTTCTTATTTAATTTCCGCTTGCTGTTTGTTTTGTGCTTTTTCATTTGTTTCGTAGTGGTGTCACAAAGTTGAACGTAGCGGTATGTTGGTAGTGTATGAGACACGACTTTGATGTATCGTGGCGCGTCGTCGGTAGTCGGACCCTGAATATTTACAAGGAGGGCCGAGGCTCGCGTCGCCCGCTCGCTCCAGGAACCGTGTCACATTATTCATGAACTATATTTTATGTTACATCTGCCAAAATACACTCATCGAGCGTCGCATATGATGAATGCTCCAGTACTTTCGACCACCTAGATATTGGTACAATATTTTATTGAAAACGTGATATGCATTGCTGCTATGTACAATATATTTTGTATTTTGGCTGTTCCTCTTGGAAAAGGAAATCTCATTCGATTCCAAGCTTGACTTTGCTTAAAGGATATTATGCCACATAAATTACTACCTTTACTTAACTTCTAAAAACTTTTTCGCATAACATTACTCCGTGGATTTTTTGTTTGAGTATCAAATTATCATCATCATATTTTATTCACTGTTAATTATTGACTGCCTGACTAAACATTTTGTAATTGTTATTTAAGCAAACAACAATTTGATTGTAACGTCGGCCTCGTGTTAACGAACCACAACCAAAAACAACAATGTCATCAGTTTTTTGGGCAATAAATTTTAATATTTGAATTCACACGAGCGTGAAATAAAACAATGCCAGAATTAGGTGTAACTCAACCGATATTACAAGGATATGGACCAACCATTTTTTATTCGCAACAATTGTACGTAGGTTTCATTTTATACTTAGGCTTTACACACACGAGTCAACGCAAGTTTTCAGTATCCAAAGATACGGACTTATGTACGAACTTTTTTGTGTTTTTCGAAGTGTGTGTGGGGATAGTAGCTAAAAAAAATAAACTTGATTTAATCTGTCATATTCGAAAAGCTTAAATGTGCCTAAGTATGAATGTGCTTCTAATATATATGGGCTTCTAATATATAATTTTTAAATTCATTTTTTCCAAAAAATAATTATAATTATGTCTAGTACGACAACTAAAAAAATAGGCTTATTTTGAATTGATAACGAAAAGACCAAACTATATAGTTTAAGTACACTTATACTAAAGTATCCACTTACCAATAAAAATACAAAGAAAAGATAACCGTTCAACAAAAGTAATTGACCGTCTCGTCGTATAAAATTATATTTTTATTTAAATGAAACGAAAAATGTAGAGAAATAAACGAAGAGGTAAATTACGGGTACCGCAATAATTTCTCTTGTGGACATTTTGTTTTCCTTTATTGGTCATATTTATCAGTGCGAACGCCCGCAGTGGCAAATAAATCGCTTGCTCATTTCAAGTGAATCTCTTATTTCTTAGACTGCCACTGAACTGGGTAGCGATTAAACTGTGTGATTCCTTTACACGAGTTGCATGTGCTACTGGGTACTTTGAGAAATCGAGGTTCTACCTCTTTACTTGACTGCCCAAGCTTAATGTTTTTGGAGTGCATCTAAAGACATCTATGTATTTATGTGTATTCGTTTCTCTTATCCGCTGTAACTTCTGAATGCTTAAAGCTATTTTAAGGTATCGTAAGAGTTTTTACATCACATCGATAATAGCTAAATTTGTCAAAAAAAAATCTTGTATTGAAGCCATTTTTTTTTCACCATTAGCATTGTAATTATTTCAAAGAGTGGTGACATGTACGAATATCAATATTAAAAATACTTTTGTTTTAACGTACACGTGCACAAATCAAGATTTTTGTTCTATTGTTCCCCTTTCGATGTTTGTAGGTATAACAGAGGAAAATTTTTAACAAACTCCACCGTGCGTTGTATAGAAAAAACATGCGGGTTGCGATCAATACTTTTTGTTTCGTCGTTGTAAAAAAAACGTCGCTGTCAGAACTCCTTTACAAAAACATTTTGTAAAAACTAAAATTTCTATAAACTCAAATTAAAAAAAGGTTTGAAAAAAATTCACGATTATTTTCACAACCCAGTGAATCAGCGGCTTTCGGACAATCGAATTCGTTTAATTGGGGACAGTTTTTTAGCAAAAATATAGCGGTTTTATAAATAAATTTTCGTTTTTATCGTCTACTCACAAATAATTACTCGGGGACTCGTGAAACTAGTGATGATTATGTCAATAAATATTTTTTATTCAGTAAAATAGGTTGTGGTGGTCACAATTTTTTTATGTCTGTTTTACTGGGATAGCTTGTCTAGTTTTCGGACCAACCGGGGTCCTTAATCATGAGCTGACGCGGCGGGGTCGCGACTATTATTATAATAAGATTAAAATAAAGCGTTAGACTAAAAAACGTCTAACAACATGATCCACACGCATCACTGATTTTTTTTTTCAACAAACGTAAAACGTTTTTTTTTCTTACATACATGCAACAATAAAGCGCAGTGTCCCCTTCAAAGTTAATTAGTTACTCTTCTCTACCTAACTTGTACAATGAAGAATCGAGTTTGTTTAAAGCTGCCGCATCCAGCCACTTAATGACTCATGAATCTAGATACTTGAGCGCCAAGCTGCCTTCCATTTTAGCCGCTCCAACGAGAATTTAATACTGAGGTTCAATATAAGGCATCATGGTTGAATTGTGAAGCGCAAATTATCAATCTACGATGTTTAGCCGGGATTTCTACGTTTAAATAGAACGGTGTCGACTGTTAGTTTTTACTGTCCGTTCATATTTTTATAATAAATTTCGTAAGGATGATTCATACTTAAATGATAAGTCTCGAGTCGAACTCCTCGACTCGCGACTCCGAATTATACCCCGCCGCCGCGTCCGCTCATGATTAAGGACTCCGGTTGGGTCCGACACTAGTCGGGCTATCCCAATAAATACGAGTGAGTAAACCGTTATGTAATTTAAAACCCTTCATATGATCTTTATACAGAGCCGGGTAATATTAATATAGAACTTATAATAGGATTTCGATACAAAATGTAGGTTACATTGCATTCTGACTTCCAGCCATGTCTTAACTAACAGCTTTTTAATCTAAGACTGACCGACATTTCTATCGCAATAAAAAGGTTAGTTAAAAAGCAACTTACTTACCTCAAAGTGACCTAAACAACCTACGCTCCGCCCACTAAGTCTAAAGTTCAATAGAAAGAGAACAAAACGTTTCGACCTCTCTTTCTAAGAACTAAATAAAGCAAAAATGTTAGAAAGACCCAACTAGAATGTCAGTCGAACTTTATCAAGGGGGGGATTAACTAACAGTCGCGACTTTCGTGAACATTATCTGGAGGAGGGCTAAGCGTGTCTTAAGTAAACATTTAAACTGCCTTTATGCTGGGCCCACGCGAAACACGCCAGGCTTGTACACACCAACACTAATTGAGCCAGCTTATATCTTTCCTCGTTATTAGGTAGTCCTATTCTGTTGTGGGATTAACACTTTATTGTAACGATATTTCATTTGGTATTGTGTTTAATATTCTATTAATGGCTTTTTCAAACGTGTTTACTACCACGTCAGAAGCCTACAGGCCTAAATTCTGATACCTTTGATTCTGATTATGTTTTATATGATTATGTTGCTACCTGAATTGTATTTCATCATTATGTCTGCATAGGTGCATATAAACTATCAGAAGGAGCAGAAATATCATTAGTTTAAGCAAAGCACGAAAGAGGGAGACAAATATCTGATGCTGACTCATTCATATTAACCGTTAACATACCGTATTTGAGAGAATGAGTACAACAATGAGAAATTATTTTTTCACAAAGTTTTCGATCGCCCGAGCCAAACGCAAAACCAAAACGAAAAAAATACACATCACGTTAAGAACATCGCAATCTTCTCCTTACGAAGCCAACCTGAATTCCTCAGTGGTATCGTAAAATATTTTAAGGAAATGCTTTATCGGCGATCGCGAAACCTCGCTTTATACGCAAACGTGACTGCCGAGCGAGAACGGTCTTTAAACAGTTTGTTTTAAATGCATGTGTGATGGCTTTATACAGATTTTAGTGCATGTTTTTCTTGCTTGGTTTTGATGTGTATTTTTGCATGGGAAGATTTACTTTGTATAATGGTTGATAACTTGCATATAAAACCGATCCCCTTTTTTTGTGTGTCGGGTGAGTTATAATGGACACTTTCTCGGGAAAGGAAATGGGTACCTAGTATCAGACTTTTACTGACTTAACCTGAACCGCCATACAAAGTCTTTTGTGTTTTGGTCGTTGGAGGCCATAGACTCTACAATAGTCTTGTAACCACTCTAATAATCATATAGATATAAGGGTATTGCACCTTTTTGAACAAAATTGAAAATTGTGACTTCACTAATCTTCTTGTTGCAACAGCTCTTTGCACTTCAATTAGTAAGTCAAGCCAAGCCGTTACTAGCTCTTATAGAAGACAAAACAACTTTTTTATCAATATCATAAAGTTAACGTACAATATATATATACCAAGACGCATATCCCATATCTTTGGATAAATAGACTTGAGAGACATCGCGTTCGATCAAGATCAAATTATGAGTTAAATCGCGGCGCGGTGATCGCCCGCGAGGTATTCGGGCGGCTAATGGGGTATATAACAAATTCTCTCCGTGATAACACCGATATGTCTGAAGTAGAATTAATGGGCCGCTGACTAAATGATTTTAATGTCCGTCAGGTAAATTTAAATGTTGTATACGTAGTGGTTTTTTTTCATGATATACAGACTATTTTGTAGCAATTTAAATTGGACAGTGAAGGCTCGTGACGTCACTAGCCGATAACAATGGCTGCCTGTAATGTAACGGACAATGACGAAGCAAGTCTCTACTATTTTATTATTAAGGTGACAAACGAAATTGATTTTTACTTCAAGTACTTTCATACGTATTTCTAAATATCCAATTATTGATTGATGATTAACGCGATAAAGATCACTTATTCCACGTTCCAACACATTCAAACAGCCCAATATGAATTGAGAGAACCTTCCTAATCGCGAAAGATCACGACAATTGTTTTGTAATTTCTAAATAGAATTGAAACTTGGGAGCATTTTGGCAGATCCTTAACGGCGGCTCGGATTTGACGCTACCCAACAAACGGGAACATACTTAACCCCTATTACATGGGAATTAACACTATCATTAGCAAAACTGTGGGAGAGTAAGTCCGACACGGGTACTTGTCCTTTTGGAAAGGTGTGATAGTGGAATTGTAACACAATTACGTCACTTATTATCTAGTACTCTAGTGTACGGTCGATTCTAAAAATGTTTATTAATTTTCAAACCTTGTTCTTTATCATGAATAAGACTAGAATTACTGCACATCATAGTACAGTTATTCTATAAACCTTGCGATGCCATTAAGAACCTTAAGTTGGTAGACATTTTCAGTCCACGACTGTACACTGTACATTATTCACGAATTATCAATTTAAAATCTGGAAATATCCTACATGCTAAATTTCATCATTTTTGGTATTTCATTTGTTTTGCAGTGGATCCGAAATATTTATCAGTACCTAATGGTTTACTCACGCGTATCCGATTGCCCGACTAAATTTGGACTTGTTAACGATAGCCCAAAAATAAATAGAGCAACCTGAACTAACCAAAAATAGATCGTTGTACTTTTTTTTGATACATTTAATACACATGAATCCTTCATCTACTAGCATTTATTTAGCATTTCGAGTACATTTTACATTTCATGAAATACTATTGGTTATGTGTAAAGAATACAATGAGTGATAAGACCGTTTAACAGTAACCATTGTTTATATTGCGATCACAATTTGTTTCTTTATCATTCTGTTCTATAAAATATGTGCCATAAGATTCTATGTTCTTGGGAAGTACCCTGTAAGTTCTAATTCCCTTTGCGGGTTTCTTCGAAATGGGGTCTTACCAGACACCTGACAGACAGACTAACAACAAAGTGATCGTATAAAACTTCAATTTTTTTTCCTTTCGAGGTACAAAACCCTAAAAAGACTTAATTGTTTATTTATTTATGTGTCAAATAATGTGCAATGGCGGAGTTAATGCTTAAGGCGTTCTCTATCAGTTATCACTATTATAAATACAAGATCCATTTCAAAAGTTATTAAAAAAGAACACCCCGAACATTAGATGAAGAATAGCTCTTGAAATCTACTAACATATTATCGTCCATGATAATACGACATTCCTAAGCAGACTACGTCTTGTCTGTGGGTTTGTAAAATATGACCAAAGTGTTACGTCACCAGTGCACTGGGGAACGTTCACGCGAATGCAATACACATTGCGATCACTAATCTAACTGACAACTACTCGGTCGCATAGTATAAACTCGGTAAGGTTTATTGTAGCAATTTGTTATAGTATAGTCGCTACCTTTTGTTTTAAGTCCTGTGTTCCGCCCACGCCTCGCAGAGGTGTACTACAAATATTTTTTTCTCATGAAACGTTCTATCTGTTATAATCCGCATCAAAATCCATTTAGTAGTTTTATAGACCTAAGCAACTAAGGACCTAAGGAACTAAAACGGTGGGAAGTGACTTATTTTATCCTATGCAGTGATTACCTTTTTTTTAGAGAATAGGCCGCAAAAACAAGTGAAATTCAAAAAGTAAGTAAGAAATAAGGAAAAAAATGTCATTTTACACATTTGAACGCAATCTAGCATCGTTAACGATTATAGGATTGCCACTGGTCTACGGGCGCTAGTTATTTTTCTTGTTATGACTTATTTAGACGATGCGTTAAATATCCTGCGAGTAGTAAGTAATACATTGCGGAGTCACCCCAATCTGTCATCAAAAAGAATACATCATCACCAGCAATATACCGCAACTTGCACGATAATCTCGCATCATCTATCAGCTTTAATTCTATCTAGGTACTCTTGTTCAAAATCAATATTTTTTTAAACGTACATCCCTTGTACCAACGAATGGTTCATTGTAGTACGTACTATAGCCGAGTCGAATACTAATTGCACTGAATAACCGATTACTTTTATCAAATTGAGTTTTCGTTCAATCCATCCGGTTCAATATTTACGGATTTTAATTAAAATGTACCTAGGATTCGCTCACACATTTATTGGATAGTTTTGAAATTGCAAATGTTTCGGCGTGTCCCGCGATTCCAGTTATGCAATGTAGATAGCATTAAATAAATTATTTTGTCATATTTAGGTAACATAAAATTGGTATGGACTGTTGGGAATTGTCAAATAAAAGCTTTGTTCGGTGCACACGTATTAAAAGTTAATGTAAATTATAATAGTCAATTGATACTTATGTGTAACTAGCTGTTGCCCGCGATTTTGCTTGCGCGAATGACGATTATAGCCGCAAAATCATTATCCTACTCTGACGCAGTCGGTTAAATTAATTTCTAACTTACGTAGTTGTCCAGGGTGTAGTCTAAGTCCATACCAAAATTGATGGTCATTTGAGCATGAGCAAGAGTAACAAACATTCATCCATCCATGAGCTGCTTTCATTTCGATTTTAAGGACTAAAATAAAAGGTGATTACCAGCTCCAAAATACAGATATTGAAACAGGACACCGCTACAAGCCGTGATATGCTGTCTCGCTTAAACTACTGCAGTTTAATTTAGCCTAAAAGAGAGTAGTAAACCATCTAGTTTTTTTCCTTATATTTTATTTTTCAACTAACTATACCATTACATTCCACGTAAAGATTGAAACAAACGAATCCCACGCACGCGAAGCGGCGATGCAAGCATCACGACACACCTGGCCTCGTGACCCACAATAAAACCCCAACATTTTTAATTAACACAAAATTTTAATTTAACACTATAAGTGTGGAAGACAAATAAATCGTATCCGGCGCTTATCTCCACAAGTTGTAAGAATCAGGCGAAGCGGGTTAGTGTGTGCCGTTGGCGTGGTGCCAGCTGCCAGCTCTACTTAAGCAGTATTGTGGTTTTTACGTGCCTTTAAACGATACCATCGCAACTATTTTTTACGTCCGAAATGTTTAATGCCTTTAGTATTTTTGTATGCAGTTAAGCAGCCAATCCTCTAGACACTTAATGATTTAGGCTGGTTTTTAAGTGTTACAAAAATGCCCGGGCATATTTTGAATCAACAGTTTTCTTTTCAGAAGACATTATCAGTTCATAAAAACCTTTCCTTATCAGGCAAGATAGATCAATCAGAAACAAACAGTACAAAACTGTACAAACAATGCATTTTTTTTTGGAATATGCAATTGTTATCAGGGACATTTGTTTAATTATATTTGAGTTCGCACCTTGATTTCAGTTGCAACAGTAGTCTATCCATAATGTATTTGTCAAAGGGAAGTGCCATTTACTTCGCCAAAGTTCCAAGTCGTATTCAAATTTGCTTAATACGTTTATGAGGTCCCTTTTAACAAAGGTAAGGTGTCTAGTTCCCAGAAGAACGCTGAAGGTCTCACACAAGTTCACAAGTAGCCGACTCGAATTTCGTAACACGAAAAAGTTTGTGAAACAAAAGTGTGCGCGGTCTTCCCCGAGGACGCAGCCACAACAAATTACTGGCAAACAACTTCGAAATAAATTAACTCTCAACTTTCAAGCGTTTTACTTTCTTTTTGTTAGACGAAAAACAATTTCCTTTGTGTTTTGTTTACGTTGTAACGTTCTTTGGCGTGGAAACCGTTCGGTAAAAATAAACATATTTTTTATGTATCGGCTAGCGGGCGATATTAATCCAAAAATATTTTATTGCTCTCTTTCTGCTTCAATTACTGCCTTAATATTACCAAAACTTTATACACACAATGGTTTTTGCCGCCTCAATACTTGGCAGAAGTCTCATAATTCAGCCACTACTTATAAAACAACGCTAACAATTTATTATAACGGCCGTCCAATAAAAACTAAAGTAGACATAGTTATTACATTTTTCCACCAAATATTGGTTTATCATAAAAATAAAACTGTATTTCGCGTTGATAGACCTCGCACATTCGATTAAAACCCATTTAATATCCGGGCATAAAATCATAAAATATTTTATGAATTTTTATCACACGCGTCGCACTACAGTCGAGAAAATCATAGGTTTGGTACACAGAGGGTTAAATAGGGACAGATGGAAATGAAATTATAAGGTTGCCCACTGGCTACGGAACAAAAAACACATACATATGCTCTTGTCAGGGTTAGATAAGTTCCTTACATAATCGTGGAAAGACAAATGAGTGTGCGTCGTAGTTATGCGGGGGTCAGCGACCGCCGCACGGGCTCCGTATAAATTGCTTTTAATTTCCCGCTGCGTCCATAATACATGATTCCACGTTAATGAGTACGAAATTAATATTCAAGGTCCTCCGTAATCATTCCTCGGTGAAACAGACCCACTTATTTATATTTACAGTAAACTTGAGATATTGTTGCTTTCACAAGAAAATTTGAATCTGCTTATTCAATTTGACTCATTTCGGAACATTTTGTTGTCAAACATTATGCTAAAGATAGAATAAATTTGATTCTGCCTTTGATTTTATGGGGAAATTTATTTTACTCTGCTTATTAGATAATTATATATAGTTAAAGTAAAAATCCATGTCATTTTGTATAAAAAGTGTGGTAACGTAGTAGGTATTTATATATTATGTATGTATTTATGTATTATAGTAACGTAGTTTAACCAATCTGGCAGTTCAATTATATTAGATTTAGGTCCAAAAATTTCCATGCAAATAGTAAAAAATAACACTAGCAATTCCAAACCGTTCCCACCGCAGATATTGCCAGACAAAATTACAGTCGTTCAATTTAATTGTCCTTCGCAAATTAACACGGAAGTTTAGTCTGTAAAAACAAATGGCTATCGACAGCCTATTAAGACGGCCGTTTCATGCCACGACAATACAGATTGACACATAAATTATAGTACAATTACCCTTTATTCTGTGAAATTAGACATTCAAAACTCAATTCTCGACCGAGAGCCCAATTTTGGATGCAATTTACGGCTAATTAGACTCTTAAGTACAGAGGCCGGTGGCGCGAGCTCGCGACTTGAAGGGGAAGTTTGCAATGGTCCCGCTAATGCCCGAGCCGCCAGTCCCGCTAGTCCCTAGTGCCCCTAATGTGCAATAACTAGCACTGTTTTGTTTCTGTCGCCAACTTAGCATTCAAGTCGCCGCCTCGCTACTTGTCTTAGCTTTGGCAAGCGCGGCGTTTGGCTGCCGCATAACTCGCGACATACACCACTTTTATCCATTACATTATTTACTTTGAAATGCTTTTCTCTATTTTCTATTCCTTTATTCCGGTCACAATTTACAAATTCTGTTATTCGATACTAAAAAAAAACTATTTTAAATTTTTCGTTACGAACACAATTATCATTAACATACTCGTCATGTTATTTTAATTAATATTTTATTATTTTCTTTTCATGTAATTTGTTTATGTCAAAAACACTTACCAATGAAAACATTCATTTTACATAACAGTTGTATTAGAATATCTGTTCAAATTCTAGGGTCTAATTTCAGCAATTTCAGTTTATACCAATATCATAAAAAGCAATAAACTTCGATCTCTAGAGACCAACGCTTTACCAAAAAAACTTCAAAGAAAACAAGACATAATTTTACGGTCCTTTGATATTGTTTTAACAATTTCAAAACCACTTTCTTTACTTATAGAAATATCCGCAACGATCAAAACCAAAAGTAATATTTCCTCCAAATATTCAGTGAAATTATTTCGTTCCTCGGAACTCGCTTCACTTACATCTACGCTAAAAGCATTCCTCAGCTTCTTAATCAACGGTCTACGAATATTAATTTAATTAGTTAAAAGTTTTTGTAACTTTTAAGTAAAAAGGTGGAAACGAAAAAAGCTTCTGCGCGAACACCGATGTAAAGGAAACTTCGGCTTTTGAATCGGACGAGCAACATTTATTTATCCAGATACTATGCAAATCAATTACGTGAATGAATAGGGAACATTTTTCGTAAAACCAGCCTTTTAGAGCCGTATCTAGCACCTTTACAACGTGATTCGGTGAAGCCTGGTCATATTTCAAACGCTTCTGTATGTTGAAATATATCACTTTCTTCATAGAACCTATTTATCCTCTCTTTCGAGATCAATTTATATTTTTGAGCATTGACTAATTTTGCTCGAAGAAAGTAGAGTTAGTTCTATGCGTAGAGACGTTAATATACCACAGGGTTCTATTAAAAGACATTGTATAAATAATCTACTTAAGAAATCCTTATTTCCGTCTAGTTTCGGGTCATCTTAGTGTACGTAACGTAAAATATGAGCGTAAATTGTGTAATGACTAATGTATATTCATGGGGTAGAGGCGGCGAAGCAGTGAGCCGGCGCCTCAGAAGCAAGACGTATTACAGCGGAGCATCGCAAGCTCGTATCCCGTAACAAATGTATGTAGCTGTTCCTTGTACCCTCTACCATGTACGTAGGATGTTATAGAGGACAACCGTATCCGAAACTAAGAGGTTTGGCTAAGTAAAACATATCCGTAACTGAAACTGAAAATTATCTGAAAATTTTCAGTTTCAGATAATTTCGGATCAAGTGGAGTTTTAAAAGAACAATTTTTTAATTGATAGAGTCGCACCACGCCACATCACACTACATCACACCACACCACACCACATCACACTACATCACACCACACCACATCACACCACACCACATCACACCACATCATACTACACCAAATAATACCACGCGAGCTCCCAGTATCTCCTACCCTTTACACATGACGCCACGCCGCCCGTGTCAATGATTCAAACACAAATTGCGGACCGCCCTCAGATAATCGCGCTTTGCATTAACAACGCGACGAATAATTGAAACGTGTTACATTAAGATTCCGGATGAGTGATTTTTGTTTGGTTTTAAGAATTAAATTTCGCTTAATTTTGAAATTTTTGAGCTCGTTCATTGTTCATACATTTGTATTATCACGACTTTTCCCAAAGGGATCAGTGGAGACCACAGATTGCACTCACTTAACTTCTTCATTCATTCACTCTTCTCTTTAAGATACCTATTTATATCACATTCATACATTTAATTACATAACATACATTCTGGTATCTCATACACAATATTATCTGCTGGAAAGCTTGGTGTAATTAATCCTCGGAGAAACATTACTTATTTATGGAACGATTTATTCCTTATGCTATTATTTTCTATCCCATATTTATTCTATTCCGTACAGTAATTTATTTGTATCAATAAAGCCGTTTTCTTGGAAATTCTTTTTATATCATTTACTAACTACTAAGTACTCATCTTATTAAAAAGAACGATTTACTTTGCAGTCTTATTTGCTCAATAACGATCTATTTTCACAGTAACTTAACTCAAGATACTACCGGATATTTTTTTTACCTAAGGCAAAATTACTATAGAAAACTTCACACGAAGGGTAATAAGCTTATATAAAAAGTTATATGATCATTAATATTTCAACTTTACAAATAAAACAAATTTTGCTTTCAATACATTGAACAACAATCGTTTTGTTGTATTCCTAGAATTCATTCAAATTTGCGTAAAACATTTTAAATTACATGAGACGAGTTTTACGGCTAAATTTCTGGCGATATCAGGCTGGTTTTAATCAAGAATTACTAGATAAGCCTTGCTTTTCAGCATCAAAGTCTCCATATAGCTTTATAAATCAACACATTTACACTTAAGCGAAATAAAAAAATAGTAGTTGATACAGGTACTATTTTTTTATATCGTTTAATACTCGTGTATACGATTAACAAAAGCTCATACTGTTTCAAAGGCCTTTCCCAGAATGAAAGGACCCAACGACATGTAATACATAGGTACTAAAGTTTAATAAATAAATCATGTTATAGAATAAACTATCACTATCCCACTACTAGGGCAGAAAGCCTTCCTATACAATAAAAAACGTAGTTAAACATTTTTTTTCTTGTTTTGTAACTATAATACGTGAAAAGAGTAAACGTTATGAGTGGAAAATAAAAGAAAACCGTATAGAATTATTTTTATCCCATCCGAGATAGACAGAGCCTGAAACCCTCAGCCCTTATGGTGTAAACCCTTTGAAATAAAGCTGATAATGTGGGTTGAGAGAGGACGCGGCGGGTAGACGGTTAATCATTCATTCGATAACATTCTGACAAGAGTCGAAGTGGACTTACTAGTCGAAGTTATAAGTTATTCGTGTTACAAAGTTATTGAAAAACTCTTGTGAAGGAAAGGTTATTGGAAATAAATACGTTTCTACTTTTTGTGAATTGGAAATGCATATGAATCATACCTATAGCAGTATTAAAACTATCATTGTTTATAGGATTTTAAACTTTTAAAGGCTAAAAGAATGGATTAATTTAACTTCTTTAATGAGGTAAATAAAGCAGTAAACAGTCAAGCGCAATAAAAAAAACTAGGTCACAAAGAAAATAGTTTCAAATACGACTCAGATAAGAAAGAACTTTTAAAAGATAATCCCCACTAAAACTTTACCACACTTCAAAATTCCAGAACATCTAAAGTCTTAACAATAAAACATTAAAGATTTAGTGGACCGATACACACGATTGTAGTTTACGAAAAAACTTTAAAACCCTACCAAAAGTTTTCGCCTTAAACGACAACCGAGTCACTATCATCGTAAGAAAGTGGAAAGTCGCATTAACTGATAAGTGCTAACCTCCTTTTTCTTGAAACTTCCGAGTTATCTCGGTCAAGTCAAGGTTTAGTTCGAGATTACGTTGTTTCTGCTAATTCATCTGAGATTCAAGCCATTTTCAAGTAATTTCCTTTCTCTTTAATTTGTTAACTAATGTAAATTGTTTTGTGGGTTGAATTTATGCTGGAGATTTCGATTGAAATGTGGGTTTCGCAGGATAATTATGAGTTTGAAAAGTAATAATGATAGTACAATTAAAATTTCAGAATGTATAATCTGTAAAAGGATGGGTTGGGGGCCGACCACCTATCAACACACATTTACTCATTGCCGCAGTGACTTATTCACACAAATGATTCGCATATACTTAAAGAAAAAAATGATATGTCATCTAGGTTTTATTATTAGTTTTCAAACCCTTAAAATATATACGTCCAACAACTCAAAACTATACATAACTTATCCAAAAATACCCATTGGGAACACACCATTAAACGATATGTCAAATATCCCGAACGAAACATCGAAAAACACTTAAAATATATTTTTGTGAAACGCCAACAGTCAGTATTACGGAGACTTTAATTACCAACGACTACGAAACTCAGTTCAAAACGAAGTTTGTCTAGAACACACTGTTTAAACCTCGCTCTAAAACAATATATCTGGTTTCATTTCAAGAATAACTAAATGAACTAACTTTCTAACAATTAACGAAAACATTTTGATGAGACCTTGATTTTAATGAGCACTGAATAAGTTTGGAGTTTAATGCTTGTACCGTGCTCGTGTCGGAATATTTGCGTAGTTATTTCGTTCTAGATATTAATGTAGATGTACCTGTAACATATTTCGGAGAATTCTCGTCTTATTTTTTTATTTTAATACCGCGCATGTGCATGTAGAGTCAGTACTTTACAACGAGAAGAAAATTCGATCATGTGTATTTTTTAGTGTTGTCTGTTCCTCTAGAAGATTATTATTATTCAGTTTTTCTTTTCTATAGACAGATGTAAAAAATTAAATTGACCGGGATTTGACAAAGAGTGCTTTAGGCCATAATAATTTTCATGTGATATTAAATAAGGTTTCCTTTCAAAATTACATAAATTAATGACACTTATTTCTCAAACACTCGTTTCGTAATATCCTCTTGAAACTCAGTGAAGCAAACTACAAGTACTTACATCTGTATCTCTAAACCTTCGTTCGTGACATATGCGACCGCTCTTTTCGATGATAAACTCAAATAAAAAGTGGGTTCTCTAGAATATGGGTCAGGGTTAAGAGCCTTTAGAGGTTACAACGAGGTGCAGGCCTAACAGATGCCGACATAAGTACTGCCGGTGCTTCGGGGAAACAAGTTTGGTTACAAGATGGTTCTATGAAGATCAATTATGGAGTATTTGGGATTTTTGTTTTGGTAGAGATAATTAGATCATTTTTGTAGAGCTATATACTGTTACGTGAACGCAAGCTTATTTAGTTTCATTTTGCTAGTTTACGTTGCTGTTGTATATTTATTGTAAAGTATAATTTATTTTGTATTTTTAAAAAGGTAACTTATGGAGTTTCTTGCCGGTTTCAACTAGAGTCAGTAACGGTTTAAAAGTGCTTGAGACTGCCTACTCAAAATAACAACCTTTTGATTTTAGACTACAATAACAGTTTTAGATTACCTATTTTTACGTTGGGGCTAATTACACAGATATATTTCATACCTACTAAGAAGAAAGGGGTGATACAAATAATTAGTACTTTAGAGCTACTAAAAACCTACTGCTTAAAACCTATTCCCACTTATCTGCAACTTTGTATTTTTATCGTACACTATAATTATTTCAAGCTTGTTATGTTCAGTGTTACGTCACAAACAATTTAAGGTCAGATTGTTCAAGAACTAGACTCTTCGCATTTGTTGATGCCGTCTTGCTTCCTCAACTGCACAATTTTACTTTATGAGGTAGGCAGTAAATAAACTTGAAATAAAACTTTTAAATAAAGCAAAAACGAGCTTATAATGATTAACTTTATGAAATCTACATTTCGAATCACACCACTTTATATAATCCACTAACGTTATAATTGTGAATGTGAGTTTGTTTGTCTGTTACGTTTTCACAACAAACCGATTTTAAAAAAATGGTGTGGAAAGCTACGAGTACGTTATCAGTAAGTTGATTTCCAACATTGACATTCGCGCGGGCAAATTCGTGGGCAATCACTAGAAAAATATATTTTTTACTTTATTTTCAAGGGAACAAGAACTAAAATAGGTCGCTTGTAATTATAGTCTAAAGTTTATAGTTATATAATTGTATGTGTGTTACTTATTTTCGTTCAAATGGCTAGACTCATTTCGTTGTAGCTGACATCCTAAACTGACACACTATCTTGCCTAGAAATATTAAATCGTAGTTATAAAGTAACACCGCGAAGCCAAGCTAGTATAAAAATAAACCTTTTAAATAGCGTAGACCGAATTAAATAGTGTAGCAGGAAGTGTCGCGAGCGGTCGTAATCCGCCTTTTAAGTAAATAAAACGCCCGGCTGTACCGAGAATACCGGCCTCCACCGTCCTAGCCTCTTTGAATAAGTAATGAGAGGCCGTTTTGATAATTAAAATGATTGGTTATAATATAAATCGAAAAATTATGCCGCGTTTTGTAGAGTATTGGTTTGGGTGATGGTGTTTTGTTATTCTTTTGTTGTTTTGTTGTAAATTTTAATTAACCTAATCTTAATTATGTGTATTGGGTAATGAAGGTATACTCATACCAATAATATATTTAGACTGTGCTCATACTAAGTATGTAGTTTATAACGCTGTCAGTCTGTCCCTATATTTGCTGAGAACTTTAAAACAACGCAATGGAATTGGTGCGGTCTTTTTTGATAAACATTATATTTTAAGAAAGTGTTTGTAATATAGTACACCCGTGTGAAGCTGGGGCGGGTCGCTAGTTAAGGAATAAGAATTAATTAGTTTCAAGAAAAAAAGATTACTAAACTATTTTCATCCAGCAATGTTAAAAGTATCTCAATACTTTACTATCTACCCGTAAATACAAAGTAAGCTGTATGTAATCCAGGCTCTCAGCTACCCAGATATCAAATTTTACCAAGCCATATGAGGGAGAAGAAATAAAGTTCTTGTCGTATTATACAATTTACGAACAATACAAAAAACAGAAAACAGATCGCAGTGGCGTGCACTTAAAGAGGCTTATGTCCAGCAGTGGACTGCGATAAGCAGATGATGATGACGAACTCGAAAAAATGCCTTTTATAATATTAGTGTGATGAAGTTTCAGAACTGAAACTGCTGACATACTCGTATAGACATGGCCTAACTTTTAGCATAGTGATGTTCTAGTCGACGCGTCAAACTATTTCTATGCCCAAAAAATCAGCTTCGATATTTGGTGACGTCGTAAAGTTAGGACAAACGAACTAACTCACTTTGAAATATCGATACGGGTCATGTATTGTTTGTGTGAGTTTATATGTATGAGTGTGTTTGTAAAAAAGTATTCACAAACTATTTTTATTTGTCAAAATTCAATACCGGGAGTTAAAAATCAAAATAACCAGCAGTTTTAATTTCGTTTCGTTACCTATATCTAGATCAATTTTGTGATCGACTCAATTAAAAGAAATGGTTATACCTACTTAGAATTTCAATAGTATGCTAAAATAGAGTTAAACTAGATAATATGAAATACTAAAATAACAAGCCCGAAAAATCGATCAGTCTGGCAAGTTTCTAATTATGTAAGCACTTATATTTAGAGGCAACATTTAATTCTTGGAACCATATCGAATAATGATTTTATTTTATTAATATTTTGCAAACATAAACTGTTAACAAAGTACTTTGATCGAGTTCAAAAACGAATAACTTTAAGTATGCAATTATTCCATTCACCCAAAAACATCAAAAGGATTCGAACTACAAGGTTTATATAATTACAAAAGTGATCAATCTAACTAAGAACTGTTCGTAGCCGTGGCACACAAATCTCGTAGCCGGAGTGCGGCGTAGCAAGCGTGCTACGAAATTCTCTACGACTCATTTAAACTTGCAGTAACCAACCAAATTGTTTTCTTTTTGTCTGCAACTGTCGGCAATCTGTGAAGCGCATTACTAACATTCTTGCGAACTTTGCTTTGTTATTGAGTCGAGAGAGAGTTCTCTTCAGTAATGCGGGCTAACAATAATCCCGAGTAGCCTATCTTACGTATCTAGTGGCTATTAGACCACCCTAACTGTTGATTATTGTCGCGTTTATATTAATTCGAACGATTATTCCCTTAAACAAAAGCAGACACTCGATTGTATTCGTTGCTAATGACTAATACATAAACGACGTAATTGGACAATTACTGCAAACTCGCGGTGGCATGTACCACAACATTTATACGGAATGTGGTAATTGTTGTAGGCACGCAAACGACTAATTATTATATATACACGCACGAGGTTATATCAAAACAACTGTCATTTGCTCCATCTTGATTTGGGCTCGTTTTTTATACCGTCAAGTGTAATAAGAGTATTTTTAATGTGCTGTTGCCCAACTCCGCTGATGTGTCCGTGGGGATTGCAAAAATGTTTGCTGTTTCCTCTTAATGCTCCCTTCCTGAATTATACGCTTACTCTATAATATCATTTTGTCATGCTTTTAGGAATATAAAATATTGCTCAAACAGCTATATTATTTTTTTTCAAGTTAGCTAGGAACTTTATTAAAATGGTATAAGTTTTGTAGGCTTATACGAAACTAATGAAAGCCTCTTTTTGAGATACTGAGTAGAACTTGGAGTGTCATGTTCATATACTATACCAATTGACTATCACACAATGATCTCGAAAATCAGCCAAGGTTAATATCACAAACAATTATAGTTTTATTTTTATAATATTTTTTATGAAGATCATAATTATAATCCTATCATACAAAAAACAAAATGATGAAAGAAAAAGAACTATCTCAAAACCCAACATATTTATTTTGTTCCTGAAATAATGAGAGGTAGCCAACGTGGATAGAAACTCCTTGCAGAGGAATTAAGCTTCGGATTGTCTTCCAACACAGTTTTTAGTTTTATTTCGTTCAGTTTTGTGTCCCGCATAAGCCGTAAGATTAAACTAAGAGAAACGGGTCGCAGTGAAGCTGGATCAGTAACCTGAAAGCCGTAATAGCTTTTTAATACGAAACTTATTTCCTGATGCACACGAGTTTATGTGGAGCTGTTGTTATGTACGTACAACTCATGTTAAGTACTAAGAATTATTCGAAACAGATCTACGCTGGTTTAAATGTAAGTTTTTTTTTATTTCAACGTGTTAGTCGTGGACACTGCAAATAGGATGAATTCCTTAAAATTCGGTCTCGTTTGGAAAATGACACCGGATAACCCCTCTCTTAAAGAAGTTTATATTAGGTACTTGTCTTCCTAACTTAAAATACGAGTCTTTAAGTTATTTAGTCCTTTTGCAATTAAATAATACAATAAATGCATACTTCAGACAGGACTCGAACCTGTGACTCCAAGCCAGACCCGCCAGTCTCTGAACCAACTAAACTCCTGGGGTCAATTATGAACGAGAATCCAATTTTTTTCATCGTATCATATCACGGCTAAGAGACCTGACTATTAACAATTCCATCAGGAATGTCAAATTAATGTTTTAAATAGGGGCCATAAATAGATTTTATACAAATTAGTGAATCGTTTAATAATTTTCCTTTTCTAAATAAAAATACACGACGGGGTTAATGCATTATCAATAGGTATGGAAATAGCTTTGCCACACGTGTATAATGAATAATACGATTAAGTAAATTACAGCCTTTTACGGGAACATCCCACTCGTTCCTCGTAAAACCAAAAAAGATGGCCTTGACATTACGTTAGTTGACAAACATATCACAAACAATGGCCCGCAGTCCGTACGCGTTATCATTGACATATTATTTAAGACAGATAATTTAGTAACACGTTGTCATAATAATGAAGATAGTAAACGTCAATAGATTCTCCGAGACTATAAATCATATTTGATACTAGCTGCTGCCCGCGACTTCGTTCGCGTGAATATCGGTTATAGCAGTAAAAACGTTACCTACTACTGACTTTTTCTGACATTACCCAATTCTTCTGTATCAGATGCAATTATTATAACTTTCCAACAACTATCGTTATATTTTAGTCAATATATTATACTTACAATAACGTAACAAATTATATACCAAAAACCTTCCTCGAGAACACTTCTATTATAGTGAAAACAACATTAAAATTGGTGTAGTCGTTTTTGAGTTTATTGCGAACAGACAGACAGACAGACACGGCGGAGGACTTTGTTTTATAATATTATTATATAGTGACAAACATGTTTTAGATCATTTGAAATACGTTTGAAGGTCCCAAGAAGCAACTACGGAATCTAGTGCAAGATCGGAAGCTCAGCAAAAATATGAAATAGCGACAAACTTGTGAATGTGAAAATCAACTGCGTATGATCATAGATGTTGGTATGAAAACAAAAGACTACATGTTTTAGTTGAATATGTTTTCGTGTCTCATGGTGATATAAAGTATTATAATAAAACATTGAGCACTGCGTACTTTAAGAACACTTTTAAAATTAATTAATCAAATGAACTAACTAATCAATACTTTGAAAAGTCGTTACTCCTTCCAAAACTAAGCAAGTTAGTGATTTTCTCATTCAATTCCATAGTTGAGTTAAGTGCAAACTTATTCTGTTTCGTTCAACGAGCTTTGCTACGGAAATGCAGTGCACTTCGAGAAGAGAAGAGACTTATAAATTATTCAAGTAGTGAGACACTTCAAATATAGAACAGCCGCTTCACGTTATTTTGAGAACAACGACTGCTCTGCCGACTTGGCGTTCGATGCGACGCTTGACCTTATTCTGACCTTAGATTGTGACAATACACACAATGTCATTCCATTCAATGACTATTTACGTTAACCCATTAATAGTCATTGAATGGAATGACATTGTCGTTATTAGCAGAATTTGTGTGTCAAGATTCAATTATTTTCTTGAGTTTTGTGCTTTATTCCTACGTTCAAAAGTAACGTAACATTGTGCTTGAAATGTTATGTTCTTATGAGTTAAAAGATGCTGCGGAAACCTATACAAATAAATATTTCAACATGTTCACAGCGGCATAACAATGATTTAATTATGTTGTCGAACAAATTAGCACTGGCAATAGTTATGCAATTTCTTCTACCCATTGCTGTTCTTACTCTTACAATGTACGTTATGCAAGTTACTAACAAATTTTAATTTGTATTGCAAAATAGAAATTCACAAAAATTATCATTACAATGTGTTTATAAAAAAAATATATCAGCTTCACACAGCTTTAACACGTTCCACCTTCTTTAAAAACAACCCTTAAGATGAACTCAAACACAAGTCAAAGTGAGATAATGTTACCGAATATATGATCTTACTTTTGTAATTTATTGCTCCGTATACCAGTTTATAGCTGAGCAAAGACGACGCTTTATGGTAATTACGTTCTGCGCTCAAAGCCTTTAAAAGAGGTCACATACAAATTTTTCTATCATGTAAGTTCCCTATAATTGGCACGCAATCATTTTTCATTATACGGTAAGAGGGAATATTGTGTTACGGTAAACAATTTTGTTTTTTTGCGCAGCGTTTATGGTGAAAATGAGGTTGTGTGTGCATGTGAATAAATGTAAAAAAGAATTATTGTTGTATTATCAATACATAGTATTAAACAGAGTCCCTTCCCGGGTCCCTATTTATGCTAAGATAATGTGTTTTTTAATACATAGAATTTTTCAACAGGTAAGTTTATAATGTGTGTAGGTAATAGATCATTATTGTAGCCATGCAACACTTGAGCTGATCGCTAATATTTAATAAATCTGAGTGGCAAATGAGGAGTATACAAATACCGTATAAACTTAAATGTTCATTAGTAAAAAGTAAGATTAAAATTAACAGTTCATAACTCCAAAAACATGTCGCAATTCAAAAAGGAACGAGTTCGTACGTAACACTTTAATTCATTCCAATCACAGCTAAAATATACAATATTTATGTACAAAAACAACCCGCGCCAGATAACGATTTAGCATTCAACATGTCTATTCAATATTAAACAGTGTTTTATCATTTTATCGCAAGATATAAAATCGTATCCATTTCATTCACGTAAAGCTTACAATTTAAACACTAACATAATTTACAAACGTCTGCAATAATACGCTTTATTGAATTTTACGACTGTTTTAAATTCGCCAGACGTGAGTGCGATACCATCGTCGAAAATAGAGAATGCCATTTGTAAATTATATCGGAGAGCAGATGCTATAAATTTTATAACAACTACGTCACTAGGCCAGTAACAACTCGCGCTCAAATGTTCGCGCTCCGTGTATCGCGGACTTATTTTGCTGCAATATTTTATGCCTTATGTGAAGTTCTGTGTCGGCTATAATTAAACTTACGCTTTATGTCGCCTTTAAATGTGTAAATTGAAACATTAAAACTTTGTGACACATTGTCAGTGTTCCCAAGAAAGTACTTTTGTTTAATGCTCTATAAATAAAAGCAACTCATTTGTTTTCTTGTCTTTTGTTTACTTGCAAACCCTTAGAGTTACCTGAAACCGTATTTAGTTAACATACCCAAGTCTATGAGCCTGCAAGATTTTAATTAATACGACAATCATCGATTAAAAATGTAAAGAACTTCGACAGCAAAAAATACAGCTAATAAAACGATGCCTAGTACCAAATATTAGCAACAGTTGCTCCACATTAAACGCTAATACAGGCATGGTGACGTGAACTCGGCGTAGTTGGTTATATTCATGTAACGGGCGCTTTAACAGCACAATATTCGCGTACATGGAGCGCGGAGAACTCGGCCGAATCATTGCCGCGGCGGCCAAACGCGCCGTCAAGTGCGCCACAGTAGCGCTGTGTCACACAGAATAATGACACAAAGGCTTTATTTTAAGAACCGCTATTATCTTTCCGCTGCACAGCCTTCACGCCCCGGAGCTAAATTAAAATATCTTCCTAGAAATGAACTTGAAATTAAGCTTTTCTATGCCACTGCTTGAAATATTAAATGCTGTTACAAAGATGTATACGATCGTAAAAGTTTTGAGTTTAGTACTTCTGCGAGGGCCACCGAACATTTTGTTGACGCCAACCCTCGTAACTCTGCACTCGACTGTCATCTTTGTATTATTGCTTCATAAAGTCTATTGCAGTGGGTACCAATCAATGCGGCACGTTGATCGCTTAGAACGCACATTCGGACTCGCATCGAGTCATGTAATTTACACATTTAAAAGGCTCGAACTACGTCACTTATGTGTCCATTTATGACCTATAAAATGTCAAAACCCAGTGAAGTTTCGATACAAACAAATTACCCTGCCCGCATTTGCAATACGAGCAAAATGAAAATAAGCAATAACAATATTTTTATGTAGCGACGAGTTCTTTATAGGCAATTTCTCTCAGCGAATTGTGTTTTGATGACACCGACAGATTTTTTTATAAATAATGAGAATAGAAATTCTTGTTAAAATAAAATAATGTGAATGGGCATAAAACCTTTGTTGAGTTCATGTCGCTATAAAATTGAGGAGACATTTAATGAGCGAAACATTTTAGATAGGAGTTTAAGACAAAGGTTATTGTGCCCATTCTCCTCGAACGTTACTCGCTTATGACCAAACCTCACTAGTTTAGAACACTCGTGTAGCTAACAAGCGCTCTTCATCAACATAAGTAAGTTACGTAGACACGCTCCAATTGACTAACGCTATTTAGAAACACCACATTTCATCATCATGTCTTATGTAGCGTGGTAAGGACATAACTCAGTTCTATCTGCTACGGTAGTTAAAAAACCTCTACAATCAGCGACGACAAAAGAGTTAACTTAATATAGAAATCACGAAACACAACCCGCTAGATGAACTCCCTCCTAGGATGTATAAAACTTTGTGATAGACCGCGTGATTCTGTACGAGGAACATAACAATAGGTTTTCCGGTAAGTGCACACCACTACAGCAGAATTTGAGGTATTTTATGAAAACAGGTTTCTATCGGACATTAACAAATCGTTTCGCACTCGGTTTGCTTGATTGTGATACTTTTTGTTAGCTGTGATTTCGTTTAGGCTGTCATTTTTAGGTGGATTTTGTTAATAAATATGAATGACTAAGTACAAAAAAAATCCTTAATACCTGGTTGTAGAGTCTTGGACAAAAAATGCTTGAAATGAAAGATCGGATAAGGTGTGTGAAAAATAGAAAACATCACTTTCAGTGGATTATTCGTACATCAATCAAAGGTGGGTTTAAGTTAACTACATATACGAGTAGTTGTACTTAACAAAACATAAATTAATTTTCTTGACGGTTGTGTTTACTTTGGTATAAAATTTTATAATGCCTTTCAATTTCTATTTATACCAACGAATACTTAAAATCCAAAATATGAGTTTCTAGAAAAACCTTCTAAAATCACAAAGTATTACTATCGTAACCCGCAACTAATGTTCGGTCACAAATTCCAAGTATGTTTCCTCGCGGCGATTTCCCCGTATCGCAAAGAGCCAAGATTAGCCGCTGCGCCATATCTCTTGTAAATCGTACGTATAGACGTATACGGAACAAGTTGAGAAGCTGTGAGTAATGGTGTCCTTTTTGATCCAATACGTGTTCGACACGAAATGATAAACGTCATAACATTGTTGTTTATATAGAAAGAAGAAAGAGGAACCGGCACTGAATTTTGCGATTAACCTTAGCTTATAAACTGTCAAACTAATAGATATTTTATTACTTCATAACTTGGTGGCAGACCCATCCTCGTATCATCACTACATAGTATAAAACAAAGTAGCTTCCCGCATCTGTCCGTTCCTATGAATACTTAGATCTTAATAACTGCGGAATGAATTATGATGTGGTATTTTTTTAATAGATAGAATAGAAAAAGAGTAAGGTTTATATTTATAAAACATCAGTATTGCACCAGTGTGAAGCTGGGGTGGGTCGCTAGTGTCACAATTTAATAAAGTTTTGGAAGAGAGACACCGCTCTACACTGCGTATTGCTCTACACTTCTCACGCTTTCACACCTGCGATAAGCTTGGAGCCTAATAAAACATTTAAGCACCCAATATATTCGGATTTGATTAACAAAAATTAGAAAGAGAGTTTGCCATCGTAGGAGTACTTCCTTCACTTTATCATTATTCTATGGGTAAAGCGGCAAACGGATTCACAAAGCATAGAGTTGGGCTAACTTTGTAACAACATTGGTTGAATACAATGTCCCGTTATCTTGAAGGTCTAACAGTAACTGGGTTAAGAGTATCTTGTAATAATGTGTCAATCTGTGCCGTGAAGGATATCAGTTCAATGACCTAATTCATGTCGTTGCATTCTCTCGTCTAATCTGATTGTTGTAAACGTTTAGATAGTGAAGCATTAGGTTTTTGTTAACCACTGTAACTATAGACAGTCAATGGTCAATAATATGTACGTGACATATCGATAAATAATAAAGCAATAGTAGTTAGTTTTTTTTTTATTCACTCTAAAAGACCTTGTAGATTTTAGTACCTCACAGATAGACAAATATTACAAAAAATAAATCTATAGTGAAATAGATTGTTCTTATTGTCCTTTACAAAATTATCACATACATAATAATGTCGTAGCCATAAAGTTCCCTGTACTATAAACTTAAAAAACCGCAAAAAGATACCAAATAATTCGTTCTCTTGTAATGAATTCCCTTTCAATTACACCCTTTCAGCAAGGGCTATTGATTAATTGGCTTGCTTTAATGTTGACGCATCACTTCGTTCGAAAATCCGTTAAGTAAATCCTTAAACGTCATTTAAATTTTTCAGCTGCATCTGATTTAATGAAAGCCTATTTATACGCAATTTTAAATTTTATGTTTAACTTAATGAGAAGCGTTTTTACTTAAATATGGCTCGTTTGGGACTATAGTTGTAAAGCAAAATTTGCAATCCGAGTTTTATTTATCAAACATTGCTTATAAAAAAAAAAAATAAGTTGTTTGTTTATCAATTAAATGTTGTTTAAATATGACCTGGCTCTATTGGATCGATTGGGTTCTTATATAATATTTTAGAACAGAAAATATCACTGAGAACGTTTCGTATAGCTTTTTTAAAACCTTTCCCAACTTCACAAACGCTCTCAAAATTTTTAAAGGTTAAAACAATGGTATTCTATGCTATTGTTAACCTCACCTAAATGGGTTCACTGTTTTCTGAAGCGTTATACAAAATACTGGAACATTTTTCATTTAGTACTCCAACAAAAATGTACGTACCTACTTCATAAACTCGGTACGTCCATAAAATATTATTTACTTTCACACAACACTAATCTTAGAACAACACAGCAAGACAAATTCGTAACTTATATTTTCTAGATACCTACACAATATTTTTCTTTCATTTCCGGAGCAGCGAAAAATGGATCATTGTTGTCTACAAACCGGGCAAGCATAAAACAAACCTAAAGAATGTTTTCTTTCGGCATCGGACAGAGAAGCTTTGGAACACGTCCGGTTGATTTACCCCGAACCTATTTACCTCGTATTACGTCACATATTTCTATTAAAGTATTAAAGTACCTTTCCAAACAAATTGCCTGCGTGTATATAATTTGAGACAAATTAAAAGAGAAAAATTCGCGTGCGGAGTACTAGGCGCACATATATAAAAGCTTATGAATACGCGCGAGTAGGTAGTTCTTAACACGGTCGGCGTGGATGCCGGCGAGCGCACTTGGCGTTGCCTCAAGACCTCTTCATTCCCCTATGTCTCGGCGGTAAATAATTGCGACTGTACCGCACACCACTCACCTTGACAATTATGTGCACTTTATTTGACGGTGCTCCGACCTACCTAACAGACTTCACCTTTTGTATTAGGCGTATTATAAAACACTGCAAAACTTGTGTTTGGATAAAATAGTGTTCTGTTGTTTGATACTGACTGTACAGTCATACAGTCAGTAACAAACAACTGCAATGTTAAGCCTTTTTGTAAAAAATGACAAAAGACGAATGTGACAGTACGGTGATTAAAGACTTCCGATATCTGTATGGGTAAATTTTATTCTCTTCAGTCAATCGAATCCAACATTCTATAAACAGTAAGAACCTCTTAGCAAAATAAATATGAGTGAAAAGAAAAAGAAAATGCAATTTCATACAAAGGCGCAAACCCTACAATAAAATAATAAATTACATAACCACAACAAACCATTCCTTTCTAAAATATTGTCGCTTGGCGAGCCAAAACGTGGAGTTTTCCAAACAATTACATAAGCACATGCAGGCACAGGTACCAGGGCTGCAGACGCTGGCAGAGGCCCGCGCCAACGGACACGTCATCACGTACATATCTAGCGACGGCACTGGAATACCAAATGAAAGGGTTAGGGTCAACTCTGTGTATTCAACTTAATCAAAATCGGCAGGAGTTTGATAATTGAAGTAAAATGACAGGTAATGAAGTTAAGATACTTTATATTATGAGTTTAGTTTTACATGTAGATATTTTGAAGTAAAGTTTGTAGCGTACATTGTAATGTAAGTTATTGCAAGAAATACTTTTTGAACTAAGAATGTTTGAGTGTTTTTTTTTCTAATCTATTGATCGCATCATTTACGAGTATGTAAGAAAACTTTCTTAAAACCGGGTTAGCATGTGTTAATATGCAAGTTTAAGTAGTGCTTACGAAATAAAAATTAACTCATCTTAGAAATAATATCTGCTTTTAGTTTTTTCAAAGAACCACCAAATCATTCTATCAACTTTCACAAGTAAATTACAAACCTAGTGACCATAAAGAAGGTACGAAACAACTGACCCAAATACGAAATAAATCTCAAACAAAACAAGCAAGGAACACACAGTATTAAAATGTATGTATGTGTATGGAATCGCTTTCAAAACGTATCATCACAGTTGAGTACGCCACCTAATGTACGCGGAATATATTTCTTTTCGCTTCGTTACATCGTGTGATACAATCGTGCATTCAGCTTCCTCACAATGCCGTCTAGACGCATTCTCTAAAGCAGCACGCGTTTTAAGAATGTAAGTGAATGTTAGAATGTTATGGCATAGTTATCAACGACTAGTGTTGAAAAATGCATGCAGGTATTATATGTCTAGTCGTTTTTCGCCCACGCTGACTCTAGAGGGCTAAAATCTCCGGGACATAGAGTTCATTAGTTTGTTAAATAATATAAAAAACCGAGTTAAAGCGCTAGTTTTTACTCGCAGCTTTGCTGTTCTTTTTAGTAACTTTTTCCAATTGTTTTTGTGGTTTAGTCATTTTTTTTGTCTGTTGGTTGTACCTTAATGGTAGCTGTTTGCCATATCGACAGTTCCTTCCATATATCAAATTAAATTTGTGCAATAATTTTAGCCGTAAAAGCTTTTGTTGGCCTCATCTAATAACTAGGGCAATCCATCCTATCTTTGGCATCGTGCATCAAGCTTACCAGAGCCTAGCATTTTCCCCAACCTACCTTAGGCTCGTATCTTCCAGTCTTACCGGATTCTATTCTATTAAATCAGTCGTTTCATGTAAAAAATATTTTACATGAAACGACTGATATCTGACCTAAAAATATATTAGGCACAAAAATCTGCTTCATACTAACAAGTTGAAAAAAACTTGATAGAATTACTTTATCTTCTTCAGCTTTAGTCCTTAACTACGAGAGCCTAAACACTTGTATAGATTGCGTTGATCGAAGTCTTTAATCGGCAGTTCGATGACCTGTTAGCTTGTTATCTCTAAAATAGAATTCGTAAGCTAATTTAAACTTATCAGGCCATAAAATTACGGCTTCATAGAAAACGTTTCCCTCACGAATTCTGTAGGTACCCACGTTTCAAGAGAAACGCTTACAAACGTATTATTTTAAGAGCTAAGCTCAGCAAAATTTGTTACATATAATTCAATATTTTGGACGATTTTGATGAAAGCTCTTAACAAATACCTTTCAAACTTGACTTATTAAACTCCTATTAATGATGTTATTACAAAATTCTCTTTGTAAAAATTACTTAACGCTTAAATCCAACCTAGTTTCCATGGAGATCAAAAGATTACATTTTGTATTGATCCTTGTAAAGTTAACAATGCTGAATGTTATGTAGATCAAGTTATTAGCAAACAGATATAAAAAACATTTCACCAGATCATTAACTGTAACCCCAGAAATGGTCACATTTTTACAAAAAAGTTTATCAGTACGTATTTTCTCTTTCTCCGCAGTTTACATCGCTTTATCCATAGTTATATTTCAAACCACTTCGATAAAACGCTTCGAACATTGAACAATACAACATCTAAATCGTTTAACGAAGTATTCCCAACAATAAACAGGGCTCTAACTTCGTTAATATCAAAACCAAGTTATTAATAAAACAAGTTCCCTCGAAGATGACCACAGGAACAAAGTAATGGTGACTGCTCGTTTACTTCGAAACTCAGTTTCAATTTCACTCGCCCACCTTCGTCAAAGGAACTTCTATTAATCTCGAATTACGAAACTGTCTAAGTAAAATTACTCCGAGTTAAGGATCCGAGTATTATGTCGCTTGCAAGAAGAGTGCATTCGTCAAATTATTAAAATTAAAACAAATGGATAATAAGTGTAATTAGAAAGCAGAAAACACTTGAACACGAGTTACATTGATGTGAAGATAGAACTAATAAATGAGTGAGGCACGCACATTAATTAGTTGATGAGATAAGACCTTGAAGGGGAGATAAGGTAGATACCTGAAAGGTATAATTTGAAGCGTCGATCGCGCGGGTGCACGGGCCACGGTAGCGCTCGGCGGGCGCTCCGTCAGTACGACCCCGGCTGGCGAGGAGCGCGCCCGCGTCGCCGCCCGTGGCCCCACCCCCCCTCACCGACGAAGTGCGCTAACTTTAAAATGCCCAACTCCCGCTTATTGTCACTAGTGAACCGCAAGCTTGAAAGTGACTGATGAAGTTGAATAAAATTTACAGTTTCTTATAAACAATCAAACGGTTAAAACTTTGGATTTCGATTGAATGGTGGTGGGTTTTGTGATGTGATTAATTAAAACTAGCTATTCGTAAGTAAGATTTGTTTTTAATTATAAATGTAGTGTGTATATTTAAGTTACATTTACTTTATAGATTTTGTGGGAATAGCATGGGGAATAATCTTTTAAAATCATTTCGGTACGGATCCGCTGAATATTTAATCGTGTACAGAGTATCTGTGAATAAATAATGGAAACATGCGTGATGTTACAACTTAATGTCGGATAAATACTTCAATATTTATCTTTAACTGTTGCTGAGAGAGAGATCAATATATGCAATTAACGTGATAGGATTAATATAGAATCTTTAAATAGATTTTCCGCTACCATATTTTTTAGTACCTACTTTTTAATAATAAACTCAAAGCAAAACTCTTTTAATGGAGCCTGCCGTGTTTTATTAAAGCAGTTAAAGCAAGTTGGACCTAAGAGAAACGGTTACTGTTTATAGCCCACGGCTTCCCCATTCTAAACATCGGGGCATTTACTAAATAGATACCTTGCAAAATCATTTTACGTACTTTTATACTCAACCAAAAAATACTACGTTCTTATCACAACCTAGTATGATGAAAAAATAACACGGTATTTGATATTTGATTGAGTACGTACCTAGTATTTTATTGGTTATTTGTTGAAGGCAAATTACTGCGGTATTAAGTCAATAGTATTGGGCTCATTATCATTATACTAGGATATTAATGCCTACCCTTCTCATGGACCGCTAAAGCTAATAGTCGTTAATATTGGATGACCGCTATTAGCAAACGCATTGGTAATTGCATTCTACTATGTGTGGAGTATTTAATGGGCTCTCAACTCTCTATCAAGTAATCGCTTTAGCACATTAACTAGACTACTAAAACGCTACTTAGCTTTAAGAGAATTTTTAAAGCCTCTTTACATCTATTTTAGACATTTTTGCTACGAAAAAAAATGAAACCCTAATACGATCACTTCGTTGTCCGTCGTTTCGTTTGTCTGTCTGTCAAGACTCTTTTTTTTGTATCAACGGTATGTTGTTATTTCTGTTTGAGCCATTTAAATGGCATCATTCGCTTTACAATGCAGGTACACGAAAACTTAAGATTACCAGCGATGGGTTACAGGTCATTTTTAACTACTTCACGGAAAGTAGCAGAGATAGCACACTCACTGGCGACTTGAACCTTATTGGCGTTGCAGTATTCGGTCATACGTCTGTAAGCTCAATTTTATCCTTTCCTGGATCGAAAGATAGACAATAGCTAACATTTCATTGCTTTTTTGTCTATCCATCATTACCTTATGATTTCGGATAAAAACCAGAAAACTGGCGTTTTTCTGGCTATAATCAGAATAACATTGCAGCATGCTGACTACTACGACATTGGGATTTACTCGTAGATCTGTATTTTTGAACTCGAAATCAACAACAATCATAGTCAGTCCATCGTTTTAGCTTTGAAAACATTGGTTCTCATCTTCCTGTCCTTATCCCATTTTACTTGGGGTCGACGCAACACGTTTTTCCTCCCATACTCCCCTATTAGACGTCATACTATAATTTACTAGTTTTGAAAACATTAGCACTAGATTACATTTTAGTAGCAATCACAATACATTTAAAACTAAACAACAACATAACATTGTCTATTTCAAATACTATACTAAACAATTCATCCTATTAGTTCATTTATCGTTGTCTTAGTCACCAGCTATCGAATGCGGTCAAATATACGGCAAAGGCAATCACAATTCCATAACTCAATTGCAAGGAGATACCGATATTATAAGATTCGACCGAGGACTGCACTTGCGTAACTTCTCAGAGACAAGTTTGTGCTGTCTGGAGTCTAATGGGAGAGACTTTGTCCAGTTGGGATACAAAACAGGTCGAATAAAAAAGTTTATACTCTTGCAGAGCAAAGATACCAAAAAGGTTATATAAAAAAGTTTTTTTTTTTATATAACCGCACGTGTAAACAGCACGTTATTGTGCAAAAAAAGTATGTGTAGAGTTCTGTCTCGCTTCCACGATAGCAATAGTCCTACTATGAGAGCTTAAAGTAACTTAAAGCACATGTTTCTAAACATCAATGTACAGTTTTAGTATTAATCTGTTAAATAGGTACTAAGCTCGGTTTCTACAAGTTCATTATTAGTAATCGTTTTACATATGTTTGTTTAAGTTAAATCTTGTTACAAATATTATTAACAGTTCTTGATATTATATTGAAATGAAATAAATACTTACACACAATATTATGGTATATTTGGGAAGGTCTTACAATATTCTTAAACGTGGTTGGCTTCGTAGGATTTGCCTTTACGAGTGCATTGTCCCTACTAATCCAAGGTTGTTAGTATGAATATAAACTAATAAAACCTTCGTTTTTTGATCATTCAATCACGAATTTAAACGGAACGACGTTTTATAAAAACTGGTGAGTCTTCGCTTGCAACTGCACTGCGGCTACAAATTGCATTCTGTTTTACGTTATTAGCCGATTTAAACCAATCAGTTTTATACTGCAAACTGTATCTTTCATCTTACATGAATAATACCATCGCATTAATTTGATTGTCCTTTTCAATTTGATAAACTATCAACGCTACGTTAAATTTTGACAGTCTACGACGTAGCCGTAGCGCGTAGCTCGTAGCTGCTACGGTCCGAATCGAAATTCCTTTTCTTTATAATCATTTCTTAATAGTATTTGTACAAAGTATTTGGCAATATTTATTTGTATAATACTAATCCATTTAACTTAATTTTTATTTAATTTATAAATATTGACATTCAAGGTGATAAAATGTGATTAATTTTATACTCGGATAGTTTTGAAGATGAATGTCAGTTCACCTTAACTATAGCATATGCTTAACTTGGCAAGTTCTCATGTAGGCATGCATCGCTCCCTTGCCGTGATTGAGATGCCAGAACACTACACATTCTTGCTACGGAAACCTTTGTCTGGAATTTCTGAAGTTGTTGTTTGAAACATAATTTACTGTCTCTAGTTGTGACAATGTTTGACGTCACTGTGATATTGTAATACTCCTTGCGTTGTATCAAAAAACTTATCTACTGCTGAGTTTTTCGAGTAGGAAAATAAAAAGCACGTGTTTTCTGTGTTGGAGTAACCATTTGAATAAACTATGCGACGAAGAAATTAGCAAGACTTGTGTTTAAGTGGGTAGTTAATAATATGTTAGAAAAACTTAAGTGAAGTCTGGTGAAACATGGCATAGTATAACATAAATAGAAAAACTTTGTCATAAAATAAGTACCTTTAGGTTAAAACCTTATCAATTCATGTTAGTATCAGTTTGAATATCACAGTTGTTATAAATTAATTTCTTGACATACCTCTTTTCTGCTGATAAGGCAAAAAAAATCCTACCAACATTTATTTATTTAATACGCTATGAAAGACTTGCTATATAAAAACTTAACAATAGAAAGAAGTCAGAGATTAACTGATAAGTATTACTTTGTACCTTCATCCTGGTACTATTCATCACAAAATAACCTAATTTTAAACCACTCATGTATAGCTCTACAGCCCTACAAACTGATACTCTCAAGGGCTTACGCTAGCTATTCCAAAGTTCCCTTGAGCTGAGAGAGGCCCTGACAGAGCTAGTCAGGGTCACGGCTGTCTGCCCGCCTTTATTGCCTCTAAGTAATGAAACAACCTGAACTGAACTCACTGGCGCGACGTATTAGTCAGCGTTTGCTATTGTTAGGCGATTTTCTGCTAATTGTTTTGAAACTCCTTTTTTTTCGAGAAAAGCTGCAAATCTTTTAGAGGCTAATATCCATGATCTCAAATGTGCTCAATGGTGTTGTTTTTTAATTGGTGCTTTTTAGTGGTTGGTGGATTATGCATTTCCGTGACTCTATCATCCGATTAGGGTTTTATCAAACTGCTAATCTGGGTCTTAGGCTTTCGAAAAATAAGGAATAAGAATCAGAATTTATTATTTGTAAAACATAAGTAAACAAAAAATACAGATCATAACTAAAAGTAAGTACAGAGCGCTATGTTTTGTCTGATTGAGACAAAGTCATTAAGACAATGCATTTAAAATCAATAATTTGACGAAGAAGTGAACCATTCCCATGAATATAAAATAAGGCTAATAAAAGTAAATCGAACAAACATCATACACACCTTCTCACCTGAATATAACACAACTAAAGCAAGAACTGTAATTACAGCTAATTAATTATAGCTGGGAGTCGGAAGATATTTGAATCAGCGATGTTTTAATAACTCGCTTATTGCAGAGTCCAGGAAAACGTTAAAAGACTTTCACGCTCGACAATACGCTAGAATTCTTGACACTGCTTGAAACAGGAATTATTAGATATAAATAAATGAAAAGTCCAGTATGCCAATTAATACTTTTTAGGGACCCGGGAAGCTTTGCACGGGTGCAATGTGTTATAAACTTACCTCTTGAAATGCCTCTCGAAGAGAGAAAAAAGACCTTTCTATTTATTCAACCGCATCAAAATACATTACATAGTTTTAAAGATATAAGCATTCGTAGGAACTGATAGACAGCGAGAAATATGTATATTTTATAGTATGTAGTGAAGAAACAGTTAATTGAGTACTTGACAGACTTGAGTATTTAAAAACTTATTAGTCCGTCAGATAGATGTCAAAATAATATTAGAATCGTATTTTTTCTTTCCTTCATAGGATTAAATTAGTCCGCAGGTTCTTTACGCCACACAACCAAATATTATTCTTCATTTTTCGTTACAAAGCATGTTTATATTTGATTATCATGTCTCTTATGTATCTTTCTCCCAGTCTTTACGTAACATTAAATATGCACGCGAATATGTCTGTGTCTCTTGATACATATCATTTGAGTGCTCAGACCGCTTTGATCTACGTTTAAATAATTCTTCCACGTAAAGCTGAGAAAAAGTAAAAAACGTAGCACCTGTTAATCCCGGGGAAGCTAAATCTAAGGCTGTGGAGCTTGCTTAATGTGTACGGAGGTATATACAGTTTGTGTTAAGGAACTGGAATGACTGGTCTTAGACTGGCCTCTTTGTATAGGAAAACTTGAAGGTAGTCAGTCAGTGAATCGTATAGCAGTGTATGTAATTCTGTATTGTATATATTGATCTTATTTTTTTACTGTAATTGGTGAAAAATCGTTATAATCTGCAAACAAATAAATGAATATATTTTTTTAAGGAAAATTTCATCAGCACATTCATGTCATTCATAATATTTATACAACGTTGATAAAAGCGAGAGGCATTAAATGAAACCACATATTCTGTATATCATTATGAGGCTACACAACAAAAATCAAATCAATGTAAGCAATAGTTTAGTCACAGGATATTTTTTTAGTTTTTTTTTAGTTTGAACATGCTGTATCTTCCTGATTAGGTGACTAAGTTTTATAGGCATAGTTATCTAGTTGGCTCCGGTTGGGTCCGAAACTAGTCGGGCTATCCCGATAAATACGCGTGAGTAAACCGTTATAACGTTTTAAGTATGAATCATCCTCACGAAAGTTATTATAAAAATATTGCTTACATTGATTTGATTTTTGTTGTGTAGCCTTATAATGATATACAGAATATGTGGTTTCATTTAATGCCTCTCGCTTTTATCAACGTTGTATATTTAGAAGTATATAAGTATGTGTATTAGTTGTCTAGTACTCATAATACAAGCTTCACTTAGTTTGAAACTATATGGTGTTGTGTGAAAGTAATGGAATATTATACACTTTTTATCAGAATTACACCCGCGCGAAGCTGGGGCTGGTCGCTTGTAAAATATAATTATCTTGAAGCGAGTTGAATCTATTTGTAGAAACTTTATTTAAAATTCACCCGAACATTTTCATTACACGTTGTAGGTACAACAGTGATACACCTCACTAAACTTTATAAATAAGCCACATTTAACAGTAGAAACGCCTGCCAAATTTAGTTCATTTGCAATTCACAAAACCGTGCATAAACCAAATGTAGTTAAATTACAAAATCTAGTTGAACTAATTGGATACAAAAACATAGGTCACAACTTGTTTGCGAAATGCTAATTCACGGGATGCGAATGTGGACAGCAAATGCAAATGTGTTTTGTCCACAAAATGCGCCGAGTTTTTTACGAGTTTATGAATATTTTTGTTTAACGAGCTGATTAGAATGAAGCTGATTGGTGTAGGTCACTATGTCAATGAGAGATCACTACTGTGAGTGACGTGCCGTGGGTATTATCCCGATAAGAGAAATAACTCTTGTGATACACAAATGCTTGCTGTAAATTAAACTCTTTAGTGAGGGAATTTTAGTACATTTTGACAACCGATAATGTTGAGAGAAAACGCTCAAATGTATGAAGATGACAGGTCTATGTTACGTACTTAACGAAACGAAATGTCAATTTCACACGTTTGACAGTTTTCTATTGACGTTTACGATTATGAAAAGAAAAGATCACGAAGCTAGAGGGACTGAAGAATAAGGTAGTTAAAAATTGCAATAGAATAATTATTGATTCCCTTGAGGGTACTAAGTAGTCTTTATTAATAGGTTTAGTTTAGCTTCGAAGAAATAACAACCAATAACTCAGTTCGCTATTAAACCTGTAACGAGTTCAGTTTCTGGGAAGCATAAAGTGAATGTTGATCGCTCATAACAACTTCACTGGATAATATCGTAAACTTTTAATAACGTATAGGTGTATTAATCGATGTTATTTATATTAACGTGTTTGTGAGGTTAACTCCATTAAAATTAATTGCAATCACTGTAATGATTGAGGTGTATTTACTTATTTAATTTTAGGGTGTTTGACTGTAATGTAATGTGTGTTATCAACAAATATTGCTTGAAATGGAAATACATAAAAATGTATCAAATATTCAAACCATTGACTAAATATGTTCTGTTTACAATAATTCGTAATTGATCGACGAAAGCCGTAGTTGATTAGTTTAAGTGCAATATAATGTCACATCGTTATAAATGAGAAACATTGTTTATTTATAAAGGTCACTTCACAGCTAATTATATTGATTGAAAACATCGATTTGAATCAAAATACCTTGTCATTTAACACGATTATGAAATAAATGATATTCACTGTACAACACTTTCATACTTTCACAACCATTTTCTTTAAAAGCGAATATTTAAACGCAAACAAAAATAGTATGAACAACTAAAATAAACTGTCGCAGATGTCTGATTCAGTCGCCCGTTTAAGTTAGCTCTCTACTACTTAGCTCAGCGTCTATACTTCAAAAAGTACGTTCACACACCTGCAGTTGTGGAAGTGAGACAGCGCACTACACGTCGTGTAGCGTCGTCTCTTTTCCACAACCGTAACGGTATTTTAAGAGGTGATGTTTGGCTCCCAGGTGCAATATATATCCCATCTACGTTTGGCCCCGGTTAGCAACTAGAGCCATTCCTCTTAATCTACTTTACGAGTATCGCATGAAGATTAACAGCTGATCCATTTTTCATTCGCGATTCAATGCACCCAGTTGTAACAAATGTATTTAGCATTGCACGTATTTTAGGATGTAAAGGACTGTGACAAAGCTTACGGGTTTACATCGTATTTATCTTTGGATCGATGTGACTTAGTGTGATTCTGTGTAAACTATGCGTAATTGGATGCGTGTAGGTAGGTAAAACTGTGATTGGAATAGTTAACAAAATGTATGTTATTGTTTATGAAAATAAATATGGTATAGCTTGCTTGTGACTGTCTGCATCATTATTTAAACTTTTGCTAGGTATGGAATTGTTCTTCCAAATAGTTCTAACTTTGAAATAATGAAAAAAATAATAAAAGACATAACTTGGGACCAAAGCAAATTCTATGAGAAAAGAGCACCACTGTAAAACAATAATACTAAACAAAACAAAACATACCAAAAAGCAGTTTAAGATCATAGAAATAATATTACTATCTAAACAGCGTGTTAAAACTAATCTGCCAGACTCGCCTTGCAGACCACTAAGATATCATTTTACAAGCATTAATAACATCTTCTTAAAATTTTAAATATTTTCGCTAAGAAACCAGTTTCCATCGGCTAAAAACAAATGAATGCTCAAACACCTTCAGGGCAGTCGGTAATTGGTTCCTGTAAAAACTACATTTTATTTGTATAATAAGAAATTAATCCTTTTCAAACAAACTCATCAAGTTTTTAATTACAAACAATGTAGATCTTAAATATTTTATTCAAAGACTGGCCAGACTTATTTTTTACGAAAAAAGAAAATTAAAATGTTTAATAACTGTTGAATTGAATTTGTAATTTGAATATCAAAGTAAAGTTTTGTTTACTTATTACTTCTTTTAAGAATAACAGTATTTTTTAACTTAATTTGAAGGTATTTAGGCCAAGCTATCTGCAAGCATACATGTGAGTATATAAATTGCATATCGATGGCAACATAGACAAATCATATTTGAACGAAGAAAACTGTTTCACAAATTGCATAATATCCCTGTCTGAGAAGTTATCAATTCTAATGTTTTTAAATCTACTGGAACGGAATCATTGATTTTGTAACTAATCATTATATCATTTTTATATGTACTATTTATGTTTTGATCTGGCTGGATTTCACATTTCCTAACCACCTTGAGAAGAAAATATGTCGAAACAAACTTAGGGGTCCCTGACTTTTTCACACTACATGCGACAGTAATTTGCTCCTCGAAAATTTTAAGAAGTAGCTACCAATCAAAGCGTTAGATATAAGTGTCTGATTTAGAGGCGATGCATATATCGTAACTCTTGCGCATGTCACGATAGTTACATATTTATCCTTTTTTGTACACCTATGTATAAAACTGATAGTTAGTATTATTATGTGAGCATTTTGATATGCATTTGATGGAATTCGTTTTGTTTAAGTCGTGTTATAGCTAAATTGACCTCTAAAATAGGAGAAGTCGTAAATTACTATGATTTAATAACTGATATCCGTGTATCCAAAGTCACTGACAATAGGTTTGTTACACCTCGTATTAGTTCAAAGTATTTTCTCTATGATATTTAGCTTAATTAATCCTCAGTACTTTTGTCTCCACAAACAGAAAAGATAATTTAGTTTTAAGATTAAATTAACAAAACTATTTAAATCTTAATCTCTTGTTACAAAGTAGAATCCAATTTATAAGCCCTGTGTGCTAAGTAAATGAGATTCTATAATTAATTATAATTTAGTCTCGTAGACGACATTACGATAAGCTTGACTCTAGAACAATTTTACTGTTAAAAGTCGAGTTAGATACGAGTCTTCTACTATTGAAATAATACCAGTCTGTAAATATACCACGGCGAAGGAAAGGATCAGTCCCATATAGAGAAGCATGGAGTATAGATCTCTATGCTTGCTCACATAATTATAAGTTAAATTTGAGCAAGTGTGAGGGCCGACATAAGTACTGTTGTAAATTATGTGGTTTTATATGCCTATGCTCAAACATCTTTCACGATTTTTGACTGCTACCGCATATTTTTTTACATATTTCTCACAGTACTCTATCATAGTCGGCGTCGGCGGGAATATACGCTACAAATTGACACAAATAGAACTTAATAATAAAATTCACATCAAATTCAACTTAGGCTAGGAATTTCTATTTTTGTCATTTTAGTCACGCTAGTCTCATTCATAAATATAATTTAGTTCGCCAAAAACAAGTGACACGTGACTAGAAAACAAAACCTAGTCGATATTGTTATGACCTTGACGAGTTACTGTCATCCGTCACATAACCGTTTCGAAATTGACAATTCATGTCTTTTATGTAACCTCGTAAAGATTTTTTTTATCAAGAGCTTGTGAAAGGTGAATAACTACATAAATAAGCTAAAGATTAGTACGTAACTCAATTCGAACTTTCAGTAAGAAACTGAAATACAACTTTAATTATTAAGAACCACCAAAAGAATTTTACTTGAAGATTTTTGCCTAGGTACGTACGTATGTTAAACGGTTGCCCTCAATACTCAAAGAACATTTTCACGATCATAAGAAAATGGAATATAAAAAGCACGAGCTCTGGTTCCAATCCAGATAAATCCCAGCAAATATAAGTAGGTACATAAAAGCACTTAAACAAATTCTCATATAAAACATGGCCGCGAGATAAAAGTGACAAAATGACTTTTGATAAGACGTGCGTATTTTATGAGTGAATAATTCCGGAGATCCCGCAAATACATCTAAGGTGACGCCTAATCAGATTACGGTACTCCAAAATTTCTCCGATTACCATTTAACGTGAAAATCTCAGCGAAAACTTTTGTGCCACTTATTACCGCTTCAAGTGCCTTAAAATAATTTCTCACTTTTTTCGTCGTGGGCACTTCGTTACGGTCTCTTTCATCTTTTAATTTCTTTCTTTACTTCGTTTATTTTTTTTATGCTTTCATATTCCGCTCCCTAGAGCCTAATGTTTCAATTACTGCTTAAAATGGAAATGCAGTAGACAACACTGGAATCGGAAACGTTCAGATGCGGATAAAAACAGAAATTTCAGCTCGTAACTGAAGGGAATATTTTATTTTTAGCGAAACACGAATCAGTTTCGTGTTCAGGAAAATCGTAATTGTGAAATGAAATTTGATGTATCGTTCCATTTTAGCGTAACAATATTTCTTGTTACCTATCTGTCTAAATCTTGTATTAACGTTTTATATTGGGGATGTTAACAAGGATGCTTTTAACGGTGTATTTTTGTGCTCTCTTGGTATAAGACATGTTGTATTATTCCGCTTGGAGCTATTCATCTACTTTCATTTGATAACAGTGGAACAGAGGGAACCGCAACAGTCCGCTGCAATCTAATTTGAAACCCTCCTCGAATGCAGTCAGTATTTTCCCGCCAACCCTTGGCGCCACTCCAATCTTTATTTCTGCATCACCACGGAGCACCTTCGTGAAACGTAAATAACCCAACTTTTGCTGTCAAACAAATTCCCTTTGAGATTTCGTGTGTAAAAATAATTTTTTTATTACACCTCGCTTCATTCCAGTGAGATTTTTTTAATACTTTATAATATTGTGGATCGAATTAAGCAAATTGGTAATTTATGTTGCTTCATTTACGTAGAATCTCAACATATTTGTTTCGAGGAAACGTTTGAGATTTGTAAACCTTTTTGGACGCTCATACTCAGTATCTTTCATCAAGAAGAATCAGACTGGAATAAACAATCAAATAAATTTTAATGTTTCTATAATTCGACTCTTCACAGTTTTGACTTCATTCATTGCCAAACTTCAACACACTGATCATTAAACAGAAAAGATTTCGGGAGTCATTTTGATACAAGGACAAGATAATAAATCATCAAAAAGCACAAGTGAAAGCACGCTGTATAAAATATTGCGTCCGAACAAAAGCAGCGGAACAAAGTTATTGCGTGGCTTGTCTGCATAAATTGACTAAATGCAAGCGAAGTCTATTAATAAACAGTCGTTACCAAACCTTAACAGCCTTTACACAAAAGTGCGCAGTGAAGCTAAACATACAAAAACAAACTCTGCGCAGTAACTATCTTTTAAAGAAAAACTTGCCGTTGTGGAAAAAAGACAACGCTACACGCAGAGAGCGCTGTCTCGCTTAATAGCCACAACAGTCGAACATTGAGAGTTCTGTTGTAGAGGTGGCGAACGCAAAAATAAGACAGACAATATGAAATACCGAAAATTGGATTTATATTCCTTTTAGTTTCTTATTGCGTACACAGACCTGTCGCTCACACTTTTTCGTATAAGAATAAGTGAAGCTCTACTTTTTCTGGTAATATAATGTACCTTACAACATTGTTGGAGCACTAAACTATGCGTTACCAGATTATAATATAAGACCCGTATGGCCGAACGATCGTTACATTGTAAAAATATTACGGTTTGAGACGGAGTGAAGATTACCCTCGAATAAAATTTAAGTTTAAAGTTTCGAGGTTTATTATAATAGAATTTATTTTACGTCTATTATGATTAGAACTCTCACTGCGAGACTGTCTTGCAATATTACACTATTAAATGTTTTAATCGTATTTAATAAACATTTATGGGCATCGTATACCCTGCTAATATTGAACACAGTCACGTAATTTTTTGGAGGGTTAAGAAGACAAACACAACAATATTGTATTTGTATATTTGTTTACAACGTGTTTTGATATCGTTTCGTCTTTTGTTCATGGAACCAAAAGACATTTTCTAAGAAACTAAACGAAGATTTCAAGAATACGAATTGTCTCCTCCTAAATCTGCTGATGACGATTCTGTTGCCTACAAGAGGATTCTGTGATCAGGCAACTTAATAATAAATAATAACTATTTATTCACTTTACATTGTACAGAGAAAAAAACAACAATCAAAAACAACTAAAAACTAAAGAACAAATATTTTTACTTTAATGAAATGCAAGTAATTAATGACGCAAGTGACATGCAAGTAACTGATAACTTGTCCTGCTCTTATCACTACTGATGGACCTGCTGTTCTAGAACCCAATAGTTTAGCTCGCAGTGATGGTGAGACCCGATGGATTATCACGGCTTCCTTGGAAATTGGGCCGGTCTTTGGTGTGGGACGCAGCGTGCGTCGACATTCTTGCGCCATCCCATGTTCTAAGTTCGGTGGTAGCCAAGGAAATCCTTAAACGGCGAAAGTGTAATAACCTTACAGGCAATTATATTTTTGAGCCTATTGGGGTTAAAGAGGCCGAGTGTACGAGTTCTTTATATAGAACTCGCAAAGCGCTTGGTCCACCCATGATCAAATGCGGCTATAATTTGCACAAAGAATTGGCACTGCTATTCAACGTAGTAATGCCGCCAGTCTCCTAGGTAGGTACTGTACTGGTAGAATACCGTATAAGTTCAGTTTAAATGTATATATTTTTCTTTATTATATAGTCCATGTCACACATCTCATTATGAGAATACAATAAATTATTACAGAGTACAGAGAATACAAGTGAGGCAAATATTTTGAGCGGAAATTGAACTCTGAACCGAAATCAGTTACGCTTATCGAATAGTGGTAAACCAATTCCAATTTTTTCGGCTATATAAATAAATAACATAACTTGAAATATAACCTATCATTATATAGCAGTCAAACAATTTTTTATTCAAAAAGGCAAGGGAAATTATCTCGAAAGCCTAACTAGCGATCGGGAACTCGAGTATTCAAAAGTTAATGAGCGCGAGAACTGCTCTTGAATGTTCATTAGTTTATTACACATCGTTTCATATTGAAACTATTTACTTTGAGTTTCCGGACTGTCTGCAGTAAAGTGCCCCAGACCCATCCCGTATAGCAAAACTTGTCAATAAGAACATAATGTTTGGTCAGTTGAATAGAGACGGAACGTGAATGGAACTAGCTGCCCTTTACGTATTCCATATTGAGTTATTTAGCAACTAGGGAAGATAGAATGTATTGGACGCAACATGAATCTATTTGTCTTTTGTTTTACAATTCAATGTAATTTGCCGTCGTCATCCGTGTGGTGTCCGGATATAAAGAATAACACCACTCCATATCCTCCACTGGGTGTCGTAAAAGGCGACTAATGGATCTTAAGACCCAGTGCACTGTACCAAGCACCTTGGGTCACCCGAATGGTGGCGGGTAAGCCATCAACAAACGCATTCCCAAAGAGGGTTAGTGTCAGGCAGGCGGCCGACTATAAAACCATAGCCAAATCTTTAAGCAACATGTCTAGAAGACGTGTTGCGCCGACCCCAAGTGAAATGGGATAAGAGCAGGAAGATGATGATGTAATTTGCCGTCGGAAGATACGTTATAAGGCTGTCGAGAAAAAACAGCTCAGGTTAGCAAAAAACATCCATATATCGACAAAATTTGTATACCAAGGCAAGAATCTGGTCTTGCTAGATGCGGTGCGACATTTACTAATGCATCTCCATTTGCGGTTGTTCTCTTATCTCTCTTTGTTGTCTTTTGACAGGTAATGTTTTTTTTTATGGTACTACCGAATTCAAATTTGTGGATCGCAGAAGGGCTTACATGCATAGGAATCGCATTAACCTATGCTTGTCAAATATCCGTGTAGTAAAAATATAGTAGGTCTGTAGCTAGTAAGACTAGCCATGGTTTTTACATCTGATAGAAATCAATAAATTTCAAGTTCTCAAATATTTAGGATATCCCAATTTGTTGGTAAAACGGATAATTGCATGACTCTTATTTATATTAAGGATCTCCAACAAAGAATACAAAAAATATATTCTTAGACAAAAGAGGACGGTATACATGATGGTAATAAAATGATGAGGGCTATAATTTGTATGCAGTGATGGTGTTGGGGCATGGTAGCGCGCGATGGGCGCTGCAGTGCGCGGCGCTGGTGGCGTGCGCGCTGGCGGGCGCGCTGGCGCCGGAGCGCGTCGAGCCCTGCGCCAGCAGCCCGCTGTGCTCCTGCCGCACCGCGCACATGTCCTGCATCGCCGTGCCTCTGCACAGGTTCCCAGGTAACACGCCACGGAATACGACTTGAACATAAAAAAAAGATAATTTATTCTATAGATCTTAAATACAACAATTAGATTTCAACATTTGGAATGGTAGAATTCACCGCTGTTAAGACTAGTCATCCTGCTAGTTGTTATGATCACAAAACAGGTACAGAGAGATAGTGTAGTCGACTCGAAAAGAAAATATTTCAGTTTCCACATCAGTCATAATGCTTTCCCTTTATGATACCTACATGATGCTACGTAGAGGAAGTAGTTTCTACCTACAGACAACTTCTTTGCTAATATTTGGCACTAAATGAAGGTATTTTTGTCATGGAAGAAGAATTAGCGTTATTGTTAAGAATGTTACATGTGTTAGTTATACGTTAGAAGATTTTACTACGTACAGTTAGTGAAAAATGTTAGATGAACATTATGATTGGTAACACACCTTTGTATGTAGCAGACTTACTATACTGATATGAATAATATCAGCATATCAAAAGCCATACAAAAACTAACAACCTTCAACTTACCAAATTCCCAATAAAAAGGGGTCATGGGGTCATATGAAATCAAATGATACTCGTACAAGTTGAAGAAATCGTAGTAAAAGTGATCCGTTTTCAACAATAAAAAGGTTTTATCACTAAATCCTATTTTGTTCAAGAGGCTGGCTTCGGACTAGAGCCTATTGTGAAAACATATCAACGCTCTGCAATGTATTGTGCGACGTCTTGACAAATGCTAAACAATCTACAAAAGATCTTTTGTCCCTTTTCTTACAGCCTACACTAATACTACAAGAAATAAAATTACTTGCGAAAAATTACTTACAAGACTTGATACAAAATTCTCAGTGTTTTTAATCAAACAGTTTTGATTTGATATTTTTGTTTTCGTATTTAAATTCAATTAGAAAATTGCTTTCTATCATAATTCAACGGGTTAAATTATAATGAAGACTGACGTTTAATAATTAATTAAATTATCGCCCAATACTGATATATTGTAATTAATCTGTAATTTGATTAATTAATTACTAGAACTAAACCTAGTAAAGTACATACAAATTCATAAGCCAATGTTTAAAACATAATATAATTCATGTAGAAAATTAATTATTGACCTAATAATATTTCCTAAATGAATATCCATGTGTTTTAATCAGTCAGTAACATTTGTTAAATTACAGCCCATTTATATTGTAGATGTATGGTAATATAATAATATGTCTTGTAATTGTATGAGACTGTTATGGTACAGTTGAGGCAGTCATTACGTTTTCCATTATTATAAAAATGTTTTTAATTTAAAAGTTCGCAGTAATGGACCGTACAAAGTTACAAGTGAATGCCTTAATTGAAATGGTACGCCATCGTAAGTCCTTAAGTCTGGTTCAGAACTATGTACCCATTTAAACTTCTGTTGCAGAATGGCCCCGAATAGAGCTGCAACATCTAGATATAAGCATGTCCAACCTGGAAGTGCTGACAGAGAGCGCACTCGACGGACTGCGATTGCAAACATTAGTTCTCGTCGCGAACAAATTACATTACATCGAGATGCACGCATTTAGGTAAATCGTATTTTAATAAAACTTTAAAGAAACAATTTAGAGAAGTTTAATTAAAAAGTCAAGTAAAGGGAACATTAAATAAAACTCATTCGTTTTCAGTTCCATGGCTGGTACACTAGCGTCTTTAGACCTCGGTTACAACGAATTCACTGAAATACCGCAGCAGGGCTTAAAAGATTTAAAAGTTTTAAACTGGTTGAATCTGCAGAAGTAAGTTGAAGTTTTCAAACTAAATTCTATTAAACTTTTACTCGGAGAATTGATTAATTTTGTTAATATTTTCAATTCCATTTTAGCAATAATATAGTGTACATTGGACCCGAAGTCAAGTGGCACCATTTGGAGGATACGCTGACGAGTTTGTCTCTGAGCAACAATCAGCTGACGCACCTGAAGTCGCAGTCGCTGACCTCGCTGTACCACCTGCTGCAGCTGGACCTGGAGGGCAACCACCTGCGCAGCATCAGCGCCGACTCCCTGCCCCCCTCCCTCACCCTCCTGAAGTTATCCAACAACTTCATATATGAACTCTCCTGTGATTTACTTTATAGTCTACCTAGGTTACAATCAGTACACGTACGCCATAATTTTATTACATTCTCCGACAATTACGTCTGTCCTAGCAATAAAAGCAAACGAATTGAAAAGTTAGACTTGAGTAACAACAAAATAAATGATACTTCTCAGTTACTCCTTCTTCGTGATGTACAAATTAGACAAATTATTTTAGACCTAAATGAATTGACGACGATCCCGAAGTTGGTTTACACGAACAATAGGATTGAGAGGTTGTCGGTGTCGTATAACATGTTGAGTTCCATTAGCCGCGATCTATTTTTGTCGCTTAAAAACACGTTGGAGCATCTGGAAGTGGAGCACAACAAATTGTTCTACTTGCCGGACAGCCTGGCGCAGGTCGCGCGGCTCCGCCATTTATCTCTGGCGTACAACCAGTTGGAGGAATCGCCGTCGCTCCCGAGCCGCATCCAGACGCTCTCACTGGCCGGCAACTTTTTAACTTCAATACCTTCCGCACTTCAAACGCTCGAGCCCGGGTCCATTCGCTATCTTGACTTAAGCTACAACAGGATATCTAATTTGTTACCAAACGAATTCCTCGACTGGTCCACTTCGCTCGGGACTATCAACTTGAGAGGTAACAGGATTGCACAGATTTATAAGAACGTTTTTCCTGCAACGATGCCATTGAAGGAGATAAATCTAAGTTTTAACGACTTGTACTACGTGCATCCACAATCTTTTTCGAACGTGACTAGTTCGCTCCATGTACTGGAATCGTCTTCTACGCTTTTTAGTGGTTATTTTCCGTTTGAAATCGAAGAGGGCTTAGAGAATCTCAGTTGGCTATCGTTCGATAACAACGATTTCCACATCCTCAAGCTGTCCGACGTGGTTGCATTTCCATACGTGAAGTACTTGAATCTAGATTACAATAGGATAGTCGACATAGTCATAAGCGAGGATTATCATAACGTATCGCTGCCGCTGAGCAACTTGAGACTCGCGTATAATTTTTTGCATTCCCTGCACAGTAGAAGTTTTATATACATGCCGGAGTTAAGGAACTTAGATTTATCTTATAACAGAATCAACAACTTAACTAAGCACACTTTCACAAACTTACCAAACTTGAGATATTTATCTCTTGCGGGTAACATAATCGATTCGATGGAAGCCGAGACGTTTGCTAATTTACCAAAACTGCAAATATTGGAGCTCCAGGGAAACAACTTTACGTATTTATCACTGAACTCGTTTCATAACGTATCTAATATAGATGTAACGTTCACGTTGAACGTTAGCAGGAACCGTATCAAGTTTGTGGATGGTGAAACCGCAATATCGGTTAACATATTTGATGGTTCGTATAATGACCTCTATGAAGTGCCAAACAATTTTTTCGCTGCGGTCGAATCGTCCATTCGCCAGATTATTTTATCGCATAACAAGATTATTTATATATCGAGTGAAGCTTTTGGGAATTCCAAATATCTAGAAATTTTAGACTTACACAAAAATAATATCAATAATATAAAAAGAAAATCATTTACTGATCTCATATCGCTACAGATCTTAGATTTGTCGTTCAACGTTATTTCGCAATTATCTGTAGAACAGTTTTACAATTTGAATAAGCTTAGGTATTTAAAGCTGGATCATAATAATTTAAGGTTGTTGCCGCGAGATGTGTTTAAAAACACAATCGTGGAGCACTTGGACTTGAGCTACAACGACATGACGCTGTTCCCGGGCACGGCGCTGTCGCAGGTCGGCTTCACGCTGCGCTACCTCGACATGTCGCACAACCGCATCGAGTACCTCGACAGCAACATCTTCCGCGGCACGCAGTTCCTACTCTGCCTCAACTTGGGCCACAATCTGTTAACAGTACTATCAGATAACACGTTCTCGAGTCTCGGCGGGTTGCGCCAACTGGACCTCAGCTTTAACTCTATAAAGGCAAACTTCAAGGAGCTGTTTCATAACCTTCCCAACTTGAGGCATTTGAATCTTGCAAATGTAAGCTTAAAGTCAGTGCCTTATCTACCTTTGACAAACTTGACAAGTCTCAATTTGACTTCAAATTACATAAACAGTTTTAAGGAGACTGATGTAAAGCGGCTAGTGAGTCTTCGCCATTTAGATCTTAGTCATAATCGTCTTACCTCTTTAGTGCCAAAGATGTGGTTTCATTTAAATAATTTAAACATCCTCGACCTATCGTCCAATCCCATCGTGCGAATCACGCCGAATAGTTTCAAATGGTTAAGTAATTTATCTCATTTGAATTTAAATGGACTCAAATACTTAGACATAATTGACCAGGATTCCTTCCGTCCCTTGATATCACTTCGGTCCCTTCATATACAATCGTGGTCGACCATAAATCACTCTACGTTTAGCATTTCCAACATCACCTCCTCCCTGCCCGCGCTCTACAAACTAGTTATACATTGGACTGAGGAGACCATGGAGAATCAATTACACGGGATCGACACGAGGAACATTCGCTACTTAGAAATCAGAGGATCAAACCTTAAAAGAATATCTGACGACGCCTTCCTGCCATTCGCCGACAGTCAAGAGATATTTATAAGGATCACAATGACTTCCCTAACTAAATTGCCGACAGCATTTATGAGGCATTTGGGACAAGTTCCCCAACTCGGCATCGACTTGAGTTATAACCAACTGACGACTCTAAATCCTGCGATATTCTATCCGAACTTCACAAGTTGGAGCCACGTCGCCACCAAGCTGCTGTCAGGTACGTACACTCGCGGTCGTGTATATTTTATGACGATATCAGAGCTACGCAGTAGCGGGCGGCCAAGCGGCGACCGGCTGCAACATATAAACAAGATAAAGTTTTCGCTTCGACTAGATGATTTTATTTTACCTTGCGTATCTGCAGCTCAGCTTAACGAAGTTGAAAACCTGCATTTTTACGCTCGTTTAATTTTTTTTAAACTCCAACTTAGTTCAGCGCTGGTTACGCCCGGCTTTAAAATTACCATGTGATTTCGTGTCGAGCCACTCTCGTTTAAAACTTAATGTTTTACGCCCCTATATTTAACATTAACAATCCACGTGTAATTATACTATCAAATCCTTTTGTAAAATAATTTTACATTACGTATACTATAATTAACGTCGCTATATCTCTGAAACAAGTTAGGTAGTTCATTAAAAATGTACAGTCGCGCGAGTGAAACAGGAGCCAATGGTAGTATTTTATTAAAATTTACCGAGCCTCTCACCACGCGGAATAAGGCGGGCAACTCTTCTTAATGAGTTTTAATTATTAATACACCACTCGAAACTTTTCTAGACGAGGTAAATAGTCTATTAGGTTGTATTAATATTTGCATGACTGATGTGGCAGGTGGGTTGATCCTGACGGGGAACCCGCTGCGGTGCGAGTGCGAGCTGGCGTGGCTGGGCGCGTGGCTGCGGCGCTGGCTGCAGGAGAACGAGGCGGGGGCGGAGCTACGCCGCGCCGTGCGTAGCGGCACGTGTAAGGACCCGCTGGGCAGGCGGATCCCGCTACAGCAGCTACGGGCTGACGAAGCTGAGTGCTACGCCAGCGCGCTGTCCAGCGACGCGCAGCCTAACTACACCGACCTCGTGTACACGCTCGCGCTCGCGCTGTGGACCATCCTCCTCAGATGATGTCTGTCTTCATACACTTAATTTATTACAATTAGCTAAATGTAAATATGTTTTGTCACCAGAGTCTAACGTTTGCAAACAGACTGTAGTTGAATTTTATACACGGTACGGTTAATGATTTTTGTAGCTACATAAACGTGTATGAACGAGACGAAAGTAATTTTTATGTCTATTTAAGATTTCGATGTGTAAGGTAGGTCTGTATCATAAGGTCGATTAGTTTTTATAGGTATAATAATGTAATCGTTATTGTAATAACAATAGATTGCTCACGAAATGCGACCATTTATAAACAGAATATTGTAAGCGATTCTGTCAGTTGGTTTTGTTTTTATTATTGTATTCAAATTATATACGTAACCTACTTAAATACGTTTAACGTATCTACCCTAGTGTGGCCACAAATTGTTATTCTTTTGTAAATTTTCTTTATACTGATGTAAATATGTACAAAAGTAAATATTTTTACATAATGCTATTATTTTATTCACTTCGCCTAAAGAGCCTGAGCGTTTCCTAAGGAAACGGCGTTTGGAGGAATCCAGCAAAATGTTTCATCACGTTTCATAATTCCGCAAGGTTTCGCTTATCAAAAGCGTAGCTTTGTGATTTCAGCTGTGGGCACCTAACCTACTTAAATTATAATTCGCATTGTGATTTCGCCACCAGACATTTCCGAAATATTTTACTAATCCCCGTACGAAACTCAAAGCAAATTGCTTACTTTATACAAGTTCATTGTTGTAGAAATGGAATCCAAATTATTGCTTTAACAGTTTCGAATGAAAAATAAACTGTGGCTTCGATTACATTATTGAAATTGGTCTAATATGAATAATGAAATGGTGCAGGTCGTATAGTGGGCAATGTAAATAAAATAGCAGGGGATTAGTGGTTCGATGAGAATAAATCAAACGTAGCCAATGAATACATTTAATTTCCGAGTTGGCTTTGATTCGGGCATCGATTTGCGGGCTATTTTGGTGGCTGCTAATGCGCCGGAATTAATTTAACTTGTCTGGATCGTTTCGGTCACATTATTTGGATACTCGACTACAATGGCGCAGTTTTGGAGTAAGTACAATTTAGTAAGTATTTAACCTGAAGTTTTTATTAGATAAAAGTAATTCTGTAACCAAATATTCAACTAGACATTATGGAAAGTAAATTTTTATGTGTACAGAATTTTTATAAACATACCAAACCTACCTCAAAGTTAACTGGAAGTACTCTAAACTGTATTTAAAAGTCGCAATATGCAGCAATAAATGTTATTTACTCATAGCTTTAGCATAAAGCCATCCAATCATAAGAATTGCACTATACTAACATCCGAAAAAAAACAAGACACTACTCCATTTAAATTCTCAGCCGTTCTTTTGTTTCCCATCGAATTTCCGCGAGAGGGCCTACCGAGGCTCTTTCAATAATATTACGGTCGGTGTAAAAGAGAGACGCCACTCTACGCTGTGTAATGCGCTGTCTCGCTTCTGCACTCGCTATATTACTTTAAGAGATGTTGGTAGAGTCAGAACGCAAAGTTTATTCCGCAAACACCGCTGAAACATCAATCATTTAGGCACATCACAAAAAACGAACTAAATAGGTTTTCCTTCACCGAATAATACATCCTAGTGTCAATTACTACAGTGACAGCGCTGCAGAGTAGCATAATTCAATAGAAATCTCTGTGGAAAGTAACAGAGGATATATTCGTTTCTAAAGACACATATTATTCTGTAAGAGGTGTCTCGGCGCGAACATAAATCTGGCCACTCGACTCTTACGTAGATAATATAATATTACGTGTGGATAGACCGAGAGCTGGAATCTGTAGAATCACTTCCATGTGTTACAGTACCTACTACTATGTTTTTTTATTTTGTTAAGGTAGAGACATCCTCATGAAAACCCACCTCCTTCGGCAGTGTAAGGTCCCTTCTAAAGTAGTAGGTAGAGTCAGACTTTTGTATTAAACTTTGTTAATAACTAAAAGGACTGTAAGACTGTAAAGGACTGTACTAAGCTCCAAGACACAGGGAATCCTAGCGTAGAGTCTGGGATTCATCTTACTGGAAAAGTGTAACTTTCTGGAACAATGCAATTTTTTTTTTTACTGACTAAACTTGAACCGGTAACTTAAACATGTAACGTCTCTCGCATTTGGTCCGTACAAAGCAAAGGGACTCCTAACAATATCTGTTGAAGGAATACTGTTGTAGTTGTGAGTGCGAGACGCCGCTCTACAACGTGTAGTGTTCTATCTCATTTCCACAACTGCAAGAGACAAGAGTATTGAAACACGGTAGTAGAGTCTAGTAAATCATTGTTGCAACGTTTGCAATTAAGCCGGTGCTCCTTTTTGTAATATTTCGCTAGGTATAGACGAGAGACTCTTTCGTTCGTTACATACGTGTATATCACACGTTTATGTAGGTAAATAGGGTGAGGGTGTGTGTAAGTGGCCATATTTTTACTATACCCTCTTATCAAGGATCCTTATTGCCTGAAATAAAGTGTATTATCCTTTTTCCTTGTCCGATTTACGTTAATATACTGCTAAAATTATAATCCTTGTTTTGAAATGCAGTGTACTACCTTTCAATGTTCTGACACGTTGATGAAACAAAATAGTTAAAAGAATAAATATTCCACGACTTTCACCAAACGATATCTAGTCTTAAATATGTAAAGCTTGTACTATGAGTACTAGACAACTGATATACATACTTATAATATATTCCTTAATACATAAAATTACGTACACCCAGACACAAAAAAAAATATTGTGCTCATCACACTAACATTTGTCCTGGGTGAGAATCGAGCCCACAACCTCCAATATAGCAGTCAAGGGCACTAACCAATAGAGTACTAGACCAACAGGCCAGTCAAAATTACCAGTTTCTGCAGTATAGTATAGTTAGCAAAAACTAGCGAGCCATCCCAGTTTCGCAACATTGCAATACTGAAGTATTAAATGTATAGACCTACCTCTTAAAACATCCTATGTATAAAAAACCGTATCAAAATCTATTCCGTGGTTATAAAGATCTAAGCAAGCAGGATCAGACAGACAGCGAGAAGCGACTTCGTTTTACACCGTAAAATACAGTTAACTAAGGTGTATAAAAAACAATTTAACTGAAAAGCAATAACAATGTTTTTTATTTATAGGGAAAATCGATAAAAACTTATCAATATTGATTACAATGTTGAATATTCATAACTTTTATCCGAAAATGTTAAAAGAGATGGATTTTTTACGATGGTAGGAGCCGAGAGCTCAGGTATTTTGCATGACCAATAGTTGTATAGTAAAAAGGTCGGTGAAATATGAAGTTTCTATAAACTAAAAAAAATGGATTTCGTTTTTTTTTCAATTTGCTTGTTTTTATATAAGGAACAGTATTGTAACCTATTTTAGAAGTATTATCGCTAAGCAAGTATATAATAATGTCTTTAAATAAAAATAAGTACAAAAGAGATTATAACCTATTATAGACAACGTACATTAGATAACTTTACAAACACCTATTAGTACAAGTCGCGAAAGTTAAGAACATTCAGCTATACGTTCTTTTTTTTAAGTTACAACATTATTCATATACTCACAGGAGATATAGTGGTTAATGGCCCTGACTGCTATACCGGAGGACGTAAGTTCGATCCCCATCGAGAACATTTTTTTTGTGATGAGTACGATCATATGTCCTGTGTCTGTGTGTAATTTATCTATATTATGTATGTAATTATAAGTATATAAGTATGTTTATCAGTCATCTAATACTCAAAATACAAGCTCTGCTTATTTCGTTCGTAAAGTCGTGGAACATTAATTCATACATTTATTCATAAGTAGAAAAACCAAAGGTTTGTTTATCACTATACTATAATATACAAACCATAAACGTAACACACAAAGACAATTTTCTATAACTTGTATCATTTACTTAATTAAACCGTCTAAGTGGATCAGGTAACGGCACGGGAACATGCTTTCGACATTACCTATACCAACAGGGGGTGCTACACAGACACAATTAGGCTGCCGGGACACATTTTATTTATAAATAAAGCATAACCGTAAAATGAATAGACATGGAAAAATAATCATATTGAAAGCGTTTCGAGTCGTTTCGTAAATTCTCTGGAGCTTTCGTTGCGTATTGGAAACATACATAGGAATATGTCACACTTTTTGTGTTGTTTTTAAATTTGAGGGGGAAATGTAGTGTTAAAAATGTAAGGTTTTTAAATAAATAAATGTGGATAGATCGTATGTGAGTCGCATACTCACTTTAAAAAAAAAAAACAGTATTTAGAAAATATGAATTTGTAGAAATTAGCCGCAAGCAAATAAATCTTTTCTAACTAAATTGGATTAATGTTGAGTGTATACAGTTAATAAAGATTAAGTTGACAGTCTAAACTATGAACTAAATATTTAGTTTTAAAGTTAAATACGTGCCTTTTCGGAGAACTCAAAGCCAAATACAATTAATTGTGGTTGTATATTCAACAATAAACAAACAAGCCAAATAACTAAAAGTTAACATAGTAAAAGTATACATTAAGTATGCACACTCCAGTCAAAGATCCTTCATTTTCTCATTTCTGTCTTTCAAGAACACAAATAAGAAAATTTCGAGTGTCAAAACACAAAATTTAATTTGTCAAAAGTCTAATTTGGTAAGTACAAACGACGCGCGTCGTCTTTGTACTGTAACAAACTGAGATATTTATATCAACGAAATTATCTGCCCTGAGTCGGCACTTATTAGCACAGATAGGCGTACGTAGGTACGTATAGTGTATGTAATATTCGCAATTAGAGCACGTGATATATCTCTCTAGTGACAGGAGCTTACGGGCTGGTGTAATACGCAAGGATTAAATCGGCGCACATTCCTACAGAGATTCGGCGAGCCGATGTGCCGTGAGTCGTGAGGCGGGCGCCACTCCATCGACATGCCTCCGCGGCCGGCGCACCTTACACTCCCTGCCGTCCGACCGAGGGTCGTCAGTTTGAACACAGGAATGACGCCGAACTGCCCTAATTTGCATATCTTCACGCCTTTAATCTTTGAACCGGTTTGCAGCGGAATGCTGGTGCATTCTCACAATTTATGCTGTGATCTAATCCTCTATTTGTTAGTGATCTATCGTTGAGTGCACTTCCAAATTACATCGCACTCAAAGGACAATTTTCTTTCTTTTTAAATCCTATTTATATAAAAATAGGAAATTGTACAATAGTATTGAAAAGTACTTAAACTTTGCGGAATACACAAGAATTTGTAAAACATTCAAGAAGGCAAATCAAAGAAAATTCTCCTTTTGACGAAAATGCGGCGGAGACGAGAGCGGTGACCCGAAAATATACTCGCACCTCATACAAACACGACTCTCAAGTGTCTTCAAATACTTGTTTATTTACTAAGGAACCTAGTGTGTTACATACTACAATTTCGGGCTGAATTTTAATTTAATTCACCGCATATTTCAAACAGAAAAGTATTTAGTTTACTCGCCGCGGTCGGCAATGTTGATTTACGCAACTGAATAATATAATGTAGCCCGTTTTTAGCATAGCGGGTTTTAGACAGAGAATGTGCGAATAACAAACCTTTTAGATGATCCTTTGAATTAGTAAATTTTGAGAGTGTACTATACGGAAACTGTGTTTTTGGGGAACAAAATGCTACCAAACATGTTTCGCGTTTCGCGCGGAGCGGAAAATAAGTCGTGCCCATTGTTTGCTAACAGGCCACTGCGACAGTACTCCATCAATTTAAAGCCATTCCAAGGACTACAGAAATCACCTTCTAGGTCACTCCAGTTACTTTGATGTATGTAAATTGTTCCGGAATTATAGTTGTAGTTGTGTTAGGTGTATGTGTCGAGGCATTTGCGTGTGTGCGAGGCATGAGTCCCGCAGGAGAAGGAACTCGGCTGGCACGCTTCAATTACATTCCTCATACGCTCCCGGAATCGGCAACAAAGGTAACTCCTAGTCAGACTGTTATTCAATTTAATATCCATATTAGATATTTTATTAAACATTCTAGCTTTATTTATTTCCATGACTTGTGTTTTTGTTCCGTGAATGTTGCTTGTTCATGAATTTTCTGCGATAAGAAATAATATAATTGTAATGACAATGAAAGGCACGAAGTGTTACCTAAAGCGTATTCACGCATGTATTTAAATGAATGCCTATTTTCATTGGTTATTGGTATTTGATATCACGAAACGAAGTACTAGCTTGTGTTCCAATATACATATTAATTACTTTGAAAACGTCTATGACCCTATCTAAAATAATTCAGCAAAATTTTAAATGTAAATCCCGAGTTAAGTAATACTCTCTTTAATTATTTGCATAGCTTATCCAAAAGTCGTTCTAAATTACTTTTTCTTCGCAAAAGTACGTAGGGATAAATTGGAAGGGATCGCTGGATCGTTAACTAATGTTTATAGTTACAGCAAATTATGTTATAAACGGCAATATCGAGGGGCGCACTAGTTAAACACTCGGTACCTAATCGCTTCGATTCCAATAAAGAAATGCGAATTGAAACTTGAAAGAAGGATAGTCTCGGGCCCGAATGTAATTGTCCGTGCTCGAAGCAAACGATTTCTTTTGCTTATTGCCTCCGAGGGTTTCTTGCAATTCTCTTAATGTTATTCCCTGACAACTGAATTTTATGACAGGAGAACAAGGGAAAGGTATTGAATGAATTGAAAATGTTATCTTTCGAACAAAAAATGACAAAGTTGTTTTTATTCAAATTCAAGTTTAATTAAAGGCCTTTGAGTTGAGACAAATTTTGGCATCGAGTTGATGTAATATGAGTTTGACAGAAACGATTAGTTTTATAACACGTAAAGTTTGGAAGCATGAAATAAGTTAATGAAAACAGTTAGTAACCTACATTTCCAGCCATATTATAATGATTTGGTAGTTTCAGTTCGAAACGAAAAGCTACCAGATTAATAATGATAAACATTTTGCGCTGAAACGAGGACTTTGTTCAATAGTGCCGTTCACTAATCACTGTTCAAATTCGATTTGTCATCATAACTGACATTGTAAATTCTAATAATGTTATGTCATCTATTTCACGTCAATATATGTTCAAGTACTCGTATTATTATGATAGTAAACGCAAGAAAAATGAAAAACTATTTTAATTACATTTTCTCGAAAAATGTTATAAGAAAACGCAGTGGTGCAGTATATTGATTAAACATTTTTAAACATGAGTCGCAAAATATCAAAGATAAAGCGTCGATTAATTAAAAATCGCTTTTGATATTTACTTTAAAAAACATTTATAGCGTTTCAGCGAAAATAAGTGTTTATCGATTGATCAACCGAGGGCTAGCGAACTCGAGCGTTGCACGAAATCATTTGCGTGTTTTAAACAAATTCATGGTGTAACTTAAGTTAGTCGAACTTTCCTCGAGAGTTTCGACCGAACGATGTCTATTCGTTATTTGTAATTAATATAATTATGAAAAGTATAATTTTACGTTCGATAAACTTTTCACTTCAGGTATATTAAGTCTTTAAAGTCTGTCTCGAAGTTTTGGATAATATCCTTGGGTGTCGATTTCAGCCGGAGTTTCAAATAGATGTTTATGTAATTGTGATATAGCTTTGTCGGCAGTATCTGTGTGCGAAATTAATTTATAAGTACAAATAATATATTTATCATACTCTTCTACAAGTATATGAGTTGAATTTGAAATGTAGAGATATTTTTGATTAGTATAGTTTTACATGGTATGTAAATTTTATAAATAAATACATTATCTCTGTTTATATTGGGATTTTTAGATTGTATTAACGTCTTTTCAGACGATTGGGCAAAAATTTAGTATCATGTTTTTGTGATAAATATAGGTCTGCATTTACGTATACCTTTCAACGATAGTCGATCCAGATTTTAACTCTATATTTAAATATAAATATTTGGAAACGATGTGTTTGTGAAATAATTTAATACGTCATAGCCTCAATTATCATATTACTGTAAATGATAATTATTAATTATTTAGGTATATTTCGAAACAGCTTCGGATAATATTGCAAATAAACCGAAGGTTTTAAATTTAATTAATCCACGTATCGCTTTATTTCATTAATTCTCTTTATAAGACTATAGTTGTGTACAATTACACCCTGACACAGAACAAATAATCGAACCCACGACCTCCGGTATACCAGTCAGTTCTATTGTCTACTATTCCCATAAAAATATATTCTTTTAAGTTATATTTAACAAATAACCTCACATTGCTATTTCACCTTTATATAAATTTTATGTGAGCATTCCAAACTAGTTGCATTTGTTGAGGTAGTCGGACCTTTGAAAAATGAAACTCTAAAGCTATGATGCAAAGCGATTTACATTTTCTCCATACATTTTACAAAGACCCAGGTCACAGTGGAATGGCGTTTTGGAAGGAAAGGTTGAGGAATCGGAACATTATGAAGAACTCAATTAAAGTATAGAAGTACCAGACTGCAACTTATATCAATAAAGTGTATGATTTATGTCAATAAAATACCACTCTGCGACTATTAGCAAGTTATATTCTGAGCAGACATACAAATGTAGCCCGTTTATATCTTGACTTTTTCCAAAAATCAACCCACTCCGCATCAATTATCTGTCAGCCCAAACGAGAAAGTATTTACAATTTGTATAAAAATAAACGTCATGAAAATACTTATTTACATCAGTAACGAATTCCAGAGGAAAATTTAGGAACATAACGCCTACGTGAAAAAAGTTACATCTTTTATCCTCCCCGAACTCGTTACATCCTCTTGTTAACATATTTTTTTAAGTACAAACATCCAAGAAAACACTTTCAATTAGACCTTTTGTATCTACATCTGAAGTACAAAGCAACAAAACCTTACAAGGGCGACAAATCTCCGTTTAACACAAAAGCCAGTATCAACAACTTACGAGTTCCCTAAGTACGAACATTAAGGAGACAGGAGGAGGGACGCAATTCAATAATAATCCCAAAGTACATGTAATCTCCAAGAACTCCTCATAAAACAAGATTGTTTCACTAGACTAAGTCTTACTCATCAGTGTAACAAGATATTAAGAAAAACAAATTATAAAAGTTAGCGAACACGGGCCGTGGATCGAATACGTTATTACAAGAATAGCGAAACTATCGAAACAGACAATTAGGTAGATGTCCGAACTATCAGGCCCGTAATAGCTGTGCCTTTTGCCTCCACTAAAAACTGATGGCGTGGAAACGAAACGAAATGAACGACCGATGACTTTCGTTTTCTTATAATTCTTTGTATTGTTCCGGAAAATACCGGATCACTTGACTAGCTACCTGATCTAACGACAACCCTCCTATTCCTTTTATTGTATTAGGAAATATACAAGTTGATATTGGCACAAACCCGATAGTAAGCGAAAGGGGGACGGAAGCACTGTCCGTGATTTAAACCGGCCCTCTATTGGAACGCCATGGGTTTATTGGCAATTACCTGAGAAATGAATGAATTTCGGCACATATACGGCGGCGAAATGACTTTTAACAAAGAACTGGTTTTTCCTCTTCACTTTCAAGTTATTGTGCACATAAACAGTCGAATTGACCTGCAAAAGCCTGCCTAATTTCTAAATAATCCTTGCAAATCTTAGAGCTTACGAAGCGCCTGCGGTGTCATGAAGTTCAAATGTAAACAATTGGGTTCAATTAAGCAGAGAGGGTAGAACAAAGTTTAAAGTGTACTTAAGGCGAGTAGTCATAATATTTATTAGAAGGAATCGAAACAAAGGTGCCTCTCGGAGCTTCGAGACTTCCTGAACAATTACTGCAGAACTGTCTGTAGTGTTTAAGTTTCATGTTTAACTTATAACGAGCAACAAAGACTTCATTTTTACAAGACTGCTGAAATAATAAGTTACTTTTTAAATTTATTTTTAGATGTCTACTTCTATTGAGTAGGTACTCGACTGACTTGAGTATTGAATAAACTGATTAGTCCGTCAGATAAAACGTATTTAAAAAAAAAATGATATGTATGTTTTCTGTATCGCGTTAATAAAGATTGGAGACGATACAATGAGTTGAAATCTCGTGTGACGTCTCGTCTCAATGCATTTTTAAGGACACGTGATCCACCATCTTTCAATTGATATATTTTGTATTGATTTGACAAAAAAAAAATGTTATTCAATTGCTTGTGACAATCTATCTGACGGATGATACCAACTTTTTAGTCAAATACTCAATTAGAATACTAGGTAAATAAGCTAAGTTTGATATTTAAAATATCGTAACAAAATATTCCTCCGATATCAGTAATTTCGGCTCTTATTACAAAAATACTACACGCTGAATGCATTTCAAATACATTATTAATGTTAAACCAAAAAATAAGTATGAGTTTCAACAATTATAAAATATACATTTCCAACAACGTTTCATTATTTAATACAAATTAACACAAACCATTGCTTCAACACCACACAATGTAATCCAAAATTATGTATAAATCTTTTATACATTTCCTGTAATTACACAGTACAATAACGCTCTTTATAATGCCTATGTAAATGTCACGAAACGGGCAAACCCTTCGGATGAATATTAATAATAATTCAGAATAGCACTAAGCCCGTTATCAAGATAACTGATTAAGTGGACCGTTCATTCGCACTGACCCAAGCCGGTACTGAATAAAGACAATGGATGGATGTAACTTTGAAGGCCCCGCGGTGAGTGGTCGATGTCATTACCGTATTGGTTTAGGCCTGGCAGCCGGAAGCTCTCGAACAAACAGTGCCGACGCCCGGGAGATACAGGGCCTGTAACGACCAGTAAACGATTATTTACAAAATATTAAATAAATATTTCTCAATATTCACACAACGCCATCTAGTTTGACGTTAAGCATACTTAGTAGCTTGTGTTATGAGTGTTAGACAACCGAGAACATACTTGTATATTGCTAAATACATACATACTATAGATCAATTGCATCGAGACACAGAACAAAATAATGATCGTGCTTATCACACAAACATAATTTTGTCCTGGGTGGGAATCGAACCCACGACCTCCGGTATAGCAATCAAAGCCACTAACCGCTAGACCAACAAGCCAGTCAGAATCAAAATCAATCATGTCATGTATTTGACATACTTCACGTATTTGACATACAGCAAAAAGTAACAATGGACAGGTCAATCAGACATTGAACAAGTCAGTTTTGCGACACTGGTTCCAGTAGTACCTCAGTATAATAGTTCTTCCCTCTACTTTTGAATATTCCCCGTATCCACCAATATTGTCGACCGCTATAGCCTTTCTAAGTTTTGTTTTACATACGTCAAACGAATATTGAAATAAAATAAAGCCCAGTCATCCTGCAATTAATACGTCTATACAAACAGTTCGTTTTACCCTGTATACGTCATTCAGAGAACGATTTTTATTAAAATTCCTTTGACATACAACATTTTCTTGGAAATATTCATTGAACGCTATATTTGTGATTCAAAAATAACGTCAATCGCTTGTGTACTTTCAGCTGTATTTTTATTGAAATGTAGCTCATTACGCCGTGATGGTTTTGCTGTTCAATGGACGGATTAGTAAGTACTAGGATGCAGGTTTGTATCAAGGTGAGTAGAAATATGATTTCTTTCAGGTAGGTAAAAGACATGGTGAGTTTTTCGTTGTGGAAGTATACTTTATTATTAAATACTTATTCGAAGGTACCACTGACAATTAGTAATATCGAAAAAGAAGCAAAATTAAAAAAAAAGTAGTGATCAATGCTCGTTTCTTCTCTTTACGAAAGCGAAATTAAAGACACACTGCTGGCGCATACAATAGTAGTCTCCTCGCAATCACAATGCACATGCAATATTTTATAATGTGTTAATTGGTAAATATCCTGGTACCAGATTAAAGAAAATATTTCCAATCGACCTACATTCCACAACGAATATCTCTACCCCTACAGAGATCTTTACTCTACCGTTAGAGAAATACATCTTACACGCCTGAACTGCAACGTCGACTTTTAAAAATAGTTTCACCAATGGAGAGCTACATTATCAGCGAGTAATATAGGCTATCCTTTACCCCTATATTCCTAAAGGAACTGGAGCTACACGGCAAAACTCCGGGGTGCTAATAATAATTTTTTAAGATCATTATAAAACCAACAAAAATCGCTTATATTATAAACATTGCTATCAAATGTTAATATACAAACTACATAGTCATCTTCTTTTTGGATGATTTCACTTACGAGATGACATCATAAAGGGACGTGAGGAAGAAGAAGGCATGCTGCGCCGACCCCAAATAATTATTGGGATAAGGGCAGGGGAGTGATGATAGTCATTTTCTTCTCAATTCGTACTATCATTAAGATAATTAAGCTATTTTATGTTAATTTAGGAAATGGAGCTACACGGTAAAACCGCGGGGCACCTCTAATTTTTGTTAATTTATTAACGACAAAACCTTTTATAACATGAGTATCGAAGTACAATTTACATAGTCATCTACTTCTAAATTCGTATTGTTTTTATGTTAGTTAAGGTACGAGTACCTAACCCCATCGTGGCTATATTATGCTAAGGTGTTTTCTCACATGGGACCACGAACAATGACTCTACAATACAAATGCCTATATAATGTATCCTACTATTATTAGAAAGGTGAAAGTATGTGTGTGTATGTGTATGTTTGTTTGTTTGTCACCTCGTTACGCCTTGATGAAATTCTGTAAGGAGTTAAATGTTACCCTAAATTAATACATAGGCTACTTTATAACCAACTGCATAAAAGAAGAGTAATGTTTTTGTACATAATTAGCAGACACCATAGATCATCACATAGGCTACTTATAGCCGACTGCGTAAAAGGTGGGTAACATTTTTGGAGTTATAACTGACTTCGAAGCGGGCGAAGTCGCGGGAAGAAGGTAGTATAAGTGAGGTATAGAAAAGTATACAAAGCACTACTCCTCAGGGGATCACAGGTGTAACAGTCGTATTTTATAGATATATCGTTTTATTATACAAAATGACAAGTATTTTTAGTACCCACTGTGTCCGTATTGAACGGTATTCTACAATGACTGTACGATAATGTGGGAGAGTTCTATGAAAAATGTTGGTAGTAAAAACTGTTTTCTTAAAACTAATTATGTAAAAAAAGTAGCATTGGCTTTTAACATTTAACAATTTTAAAAATGGTCTTAATGTGTGATCCTTATAAAGTCGACTATTTTCAATGTTAAAACCGTTACAACGTTAAAATAATAAGACCAATCGGATTTCTACTACAAAAACATAAGTTAATAAAGAAAATATATAAACACTTTGTCATACATTACGTAACAATACGCGCTTAATTATTAATATTCAAAGGTCATCAACATAACACTAAAAGTTAGCGACCCCGAGAGAATTCATTACTTATATATTTCATACAACTTAACTACAAACAAACTATACTTCGGTCCCCATACATCGTAAACTGAAGGTAACTTTATAATTTTACACTATAATATTAATTAGCCGCTGGAAATTATTGAGTCATGGTTGAAATAATTATATCTGGTATAATGAGCTAGCATTAACGGTTCACTGACGTGTAGTTTCGGCTATCACTCTGTCAATTTTCGGACGTTAATTTTATTTTATTATAGTAATAATATATGGTATGAAGTCTTCATATAAACGATTATGTTATTGGATCATAGCATGACAAACGGACGGTGTATTAGATGGGCAGCTCTAGTTTGTTTCGCACTGTGCGGCTATAGGAATTATTTTTTTAGAAACGGCCGAGTTGAACTGAAATAATGTAAAATTCTAATATGTAGCGCATCAAAGATGAGTCATATGAAAGTTTGGGCTAGGTAACGTCACTTGCCACTAAAAAGTGTACTAAGACTCACTTTAACACACAGCGAGTAATATTTTTTTTTAGTTTTAAGCCATCTGACGGACTACTTTGTTTGTTTTTAGTCACATATTCTATTATTTAACATGAATTTATAACTGCCTGCTACATAAGATTCACCGTCACTATATTATGGCCGGCTCAGCACCATGCTTCGATGAATTCCGCGAATCCCGTAATTCAAAAGTGATTATACAAAAATTAGCTGTTTAGTCAAACAAAATTAGTAGCTAATGTAAGTCAATAAGCGAGTAATAACATCTCTGTATTCCCCTTTATCGGGGCCCCCTTGTCACAATCTGTTCATAGGAATTACACTAATCCAATTACAAGCGAGCGACGAGGAAAATAATAAAATTACTCAATTTCTCTTGTGGAATACTTGTAGATTTACATTCATCATTCGTTGTAGATTTTCACGAGGGGCTCGTTTAATGGCTAAATGGCCACGATCGGGTAACCGTCGAGTCAAACTCAATGCCGTGATTATGCCTCGAATACGGTATAATATAATGTTCTAATATTCTCGGCGATACCGTGATTTACTTGTGAAAGTTAACGAAAGACAAATCATTTAATTCGTTAAGTTTATCTTTTTATAGTAAGTATCTCTCCTTTTTAAGGTTCTTTACCCAAAGAGTAAAACGTAACCCTATTACTAAGGCGCCGCTGTCTGTCTCCAGGCTGTATCTCATAAACCATGATAAAGCTAGAAAGCTGAAATTTTCACAAATAATGTATTTTAACAACAAAGAGTAAAAAAAATATCAACCAACAAACGTAATTTTTAAGCAATATTTACTCGATCGTAATAAACAGGTCAGACTAAAAATTAGTATCAGACTAAAAATTAGTATAGGTACCTACCTACAATAAACGCGATTTTCTATTGCACGGAACCCTTCGTGCGCGAGTCCGACTCGCACTTGACCGGACTTTTGCATATGCATTGGTTTTTCTCGGTGTCTAATGGCTTCAATCCGCACCGGGGCTCGGAGAGTCGTGCGGATATATTGGACATGCACTGACTCAAACACCTCTGCCTCGCCTTGTATGCATTGGCTCCGGCAGAACATTGCATATACATGACTGCCCAGTAGCCATCTGAATGTATACAAGATCATTTTATTCAACAAATAACTGGCCATATCTATAGGTATGTTTTAGTCGGCAAATACAACCTAAAATCCCTTTGAATACTGAATAAGTCATATCCTACCCCAATACTTAACAAACATTATAATATTACTTATTTTCCTGATCTGATTCCAAGCGGTTTGACTCCCGTATGTAACATTGAGGCAAATTTTTAACACTCCTTGTACGACACGCCTCATAACCGCTCCCATCGCCGAAACACCCTAAACTTGTTTATTATTTACGGGATCACTTTACTAAACAATTTCCACTTAATGTCGTTACCATATTATATTAGACAAGAAGCCTACACACATCCGAAAGCTGCCGAAACATTTTATCTTCCTCAGACGTATATTTTATTTATTTACGTATCGCAAACATTCTTCGTTATTTATTGACTCGTGTGAAATAATACACGTGCTTCGGGCATACTGTCTGAGCCGAGCAATCATAGATATCAATTCATCCAAGGCGTTGATATCCACAATTTATATCAGACCAATTATTATTAGTGTTGCCTGGAAACACCACAGACCTACCCACGAGCCGCCACTTTGTAATTAATAACCTTTTGTTACTCACATGTCAATTGTGTGAATAACAATAAAGAGTATAAACATTTTATTAATGCTGGCGTCGCATTATCCTATAAAACGTATGTCATTAAAACTTTTAATCAAAAATATTATGTCGGCTGTTCATGACGCCACGTTTTATTAATATAATTCACGGAATGTTTACGAGTGCTTTCACTATTATTGCGATAAATAATCCGTTATTTACAGAGGTACTGGACGGTTCCATAAAGTAGTGCTTTACTAATGGCTTGAGTGGCCTATGACCTATATTATGTGGCATTCTTTGAGCGGTACGAGAAAATATGTGGCATGAGGAAGGAATAAACGAAGCGAACGTAAAGGAATTCGTGTAATCAAATCAAGTGGCTGCAGTGAAAGCTTTTGTAATGCCGTATACATATTCCTTGTTCGATCAAAGGGGCATACTTTCAATCCGAGTGTCGTCAGAGATTGATTGATATACGAGCGCACATATACAGATATCAAACGCACACGAACAAATAATGGTCATATGTCTCTGCCAAGATAACGCTCCCCAGGTACGATGATCGCGAGTTTTTGTTTGGCGTGTGACAAAGAGAAAATTGATAATTCATCAGAAGCCTCTATTGTTGCTGAGTGCTATTTGATGGGGTAATTCAAAAGGAACAATTTATTTTATTGCCCTTTGTTTTTACCTCGCTTGACAAACATTCTGTGTAATATGATTGTACGAGTATGTGTTATGGGCGAACGTTTTCTGGGAATTATTGTAACAGTACCGGTAAATGGCGCACGGGAATAAGTACTTGTTACCTATTCGCATGATATTATTCTGTCTATTAATGTTAGTATATTTTTGGTATAGAAACTGAGCTACTACTTACTTACTATACATTTGTATACGAATAATACAAACAAGAAAATTAACTTGTTTCTTAAAACCAAACAAAACAAAACAACTAAATCGTTCTCTATTACGCGGTGATCGATAAAACTAATATCAAAACTTCCGTCTATCTTTAATATCTTTGGTACACTGATTGTTGTGCCGCTTTAAAGAAAAACCAACGCTACCACACAAAAGCTTAGCGTTCAAAAGCCATTAGCAAACTGTAAACAAATTATCTTCGTCGAAAAATAACATTCTAAGCACTACACCTATAATGGAAATTCAAATTTGATGACAACGTAAACTAGATGTTTGAAGGTTATTACAGTATAACATTAATCACTTTTATAGAGCAGCGTGAAAATGGCCGAATATTATTTTTACCGTCTGAAATTATACATTACATCAGACATTTCGACATAATTTCACAGGGGATTTGAATAACGGTCGATGTGAAATTTCGGTCACTGGAATATCGTAACTGACAAGTTAGTGTTTATAATGATGAAGTAAGGTATTGTAGGTGTAGCTTTTATGTATGTTTCGGTTGCCTAGTCCACAGATCATAGGATAGGTGTACCCTTATCTCAAGGCAGTGTATACCGGGGTGTGTCAGGGCCGGATTAGAAGCGTCGCGCGTCGCCCCTGCACCTGCTAACTCAGATGAATTTAGGCGACTGACAAGAGCGACAGCTGTCTGACGCGAAATAATACGCTACTTATTCGTCGGTGAAATATGAAATTCTTCGCAGAGGATTATCTAGTGACATACCTGCGCTGTCATAAGACATGATATCTACATCACTGTGACACAATATGTAACGGGAGTCGGGTAAAGGGGCTCGCACTCGCGCAATCTCAGGTATTTGTTAATTCTTTCTCAACTCCATAATGTTGTGACATTTTATATGTTTTGTGTCTCTTTTGTGTTTTGTAAAAGTTTTTGTATCGGTGCTTTTGAAATGTCGAAGTAATTTTTTGTAAAAACAAAAGTAAAACGAAAACCTTCTAATCTATTTTGATTAACAATTTACACTGTTAGTGAATGAGTTTTGATTAACTTTTAAGTAAAAGAAATATTCTTTTACGTTTATTTCAGTCAGAAACCCTCTCGGGCATCGTTAGAAGAGTTGCCAAAGTTCAATGACAGTGATCAAAGACCATACAAGACAGTCATACAAAGATACATTTTACATACACCTACAGATACATAATGAATATTGTAGAGCATGAACCAAATTATCCTTTAATCCCACGTAAATTCAATATAACCACAATCCATTTTTTTTACTGAATCTAAAATTATCAAACGCTTCTGATAATATTACTCTAACATTTATTATTCATTTTAGTTCGCCACTGAATTAAAAATCCAGCATAAAAATCGCTTTCCGTGGAATTACGAAATGAGCGGCATGAAGTGCAAATAAAATGGAAATTGTTTGCGATCAATGAGTATACAATTAGTGCTTGCGGCTAGTCGCTGGAACTGCGACACAGCTATCCGGCTTTCCAGACTGCGGTAAGCCGGTTGCAATTCTAACTAAATCCATTTTTAGTTACCTTTGAATTTAATTCTGGTCTCATAATTCATTCAGATCAAGATCTGTTTGTATTTTTATCATAAAGAGTTATTTTAAAAAGAGGTTTGTATGTATAACGTTATCTTGAACCAAAATATTGGAACAATAACCAATCGTATGTATTAAGTCGAAGCTTTTTTCAAAAACCTTAGGCTAATCATAGTCAAACCTTACAAACTTGAGTAAAACCTTCTTGTACAAAAATGAAACCTCAATAGTATCTAAATGTTAATACGAGTAAGAACTCCTTACATTACAATTTATGTTTTTCACAGCTAACAGTCTACTCTACGCGAAGTAAAAAAAAAACAAAACACAAACGCAGTTGACAATACAAAAAGCATGATACTTAAGTACATTGTTCGTACGTGCGCATTGTGAGACGTGGACGCTCATGTTATCCATTACGGTAACGAAGTTCGCGCCAGATTCATTAGGAAACCATTCATCTGAGTTCTAACTACACCTTTATATTTAATTGAAAAATAAATTGCAGTGAATCTCTCGAAGGATTGATGTAATTTTCCGTTTGAAAGGGTGCTGTGAAAGAAATTTAATTTGTAGTTGAATTTTGATTCAGTTAATAAATTGTATGTCAGATGTAGCTGTTTTAAGATACGTTATTTAATTTCATTTAGCTGTTTACGAGAGATGCTTTCGATTAAATTAATAAAAGGTAAACCTATCAGAAGATAAATAGCCAGTATATTTCTTAGAAAGCAAATGAAGAAGTCTCAATAACTTCACAGTATCCTAGATTCTTGCGATTCATTGCACAGTACTTCATTATGCTAATGATATTACAATTATTCTGAACGTGACGCCGAGACGATATATTGAATTCATGACAGCGGAGTAAGATAACTAGAAGTAGAAGTACAAGAGGAATGCATATTTAAAACTAGTATTCAGTCGAACCTACATCTGGCTGTGGTCTAGTTAGTGCTGCGGAAAGTTTGTAACTTGACAAATGTAAAGTTGAGCGCTCAAACGGGACGGCCGTATGCATTTAGTTGAAACTTTTCGCTTTGTAAGGAAAGTGTTCAGTTTAAACCATGCGCTCGCCTACCCAATATCCGTCGCGGAGTAAACACCGCGCCGCCCCGTGCCGCGCCGCGTCGCGTGTGTATTCAGGCGAGCGCGGCGCGCGCGATTGTGTCGCTCAGCCCGCGACTCGCGCCGCCGATAACAAACTGCGCTCCGCCGAGCTTATTGTCGCTCGCACACTTCTCCGGACTATTCGCCTCATTGTTCTCTCGATATTTTTCCACAATATTTTGTTTGCACTCATAAAGTTTTATATACGCGACTCGCCGCCTCCACCCCAAATACCCCGATGAGCCAGAGTCGACTCGTTAAGTTGTTGTATGTACGCGAGAGGCGGTGTTTGCGCGCCGCCCTCAAAACCAGCAAACAGTCTCAAGTTACACCCTCGCAATCTCTGAAATAAACATGCGACGAGGCCACTACTGCTAACAACCTTACCAACTCAGGCCGCGAGAGCTTTACTAACTCCAGCTAGAGGATTAATCTTAAGCAAGATTCCGCTCATGTGTGTAACTAACTTAAATTACGATCAAATATTAATGGCAAGTGTTCCCCGAATAATACAACGCTGCCGCTTTGTGAATTAATTCCTGCGATGATCCGGCGGTGAAATTGTTTTTGTTTAACCAATTGCATGTGCATTGTGCAAGCCCGTATGTCCGGGCACGCGCTGTGTGCCGGTGTGTGTGGCTCGCTTAGGTAAATAAGTGACATCATTAACATTTTAACCCTTACCTGTTGACATATGATCTGATCCGATTACGGGTTGTGCCCAAATGAGCTAAAGTATCGTCCTCATCCGTATCGGGTTTTTTTTTGGTATTTATACCCCTCCCAAAGTGGGTCGTTGAGAGAATTCCAGAAAGTCATTTGTATAATTCTGTTCACAGATTTGATGTAATTATTTCTTTTCACAACAAACCTTTTTATACAAAATGTAGAAGTTTCAGTAATGGTTTCTTTTATTGCTTGCCTCTCATTCACAGTTTCATTGCTAAACAAAACACTAATTGTACTAATTAGAAATAATTTGAGCTAAACTCAGTAACTTCTTTAAGTCACCCAACCTTTGCGCGGGGTTTTAGTATATTTTTCTCTTTCCAAGCAATTAAAGTAATCATGTTACCACAATTTAAATTTTAGTGAGTGAAAACGCGGAGGCGAGATAAAGAATTTGTTACAAGTTGGGGGCCGGCAAACTCCTAGGGGCTAATTACATTGTTACATGACAAAACTTTTGGGTCGGCCGAAGTTTCTTTACGTTCCTTGCTCGGGCTTAAGCTCTGCTGAGACTAATAAAATCACCTCTGCATCAGAGAACATACAATGTTATCGAACAGCTGATTTAATATTAACTTGATCGCATTATTTAGTAGCAGGAAACAGGAGAATTTAGGGTGATTTCTGCGCTTCTCGGATTGTTTATCGGTTTCCAAATGGCCTCCCTTCGCGTTCTTTCGCTGGTTACGAGTGTTACGACGTGTACATTGTGTTTGCTCGTGTTACACTGTTCATAAATTATTACGAGCCAGCTTTTGCACTCGGCTGCGTTTAGCTCTCAGCATTAACAAATACGAGTATTACGGTATTTATGATAAATGAAACGTAATTCGGTAGAAAGATTAACTCGTTTCATGCATATTATATTCTTACCGGAATAATTAATTTGGCTCTGAATAGGCGTTATTTGTTTATTAGTTGTTAGTGATTCTATGTAGATTTCAATAATTATTGCTAATTATATTGTCATATCATTAAACTGATGCAAACAAAACACGAATCATTCAACACCGATTGTTGGAAATTGTTTGCCATCGTGTAATTCGTCAATAGAAAGAGCGTGGATAATTAACCTATCGAGCATAATGGAAAAAGGAAGTGGAATGTGAAAGCAAAGCTAGTTAAGCAAATATATAGTGTAACAATTCCTTAACTCGTTAATTCAGATCTCGTTGTAATCGACAGGCGAAACCATTCTGAAATTACTGTTCAATGACTCGCCGTATTTCCGTTCGTGCTATAGGCATTTCCTCCCAAATTAAAGACGACTTAGCAACATTTATTCTCTGTTATTTCTTTTACAAAAACTCTAAGAGGTGAGCATTAGAAATTGTCGAATAAATGTTAGTCTGGACTGTTTGAACAGTCAATAATGTGACTCGTTTAATATTGTTACGGAAATTTAAGACAAACATATCATTTGACCTTTCTCGGAATTACAAAGGCGGACTGGAAAACCAGGGTCATAGCCCGCAGTACTCGTGGGTGTACTTACAACTTATTCAATAACTCTCATCATCTACATTCACGTAATTTCATTACAGACACGTCAAAACTTCATCTAAAAAGGAATAATTTTATACAATACGATGAAAACTGTAAATAAAGGAAAATATATTAAACCTTCACAAGATTGATTTCCGCGGAGATTTTATAAAACCGTTAGTCTACAAAAATATTTATCCTATCGCCTAAATGGTTAATTAATCTTCCCAATTCTGGTCTGGGAAATTGAACACCCGCCACAATTCTTTGAATAGCCCGAACAAATATATAGCGGTCGTAGATAACCAGCCTGCAAAATTACTTACGTACTTTGTAAATGCGGAATTACAATAACTTCATTCCTTTTGCAATTTACAGTAGAATGTTCGATCTATGAGACAGTGAAAAGAACTCAGTATCCAATAAAAAATACTGCTAAAATGTGAATAGGTAAATTCAATTTGATTCATTTTTGATTCAGAATTTGCTAAGCGTACGAACGATGTATGGATTTTTGTACGTACGCGCACAACTGTGCACATAAAACAATGAAATATAAAATGCCGTATGATCACCGATTCATACGATTCCCTTTTGTTTCCGAGTTCATTGTTGAAAACCTATATATTAATTTACAAAAAGGGCAACACCCCGCTTGATCGGAACAAAAGGGAATATTAAGCGCAAAAATGTATACAATTATATTATTCGGTACACTCTTTAATAGCTAAAATAAATTTAATAATGACATAAAGTATGTTCGGAAAAATGTATTAAAAAGTACTATTTAGAAGCTAATGGCTATTTATCAGAATGATCAAATTATTTAGTCTGTAAATTGTCATAAGTCTAATATTAAATTTCTTAACCGTTTCAAATGTTTTTAAGCTCTTTCACAATAAAAATAAACGAAGTGCACTCATAAGTTTTGCGGAAACTAAATGAATATGGATTATGAATTTACAATTTTACACATACGTGCGAAAGCTTGGTTCAAGGTACCTATCTAGCTAGGTTTAGATCACATTAAAATAAACATGTTTATTTATCGTCCCGAACGACGTGAAAAAGGTTTCATACCAATTTTTTTTAGTTCAGAACAAGGATCCAGGTAGGTATTAGGTACAGGTATTATACATAGGATTTTGGTCTAAATCCTAAACTAAATCTCGCACCATATCTACAGGGTGACAATAAAACAATTCGTACGTGTTTCGGAACCGTTGGATCGCGTCCCATATTGCCTGATATTGCTCTAAATGCATTACCTATAATTCACCAATAAATTGCACATATCGTGAATATAAATCGTTGTATTATTAAAGCCGTAAACCGTATGTGTGCTTATAAAATTCAATAAATGTAATATTCTTTTTGATAAATAATAATTGTAGATAATGTTTTCAAATTGGGCTGAGTTTGTAACTGTAATAATACCATAATAACGTATAATAACCAATAATTACTAATAATTTCGTATTCTTTTTACCGTGACAATTAATTTGTTTTTGTATTGATTAAATTCCTTGAGTATTACGCGGTAAAAAAACATGAGCTATTCATAAAAACATGCGTCAAAAAAATTCGAGACTTCAAAAATATTTATAAAATAGACAGAAAAAAACAATGAAAAGCTCAAAAAAGATGAAACAGTTATTTTTTCTGAAAATGTAATAGACTAAAAAAAATCTTCTCTCAAATACAAAGTAGATCTAACTTAATATTTCAGCATCAATTTTGACGCCTTGGAAACGCCACTGAATAAAATTAATAACCAAACACCGTTGGCTCCGGCCTTAGGAAACTTAATTTGCATTCTTGAATCAAAATGTTATTGTAATTATGTAGGGTCAGATAATATTGCCCAGCAGAGCCTGTCGTTCCATTTAAAATGGGTACCTTCACTTCCCACGTCATAACTTTGTTAAAGGACTTTGAACTATACAAGTACATAATATAAAGGTATAATGTTGTTGTATTTATTTGATTTTATATAAGTAACTAGCTGTTGCCCGCGACTTAGTTCGCGAAAAAAAATAGGAATGAAAAATAGATAGCGTAGCCGATTTTCAGACCTACTAATGCATTTGCAAAATTTCAAGAGGATCGATCCAGCCGTTTCGGAGGAATACGGTAAATAACATTGTGACACGGGAATTTTATATATAAGATGTATTGAGGAGGCTAATGTATTTATGAATGGGCGTGGGCCGTATATTTTTACTAATGCTGGAGAGATGGTAGGTGGAGCCAATCCGTTCTAGAGTGGAAAAACATGGCCCAGAAAGAGAAGCACTAGTAGACCAGCCAGATGTTCCGATAATATACGAGGCAGGCCAATGTGAAGGGGAAAACCACTGATAGAACTGCGTGGAAAATTATTAGAAAGGTATATGCCCTGCAGTGGTCAAACATGTTGAAAAGGAGGAGAATGTTTAGTATTGTATATTCAAACAAAAAAAAAGGTTTTTAAAATCAGTTTGTTACATCAAAGTTAATATTTTTATCGTTTTTTCATTATTCATGCCTAACGTATTGTCTTATTTTTATAGAAAGATTGCCTAGAAGAAAATTAACGATTTTTTTTCATAAAAGCGTCACTTACCTATTGACTGAAAAATAATGATATCTCCCAGCATTTAGTCTGATAGAAACCTACAATACAAAAAATCATTACTTAAATAAAAATTGAGACGAAAAACGTAACCCTCCTTTGGACAGTCGGGTATATACGGTAACTGCAGTTAATCGAGTTCTTTGAGCTTTGATATCCAGCTTTCCCGGCTTCGTGAAGACTGGTATCTGCAAGGCAATTCCTTATTCCGCACCACCCGCTCGACTGAACAAAATACATCAATTTTGTCCTACAATATAATATAAAAATGAAACTTTATTTAATCTCGAAAATAATAAATTATCGAACTGTTCATGTCTTTTCTTTAATTTATAACATTTTGAGGTCAGTAATGCTTAGATCTTTTTTGTTGAGACGAAAACTACGATCAAAGAGTCTTTATGTTGAAATACACGCAAAGAAGTGGATTATAATTATGTCTTTTGAATACAATGTACAATGGAGCTCAAATTTTACCAAAAAATATCATTATAAGTATGTGCTCACAAGGTGAATTAACTATATTATTAGGTAATGAACTATAGTTAATTACGTATAATTGTACAAGGCATTATTTGAAAATAAATAAAAACAAATGTTATTGATCAATAGACAGTTGAGATTACGAATTTTTAGAAATGACATTTGAATTTTATATCGTGCTATTCAATTGTTTTTATTTCATAATAAAGCCTCAAACTCTTTACTCGACATGTCAAAGTCGAAACAAGATTTATACAGCATTGCAGTGGCAAACAAAAGCATACGTTTAGCCATTTCAATCCAAGTGAAGACACAAAAGTCGAGTCCACATCTAAAGGAACTTATTACGTAAAAAAATAGACTCCGGAAAGTCGAACTAAGTCAAGCTCGTCCCAACAAAAACAACCGTATTCCTGGAGATCAATTGCTCTTCAAACGAAACCTGTTTTATTATAGGAATGAGAAATCTAAGGAACTGCTGTAAAAACTATAGTCAAACTGTATTAAAACTAGGAGAAGTTTTGAATGCAATTTGATAGGTGAATGTTTTAACACGTATTTTAGTTCGATGGCGATGCTAAAGACTTTTTTATCTAGGAAGAAGCTACTTTAGGGATTTATTTATACGCTATTTTTTTGATGAAGTGTGTAGTTAAGAGTGAAAGTTTTATTTTAAAATTAATCCATATTTTAGTTACTGAATATTTTTTTTATATATTAATATAAACTTCTTAATGCATAAACTTGCTGTATCGCTCTGATCTTTGAATAAAAAACATTTCGGATGTAACACTTTTTTGAGAGGCCGCACACACGCAATATTATTGTCAAAAATCTACATACTTGTCTTCTTTTAAAGACACCTGCACACACGTAATAACCTACAAACATGCCACTATCATTGTATGCACATAAAGCCTATAAAACCAGTTACAAAATTTATCAAAACCCAAATTAGAGAACAAGCTACTGACCTCTGAGACACCTGTAGTCAACCGCAGCCGTAGACAAAGTGCAGACCCCAGCTTTCCACTTACATAGCGTAGTTTAGCATTGTGCCGTAATACCTTAATGGTAGTGTGGACAGGGTAACAGGAGGCCTACTATTCCTACTTCAAGCAATATTAATGCACGTGTGAAAGAGAGAGATATACACTACTCTACACGACGTAAAGCGTTGTCTCTCTTCCACAATTGTAGTTATGTTATTTTAAGTTGTTGTGGTAGGAATTCAGGATGTCGAGCAAGGCGACTACGGTCAGTCGGCGCCTTTACATCTCGACACAGAGGCCTTTGTAATGTTATCCCCGGGGCGAAACTCCCTTCAAGACGGCTTGGACCCTGTGTAACAGAAGCTTAAACGAGTTTAAATGTAATGGACATTCAATGGTACTGTTGCTACACGGTGGAGAATGATTTGTTTGTGTGCCAATGTTATAAGTTTTAGTAAAAAAATAAATTTGTTTTTTAATGCAAACTTATTGATTGTCAACAGTTTTTGTTTCATTTATCAATAGCCGTTTAGAAACTGCATAAAATAATGAACAATATTACTAAACAGATCAAACTCAATATTCAAAATAAATCATGGTTTAAAATATTATTTTCTCCTAAAAACTCCCCTATTTTTCATGGTTTCGATAATTTATTCATTTTAAGAACGGTTTAAAAAACAACAACGAAAATCAAAATTAATAACAGAACAATAACAAATTCAAATTCATTCACCGAATAACCGCATTTATTCATAACCACTTCATTGCACATTAGAACAGATAATAGGGGGAAATAATTTATAATGGCCGGCGTTATCGCCCGCGGCAATCTCTTGCCCCAGCAGCCAGGGTCTGGGAAGTGGAATCACAAAGAGATAAGGCCCGTCTTGTACGTCTAGTACAATGCAAATGTATGATATCATTCATAATTGTAACTTAATTTTTGTAACTTTTAAGTTAATTTCTTCTTATTATTTAATTTTTACTGTTTAATATTTTTTTAATTCAGACAGGAGTGTTGATCTAGTGGTTAGTGGCCCTGACTGCTATATCGGAGGTCGTGGGTTTATTCCCACCCAGGACAAAAGTTTGTATGATGAGCACGATCATTCGTTTTGTGTTTGGGTGTAATTTATCTATAATATGTATTTATTATAATAATTGTTTTTCTAAATAACTATATACTTATATAAAAATCTTTATATCGGTTATATTTCTATGTTCCTAAAGTATTTATAGATAAGCACATAATACAACAAACGCTTGAAGCTCTATAACAAAGCCTCAACCCTACCCAGAACATAATTTCACAAGCCTAGTCATTCAAAATGTATGCTCTAAAAACGTTACCAAAAACACATTTACATAAAATTGCCTCGAACTTCAACAGTGAAAGTTACATAGATAACTATCACCCGCCTGAAACGCCGGGACATATGTTATCCACGCCATTACCGCCGAATAAAAGCTGTGTTCAATGGCTGGCTTCTACCATGACATCTTAAAATAAAGCTGTTGAATGTTGAAGTGAGATAGCACTCTATACCATGTAGTACGCTATCTCGCTTCTGCAACTGCAAGCGTCCAACTTTAAGAGACAGTGGTAAGGTTACCTAGTATGTATTCACGACGTCTCTTAATATGTTATGAAAAAGTGGTTTTAGGTGTGAAACTTCATGTTTTGATTTGATCATGACTTGTTACATATGTTTAAAACAAGTGAATCACCATATTCTGTTGTATCTTCGACGAGACAATGACAGGCCGTCATACTCATGAGATAATCTTCTTTTCTTGCGAAGTTTTGCCTGCGAGGACTGGTTCGAAGCGGCGCTAGATTCAAAATCGTGGAAGTACTTGGGGAAGGCCTTTGACCCGCAGAGTGTGTGGAGGCCTTAAGCTAGCAACGGGACACAGCAGGCTAGGAAAACATTAGTTTTGCCTGCGGGTTACATGCGAAAAAAGCGAGAGTAGAAAGTCCTTTCTTAGAATTCAAATTACTTATCCTAAATTATATCAAAACATTACTTTCAAATGTATTATTACTCATTTTAGAAATAAGCATTACCTTTGTACCAATTGTTTTTATACATATCATTTGTTTTCTTTTTTCATAAATTGTGTGTACATAAACAAATAAATAATAAAAAATTGTCCGGATTACTTACACAAAATACCAGGTAAAAAATTCATTTACAGAACAAAAGCCATCAAATCTATTTGAAGCCAATACAAAAAGTTTATTTTTCATCGCTAAATATGAAAAGCATTTTATATTGTGACATCAAAAAGTTTCCAATAACACGTGTAGAGGATAAAGAGGGGCTGATATCAAATCAATGATTCAAATAGACGGATGTATGGTATCGGCGGGTGGTATAAGACAATAGAAATGAAGGATGAGAAGTGAAAATATTGAGTGTTTATTTGAGTCTTAGTGGCCTAAGGATTCGATGGAGGGTTTGTGTGTACGAAGTTGCAAGTGCAAATCTAAGTATCGATATTATAACTTTCATGAGGTAGACCATAATTGTTATATTATAACAGTTATATTTAAATAGTTTACTCACGACCCACGAGATCGGGATCGTTACTACCTTAGGTAGTAACCGTACAAAACGCAACAATTGTCAAACAATACATTCACCATGTTCGAATTTCGAATACCCCGTGTCTGCATCACACGTCATCAGCTGGTCGGTAAGCCACGCCCCTTCGCCATTTTAACCCCTGCAGCAAAAAGTATTTATTTTTAACACTACTATCACAACATGACGAGACCTAGAGTAAAATATGGGCAGACGATCACATTGTCTGAAATCGGCCAGCCGCAGTAAGCTTATATGGGAAATTACCCACAGATAACTTCAAGCAATAGTTTGTTAATAGGCTGCGTAATAGTTCGAACATGATTGAGCAAAACAAAAAATGTTTAATCATCTCAAGGTTTCCTCACCAAGATCAGTGCAAAAAAACATTAAAAACATAGAGTGTAGTATAAGTAAAAAAAAGTACTAAAATGGATACATTGAACGACAATGTTTTAATGACGGCATTAATTTTGATAGATGAGGTGTTTCACTATTAATTACAATATGCCATATTATGTAAGAGATTTTCGTATACACCCATTGTTTTACTTCGGCATTTCCATCCTGTATCATTAATTATTGTAACACTAATGATACCACAAACATAACATTACACAAATACAGTTAATTTTAATATTTAAGTAATATACATATTTGATACGTTGTTAGAACGAGTTTTATCAGACCATTATAATATAAATTTCACTTTTGTGAAAGGAAATGAATAACTTTTATCAAGCAATCAATAGGAGACATATTTCTTCTTTCCTTCCTTAAAAAAATATTATTTCTTACAAACTTCTATCTTGCTGATGACAGATTGCACGGTAAAAACCAAATCGTTTTTTCACGAAATGGTTTTCCTAAAGAAAAGAAAATGTTCATGAACCTTAGCGGTATTTTTAAGCATGACCTTCCTTTTAAAACACATTGTTAATCACGAAAATTGTTGACGCTACAAGCTGAAACATTAGGCAATAAAAATACCAGCCTGTAACTTTTCAACTCGGGGCAAAGGCGTTTTTGTAAACAGCCGAGATACAAGTTCAAGTTCAAAAAGTTTGGGTTGCGGCATGTAATCCTTCTGGATCATCAACCGCCTTAACTTTGAGATGAGCAGCTGATACGTTTACTGTTTAATCCGCACCGCAAACATAAATTGTTTCACTTCATTTATGTAACATTAATTTATTTGTTTTTTTTTTTGTCACAGTACCTTTTGTGAGGATGATTTATACTTAAATGATACAACGGTTTACTCACACGTATTTATCGGGATAACCCGACTAGACTATTGGTTTTTTTTTTGTGAAGTTTTGTAGCATAGTTATTATTTATGGAATATAGAACTATTTTTCTTTAAAAAAAATATACGCAAGTAGTAAGTAAATTAAGCTCTATAACCCCAGCTACGTGCCGGTAAAAGGTCCGATAAAATCAGTCCAGCGTTTGCGGAGATTAGCTCATTAAACAAACTACAACTCTTCCGCGTTATTACAATAATAGAGATAACGATACACTGTATTATATGGTAAACTGTACAATCTACCTTCTCATAATATTAAATTAGTTATTGGACTAGTTGAAAATCTAACCAACGGATATTGAAAAGGAATAGATGAGTAAATCTAACCAAGCCGGAAAGCAGTCAGTCGGCAAAGCTCTGAAGCCACGTACTTCATAAAACGCAGCCTTTCATTTCTGTATACGATACATTCGATACCTTGATTACAATTGGAAATCTGAACCGAGACCAAATCTTTAAAAGCCCGTATCCTTTATAGCCGCATCATCAGTTTCTACAAACGGTAGCTCGCTCGAACCGATCCCTATTATTCTATTATTGTGCAGTGCTATTTTCCAATAAAACTACTCGCAAGTGAGTAGACTATAAAAGTTATTATCTTTCATTTTATTTGAACTAGCTGCAGTTGGATTTATAAATATATTTATAAAATTCTATTAGATCAAGTCCATATCTGTGCAGAGAATGAAATGAAAAAGAAAAAATAATAAAGGAGCTTTCAAAGTTAATTAAGATTTTTATCCACGCGTTGGAAATGTAAAGAACAATAGCATTGCCTTGTAATCGCGGTTGCATTGCTATGGTGAACCAAACCATCGCCGGTGATAATTGCTAATTGAATTGCTATTGAAAACCAACGCTTGTCGTAAATGTCGTGCTAAACATACAACTGTACTCCGGCTAAATAGCATTGTATTTGTTAATACTAATTCCAATCGAATTTAACGATGGTAAAAGGTTTTATGGTTTCAAAACTAGTTTCGGCAGTCAATTGTCACATTTACACTATGATTGATTGTTAGTTTTTTGGTCAACCTATCACAATGGAAACCATCACAGTTAATATGACAACAGAATCAATTTATCAGCCTTCCGGAAACTGGAAATAAGAAACACTTATGCGTCACGTTTTTACTGTTTTCAAAACATTCGTTCTCAGCATAAAGCACTTCGACAAACGATTCATTTTTAATCGACCTATTATCAAGAAAATCAACTTGTCTTCGTGCAAATTATAAAATCAAAAATTTATCAGTTAACTAATTTATTGTGGCCGCAACACCAGGGGAGCCTTATCCATTACCGGGGCCTGATTTGTCACGGTAGCTGATTCATTAGAGGGGCATTAATCTTCAGCGAAGGTGCGGGAGGGGGCGTGAGGCGGCCGGGGGGGAGCGGGACGCAGGCGTCAACTAGCGCGGTGATAAGACTTTACTTTGTTCAAGAAGCCGTGACGAGCTCGAGACATCGGGCTCCGAAAGCTCGACACTGGAATTTAATTAACCCAAATTTGTCCTTTTGTCTCGACTGTATCGAAGTGGCAGTCTCCGAAAATGTTTGTCAATATGTGGTTACAGTGACACAGTTTCGGCAGAAGAAGATTGAGAAGCGATAGATCTCACTGCAGGGCCGAGAGCTCTCCGTAAACCATAATAATGGTCCAATTTAAAGTAGGAAGTTCCGTTTCTCTTGGTTCCTTTTTATTGGGCCATAAAAAAGCATTCAAAATAATCAAGCTTAAGAAAAAATCGCTGTAAAACTCTGTAATGCTTCTTTACGTTTTTCCTATTCGTACTTATGTTTTACCGGAGTTTTTAATACACGTTTAAGGTAAACATAATACAAAGGAGTCTTCTGAATAATTTTGAAACGAAACGAAGATGTAAAAAAAATAAAAAATATATTAAGACTCAGGTATATAACTTTGCTCTATTATCCACATATTCAATTTACCAAAGGTAGAGACTAAATCAGAAACCAATGCAGCGTTCATCTAAAATCTAAATGCGTGTGTTTGAGACAGCCAGTAAAGGCGTGTCAAAATATCTGAGTGACGTACGAAAGAGAAAATCCGGAAATAGAATAGCGAATACAGAGAAACGAAATCAACTAGCAAATGAAGGCGATCGCTTGAAGAAGTTTCTGCGGCCGGCGGGAAACTTTGTGACAGCTTAAGTGATTTTTATTATAATGTCAGGAAGTAATAAGATTGCTCTATGACTTTTTTTGGACAGACACGTGTCGGTGCTTGAATGAGTTGTTCAACAAATATTTTTTTTATTTGTTACACGAGTTTGAGACCTACTTATGGGGAAGTATTTGGAACGGAAAATTATGAGAAAAATTTTAGTGTTTTTTTCTGTCAACTAGGAATAAAAAAAGTTCAGAGGAAAATGGAGAAAATCTGTCTTGAAGTAAAACTAAAAAGACTGGAAAAAGTAAAAGAAAGGCAAGCAGTGTCAGCCCAACTTAGACTTAACATTGAGCGAATGAACAAAATTTACTTACGAACTATATATTGCAAACTTGCATAAAGATTTTCTGAAACATCCTGCTTAAATCCTACCGACATTTTAGCTATAGGGATGATGACAGAGTGCCAAAAGTAAAAACCTAATTAATAATTAAAATAATTTATAATTAAAAAAATATATATTTTATGTTTACTTAAAGTGTCATCCATCTTCACGTAGCAGTAGTAATGTAAACACACAAGCAAATAAAATATCTGCCATTTCATTTAAAAACAGATATTTGATACCTATAAATTTAAAATAAACTCAGGTTTTCGTTCGAAAGGTATATGAAGATAGATACTGATATTCGGACACCGAAGTAGATGGTTCCCATTCGCTCACTAATCCACTTCACTCTACCATGCCTTTATCAAAAATTCAAATTAATATTGTAATCAGGCTTGTGTAGTTTAGACTTTGTGCTACATTGTCCTCATATAACTTTCATTGCGGGAACAATGTATTCATAAATATTGTAATATATTCCGAGTTTGAGGGTAACGCGCGAGTTTGTGGAAGTCCCTCTTCTATTGAGTGTTAGTGTTAGATAACTAAGAGATTATGTCGTATAGTGGTTGCTGAGATTATTCTGTTAATACGAACAATTGCAACTGTTGTAATTATTACAATTGACACAGTCAACAAAACAAGTTTATAAAAAAAAACAAGAACCAGAAACAAACTGCTTGTTGTTAAGGCTATTTATCAACAATAAATAATTGAATGGAAATCAAGAACTTTTGTTGCAGACTGTAGCTATAATCGCCGGAGCGTTTTCAATCATCTCCATGACACACACCAGTATAAATCTCATGCTCTAATATATCACAAGAGCAATACAAACGGATGATAAATTGGTAGTAATAAGTCGCTTCAAGTCGAAAGAACAATTATGAAAAATTACAGTTCTTTGTTCAAAGCAAAGCTTCCCATTCGTTTAACAAGACAAGTAAAAAGAAACAAATAGCGGGAAGTGCTCGAACTCTTTTTATGACCGGAATAAAGTGTGATCTCGATGCAAAAAGTGTGGATATTGGAAAGAAATCATAACTAACAGTTCCTTCCGGGCACCGAGGTACGCACTCCGAATATAATGCAATTACGTGAGATGGATTGCTTCACTTCGAGCCGCGAGGAGGTCGTATAACTTCCTTATCTCCGTGACGTATCCGCTTTTATGTCGTTTTTATAAAAAAGAGAATAAAAATATTATTTCCATGCTGATTTGGGGATGAAAGAAATACGTGAAATGTTAGTATGGTTTCCCGTTTATCATTGTTGTGTGTACAGTCACGAGCAAAAACATGGATACACGATCAAACAGTTGGAATAAAAGTCCTAGTCAAATGATTTATGAAATCGTGAAATTTTCTTTCAAATTAAACTTTTTAAGTTTATCTTACAAAATCAGGTATATTCCATAACTGCTTCGGAAATTTCGCATAAGGAATCTACTGCAAGTGTCTGGTCGTGTATACATGTTTTCGCTCGTGACTGTACATACATACAAGCGGCCAGTACAGTCCCCGGGCGGCAGACTTTTAATCATGTCATTGCTCATTATTACCGGCATTATTTTATCTTATCCCTTCTTAATCCGTTCCTTTTATGTATTGTGCTTCACATTGTTCGGGGAAGATGAAACGCCAGTAATCAACTCAGATTAAAATGTTACAAGTACTTGTTGTTCGAGCTGCTCTACAATGTTACTTACGAATACTACTGGTAGCTTTGTTGTTTTTTAGTATATGAAATAGCTTGAGTTTTGATTAAGTAAGTTTAAGTTTTGGTTACTTAAAGTCTGGACTATTTTTTTTTATAAAAGAAGTTTAACCGTAATTGTTAAGTTAAAGATTACATATATTTTACTACACATATATTAAAACCATTATTTCAATTATCAGTCAATACATATCACAGACATCAGGTTCACAATAATCAAACATTATTACACCTAATTAGGTTAATTTAGTTTCTAATTAGAAACGCATTATTTCATGACTTCGCAATAATTATAATATTGTCTTCATGTATAGATCATTACACGAGTATGTTTAACAGTCAAAATTCACAAACAGATTAACCATCATCATCATCGTCATTCCCCTGCCCCTCTCCCAATTATTATTTGGGGTCGGCGCAGCACGTCTTCTTCTTCCACACGTTCCTATCTAATACCAAAAAACGAACGATAATAAACCTGCTAAAATACCTGCTAAATTCAAAATTAGCAAATCTGTACTACAAATACAATCCACAGTAACACTAAGACAGCTAACACAATAGGATCAAAGTAGCGAGGACTGTCGCTCGACTGGCGCCCCATCGGCCTTAAGTCAAGACAACAAGGTAACAAGCGCTGCTGTTCCGAGCTAACACCTACCTCCTTTGTATCATTGTGGTTAACCGATAGTACGTGCTAACTGTTTGCTCTAGCATGCCTTAACGTCGTCGCATCACGACTAAATATCCTAAGGTTTTTGACGCATATGTCTATTTGGTTTTAATGTGTACAATATTGTAATAATTAAATTAAAAGAGTGACCTATGGAGTTACTTGTCAGTTCTTTTCCATAGGAAGGACATTTTAAAACCATGCAACTAGAGTCAGTAACCTGTATTTTTAACGTTTCTAAAGTGTCTCTTAGGCCTACTCGAAATAAAAACTTATTTATTTCTGATCATGCTTCGGACAGGTGTAGAGTCAGGTGATTTCGTAGAATTAAATTAGTAAATGATCATTTGTTTTTCTTTTAGAAAACTGCAATATTGTCTTAAACGAATTGTGTCGTCAATATGAACGACATTAAAAATTTTTTTGGTGACGACAGCGCGATAATCTTCTCATTTTTATCATAATTTACTGTTTGCTCTTGCATGTGTGGGACAGAATTTAGGATAAAAGAAACAGGTTATCTCATTCCTGGTTTCTAGAGGGTTTATTATTTTATTTGGCAAATCAACTGATAAAGAATGATTAGCACGTAAAACGTTGGCTATGCAGACTATTTTATGGGGATAGTTGGGTAAAAAAAAACGTAAAACACGTTTGTAATTTAAAAAGGAACTAGGCTTAAAGTACATAAGCCAGTATTTTCTTGGTAAATATTGGTAAAAAATATTTGCATTAGTCAAAAATACATAATACCGGCTTAATATTTTCTCTTTGAACGTTTAATCAAATACAAGAAGTTTCTTTAATGATAGAACCAAACCACGGTAATCAGATTATTCTAAATACATTTAGTTTTCGAAGAAAACTTGACATAACAAATGCTTTGATATTAAAATTCGTCGAACTTATTAATATTAGTACAAACGTGATTCTTTTATCTGTAGTCACTAAAAATAATGATTTATTTATAAACATCACTTGTATTAGAACAGAGAGTCTGAAGTAGTGGGCGCATTCAGATATTAATACTTCTTTCAAAAGCTGAAATTATTTCAGTCTTCCTTTTCAGTATTTTCGTTTCATGTCATTAACTTTTATACGCCTATTTATAACACCAGCCTGCTGAAAGACTACTGAAATACATCGTTTTAATTTTCTTAAGAGCCTATAGTTGGCACATTAGCTTCATTTTACAGGCTTAGCAATGATGTTAATAGATTTACAACATTTATGAATAATAAAATTGAGCATTAAGCACAAGATTTTCATAATTTATTTACTTATCCTAGGTAATCTTAAGAATCAAACTTGTAAATCTTGTAATCAAACAAGTACATGGGAATTAAATGTAAACTCAATACAATGAAATTAATAAATGTCTCAAAAACCTAATGTGGCTGAACTTGAAAAACACTCACACAATCTAAAATCCATATCCAAATTACACACGTAAGAGTAAAACAGACTTAACGCTACGAGTTAACGTAGCGCTACGAAGTCGCGTAGACGGCTCTACGGCGTAGAAGGAGGCATAAACAAAGTAAAGCTTTATCATGTGCCGCTGTAACCGCGTTCTAAGATTAATGTGCGCATAATGAATCAGCGGCGTGACAAATCAGTACCTATGCGGTAATGGATGCTTTTGTATGCCTCCAGCTATTCTGCAACTGTCTTATAGCCAGTTATAGCCGGTTATAGCCGGCTAGGTATGTGAGTCGGAAGTCGTAAGCCACCGCGTTAATCAGGTGATTATCGCACTAATCTATGTCTATTGCTGCTACAGTTTACACGTTTGTCTGTTTGTCATTGAAGTGTGCAATTTTGACACGAGTTTTGGAAGAGAAAGTTTATAATATGTTATAATGGCAGATATATAAAAAAAATAATGACGTTAGATAAAAATAAAGTAGTTAGTTGAAAATATACGGTCACTTGACATATATTTGTGCCATGTATTTGAGATTTCTTTTGACAAAATCACTAAAATGCAATAACATCTCGAAATCGCAATAAGCGAAAGCCTGTACGTTCAGCTTTGGAAGCCATTGAAGGAAGATCAGGATTAATTCAAGCATATTCTGACAATATGACTCGAGATCTAGAAGCACTTAGCTTTGAGCCATTCGCTAGCACTGCATCACAGCATGTACTGGATTAAATATATTATGATGGAATTTATTTATGTTGTACTGGGAATTATTTGGGGTTAAGTGTTTTTTAGGATATCAATAACAATGTTTAAAAATCAGTCAATATAAGTTCAAAGTCATGCTATTTACCATGTATAATTGTAGAACAAAGAAGATTATTTTATGTTATATTAAAGATTTCGCCCATGTGAATGCCAATTACTGCTGTAAAAAAATTAAGTCTTCTGAGGCAGTCGGTTAAAATGTAGCCCATATATTAATCCAGGGCTCACTCATCAGCTATCTCCATACCAAGTTACATCAGAATTGATCCAGACGTTTGAATGGAAAAGAATGTAACAAACATCCATCCATCCACTTAATTTTGCCTTTATAAGATTAGTAGGATTATACAACATCACAATTTTTATACCTAATGTATTACAGTAAAAAGACAGAACAGAAAACATTTTCTACATCAATGCGCTAAGTCGTACAACACAGCTATACAATATCCACGCCGAGTCCAGCTCACTTAACGCCCTTACCTGCGCAGGTAAACCTTCAGAAACAACAGATGCCAACTGTCTCACCGCCGACCTAAAATCTAAATTTTAACCCGAAAAGCCGGGTCGAGTTATAACTTTTAAGGCGAGGATAAATATTTTATAGAAGTCGAGTTACGCAGTGTTAACTCTTTGGACGGCTTACGCCCGCGGCCATCCACCGGGATCTCGTTACAAGCCGCGATTGAAATATTTCCGAACCAGTACACATGCAGACACGTATTGTATTTGTACACCGTCAATAAAGGAGTCACGCCTTTCAAAGAACTCTATTGTGAAGGTGAATGTAGAAGAATTGAAGGAAGTGTCACTAGGAGTTGAGGATTCACTTACATGTACAACATTTTGATTTGAAACGAGTTCTATTTTATAACGTACTTTTCTTTCTTCTTGTTACGATTACGATATTTTATTACAGACCCCAATATTTTTCTTTTTTGTCGTGACGCTTCCAATACAGTTTTCTATCTGCCGCAGCTTTTTACAAGCAGAAACGAAAAAAAAATCGTAGTTGACGGATTTTTTTTAAGTTTGAGTACTATAGCGGTATTGGGCCACTTCCCTTAACTTTTCTGTATCATAGTATTACGTCCCCCGAGTGTACTGCCCTCTATCGCGGCCCCAAATGAAATTCTTACTTTCATAACACAATCTATTTGCCAAAGCCAGCGTTTGCTCGACCACGGACGGTCACTAATTACATCGCGGCGCTAACTGCAATTGTGATCACTGTTTAATGTAATCGCAGCCCGCAATAGTTATCTCTTTAACTATAGGGAATTATACTGTAATAGCTATTGTGAGGACGATTCATAATTATATGTTAATGGTTTACTCACGTATATATCGGGATAGCCCGACTAGTTTGAGACCAAACCGGAGTCCTTAATCATGAGCTGACACGGTGGGATCTCGTGTCGAACTATAGGGAGTTATATCAGTATTATTCAACTATTTATTTCACAATCAATACGTAAGTTATTAACGGATATAAGTATGCAAATTACATGAAAAGAGCCCTTTGATTTATGGCATTGTTGTAATAGAGTTTGGGAGTCCTGGATGCTTAGTCAGTGCCTTTTAGGCTCTAGATAATGACTCAGTAAATAACTAGTAAAGCTAGGCCGAATGAAAAACGACGAGTCATACCCAGAAGGCAATTAATAACAATTTGTTCACTAAATTTATTTGTTTACTGTACCTTGTAAAATTTGTTAGTATGAGTTAAAAACTTTTCAAAGTACAACGTACTCTATGTATTCTTTTGTAATTATATGTATGCTTCTTGTTCATCTTTGAAAGTTGCTTTAGTTTGATAGCCATGTCAACCAAAGGGTTATACCTACCAATTAGACGTACATTGTTTCGAATTTACGACTCCCGACTTACAGACATTCAATTCACATGCGCAAACACACCCAGACTCAGAAAAAGCATTTGTGGAACGCACAAATTCTTGTCCTACGCGGGGATCGAACCCGCGACATGTCACGCCTAGTGGTATTTGGCGTGGTGACCACTCGGCTATCCGTGCAGTCAAATTATTGTAACCTCACTTCAATCTTTTGGTCTTATTTGACCGAACTATATATTAATTCATTTCCCAATAAGAATGGTAACAGTAAGGCTGTTTAATTACATTGTTATAATAACAGGATAAAAGACAATAATATGAAGCAACAATAAAGACAAGAAAGAAGCAAAAAGACTCATTCCAATATAACATACCCAGGTGTTCCCGGTAACACAATCCACGAGCCTTTTTAATCGAAACATTTGTTTGCTGCGAAATTAAATTAAATAATTCCGTTAATGCTTGTTTTTATAGCGAGAAAAGAGAAATCTCTTTCCGATTAATGAAACAAGCGAAGCGAGGCTTGCCACAAGTAAAATCAAAATACAAATACAAAATATATCTTTTTTTATTAAAATCCCCATTTTACTCCAATATTCGCGGGACAAAAGTGTAAATGACATATTTTTCAGTTGCAATTTATATTTTCCTCGAATCGTAGTTATTTACAATCGCCGACGTTCATATAACGGCCATGTTTGTATAACATAAATAATGCATTCAATTTATTTACGAATGAAACTTCATCTGTCAGACCAGAGTTCTTTCGAAATATCTCGGAATAATGCCTTAATGTGTATATGATTAAACAGTGAAATAAAACGTTTAACAACTTAACTATTAAAATCAAGAAGGTTCAAAGATGGCAACCGTATGGGAGGTCGTGTTAACATAGATTAAGGGCACAAAGGAATAACTTTAGAATTACACGGTATTCAAATGTATTCGGGCGTGGATTCTCCAGCTAACATTAAACGCGTGCTAATAGAGGCCGGGAGGGAACGCTGTGCCAGATCGCATCGTTCCGCGGAACACCTATTACGTTCTCATTAACGTGGCCGTAGTGCGCTTCACCCCCCGTTAACAATGCCCTACAGATGTGCTTACTGCCTACAGCCTTCAAAATGAATGTATACGAGGACCTTTTACCGATTACAATCTTACATCTTAATTATAAGATTGTTTAAGGTCGAAGCTCAATAAAGGGGGACTTCACCACGTCTTAAATTAATTATTGCAGTTGTGGGAGCGTATCAGCGCTCTACACGATGTATAGCGTTGTCTTTCTTCAACAACTATACTAATGTTACTTGAATAGGTGGTGGAAGGGAGTTTGTTCATTAATAAAATCAAGCAGCTGGGTTCTCGGTCCACATTCCGTGCTCAGCGACTGGCGGCTAACTACAAAGGCCGTGTCGGTCTGATCGAATGACGGGAACAACGCTTTCCAGTCACTGGACTTATCCCGAGGCTTTTCTCTATCAACTTTATCGGTATTTAATTGATTCCCGCAGAAACGATTGTACATTTATCTTCTATCTGTGAGAAAGCTACAATTATTGCTGAATCACTTAAATTGTAACTAAAAGGCTTCGACCACTTTAGTTCACTACGTTTGTAACTCTATATTTAGACCTCGGACTGAAAGGCTACACTGTAGACCAGTAGTCAGACATATATTGTACCACAACTACAAATTCGGGTTACAACATGATGAATTACTCGCGGTAATACTTAGTCAAGGTCTAACCCTACAAGACGTATAAAACAAATCACGCTATGACTATTAATACAACTCAAATCTTTCCCACAAATGTTTCGCATTAATGTTATAAGACTTTAATAACGTATATAATTATTTCCGTATTAATTATAACACTTACAACAATGTTATCTAACTGTACTGTTTAGTTTTGCTCGCAGCGCTTGAGCGCAGTGAAACAAGAACATTCCCTATGGCAAACAGTTGCATGAATTGCTCCGGTGATAATAAAAACAAACGCTCTAACTAGTCTCGAGGTACTTCCGAGTATTAGCTAGTGTTATATAAATACAGATATAGTAATATATCTGTACATCAAGTCAAACAGCATGTCGTAGAAGGGACTGTGTTTGTCATGGGTGTAGAACCAAACTAAATAAATGTACACATCCTTCTAATGTTGTAAATTCGAAAGCTTGTGATGGATGTTTGTTACTCTTTAACGCTTTAACGGATGGATCATTTTGGTAAAATTTGGAGTAAGCTAGATTAACACATAGGTTTTTTGATTGACTGCGTCAAAACGGGGGTTGTGGTTTTGCAGTTATAACCGACATTTGCGCAGGCAAAGTCAAGGGTAAGCTAACATATACAATATACGAGAAGCTACAATCAATTTACATGCGTCGTAAGTGGTAACCAACGCAAGACGTTACTTTCTTTCGTTTAATTTTGTAAAATGAAAAAATCTAAACGCACTTCTAAATATTATAAAACCTACACACATCAACCAGTTCGACCACATATTAAATCGCTAACGGTTTCTTGTACCAGAATTTTACACATTAAGCATCCATTACGGGGCGGAAAGTCTTTTTATTTTAGTTTGAAACACGTGTCTGACGATGCCGCGGTGAGCAGGCGGCGGTTGCAGGGCCAGGTGCGAACGTCCGATACAGCTTTTTGTATCAAACGATTCTATTTTTGCCGTCGCAACTCGACGGGGAAAATGTAAAACTATGAAAACTTATTTTTGAATCACTCGCTGTAAAAAATCCTGTTACCTATGAAACGTTCGGAGTGTGGCTTACAAATATGAAAAGCCGTTCGGAAAATGAATTAACAATGAGAATGGTTTTGAATGTTTCTCTTATATGCAGTAGGGTTGAAATTATTCGCTCTGATCGGGGCTCGGTCATTATGCAGGCTGTGTATGGATGGAATACGCCGTCAAAAGAGGCTTTATCTATTCGCATCGTATACGTGTAAGAGAATATGAGATGAAATACCTATACCTACAACATACTATCAAAAAATACATATGAAATAGACTAATTGTGAAGGATTTTGTTAATACTGTTGCTTCGTGTACGTCATTAATCTTTTGTTTCGGTACGTACAGCCGTCGGGCCTTACTTGGTCGGTGTAAATCACTCGATCTATGAGGTTAAGCCGTGATTACCGCAGTCATGTCTCGAATGTATGGCGTTAATTTCAGACGCATACACCACAGTTCTCGCTAATTAATAGGTACAGCAAAAACTCGGTAATTAGTAGGTATTATTGTGAAATTAGACGTCATTGTAGAACGTGTCGAAGAAAAAGTCCCCAAATAATAATTGGGATGAGAGAATCATGATATTGTAAAATTAGAATTAACTACATAGAATTTATTTATGCAGAAATAATGCTCATTTATAAATGTTGATCGATTAGAATCGTTTTCATAGATAAGTTTATAGGGTATCGTAATAATAGCTCCAAAAATTGATATTTCAAATGTAATAAATCTGTCTTTGAATGCAATTTAAAAACTTACTGGACCAAGTGACAATAGCAAATGTATTCGCAGCTAAAATGTTTTCAAACGCTACAGATGAGAATACTGAAACAATTGTGTTCAGAATAAAACGGACGATTGTGTAGCTCCAGTCGGCTTTATAAAAAGCGGCGCCAACATGAACTCTGAGGACCTACCACCGACGCTTAAAGTTATATTATTACGGCTGTGGAAGCAAGACAGCACTACACGACGTATAGCGTCGTCTCACTTCCTCATCTACAATAACATTACGTTAAACGATCATGGTAAGTCCCAGTAATCCGAACGATCTCGAATATATCACAATCCATATTAAATGAGCCGATTCTTAATACGTAATAATATGTAATACTAGCCGAGTGCCCCCGGGACCGCCCGTGAGAATACATTTTACCCCTATTTCCCAATTCCGAGGCATTTTTAAAAGTTTCCTTCTTTCCGACGTTTACGTTATGGGGGAAATACATTTTCCAAATTTCATTTTTAGGTACGCTCTGAAGCTTGATGAGCAAGTCTGTTCACTTTGCGTTATTACGATTTACTCAGTTACTAAAACGTAATGAATTTTGTGATGTTCTGCCAAAACAGGATGTTTTAAGTACACTGATAATGTAATTACATTTTCGGTAACCTTGCTTTGCTTTTTGCTTCAAACTTTGAGGTGTTTTGTGTCTTTGTTAACACGAATACTTTTATGAAAATACAGATATTTCTGAAATGCAAAATATGAGTCCTGAAAATTTGATAATGATTCCATGCAGCAGCTGTTCTCTGTTACAAATAAATTCAGACGTGATGCAGATTCTAACATCTGCATTTTGAATAATTAAATAGATACTTAAAACGTTATAACGGTTTACTCACGCGTATTTATCGGGATAGCCCGACTAGTTTCGGACCCAACCGGAGTCCTTAATCATGAGCTGACGCGGCGGCGGGGTCGCGAGTCGAACGAAATTAAATAGATGTATTTATACATCATTCAAATATAACTCATTAACTCTTTTACGCTTCAACGGCTCGATCATTTTGATGAAATTTTAAAAAATAATAAAACGGTAGAAAAATAATCATATACATGTATAAATCTTAAAAACAAACATTTAAACCAACTTTGTTTAGGAAAACCTGCAGCAAAAATTTATACACCACACTTTAACATACCGATATATTCAGCACACAGTGCGCAGCGCTTTAAAAATACTTTGAGTTTTCTAGCACTGTGTCACCCCACATTTAGCCACACCTGCGTCCTCCAAACACTGCCCACATTTGGCAGTTAACGGTATACAGTATATCCTATCTTCGTTTCCGAATAAAATTCGAATCTGGAACTGCGACTAAGGTTTTTTTAACACATCAATTTCATTCTATCCGTCGCCATTGTACTGCAGTATTTTGTGCCAAATATATCCCAGAAAGCAACAGTTAATTATGGCCCCGTCAGGCGGTATAAGTTTAGCAGGTCAAACATAGAGACTCATTAATGAGACGGTTCCGTAGTGGAGCGAGTCCCGCGAGGACCGCGGAGCCAGCGACTGGGACACGTCACAATTGGACTGGTAACGAGCCGGGATTATTGATTGAATCCCACATTCCCATGCGAATTGTCGTTATTAGTGACGCGACAGTGTTGCTATAGCTACGCCTAGCCTACTAGGTAACAGCCACCATTTTCAATTCGAAATTCCCAATAAACAGTCGAACGTTTTGTAATAATTTACAAGCTAGCTCGGGAAATATTCAACGCGTCTAAATATAAATGTCGAGTACATTTTATACTTCACTTAGGTACATAATATTTCAAGTTTTAACTCAAGTTAAAGTTAAGTTTGATAAACCTGGTAGTAAAGTGCTTTAAATAGAAATAAGTACGTTAATCGCTACATGAAAGTTATATTACAACCCTAAAACCAGTTTGAAACTTTGTAAAATAATATTTCGAATGTTCATCACATCGACTTACGAGTTCTCGAGTACATAAATCCTGGCTACATTGTTATGTGGAGGGAAAATTATGAATATTTTAAGTATAAAAGCGTTTTGCAGTTTATATTTTTTATGAGCAATTACGTTAAGGATGACACTTGAACAGAGTGTTTTCATTTTAGCCTAGAAGTGGATTTAATAAGGCTTCCAGACTGAACTAGAAAATTGACCTACCTTAAGACGTCTCTGAATATTTAATACCTTATATTTGTGAAATGAGTTCATATTTTAATGCTTAAAAAAATAAGTCTGAACAAATCTCGGCTGTCATTACTCGGGCAGTTGTTGCGTTAATCTGCCTTGGATTATCAAGGTTTAATATAGATAAGGCCGTAACCTCCTTTGCTCAAAAGACAAAAGATTGTTGAAGGTATAATTAAGGCCATTTTCGGCGTATTTACCTTCTAAAATCGTTGGACTGTATGAAAATTAAATGACAGTATTAATACAGAGGGGCGGCGGGCCTGTGATTGCCTGTCAGACTCAGGCATAGTTGTTATCTGACGCACGAGATAATTATAAGTCGCTTTACAAGTTCAACACTGTTGCGGGCAGTGAATGGGTTATCTGACATACCTCATATATGTATATACATACGCAGTAAGTACGTATATTCAACCGCAAGATACTGGTTAATGTAAGCTATTGAAGTATATTTACGTTCACGCTTCTTAAAATGTTTTAACAGGCTTCTTTAAAAGTAATGGCGGTCGTGAAAAACTAGTAAACTCAGTTTCAGGACCACTTATTTAAAAAAAGTAGACTATTATCACTTCACTTGCTAATATAGCTAGACATTTTTAAATGTGTTAGAATTATTAGACATAGAAAATAAATTTAAACATTTCAATTTAAAATATAATAAGTTTAGGGTCCAGTATTCATTATCTTTACTTTTACAGTTTTAATTTCAAGGTCAAATACTACAGCTAGTTCTAAAACCACAAAATTGTATCGAACCATCTAGACAACGACTTGCCAAAGACCTTGCTCAACTTCCAAGAACATACTAGTACATGAAAACAGGTGCACGATATTCAAAGGAAATAACTAACGTTTCTTGGAAATATCTCTAAAGCACATGAACCTTTAGTTCCGAGCTTCGTAGTTTCACGTGATGCTCACCGCAAGATGACGCAAGTTCGTTCTCCACGCATGCAATGCTATCATTAGGCCAGTCTCCGAGTTCCATTTCTGAGCGATGAAGACAAAACAATATTGATATTGGATAATGGAAAAATGGCGTGCTAGAAACGAATTACTAGCGAGGAAAATTGCCATTTCCTTGCTATTCTACTATCTAGGTACTTACTTACGAGAGTTGTTAGATTATACTGCGCTTGATAGGTTTCGCCGCTCCTAAATACTTTTGTTGTATTAATTGGACGTTTTAACGTTTTAAATTAACTGTAAAGGTTTAATGCGCGCCTAAGACTGGATCGCCCGTTCGAAGTGTTCTGGGAACTAATAACTATGATCTTATTCCAATATTTGTTATATTCAATTGATTTTACAGTTAACTAGGATGGCTTGGTGGCTCGGTGCTCGTTAGTTGGTAGTTACCTTGAGTAAACTTTTCTAATTGGTAGTCATAACGTCGGCAGATAAAAAGAAAATCCCGTGATCTTAGCTTGAAAACTACCAGACGCCTACTACTACTACACTCTACGCCGTATTGTATACGTTATGCGGTGTCCGATTTTACATAACGTCAAAAGATTTAATATTCAAAAACAAAAGTAATTGAAACTCAGAGAAAGACCTGTCTCCTTGCAACTCCGAAAGTTGCAACCTGGTTGAAACTAACTCACATAGCCATACTCACATTAGGCGTTATTCACATATATGATTATACCTATCATAAATTATTAAAAGCAGCTCAATCGTTACAAATCTGGATTATTTTCCCAATCTTCAGATTACTCATATCAAACGGCAACATTACATAGATTGTAGGCAGGAAAAAAGTTTAGCACAACAATTTGTAAGACTTAAGCCACGTGTACACTGTAATTTAATGTAACGCGCACCTTAATTTACGCAGATTATAACCTCAAGGTTGAACTCCAGTCGTATTGTGTTACATAAATAACATTACCTTTATAAGCCCATGCTAATTCTAGCTTTGAAAGGCTGTTACAATAAGTGTTTGGCACTTGGTAGCGTAAATAGAGTGGTTGCCATTGTATAAATAGGTTACCGAGAAGTTCAGTTGATACACACTAAGTACTATTTGTGCCTTTGATGGTACGAGTCCTACCTACGACTTTCTTGGAACTAAGTGATAATTTCTTGTTAATTAAGAGGTATATGTGTATACGTGGGTATACTGACTAATCAATTTTCATATTTCATGTCTATAATTAATATGTTTTTGGAAGGAATTAATTTACAGTAACTACTAACACTAGATATCATTTTTGAAGTTGGAAGGGAGGATTAACTCAAAAATTGCATTACATTACTTCGAACGCACTATACCTACCGCTTTTAAAATAAAATTCTCTAGTAAAAGGAGAAACGGTATTACAAACTCCACAGTAGCAACAACACAGTTAAAAATTGAACCAAACTGGCGCACTATTTAAAATTGCTTCCATATTGACTTCGGTTATTTTAACCGTTCTCTCCCGGTTTACCGTCCTTTCTATTCACGAGGTTCACTCCACGAATATTATTTCTATGACACTAGCAGCGATTGCCGCCTCAAGCAGACTCGAAAGCTAATAAAAGTGCATTCGCGGCACCACGTGCAACGTATATACCAGAGACATATGCGATATAGCACCTAGAAACGTGTAGAATAGACCACCTATTATAACGCAATATGAAACTACATAGACCTATAAAGTTTTACACCTCGCACGTATTTTGTGTGATTTCGTGTTAGCCTTGTAGTTTTATGAACGGCTTTGTTAACATTCGGTTGCTGGTTGGAACCTGGTAAGTAGTAATAAGTCATTTACACTGTTTTAATTATGTATTTTCATTAAGGCATCACTGATAAATTCTGAAGGAAAATGCCAGGAAACCTGGATTCCAAATATTGAAATCGCCAGCCCAAAAACAGTCATCATTAATCAATACACCCGTTATCAGCAAGCGAGATGATCAAAGTCCAATTCTCCTCTATAAAGAAAGATGTCTTTGTCCATCTTTAGTACAAACATTATACAGACCTATAACATTTTCCACCCACGTACCGCAATATAACGTAATTATAATACCGTTAATAACTAAGGTTAAGACAACAACCATGTTCGTATTACGTGGAGGAACTCCTCTATTACCGATACAATAGATAACAAGTTTCGATAAGGAAGTTCAATAAGGATGCCACGATATTGCGTAGGTATCGCCTTAATTTTGTGAGCCTCGAACTTCAGGGGGCCTACTAACAACTCCTTGAGTAAGATTGTTATAGGAGCAAGCGAGACGGCGCGCTACAAAACGTAGAGCTCTCTCTCTTCCACAATTGATAGTCTTACTTTTAGATACGGTAATAGACCCCCAGTGTTTATATTGTTAGGCTCATATTATGTACATTGAACATGTTTACATTAGATCAATTAGTTTATTGGCGCAATTAAGTTTCGTAGCGATAAACCAAAGACTATTAGAATATCTAAAATTAGCACAGTTGCTTCACTGTCTTAAAATGTATTTTGTTTAAAAGTAATTTTAAAATGTAGTAAATTACTATGTAGGTAATAACTTGTGTGTCGCCTACAGCTAAACGAAACTCAGGCAGTTCTATTTTCCTTAAATGCAATATGGAGTAGAATGACAACGTGCTCCATTTATGAGTGATGTCCCAAAAAGGAAATAAAAAGTGAAGTAACAACGAAATGAAAAATGTCTACAAAATATGCAGTTTCCGATATTTTGAAAAAAGATGCTTTCTTTTTAATAGAAATTCGTAAAAAGTTAAGTATATTACAATGTACTGAATATATTTTAATTTCACCATTTTATGGCAATGGAAGTCCATTACCAAGATATTACTCAATAAAAACTAATCCGATCCTCATAAAAGACAGCTTAAAAGCAATCCAAAAGAAACGATTCCCAGGTACATTTTTGATATATATTCTACTATCATCCAATAAATTGTGAACGAGAATATGCGTGCTCACCATTAAGTGTGATTTAAAGGGCTATAATTCAAATACGACACATAATCGATGGTCGGAAGCTACATGGAAAGGACATTCCACCCTTTTCTTACGAGCGGCAATTAAATTTAATTTGCCATTTATTTCTTTTAAGATCTATTCGATTACTTTCTGTGTGTTTAGTACGCACGTGGTATGGGAAGGATTTATGTTGTAAGTTACATTGAGTTTTAAAGTTGCTTGTGATTGGAATGGTGTTCAAGCTTTTTTGTTATTTTTCTTTTGTTTGTGGTGGCGGTAAGTGGAAGGGAATAGAATTGGCGTTGTTATCTTAGATATAAAATTCCCGTGTCACAATGTTAGTTACCGTACTCTTTTGAAACGGCAGGACCGATTCTCTTAAAATTTTGTATATGCATTCAGTAGGTCTGAGAATCGGTTACTACTATTTATTTTTCATTTTTATTTTGGCCAACGAAGTCACGTGCATCAGCTAGTAACACGATAAGAATTACAGAAGTGAGATAATGACACACTAGAAAAGGGTGCAATGTTGATCCTATAGCAAATAGCAAATCATCTTCCAGATGATTTTGATAACACATATTACACATTCATTCTTTTAACATTTTTTTTTACATATAGGAGAACCCTCCTTAAAAAAGCAAATTGAAACGTTTTTGGAAAAAGGCTATGATTATCAATTTTCATGCACAAAAGTGATAATTTAATTTAAATATGACTTGTTAGTTCCGTTACACAATGCAATTGTTTTCGTATACCCAACAGACCTTAAATAATAAATTTTAATTAAAAAAGTTTATCAAATGATAACTTCTTTACAATAAATAATTAAAATCATTTTTAATTATTAATACTTATTGAGTTTTTGTAACATATATTCTTGTTTCATTAAAGATAAATCAGCAGGAGAAACGTTGAATAAATTCGCACGTGAATCTACTTATAAATTATCTTAAATATGCAGCATTGTATTCAATTAATATTTCCGTTTTGGTGTTAAAATGCAATGTTTTATTGGTATCGGGATATTAAACATTGGTTTTATTGTTATTGTTTGGTTTAAAACATTCATATGTAATGATTTTTGCGGTTAAAGCAAATGTTAAATTGTTGTTAGAGAATTAATTGAAATTATTTTCATACCGATACTATGTTTTATTATACTATTTCAATTATAGTTTTCGATGTTATGGAACATGGCGAGTATTTTGTATAAATAGTTTAATCAGAATCCAGGCTTATGTGATATACTACTTGCTTGGTTTTGAACAAATTTCTACGTGAAAGAAATAGTCATACCTGAGAAAAAAATAAAAGGTGACGACGAATTGAGAACCTCCTGTTTTTGAAGTCGGTTGTAAAGTACTTTAAATCTCCGATACATGTATATTCAGCTGTTGATACTATTTTAAGGGACACTCAAACAATTTTTTAGTCTACTTTTTTAGTACCTTGCTTTTTCCTGTACAAAAGCAATATTTTGTTTTTGAATCACAACATCAACATTTCTATAACCAATAACATACGCAAATTCATCATATATCTGATTTATTACAAGATCAATTAAACTTTACAAAATCTTCTTTCTTAAAACCTTTTTACAAAATAGAAAGGACAATGTCCTTTCAAAAATGCAAGTGTATTTTAAATTTAAGTAGCAATTAAGTTTCAATTGAGTTATAAATGTATTACGTTGTCATTATTTACTAGTCTTAAATAAGTAAAATCTTTTTACATTGTGATCGCATTTATTTAGAGGGTGTCTCAAGGAGGTCGTTTGAGCCTTTTGTGCATTATTACAATAATTTATTCCCTTTTGTATTTCATTATTTCATACAATTATAATGTAATAAACTTCATATTTCATTTTTTGGTAGTTATAATCAATAACTACCAAAAAATGAAATACTAATAATGAATGAAATACTACCAATAATAATTAAAGGCATAGTTTAGTAAATATTCTAGGTAAAACATTATTGCTTTAAATGAAAAAAATAAAAAAGATCGGTAGTGTCCGTTTCCTTATTCGTAAAACCTAGAACCAGTTATAATAACTGGCTGAAGAAGCAAAGGAATATCACTAAAATAGTCAGAGCCTAATGATAATGGCGTACCTACTTCTATTAATATTTTAAGCAAGTAGACAAGTGTAATGACTAAAATTAATCATAAATATCTATGTGAATATATATAGTTTAATGTATGTACAAACATTAACCTGACTGTACATTTTCGAGAACAATTTTTTGCCGTATGTGTAAGAAACAAACAAAGGTACCAACCAAGCGTAAACTTACCTATTCCCCAAAGAAACATTGATAATATGCCTCGAACTTCGATCTACACACAAGGTGAATTACATTTTGGAAAATATGTTCCTTTCAAACATTCCAACAACAACAATATTATGACAACGAAATAAAACGCGGCAATACCTCCCAATACGACGCCTTTACGTTCCGATGTTCTGATTAAAAACATTGTACATCTCAAAACAACAATAAATATAGGGTGTCAATATTTGTCGCGGCGGTAACGTGGCGCGGCGCGGCACGACGCGATAATGTCGTCATCTGCCGCGGATCTGCGACAGCTCCCTAGTTATTGCGTTGTTAAAGTAAATTATCACACCTGCGACACGTTCCGCTTCTGTAACCTTAAATCGAGAATATCCGTACTCTAAATAATCTCCGATATTTCCAATTAGGCCTATTCATGATGGGTGTAGGTGAACCTGTGTAAACAGTGTAAGCCGCTGTCATTATTCACATTTCCCTTTGACGCACTGTTCTCGCTAGTTCGCCGCGCCTCCCGTGTGAGGGGATTAAGTGCCGCCCGTCTACAGCTGCGTCCTGTCGGATAAACATAATTTACTAACGACATCTGCCAACACTAACTTAATAATGTTACAAATTACGCGCACCTACATAATGCTATCGCGGTGGATTTAGTTGACGTAAACAAGCAATCTCGGGGGCGCGCGGCGAAGGGATTGTTTCCCTCGATTATTATAGGAGACAGGTACAATGGCTCGCTCGCCGGTTTCTTTAAAAGAACGAGGTAAGCATTGCCCCTCTTGTCCGACGAAGATTTATACCCGTACAATGGACTAATCCGCTGACGATGGGATTGCGAAGGACACCTGCTACTCACCAAATGGAAACTGCTTTTCAAAGATTTTTTTGTGACTGGAACTAAAACTTACTATTCATTTTATTGTGCTGTTACAGGCGCTCGGTAGGTGGGTATCGCAAGGCAAAGGCACGTACTATTCATTTAGCACCAGGTGCGGACACTGCTGCACTATGAGCACAAATTATATTTAAATGTTTGTGCTTACGAAACTCGCTGGAAGCTGAATCCTACAGTAAGATTCTAAGAACATGTGCAGTTCTAACTTGGATACAAATATATCAGAATCTTTCAGCCATTAATAATATTGTCACGTCTGAGATTACACGTGAGATTTCTTTGGATTTTATTGATGTTGCTCGGAGTGTTGTTTTATACAACCGATTCTTTATACAAGTACGATCAATACACCTTTATAAGTACTCTCAATACTTCATGTGCTCTTTACGATATATAAAAGTCTTATGATTATAATGAGTACCAATCGTGAACGCTGTCGGGAACGGCAAATGTAAGAGAAAGAAGGAAATTAGCACGAAGTAAGTATCTAAGGAAAGAAATTACTAACAAAGTTTTCGTTTCCCAATCTTACTTTTAAGCTCCGCCGTCTTCCGAACGAATCTCAAGGAAACTACCCAGAGCCAGAGATCCTACAGTCGACGTAATTATTCGCTCCATCGAAAATATTAATATCAACCCTTTAAGCTTTACTTAATTAGAGTTAATCAACTTTTAATTACATATTTCATGAAACGTCTTTGAGATAAACATCAAATAATTGAATATTAATTGAAAAATAAATAAAATTAATAATTATGCAATGTTTTGTTGTGTGGAAAATACGGTTAATAAATACAATGGTTAATTAAAAAAATCAAATAGCGGACATGGCTAATGACACGTTAGTAATCCATAAAACCCTCGCGGGAAGAAATGCCGGTAAAATTAATAAATTCGAGTATTTCCGCTCGCAGTTAAAGCGAACTTTGAGAGTGCTCTGAATATTAATACACGGGTCAGAGCGAAATTAATTTATACGAACCGACCAACCTCTGTTTTACCGGAATTTTCTATTTCAAAATTCCGTTCTCGTTCGATTCCAAAATCACGATCATTCGACGTTTTTAATTCATTAATATATCTCACTAACGTTTTCAATTCAGATAGCTTTATGTTTTCGAAATTTCTATTCAAAAGGTAAAGCGTAAAGGCTCCATTTTTCAATTTAAATGAGTTTTTACATCCACAGCTAATATATTTTAGTAAAAAGTTACAATAAAGGAATTAATAAAGTTTCTGTCAAAACAAAATTTAACTCTTAAAATACTATAAGTTTCTTTTGTTATTTATTACGCCCTAAACATTATTAAGCGGCTAATATTTGTAATTATGAACATAAGTTTGTACATTTTCAATTTACACAAACTTTACTATGCCCATAAATATTTCCCGTCACATTAACATTAGACTTGAATTTATAATCTTCGATTAATTTCAATTCGACACGACATAACTAGGTATAAATCGATGGTTATGACGATAACCGTTGTTTATGTCAACTTAAATCATGAAAGCATCACATTATTCATAGATTAATTTATTGACAACTGACCGCTCTGACCAATGCCATTACCATGAGACCTTAAACTGGGCTGTTGTCAATGTGGAAGCGAGACAGTAAATAAACTTCACGTAGCAGAGTTGCAATTCTACAATACCTACAGTCACATTTCTTTAAGGGCTAACGCTGATCAAATCGCTCTAATGTATTGAACTAACAAGTAAATCTGACGCCACTTGTCGAAAGAGAATGTCATTCCTTGTATTCGACATTTGCATTTTTCTTCTGATTTATTTCTATGCAATGGTGCTACATTATAAAGTACAGTTACGAGCAAAAACATGTATACTATACAATTGAAGTTCAAGCCCAAGTCAAACAATTTATGATATCGCTTTTTCTTTCAAATGAAACATTTTTTGTTTAACTTATAATATTAGGAATATTCCATAACCGCTTCAGAAATTTCACATAAGAAATATAATGCCTACAACTGTTTGACTATACCCTTTCGAATATCGTTATCAACGATACGAACTCTAATGATTGTACAAAACGTCATTTGGTTACGGTATGACATCTATAATTTTCCATAACACTCAATCAACTACCAGTATTGTGTATGCACAGTCATACCTAGAACACAAACCGCGATACAATTTGAATAGCAACACAAATTCGTACAATCATTTTCTAGGCAGTTACCGTTCCGTCCAAAAATATGTTTGCTAAAGAAACCGCCAAACTGTTTTGTCGCACGCAAAGCGTCGGATTGAATCCACATTCTATCAAAAATTGAATGTTCTATTTCATATACAGCCAATTTTACTCATCTTTGCTTGTGTTACCATGTGTGGGTAACCCTTGTAAATGTACAGAGACGTTGTGTACTAATAGAGTTTGCGTTTGTGTGTCACTATCACACAACTTGAAGCTTCTATTTTAAACAATTGTGCGCACATATGGCCCCGCGCGCAAAGATGAGTTGAACTATCTGTACGGTATTGTATTCTTGTAGTCTATCTTGAGTGCTGTAATTACTGAATTGTTTCAAATAACAAGTAACGGATAGGATCTAATGTATCTAGCACTTCAGTCATACCCTTTACCTATTAACTAAAACCTTCGTGACTATCGATTAAGTATATCAATTAACCTTTGATTGGAATCAATGTGATAAAGTCTAGCCAGTTTATACATATTTATACACTAGTTGATTTCTATATAATCTGAATAGGGACGATGAGAGGGTACGAAAAGTTATACCTAATCTAATTATTCCGTCAGATGAATAATTAAAAAATATCAGACACGTATTTTTGCGTTTATCTCAACAATAAAAAAATACAAAGACAAGCTGTTTTAAAGTTCAGGAAAAGAGGGCGTAACGCATTCGCAAAATGTCAACAAAAGATTGACGTCACGCGTAAGTTTCATTGACTACACTTTGGTTTTGTGTTTGTGGGAAAAACTAATAAATACGTATCCAATATTATTCATTAATCTACATGACGGACATAAACATGGATGTAGGGGAAGATGACGACCAAAGAAACGATGGATGGTTGTGAGAAAGATAATATGTTACTTGCGAGATGACGTCAGATATAAACGTGTGGAAGAAGAAGACATGCTGCGCTGACCCCAAATAATAATTAGGATAAGGGCAGTCTAATGATGATGACAGTACTCAAACCATCTCAAACCATCTCCACCTGCAATGCTCAATGGGAGACAGAGGTCAATGCCCATTTCTTCCAAATATGGCAAAAGGCCTGTTACTAACCCAGATATACTCGTTTATTCACAGGTAGATATTTTCATACAACTTATGATAAAAACTCGACGATTCAACCATCTATATAAAAAATAACACACTTAAAAGAAACAAAAGAAAGCGGTGTCTATCCTTATAAGAGAAACCTATTTCTTTGCGGTTTCAGTAACATTAGCTACGTATTATATGGAGCGGTACCTTAAATTCCTGTTTTGTAACAAAAATAATATCTTTATTCCACCTTTTCTTACATTTACCTGTTTTTAAGTTCGCTTCGTGTATGTAAATTGACAGTTACATCTCATTCGTTGGAAAGTGTATTTTTCTTCAGTACTTTTAGGGAAACTTTATTTAAGATTCCAAAGGATCTCAACGAGTATGTTTCAATGGTATTAGCAATTGTCATTAACGTTAATTTTTGAACTCACACGACTATCTTCAAACTCAATAGAAGTCTTTAATCCTAATTAAATTACAAAGAGTTTTACATACAATAAAGAGCAAAGTATCTATTAATTCAAAACAATGTACATATTATTTTGAATCGACTAGCCTGTTGGTCTAATGGTAAGTGGCCCTGATTGCTACACCAGAGGTCGTGGAATATTACAACTACCCAAAATTTTAAATCTTACAAAAGCTTTTACTTGAAACGCTGTCAATTCAAAATAACAGTGTTGAAACTGAGCTTATAAGATTCTTACGATATTTAAAATGGGTGTATAATATGGATTTATTGTGAGCTGTATGAAGCACCTATCCCTCTACTATCAACTCTTTACCTCGTGCTATCGTCATGTAGGAGCGAGACAATGCTCTACATTGCGTATAGCGTCATCTCCCTCACACATCGACATCAGTTTTTGTTTCAGAGTTTCGTGGTACAAAGCCAGGTATGTTTTATGTAAGACGCGGGATGTAATGAGACTAGGTATTAGTCCGCCATCAATCATACACCGTCTTATGTACGGGGATTGTCTGTAGTCGACGCCTCATACGCTGTTATGTCATCTCACACCTTTAGCATCGTGGATCACTTGCCGCTGTATTTTTACGGTTATTAATATTGAGGTTAAGGCTGGTATTATCCTTAAAGGTACTTGTTATACATGTATTCTTTGTCCTACTTTTATCAGTAATTCTTCAATCGCTCCCGTAATTTTAGGAAGACAGCAATTCATTCAAGGTTTCGTAATTAATTTAATGAGAAAAGTATAAAAAATAGAACACTCATTTAATGCGTTTAAAACTCAGCTAAGCCAATATTTACTTACAAATCAGATACCTTAAAAATGAATGTGTTGAATGGGACCTGTTTATTGTTTTTAGTCTGAACCAAATGTTATCAAACCTAACCTTTCATAGTTATTATTGATAATAAAGATTCCTAAAACTTAATTAAATAATGAATCCTAAATACATTTTACAATTATTAAAAGTCTTGTAGAAATAAAATGATAATAATTAAGAAACATATATAATATCCAACTCCATTTTCAAGCTTAACAAATGCACATATAGTTATCAAAGAAAGGTATAATATACTAGAGTCAGTTACGTCTTGCTTATTACTTTTACTGAGAACCTGGCATCTAGTCCCACTCGTCCCACATGCATTACTCCATATGTAATTTACAATTTAAGTGAAATTGTATCCACCCACTATAATAACAAAGTTTAAAATAGATCGACAAGTTTTAAGATGAACTTCTTGAAAGTATTCACAAGTTATATTTAACCTTAATTTAGTTTCAAATTCAAAGTCAAAAGTATTTTTAGGCACTTTCGAAATGTTAAACACAACTAATAATTGTATAAGTTAATATTTGTTAATGAGTACCCTAAAAAGGAGATGTAACACAAACAGCCGTTAGTAGAAGTTAAATCATGTAATTAATTACGTAGTGAGTCGGGAACAAGTTGTTACTGTAAGTAAGAGGGCTGATGAATGAATGATATCTGAAGGAACGTTCCGAAACCGAAAAGTCGCAGGGGAAGGAAAGGCCGGTAATTGACAGTGGTTGTATCAGCGCTGCAAACTTTTTATGACGACATAAACACGAGATGAAATTATATCCTAACGACCCAATAAACGGGAAAAACTCCTCTCAGCTACCCGTTATTACATGAACGGAAAGGTTCAGTCCGCATTCGCCCGCCGGCTGTATTCGTATTTATGTTATTAGCCGCCTAAACTACTAACTTAATTAGCCTTTTAACGGACAAAAAGCCGATGAGTTAACCGCGTCACCGCAGTATTTATGCACAGCAGACGGACGTTACGTTACACTGTATAATTGGATTTGTCTTGCGCATCATTACACCTTATTGCTCAATATCGTTGCGCAAGTGAACGAGGCAATCGAATCCGTTCCCCCTGCCTTCGCTGAATCTCCCAATTAGCATTTAATTTAGTTTTTATCCCTCATTTCATTTCGATGCTGAATAACACCGAGCGACCCTCGTCAAGAAGGCTTCCGCGGGAAAATAAAACCTTTGTTTATTTTCTCTATCTTTTCGCGCGAAGTGCAGCTACTAACAACAATTACTCTCGGTAAATTAAAACTCGATCTTCTAAAACAAGTCTCTGTGCCTTATCTCAGCTACGCTGTCTCAAACAACACGTCTTAAACTTCATTTCGGAGAACGGCTGCACTGGATTTAAGAGAACGAGATGGAACGCTGAACCGAGCCGTAATAAAAGCGGATCATACCTTACGTTGAAATATTATTACGTGATTTTGAAGTACTTTCAAGAGACGAAACCGTAAGATGTTTGAAGAAAAAGACGTCATCGGTAAAGTATTTTAAGTCAATACGTTAGACCGGCTGGCGGCGGGCGCCGGACAAACTTCACCAGGCCAGAGTTACACTACTCTTTAAATGAACAGCTCTTGTTGGAGTTACAAGACTACTTCTACTCAATATTTACTCACCAATGGTTTAGAGATGCTGATTTTATTACGAAGTTTTAAAAACTGCACTTTCGCAGTAAAGCTTTTGTTATTTAAAGTGCAGGTGAAAGGTGTGCTGTGATTTAATAACGTTGGTACTCGGAGCGAAAACCAATTTATATAAGTTATAACATAAATCAATTCTTAACCATGGTGGGGAGCTGAGGTCGAATACGAAATCATAATAGACGGTCTCATTAAAATTCATCGAAGCTATGCAATTCAGATTGAGAACAAAAATGTAGTCTTTTGACACGCGGGGCTATGAATAGACAATTAAGTTCTTAACTTTGTAGAACCTGCTTACTAGAATGTAGGGACCGTTGCGCAATCTGTTTAATTATTTTGTTGCTGAAGTCGAGATGTGTAGGCACCTATTTAAGTATGTAACTAACGCTGAGGTTCCAGAGGAAATTTGAAACAAAATATTCAACCCACAAAATAGTATTATAAAATACCTACATTGTTGAAATAATTAATTCAAACAATTTGTAGTAAAATTCAACTATTAGTAACAGCATAAATATTGTAAACGACTGAATACCGACCACCGTTAAAAATGCATCGCATTATTTTTTCTGATAAAATTAAAAGCCACAATTAATTGGTTACAGACCACCAATCAGATTAAAATATTTATCGTCACGAAAAGCAATTTACAGAGTTCGCCACAGCACAATACACGTCAGGGGCAGCTTGCATCTGCAATATCTGGTTGAGGTAAAACTGCACATTTCCCGCGAAAATTATTCCACAGTTATTATTTTCATATAAATTGCTTTCCATCACCTTTTAGCAGATTATGGCGAGGTAACGACTGCAGCAGTGGTTAATTAAATACTTAAGTTATTGTTTAACAGTTTCATAACGCGAGACCATAATAGGATTAAAAAGACGTTTCCTTTGTGAAGCATTGCATTTCTTCATTGTTCCTCTTAATAAATGCTGCCTATACGCGGTAATGTTTAAATTATTCATACCTATACTGAATAAACTGTTTCTTTATTCATTAGGACTTTTAAAACCACATAAACCCGTTTATTTTCTACTTAACATTCAAGCATCAGTTGCCGCGTATGGAACTTTCTGGAAAAGCTAAACAGTCTAGGCATAATTTTAATTGGTATTTCAAAGTAAACTAGAATCTTTCCTCCTCGATAAATATAAATATGAAACCAGTTAGCAGTAAACGGTTAGCAATGGTCACATAAAATATGTGTAAAAAATGTTATATAGGCCAATAAATAAAATAAAGCCGTTATAAATTCAGCGTCACCGAAACCATTTGACCCACTCCACAAATAGTACCTTGAATATAACTCCAAAGTCGATCGCAAATAAACGAAAAAGTATAAATGGGACGGATTTATAGCCGTTTTTATATCCTAATACAACTTTCTGCTACTTTTGTTACAAATTGACATCTTAAAACCGACATAAAATAAAAGTGTTTTACGGATTGCCAGATTAAAAGGAATATTTAAAAGGAACGGTTCACTTCTTTTGACTTACCTTTTTTCTTTCATTACTCACGAAGCTTACCTATTGAAAAATCTTGCAACTTTTATCGTTAACGTAGCACTAATTTTATCGCAAAAACTCCACGTGAGGAAACCCACCTTTAACGTAAAAGAGAGAAAGAGCAACAATGATCTAAATGCGCTGTCTCGCTTCCACAACCTCAACAATCATCACGATTTGGTTGTAGTCCTACTAGGTTACAGATAATTACTAGACTCACCATTCGCAGTGAATAAACGCGGTTATCAATTTCCGTTCGACGAAAGCCTTACCCCAGTACTGGGACATCAACAGGCTTGTATTATTTTTATATGCCTTTTGGAATCTGAAATCACCAACGCACTGTAAGCTAACGTGGTGACAATTCTGAATCTTTCTCTAGGTATATGACAAGCGGTTTTTGCCAAACTGTAAATCATCTTCTTCTTCTTAGCGTATCGGTCAATGGCTATTATATTTTATTACATCAGTATTCAGCCACGCTAATAGCATTGTTGGTGGCATTTTTTTCCTCGACTTTATCACAATTCCATCTTGTCTCAAACTAAGCAAAGCTTGTATTAAGAGTACTAGACAACTAATAAAGCTACACAATATACTTCTAAATGCATACATATTATAAATAAATTACACCCAGACACACAACAAATAATCAAATATTTGTCCTGAGTGGGGATCGGACCTCTGATGTAGCAGACAGGGCCACTGTCCACTAAACCTACAGACCAGTCATGTATACCATTTACAGTGAACTATTATTCGATATTCATGCAACAAAATACGGTACACACACACTCACTACCTATAATAGTTCGATCAATAGTTAATCGTCTAACGATTTAGTTCTCAATTCTAGCATCACGTCGCTGCGGCTTGGAGCGACAGTTGATCTATTGACACAGGAAAGTTTAGCTGAACATCTGAACATCGCGAGCCCGCTCAAAGCATCCCACAAATTCTCCCTCTATAAATACTCCCAGCTATTTAGATCTAAAGGATAATTTTACTTTAATTAGTGCTTATTACTTCACATTTATAATTTAAACTATGTTTTGGGATGAGTTCGTAATTTTGTTCGGAAAATGTTTTGGTAAATATTTTGGAACTGTACTTAATTGCCTTAAGCTATTAATGTTGCGAAATCGTTTTTTAATATTTCTGTGGTCTGGGCGGCTGTTATGTGAAATCTAGTCAGATCTTTGTATAATTATAAACAAATTAGCGTTGGACGATTTAAATAGTATGGTCAGGACTTAATTTGCTTGAAGTTAGTTATCTTATCGTGCAAACGACACTAAAAACCCTACGTGCCATCAACTACTCTTATAGATTTTTCACACTAATAATATGACCAAAAGTGAATTGAAGTTTACTTAAAAACGTTGATAAATAATTAAGCTTCAATATTTTATGAAATGGCTAGCCACATCGTGAAGTGACGAATTCTAAAACTTGACCACAACATCTACATAAAACGGTCGCTTGGTCTGGACAAAATGTAAAAGTGGAACAGGAAAAAGAAAAGATTTAATACAGACCTAATTCACCAAACTTTCCCATTGTGAAAAGACAATAATTAACTAAGTGAAATTGAATTCTCTCATTACGGTTATATGGTCCCTACGATTGATTTATAAATTGATTTATTTATAAACGAGATTAGTAGGGTCTATTCCGGCTAACCCTGATACAAACCGAAGAGATTTTCGAATAGCGAGTGAACGGCGCGAGAAAGCGACGCTCGTATTTATCTCGACTTAGATAATTCCCGGCGAACTGACGTAGGATGAGGGTAAACATCTTGACGTGATTAATAGTAATCCTCAGTAGTTTAATAGTGAAGGATTTAGTTGTTTGAATAATATTATCTGAAAGCGGCCACGGTAATTTGCTAACGGGAGTTTACCCCTTTAAAGAATCACTCACGGCCTACAACGTCCTGACAATTGTACGAGTAGTTGGCAGTTACACAAAGGCTGTTAGGTGTTTACGACAAAAGAAAAAATAATCCAAGCCGTACAGCGGTATGTAAGTTCAAACAGCTCACGGCTTTTGTTTGGAAGCTGGGAAATACGTATTATAGGATATCTGCTAACAAAGAGGCAGGGACTGCACCTGAGACGAGTCACTATTTGTGAAACGAATTTGTTCTGCCTCGTGTACTCATTACAATAGACAGGCGGTTAATTGACATGAAAGTATAAGGGGGTGCGGTTAGAATCGTACGAAGGTATCGTAAGCAGTATAAGAAGGTAGGTATAAAGGTAGCGAAATGTATTTTAATAACTTGTAACATAAGTTAAGGAAATTATAAAACAATATTGTAATAATTATGTGGTTTTTACTATGTTCATATCAGATTATACACATTATATTACTAAACAAGTGACATTAGTTCTAGCATTCGTTCAAACCTGCGGGTCTACGAGCACATCTTAAAGTAATATTAAAACGGGTGTGGAAGCGTGACAGTGCACTACACAGTATAGAGCGGTGTCTCTCTCTCACTCCCCCAATAATATTACTTTAAGATGCTAAGGTAAGGGTGATGGTAAACATGCACGCAAGCTTAATAATGAATTTAATATAAAACCAGAAAAAGAAACTAAATGAAAAGTCATGTTACGCGATTAAAACATTTATTTCTAGTAAAATCTATTAAGTTTTAACTTATACATATGTTTCAGTAACTTCAAGTAGAAATGTCTCACTTTATTTTTGTAGTATCACTTGGATGTGCCGTTTGAGAATGCCAGGTGCAAAGGAAACGTTTTTGAGTATGTTTTTACGAACTCACGAGCTTTTCAACATTGATACTAGGTAAAATGTTTAAGGAAGATACTGCAGTACTCGTAGCACGAATACTGGGGCGCTACTTGAGTTTAAGATATTCTAAAATGTCTATGTATTGCTACTACACAGAAAGTGCATTCAACGATTCAGCCACAACGTGATATAAAATAAATGTACTCGACTGAAACAAGTGCATAACATTAAAAGTAAATTCACAACAAACCTTCCGAAAATTAGGAAATAGAGTAATATAGCAGCCAAAGTAATATTGTGTCATCAAACGAAAGATACCCAGACACCAAATTCACTCTAGGCAATCAGCATAAGCCCTGAAACCGTTACATTCGTGTAACAAACAGTTTAAATCATAATATGATAATCGTAACTTTTTAATACAAATTCTTCATAGTAATATAATTTGTGTAACCTCAATATTTTTAGTAATTTCGGAGCCATCACCTTTTAACAATAATTTTCTCTCCTTTCAAAGTAGGTGACAAGCTCTAAATTGATTTTATACCGATGACAAGTACTCTGGATAGCCCATGGGGTTTCCTTTCGGTAAAATGAGAATTTTCTTTACAAAAGAAGCCTCCTTTTATGATGAAAATAAATTCAAAACAATTTATTCTTTTCAAATAGTCGTCGATTGTGTAGAAAATGTAGAGATAGACATGTATGTGCTTTTAACTACGTGTGTATTTATAAAGATTAATGAATATTCAACGAGCTCTAGAAAAATGACATGTTGCCACCCTTTTTCAATTCCTCTGTTGAGGTTGATGTCACAAGTATAATTGCTTAATATGCTAGTTTGTATAGTAAAGTGAACAAACCGTGGATTAGTAATTTAATGGAAGTGTTATTTGCCAATAATATGCACAAAAGAAAAAAATCAGTTCACGAAGTAAATATGCAAAAATACAATAAATACTTCTTCAAACAAATATAGTTAATAGAGTAGTTTAAAATAAATAGGTACGTAAGATTGAGCTCAAGAAATATTATGTGCCGTCGAGCATTCAAGGAGACGAAATTGACAATTTGGTTTCGCAGACTCTCCTATATCTGCAGGTAACACAAATGTGAATAAGATTTCTGCATTTTGGATTATTCGAAAATTTCTTTTCTTTTTCACAACAAATTTAATATACTCGTAAAAATAGAAAACTCTACGTCAAGGAACATACCATGATCATCTGCCAAAGCCGCAAAACCAATAAGAACCTGACAGACACAACTCTTAACCTATTTTCCTTCCACAAAAAAAAACTTAAAGAAATAATTTAATTCATTTAAACACTTCATTCAATATTGACTCCGTGTGCCAACCCTTTGTGACACACTTAACATATGGAGCGTGACACAGTAACGAAACACGCACAACGCACATTAAAACCTGTTTAGAGGTAGATAGATAACTTTGATCCCAAACTACTGAGGGCTCTCAAGTGGACAGTTGGACACCCCTAGTTAAGTATATTATGTTTGTCGATATTTTCATCGAGCATATTAAATGATAGACAATTTAACTGGGTCACTTGTTCGACAACTAAATCAACATTTAAATGCTTTGACAAAATGTAGCTTGAAATGGACAACAACTGATTTTATACCTTTAAAATTTCACTGGGCTTTTTTGTGTACCGGTAAAATAGAACGAAATGTTAGAACTTAAAATAACAAAATAATTTTTCGTCTGCCTTTGTCTAATCATGTATATATGAAAGAAAAACCGAAGGCCTAAATAATGGGCTTAACAGAAAAAGGTTTAATACCATTATAGAGAACTTTTATTTATGAATATTATTCTTAAGATGAATCTCTTGTTTTCTCGGGTTATCCTCAGTAACAAGATTACGCGGTCCTCTGAAAGGCTTACGTGAGGTCATAAGTCCAACAAGCAGCGGCCTTGTCGAGAACTTTACTCTAGGCGGCCATCCACCCCTGTGAACTTACCTTACATCTTAACTAATCGAGACGTTATTCTACATTGTACGAGTATAGAGCAGTGTCTCTCTTTTGCAACTGCAACAGTTTTATATGTCGGCGAGGTTGCATGCCTTTCGCACCTGCGTGGTGTCACGCCGATGACAGCTGTTACTCTGCCGACACTAGATTGTTTTGTGAAACGTCAAATAGGGACAGTCACTGGATTACTTGGGTGTGGTCTGTGCTTTGACGAGAGGAGGATTTTTCGAACGTGAACCGCACTTGCGAACGGATGGATTTACAGAAAGTAATCTGCTTTCATCTTCCACGTGTTATTACATTTTGTTAAATAAATCAAGTTATCGGAATAAATAATAATTCATCAAGTGACGTAACGCCGATTTTGTTTCGACAAGATATTCAAAATAACCATCTTGGCTGATGGAGACCATCTAAACGCTTCGCATATATCTATCCCGCCTGTCCTGCCGTCATATACATAGAGATCGTTTTAAGCTTTAAAACCTCTCTATAAGATATTCTCTCTATAATAATCTATGGAAAAACAGACTTCAATGGCCGAAGATAACATAAACTATTCTAGTTTGTGTTTTTGAATAAGAAAGTTGTTTTGAAGTTAATGACTGTAAATTATTATTATTCCCTTTTTTTACCAATTTTATCTGAGTTTTGTCGAGATAAGCCTCCAGAATTACCGGGTTCTGTTGAAGTACTATTATATCCAGAAATCATTTTTCTAGTAAACACCTTTCTTAGATTTCCTTCTGCGTAGCCTTTTCCCAAGCTTTGCCTTTCATTACCTTAATATAAAACTTCTTTTTTAAATTTATATTATTTCATTTTTTTTTTGCCGTAATACTTCTAGAAAATAATTCTATCATGTTTATTCAAGTATTGCTCTTGTAATTGGTAAGTGGGAGTCACTCAACGTAAACTGAATGTAGAGTACCTCATTAGTCCCGTAAATGCGACTGTCAATCATAAGTCACTTACTGTGCATGCGTTGTTTTGGTGGAAAACTGCAAGGAAACGTAAAGGACTGATGACAACTTGTTTGAATTCTCGTCATATAGTTTATTGAATAATATTGGACACGTATTTATTCTTTTGTCTCGAAAACACAAGTTGACCAAATTACAGTCAATAAATGTTACGCGTACGACAATCTTTTGTTAAAAAATTTGCGCAAGCGTCAACCTCACAAGCCCCCTTTAAAGCATTATATACCTGCAGGAAGAATGAATGAAGAAAAGATGATACTCAACATTATATAATTCTAGACTGACAAGATGATGATGAAGAAAAAATTTAGCGAATTGTGATTTCTCAGTCTTTTCAGCAATAAATACTCTACAATATTTTATGACAATGTAATCTGTGACTTTGGCTCTGTGTGTGGCTCTACAATATGGCTTAGTAAATAAGATGTTGTCGACTCGATTTATCAATATCTATTACATAACAGTATGTTATGCTAATACATTTGATTGATTGAAACCGTAGCTTAGACAGTTAGGCCGTACAGACAGCGGTAGGCATCCTACTTTCAATACCAAAGATTATTGGCATAATCTGTCTGACAGACGGTTATGTCATCATATCGTTTACTAATCTATTGGCAGTTGTCTAAAACCTATATCATGTCTTGTTTCTATACACTACACACTACAGGTAATATATATACGTTTTTGAACTGAAGTTAATTCTCTGTTTTAATTTTAATTCCCAAAGATATAATCTATAATATATATTAACTGCACCACCCGCGTAGAAGACGGTATAAGATTTTCCGGATTTCCTCAAAACAAATAAAACAAAATTGTCGAAAGGGTCTCGTTGTTTTCCAGTTTAGGCAAGACTATAATGGAAGACTAATTAATCTTACACATAGGTATACATTATATGGTTGGTTGGATTGGATGGTTGAGGATATAAAATATTTCTTCTTTAAAATCACTTTAAGTGGTTATAAAATAAAGCCTCCAGGACATAGAGAGCGTCAGCTGCTTTAACCCGAGCGCTTTATTAATAACTTCAACGAACGATAGGGTTTCTTCCGCTATATGGACTTTATAAGGAATGTGCTACAATTAATTAAAACTCTTCCGATTTTCTATGGGTAACTACTACTACTACGATAAGGTTTTGACGAAAAAAAATAACGGCTAGCAACGTCACTTGTCAGTAAAAACTACACTGATGTCACACGAAATTTCAACTCACTATTTTAATTATTTACTCGATAAAATACAGAAATACTTTGTAATAATGTGGTAGATGAATTTGTACTCTTTTTGAGAACTTGTTTTCTTAAATAACAACAAACAATTGAATAACAAATGTTTGCATATAAAACAAATTAGATTGTCACCACATCGAACCGTTCAGACTCATCACAATATAATCTTCTAATGGTATCCAAACTCCTTGATACTGTGCATGTATAGCGTCATAACGATCGTTAATAAATCAAGCCCCACAAACACATTACTCTTACACTCGTCAGATAAATATCCCGTCCAAACTTTGCCGCTAAACCTCATGTACACCGCCGGAATTTGCATCATCCGCTTAAATATAACTGCATAACGTTTGTGCACTTTCAAAAGTCGTAGAACCTAATTGCAATTTGGGGCCATTCACCGGCCAGAGCTGAGTATCATGAATGCGGATGACAACCGCAATGGTTTTGCGGTCGCACGGGCTGTATGCGGTCCGCATACACTCGCCCCGGACAGACTCGCCTGCCTTAGGAATCGCACACACTTCATGCACCAGTAGGCTAATACCTCGCTACCTAGAATCGTGTCGATCTGACACTATATTTGCGGAATCACTGAATACACAAAACTGATACGTATTCGACGAAAATCTGGAGTACTTGTATTTAACTGTATCGTGAACAATTACTTGGAAGGGAAATTTAGATCAAGTGCCTAGAAACCAAACTATCAGAAACGTGTTCGAATAATACCGAAATATTAGAAAAAAATCGTACCTAGAGCAAGGAAAAAGTTATTCTGAGCTTTAATTGCTTTAAGGGAAAAGATCTTTCAAGAACAGATAAAAACTAAGACAACTTTAAACGAGGTAACTAAACGGATCAAGTACAAAACAACTGAATTATTAAACTTTATTTTTTCCTATTCGCTTAGAAACGAGCTTGAATATCTTAAAAAGTTTCACAAAAACTGCATTTTAATGACTACGTTTTCTCTTTTTATACCCTAGTTCTGTCCACATACATATTACATAAGATAGAGTCAAATAAAATGCAACACGGTTGCCGTACGGAAACGTGACTTCGTTCCCACCACCAAACCACAATGCGCCTCGCAAAAATTGAATAACGAAGGTAGAATTAATATTACAATTGTCACGTACACGTTCTTTGTTCTGGAGTATTTTTGTATACAAATATGTTTGGAGAACGTAGGTGCTAAGTTTGTAGAGGTAGATTTAAATTTACTAATGAATTTTACATTATACTAAAGAATAAACGGAAATATTATTCGCCTTTTTAGACTATCATTTGACGTAAATTAAAAAAAAAATACTTAAAAGGTACAAAGACCTTTTTGATTCACAACCTTTTTTAAGAAACGAAACTGCAAGCTATATCGAGATGAACAAATACAAAACAAAAGACAATCAAAACAAAATAAGCACAGCTTTCGATGACACAAAAGTGCGATATAACTAGAATACGACGATCACAACATTTCCGTATACAAACCTTAGATACACACTACACACGCGTAAAAAGGTTGATTTTTACGACAGGGCGCGATGTGGCCCAACTAATCAATAAACTAGAGAGTGGTGCTTTACAAAATCAACCCCTCTTTCATTACTCTATCTGTCACCGGTGGTTAAATATTAAACAGTTGAAGCGACAATCGCTTTGTCGCCTGACTAACTGACTTACTGCTTGTGTTTTATTTTTTAAAGAATGATACAGGGTGGCGAATAGGTCATGATATTTATAATCTTCTTACAATATCGTTTTGCACTCTTTAAGTACGTAATTAATTTCGGCTAAATAGTTAATTTTATCGATCGCCCAAATTATTCGATATTCGTTTTTTTTAAAAGCTTTTATTTAACTTGCAATGTATGGATATTTGTGTGTTCGGGTGAAATCTTTGAACTCAATTTTGAAGTAGATATATTCAACCGTTTGTGCTGAAATTTTGTGGACGCATTTTGTTTGGATGACAATATATGATAAGATATGTGACGTCATTCTAAATTCAATATGGCGGATCATACAAGATGTCAGAACAGTTATATTTAATCCACTTATACAATATGGGTATCAAATGAAAGGGCTTGTTAAGAGTGACTAGAAAAAGAATATGACGTCATTCTAAATCCAATATGGCGGACCATGCAGGATGGCGGAATAGTTACCTTTAGTCTACTTCTACAATATGGGTATCAAATGAGAGGGCATTTTGAGAATAATAATGACCAGACTGAGGAACCTATCCAGCGATAACTAAAAAGTAAAAAATAAAAAAATTAAGTAAAAAACTTTTTAAGAAAAAGCTTTTATTTAAACGCTCTAAAAAGAAGAAAATAAAATATTCCTTTTGGATTATACTAACAACTCCTCATTATACACAATTTATATATAATAATAAAAGCTTGTCGCGAGGTTTACATACCTATCAACATTCCTTTATATCATAATAATTTGTGGTAAATCGAGCGACAAGCTTTTATTATTATATATAAATTGTGTATAATGAGGAGTTGTTAGTATAATCCAAAAGGAATATTTTATTTTCTTCTTTTTAGAGCGTTTAAATAAAAGCTTTTTCTTAAAAAGTTTTTTACTTAATTTTTTTATTTATCGTCTATTCCTTACCATCTACACTAGTCGTCAGTTCGTCAGTTTAGTCTCATCTACAGGATGTTGTAAAATATAATGTTATTAGTAGTTAGACAGTCCCGATAAATACGCGTAAATAAATCGCCTGAATTAATAACTATGCTATAATATTGATATTTTTTTAATTGCATATGATAAAGAACAAAATGTAGAGTTCGTGATTTCCATTAATGTGTGTATCCTGTATATTATAAAATACTTCCTGTAATATTCCTGTGTTCCAAGTAGTGGGCCGGACAGGGAAATGAAGTGCGGTTAATATGGGCTTTAGTAGTACCGTATTTATTAACTGTCGCGTAGGTGCTTGAGTGGATGACTCTACAGCGGTATTTATGTGTCGTGGAATTTTCTGTAGTGCTCTGTATGACATGCTGTTATTGAGTTATTATCAGTTATAATTGTTTATTATATTTATTGCAAGCGAAAATAAAACATCCTGTTATAGAAATAGGGCACTTTCTCTTTGGTAAATCTGCTAATCTCAAGTGTTATGTTCAATGGTTACTGTAGGCGATGTGATGCGGGTTAGTAAGTGCCACAAAATATCGTTCTGAGGTTTAGCATAACAAGGCAAAATGCTTTTTGTGCATACTGCTCATATTAAAAATAAACCCTTCGTAATTCTAAAACATTTCCTTCCCCTATTCACCCTAAAAACAAACATCAAAATCATCATTACAGAAAAAATTAACAGACGTCCAAAATTGTAAAGAATAACCCCGTTATTTAATTTAGAATAATAAACGGATATGCGAAATGGGCGCAGGTGTCCCTGAGAACTGGCCGCTGACCACAGTAATGGGCTCGGTCTCGGCCCCCTACCTGGCTCCTACCCACCGGCTACTACCTGCTAATTAGGGACGTAACGCATTAACAACAACAAACCTCTGTTTTTCAAAAGCCTCCTTTTTTTCAACTCGTTAAACTGAAATCCAGTGGCCTGAAATATTGCTCCCGTAATCCATTATTAAAAAGATCGCCCAAGTGCGAGTTTTGCGCCGATGAATCTTTACCTTATTAAGAGAATGAGCACGAACTCCAAGGTAAACAATAGCTCTGTGCAAACATTTGCTAACTACTTACAGCAATTGTAATTAGTGGGTATTTTTATGTTGGTGTCTTGGAACCTTGTAGATACAGCCGATAAAGGTAGGTAGGTATACGTTTACGTAATATATTTCTGTACTGCTTAAGACCTATAGGTTGCTAGCTATCGAATTCAACGAACATTAAATGGTCAATATGTTTTTTTTTATCAATGGTATCAGTCATCCATTCTTGTCTATGTCAAAAATGAAAAGTACGAAATGAGGCACCTACTGAAATAAAACATGTATGTCCGAAAATAACACATACAAGTTTTCAAATACACGTAAAATCTTTTCAATTCATTTGGAACATTCGTGATAAAAACGTATTTTTAATTAATGTGTATACAGTATGCTCTAAACAATTTTTCTGTCGTCAATTCTCTGTGTGTTTCACATTCACCACAAAAGATCTTTTGTTTCCAAAATAATCGGAAAAAAATCGAGGACCTAACGTGATCTAGCAGGATTTGCTTATATCTTTCTTATTTTTACTTTTACCAAAAAACAGAATACCCTCGTCAAGAAGGATTTGTTAAATGAAAAAAAGATGTACAATTTGGTTTTTATGTTTTGTTACGTCACCTGATCAAGATATGTGGCTTGTTTGCAAGAACATTTTAGGGTAACGCGGGCTTTATACACGAACTATTGATTTTACATCAGGTAGGCGTATTTATCCCACACTAACGTAGTCTATTTACCCAAAAAATAAACAACCATTCATCTAAGCACCAGTTGATAAACAAACTTTTTTGTACAGAACTCTTTGATGGAGTCGCGATGGAAGCATTCCGGGAATGGATTTCTCCCCAACCTGTCTAGTACCGGTGTATCTGCTGATCCACATCAACATGAGGTGAAGGCATCCCCTGAGGCTCGACAAGACTTGCTATCCTTCCTACCAACAGAAAAGGTATTCAGAAAGATTTATAGTGTACGTATATTATGTGAGAGATTGTATGTAAAGTTTTCACAGCGTATTAAACTAACTTCTAAAATACTTGACGCAAAACTTGTCAAAACTTTAGAGATGTTTAATTATTTAAGAACAAATAAATAATACAAACTTTGCTATTTGAATAGAAGTATTCGAATATAAACTTCGCATAATTTATTTAACAAACAAAGAGTACAATAAAAGTTCGTCCTCAGTAAGTCAGAGTTTTCCTCAAGATGACTTCAAAACACGGACCCAAATTAGAGGCTTTTTCGTTTACAAATCTCCCATGACAAGGGTTGCCCTCCGGCGCCACTACAAATCTACATAGCACCGTATCCTCGATTCCCGGAATATCACGAAAAATACACATACGTACTACGTGGAAGCTGAGGATAAAATAGGGTTACTCTTCAATTTCCACGTTGGATGAAGCTGATGCTTTGAAAGATGTTTAAAATTTTATTTTAGAATTTAATCGGTTTTTTTATTTCCTTTTTACTAACTGAATGATTCACATGGATTATCTTTATCCATAAAATATGTAACAATCTACTAAAACAAACAAGTTTTGCGTTCGCACTAAAGCACAAAAAAAAAGAATCTAAAACAAGTGACTATTTCGCTGAAACATGTCATCACCATAAAATTTTACTGTAACCAAATATAGGCATGGAAATTCCAAATCCTCCCTAACCGAACAAAAAATACTTTTTACAAAAGGCATAAAATCGCATTCGACCAAAATATAATCCGACCAAAGTGGTTTCTCTCATAAACAACTATGATAATAAAATTAGGGCTCACACACCATAATCAGCTGGTGGGCGCCACGCCGCAAAGACGTCGTAAAGTTCGTCCAGAGCAGATAAGAAAGTTGCGAGTCGCCGCGAGTTGCCGCGAGTCCCCGCGAGTCCCCGCGAGTCCCCACAAGTCCCCACAAGTGACCCGTGTCTGCCAGCCACGATAAACTCGGAATATCCATCATACTTAATTACCTTACTCTTTTAACAGTTTAGTCGCAGTGAGCAAGAATTAACGCGCGCTTGTCACGTCCCTCGCCCGCTGTTTTAGCATTTCACGAAGTCACTGATAAATCTTTACTTCTACCCTCAAGTTTGCGGTGACTTGAATTTTTAAATTAATTTTATATCTATCTGCATTAATTAATTATATTTGACTGGATTTTTTATGTTGGTTAAGTGATTCACTCGGTTGAAGCGTGGCTTCGCTTTTATAAAATACTTTTACTTGAAAAATAAATATAACATTCGTGGTAAATAGATATGTTACAAGTAAATTGCGTGTTATAAAATCTTTTAACTGGTTTAAAATAAAAGTACTTTACTAATGAGGCTTAAGTAAAAAGTTATTTTTTTCAAAGGTCGAATTTGGATAATGGCTACGCCTGACGTCACGATGAATATTGATGGCAACATTAATATAATAATTTTATCAATATGAACACAAATAATTCCAATCCACAGACACACCACTCATGCAATACATTTCAATTACGATGCCAGTAATGCTATTAATAGTACTCTCAACCAAAACGAGTAGTTAGAGCGCTGAGCCTATTAAACACGACTTTTGAGTTGAGCGGAATAATAGATTCGAGTGGCGGTAATAATCCGCAATACGCCATTACACGGTCATCGGTCGGCGGGCATTTTGTTCGGGCCTGATCGGCCATCGGGTCCGTTAATCACATTCGGTTGATTCGGCGCAGGTAATCCCGACGGCGGCGGACCGACGCAAGATGGATCGCATGTCAGGGGCCAGTCTAACGAAACACGTTGACCGCCAATAAAATGTCACCGTCATTTACCGTACGCTCCAAGAAAGGGGGCTGCCCCGGATGGCCCGCTTGGCCCGGTTTAATCATGAAGGGCATCATTTTTCTTATTGCCTGTTATTTTTCATGATACGTACTAAAATAAATAAAAGACGAAGCTTGGGAACTGATATTGAAGATTACTGAAAAGTGATGGTCAATTTATCCTTTTATCAATAGTTTTTCTTTAACTATGTATCTGAATGACATTAAACATTAAAAAAAAAACTACATTTTTCTTGCAAATATCTCCTGTAATTGGAAAACTGTTTTTGGCAGTGTCAAACGAAATGTAGTAACAATTAATAAATTCATTTTACAACGCAAAGGCAATATAACTGTTGAACTGAACTGAACTTTTTAACATTTTATACAAAAAACTAGTTACAAATAAAACAAAAAGTAATCAACTATACCACTTTTAGTGTAGCTGACAGCATCATAAATAATATTTCAAGCAAATGCCTACAAGACAGACTTTCGACGTGACCTCCGAAACTGCGCGGGTCGGAAACGTTACCCTGAATTGGATCGGTTCAACGTCAACTTGAAGCAGACTCAAACCAAGATGAAACTGCAAAAAGGATTGTCCAATACTGTCAAAGAGCGACAAAACAGAAAATAAACGCCTTTGCCTCTTTCCCGATGTCTTTCGTCTTATTTTTTGAAAAAGTTTGTCTATTAGCAATTTAACTCCGTGATAGGTAACTGAAACTGTAATAGAAAAAGACATTTTAAAGCCTATTCGCTTTGAAACATTTACAAAATACACTGGCATAATTATTCCGTTTTGTCATGTCTCTACGCAAAGTACCTATTGATAAAAACGATGAAGATAAGAAAAAACTGTCTAAAACTGAAAAAGCAATTTTAAAACAAAACTTCATAGATAAAATTAAACAGCTTCGTATTAAAAATAGCTTGTGGTTATTCTATGAAGAATTTTAATGAGCGCTCAAATACAAGTATGTTTAATATGAAATTTTTGTAACAGTGCAACAGATACTGAACGCTTCTGCAAATTAATTGATATGGTTTCAAATATTCTATTATATTCTACATTCTGCTGAAAATATTTTGTTTTTGAACTTATAGGACTTCATCTATATTATAAATACGATTAATAATGAAAACGCCGAAGTAGTGTTGATTGTTTGAAAATCATTAGTACTCATTTTTGCACGCTTAATTCATTTAGACCCAATTATAATCCTAGATTAAAACTCAGACGTTTGAACGCAATTAATAATCGTTTTATCTAAATGTGATTTTCATTTAAAGTAACATTTTATTACAAAAGAACTTCGATTCCAACTGCTACTTAGTGACAAATTACCAAAGAGCTAAGGAAAGAAACAAGACGATATTAAAGCATCGGGTCATTTCTGCCCCGAAGAAGTTCAACAATCCATCATCCGTAATTGCTACAGTTCCCTAAACGTTTCCTCTTTGATTATTACTCACTCCCTACTTATGTCCATTCTGCGAATAATTAAGATTTTATACTGACTCAAAAGATGAATGATTTGATTTATTTTATACAGTCTTCAAAAAAACAGTAGCTTCAATTAAGTAACCCCAAATTATATTCACAGAATATTTACCAGTCGTCGTACCAGATATACAATATCGAACATCGAATTTAAAAGGACGATTAAATAAACGGTCGTAGCTCGCTCGAAATAAAATAAAACCAATGGATATATAAAGGAAGATTGCAAATTTCGCATACAGAAAATCAGGATGTTGGACATCCGTCAGGCAAGTCGAGAGCACACAAACTTTGAACGGCAACTGTAACCGGATTCACTAACGAGTCACTGCACGGGTGACGGCACTTTATACCCTGCCTTTTTAAAATAAAAAGTCATTTATTGCTCAATCTAGAACAACACAAACATTCAGGGAAGAGAAGGGAAACAATTGAAAGCTCGTGCGACAGCAGTCAACAGCAACAAAACGCATGACTTCTGCAACCTTTGTATGTTTTGCTGAATCCTATTTGGGCGTTATCGGGTGCACGCAGCGATCGCAGTTTAGGACTTAACGAATTATCGGGCCGGCTGTCAGAGCGGGTATGGAAGCCAATTGTGAATAATGGAGCGGTGAATTTATAATCGTGTGCGGACTGACCGAGGGGCAGGCGTGGGGCAGGCGTGTCGCAGCCGCGCCCGCACCCGCGCTTGCCGCTAGATTGCTACCATTGTCTGAATGTGGGTTATGCCACATACCCTTAGCTACAATTTCTAGAGAACCTCTGTAATTTGTCTCTCGTTATGTACTTGTGAGTTGTGTTTCATCAACTAAATTATGATTTAGTTGAAATATGTTTCGCGCTGGTCGCGGCGGTTTTTCGAATGATACATGCACATTACGATTACCTTAACCTGTAAAGATATTTAGTTATAAAGTTATTTACAGGCTAGTTAAGCCTAAATCATGCCCTATCTCTAAGTACCTGCTAAAATGCTAGTACGAATAAAATGTTTGCTTTTAATGGATTGTAATTATACGAGTTAAAGTAAATGGTCCTGACCCTCAGAAGTCCTTAGTAAATAATTTACCGAGCCCTTTTATTGTTAATTTATTTTATTGTTCCAACGTTATTTAACAGAAATCTGGCGAAAAGGGTAGTTTTGATTTTGTCCTAATTACACCCAGAGCTCTCAAGTTAGCATACTAAGTGCCTTAATTAATAGCCTGTCAAATTATTATTTCATTAAAGGCTATTTTGTACATATAGCAACTAACAAAGGGAAGTAATATTCCTAATTATGTAAAACTTAATTATAAAGGCGACTTGTGTTTGTATTCGGAATTATAAAAGCCTTTGAATTTATCAACGGTGCTCCGTGCTATATTAACTCGCTTCAAGTGGGTCTCCGAAACGGTTATATGAAAAACCTTTCAAGTGGATGGTTAATTCTTGTTGCGGGAGCATGTAAGAGTCTACTCCTGCCGCCTCATCTTCACATTTACTCTGTGCCGTATGTACCTATGAGCTAACCACATCGACAAGTACCTACGAGTTATCTTACCCTTCCCTAAAAATAAATCAGGAAGAATTCTCCACTTTCAACATAACATAAAATTTTGCTTTCACCGTTACTTCACATCATGTAATATTCATGGCAACAGCCTGCACCCAATCCCTTGCGTCTATATTCCCAATTTCTAGCACATGTTTTCGTGTAATATCGATATATACAATCCTGCCCAAATGGTTATTCAGAAATTTGAACTCAATGCTACAGGTAATAAGAACTAATTAGTGAAACACTGATTTCAGTTGACCGGATTAACTGTCATACGCTGTCAAAGAGTGTAGAGCATTACAGTCAACAAAAAAGTTTTGAACTCCTTCAGATTTGTAAGGCTCTTAAATGAACAACATATATGTACTTTGTATTGAGGAAAAGTCAAAAAAGAAGCTTAAACAGCTTCATTTTTGTAGAAAACCAAACATTTAAATTTAAGAAGTCCTGAAACATTTTTGGAAGTTAAAAAATCTGCGTGTGTTTATAAACTTTTGTTGCTGACCATACAAACACCTTAAGTTCTAACGATGACGGTGCAATTTCGCCAGCCAAATGAAAGAGTAAACGGCGTTACAGTGAATCGTGCAGCGCTTGCTTATTACGAGGCCACGGTTATACGCCACTAACTAGTTTGCCGAAACCAAAATACCGTCAACCACTTCTGAAGCGTGGAAGCGAGACAGTGCTCTACACATTGTAGAGCGGCCTCTCTCTCACACAAATACAACAGCTTTACTTTCACAGTTGGTAGGCTAACAAAAAACGGACAGCCGATGCAAACAGCGCTCGAAACTAAACGCGGGTTTTATTTTGCTCTACCTGTAACTGTGTAGTTTTATATTACAAAGCGTTACGTTTTCTGCGAATTTAATCTATGATATTTATGTTGTGTATAATGTTATTTAGGTCAACACGGTTTCAACAATATTTATTTAGAATTCATATTATATACATTTTTGTTAAATGCAAATAATTAGCAGGTAATTTGAAATCGGGTAAAATTCATATAAATAGCGCAGAATTTTGCTACAAACCAATAGCGAAGGGCGAATTTTCTTAAAAGGGAAGCCAGACCAAAAATTGCATTAATATCATGCAAAGATACAGATATGTTTTCAATCGGTCGGCAAATTTTGAATATGCTTAAACCCCGTGTGACTCCATACGCTACTAGAATCTGAGAATAACAAGCAATCAAAACAAAACATTTAAAATCGGATAAAAATCCTTATAAAGACTGCAGAATACATGTCATAGTCGTGCGGTGCATTGATACCGAGTATTTCAGTACAAAATTATAGCTTAGTGTAGCAGTGCCAAGCCTGGCACGCGCCAATGTCTTTTCGATCTCATGTGCGTATTTAAAAGTAATTATCACTTAATAACACCGGTGAAGGAAAACATCGTGAGAAAATCAGCACACCTGAGCAGTTTTCAAGGGCGTGTAAAGTCACGTTGGATGCCTACGAGTGGCTTAAAAAAATTACTAGGTTGTACAATACGAAAATGAGAATTGCAATAATTTCATTGAATACTTTTTTACAGCCTATTATATCGTGTGTTTCCATGTTTCGGAAGACACGTAAAAGCGTGGATGGGTCCTGCGCCTGACCACTGTCCGGTCGTGTCGCATTGCCGACCCATCGAGCTATAAGAGTAAAGGAACAGAGAGTGCACCTGTGTTTGCGCATACTATAATTTGTCCTACGTAGCTGACTGGTTTCATAGTAATACAAGCCGCCGCCGCGCCGTGGACGAAATCGGTCAGGAAACATTATTTTATACCACGAACATACATACCATTTTAGTACAATGCAAGTCCATATACTAATATTATTATATTAGCGCGTACGTCAATAAAACAGGTTATAGTCATCACTGGGATTTAACAATACCCTGTTTTACTATCACGCTTACGGTCCTCCATAAATAATAGAGTTATGAGACTGTAACAGTATCAAAACATTACCGATAAATGCTAGTTTAATATAATACGAATGGTGATGTTAACTGCGTCTTATCCCTCTTTTTTAATATCTAGATATCGAGAATTAATTAAGTAGTTTATTATATGTCCTAATTGCTGCAAATTATCAACTTGCTACGAGTCACCAATTTTCCACAAATCACAAAACTGCTACGAATCACCAAACTATTACGAATCGCCAAACAGCTACGAATCGCCAGATTACTACGATTGGTACGAAACGCCAAATTACTTCGATTGCTACGAATCTCAAAACTGCTACGAATCACCAAACTGCTACGAATCACCAGACTGCTACGAAACGCCCAAGTACTACAATTGCTACGAATCGCTAAATTACTACGATTGCTACAAATCACCAATTTGCTAAGAATCACCAAACTGCTGCGAATCGCCAAACTGCTATGAATCGCCAGATTATTACGATTGCAATGCAAGAAAACTCTATTTTGTAATTAAGCATTAAGGGCCCCTTATTCGAAATTTACGTTTCTAGATCGAGTTTTATTCAGAGAAATCACCATATTTAAATTCTTAAAAAAATATATAGTACAGATACATGCTTTATCTAGTGACTTTTTTGGATAGAAACGAATTATTTAACATTTTGCTCGATAAAAAAAAATTCAGAAGTAAGGTCGATTTTAGAAGTATTTTTAGTTTTATAAGACTTGGACTGAACGTAATCTTATATAAATTTAACATTTCATTTACTAATCGGATTTGCCAGGGATATTTTTGGATAGAATTTTAATATGGCGCTTATTTTTTTTTTAAATAAAATAAATACGTGAAAAGTGCTCGCGCGCACCGCGCGCTCCGTGCCAGTGTCCGGCCGGACGCCATCGAGGTAGGACCTATGCAACTTTTGCTCGCGACCACAAATTTACGTAAGTGATTGAAATGGTAAATAAAAAAAACAAAATTAAGAAAAGAAGGGTGTCTGAAGTGAAGATAATCCGAAAGTGTATTGCGTAGGTACTTATTCTATAAATACGTCACAATATGATTACTTCTATACACAGAGCAACGAGAAGTCAGTATGTATAGAATTTAAAATCTATAATGGGAATATTCACCTTTATAAGGTGCAGATTTCCATGGTCAAATTGAATGAACTTTCGCACAGAGTGATCACAATTTGAGATAGATGTTTATTATTTAGTTTGTTTGAAAAAAAAAGTCTTTCAGTTTACGTAATATCAAAACGTATCATGATTCAAATGATTCATGGTTACTAGTCCTAACCGTGTTAAATTAATGTCGGGGTGGTAGCGCCACGCTGTATAGTACTCACAAAATCTTCTACAACCATTCTTTAAATTCTATAGAATGATCATCGCTTTCCTTAGTCACACATTCATAACATATTAGTGTTGACAATTAATAGTTTAGTGGATAGCACATCAAGCTAAGTATATTATTATGTTTTTGTTGCAAACTACTACTTATTACTAGCACAATATATATATGAACTACTGATTTATTTATTTATACTGTGGCGTGCCCGCCCGCCGCCATAGGTCACCGGAGTTCAAATCGCGACGGCTCCTGAGCAACGCGGGCGCAAGCCGTTTCGGTGCGTTAAATGCCTAAACTTTCGGAATAAGGGCCCCTTAACATGATATGTCGAAATTAATAATAAAGCTTCATACTTCATTCAAAATATACTTTTTTATCAAATGTGCATCATAGCACATTATGAAGTCTGCAAACTTTCGATCATACCACGACATCTGCATGTACTAGTTAGTCAAAAAAAAAATGTCTAAAATTTGCTACAAATCACTTTGGTAAAATATTTTTTTTAGCTTCATCATTTATTAATGTTATCTACTTTTCATTTCAAACATAACCTTTTTATCACTGTCTTAAAAAAATAAAATAGTTTTTAATAAAACAAAGACTTCGTATACCTAAATAAATTATATAAATCTACATAAATAGTAGCACACGCTGTCGAATGTAAATTATTAAAGGTTGTTTCATCAAAGTAGGTTTAGTTGTAACAGACAGAAGTATTAAATTATAATACACTCCAAAATGAAAGCCCGGGGGAATAGCGCAGTGATGTACAATTTACAAAATTACATTTTATTTTCAGCTTTCTCTATTTCTCTTGGTATAAACTGTATGTTTAGGCTAGATTTAATAAACTGTTTCTTTTTTAATTTTGTTGGAACAGCTGTTTTAAAAATTGTTTTTTTTTTGAAGTGATAATAATTAAAAAACGAGAATGTTAAATACATTAAAAAATATTTATAGATTAGGTTTTGCATTTGGCTTCATTGATGTAGATATTGTAGGTAATGGTGGACAAAGGATTACCTTTAGTTTATCATAAAGTTACCACACATCAAGGTTTTATCAAATGCGACTAAGAGACTGGCAGACATTTAAATTATTAGTATATTGCAGCAGTATATAAGTAGTTTCGTTAAATAGCTGTGCCTATCTTAAGTGTGCTACTTGCGTGAGTGCTGCTTACAAAACTCACCTACGCTTATATGTTTTTTTTTCTAATTTTCGGCAACCGAGCCCAAAAGAACCAATTACACGGCGTGCTAATATAACGAGGTAACAATCACCAATAATTCCCGCCACCGCGGTGATTATAGCAATATTCTTTAACGACAGTAATTGAAGATTTCTATTAAAAGCGCCTTATTCAGCAAAGGGCGTAATGGAACGGTCGGTGATAGTCTTAAGTTTTATATTTAGTACATGTTATGATAAGCTCTTTTTTTAAGGTATATTGTTTGGCGTTGAAGATTTATCCTTTAGTCGAGACCGAGTGTATAAATACTCGTATATTGTTGTCTATTTTAGGACAAAAAATATTTTTTAAGAGATCAGCTTGCCCTACCGACTATGTAGTCGGGCATCCGCCTAATAAGCCTTCAAATCCTTAAATATCAAAGAAAGCTAAATTATCTCTTGAGAACAATCTTAAACAAAATACAGCTTACCTACGATCTAAGAAATGCCATAAATAGCACTAAAACAAAAAGTTAATAAATACATTAAGTTGAGTATCTCAGAAACGTTTCAAACATAATAAAATGCTGGTACGAAGGTGTTGTCTTATTTCCAAGACGCTAGCAGAGCGCGCTAGAGTACCTACCACCACGCCTTTTGGTAACATAAATGCAGTTGTGGAAGCGTGACATCACACTATACGGCGTAGAGCGGCATCTCTCTTCCACTATCCCAATGAGGTGGCGGTCGGCTCCTTGGCTAGTGCCGGCAAGTCACCTTCCGCGTCAAGGAAACAATATTTTCCACAAAATAACTTCCCTTCACTTTTCTCTTTAATGTATATAGAGGGATGGAAACGTAACGAAGGGTCCACAAAAAGTTTTTTTCGAAAAAAAGCATATTTTCGCTGTAACCTGAATATTTTCCGCCCCTGTGTTTGTATGGAAAACCGCGAAATGTAACACAACGGAATTACTAAGGATTGTTAAGCAAAAATAGGTTTTAACTTGTACATGAAACGTTATACTCGTAAAACACTGAAAATTTGTACTAGGTACTAGCCTACTAGGTAAAAAAGTTTTGGAGCGTGGATAATATCCGCCTATATGAGTAAACCTAACACGTGGTACGGATATCTATTTCAAACGGTCGATTGGCGTTGTTCGCGCTAACAATACTGGATTTCTGCATTGGATAAATATTGAAGCCGTGCAAACAAATATATTGATTTGCCTCTCTACAAATATATTTATAACTGTAGTTGATAACAAACTTTATTATGTCAGTACTAGCTTTTCTCGTGAATGTCGATTTTAGCTGCAAAAATATTAACCTTGTTTTCTGCAGTCGGGTAAAAAGTAAGCTTTGTGTTAATCCTGGCTGTAGTAAAGTAAGAGTAACAAACACCCGTCCACCCATCCACCCATCCATCCATACTTACAAACTTTTGCATTTATAACATCAGTAGGATATAAACGTGAAACTCCACGCCTATAAAGCACTTATTTGAAGAGTGGTAAAAAGTGTAGTTAATACGTATTATCTGTCAAAAGATATTCCCAAAAACCTATATGTTGGTGTATTCCACTTTGTACCAAGGTGAACAAATTACATTATTTTTATCTACTCATTTCACCGGAGTGATACTACTTGGGTGAAATGTTTCCGAGAATCCACTTTGTGATATCACCTAGGTGAGCATAGTGGAATATACGTTGACGTCATAAGAGCAAAAAATAATCACGAAGAGTTTGTAAAAGCACAAACTGTGAAGGTGGATGTAAGGCAAAGCGTTTTAAAAATAGGTTTTTCCATTTTTTCACCATTTCAATGTTCGTATTTTCCGATTCAGAGAAGACAGGGTTAAGGAATGTGAACAATTTGGCGAAATCAAGCGTCTGACAGGTTCGGCGGAAACGCACGCAGCGAATGGTGTTTGCCCGGATATTGCCTGGCCCACACGAATCGACGGTTCCTTTACACCCACTGCTAAGCGTGGTCTGAATCAAAGATATAAAAAAATAGCTATTTACAACATCTATTTACGTGTAACAAAGGCTTATTTTAGTACGTCGTCTATGTATAGAAATATTCTCAAACTTTCAGTATATATTTTACCTTTCAACCTAAAAACAGATGACTTTCTTTGAAATAATCTTTTCTATTGTCAACGGGTGTGTATATTGAACTTCATATTCAGCTTGTTTTTGTATGTTTTTAAACATAAATATTTAATAAAATTGCACGCTTCATTTCTAACATATTTGTTATAGTACTACGATAGGCTATTTTATTAATACTGGGAAATAATATTTATCATATTTTGTTATAGTAATAAGTTATATTGGCAATAAGGTCTAATAATAGGCATCATTGCTAATATAACTTCTATCTATTTTCATCTGCCAATAACAGTATCAAAAAACTTACTTCCAATAAAAAACGTATTAGATAAAGTAAAAACAATAAAGAGCCTTCCTACATGTTCTATCACAACCTTCAACTAGAGTTCTGATCTCTAAGACCCTTAAAAGTGACCTCAAAATGTTTCATTACATCATTTATTAATCGTATTAAGAGCAATGGTATTAATTTTTGGAATTTAATCCTAATCTCCCATTTTCCCAATTACCAATATCGTTAACACGAAAGTTTGCTCGTTTGTAAGTTTGTCCGTAACGTGGTAACTTAGCAACTCCTTGACCATTGCCTAGCCTTCGGGTATTCCGAGATCCGAATGGATCTTACAATTTAATCCCGTTTTGGGATCTATTAGCAATATGCCTTTAGATCAGTACCCAAGAAAATATCAAAGTTTCGTCTTTTAACTAGTGGATTTAATGATTTTTACAGCAAAAATATTAGCATACAAAATAGGCAAATTTTAGTAAGATTTTTTAGTTTACCTGGGAAAACTAAAATCAGGACTAAAAACTACAACTGAATTCTTTAGCGAATTTACTTTCGTGCGACAAATGCCGCCTACAATAGTGTAAATATTTAATTTCTAATTCCAGGCAAAGGCGGAGCAACAGTTAGCCTTTGTAACCGTGGAGGTCTATTTGTGTGATTGCTCAGAATCCTGTCCCCACGGATCAATGAACGTCGATGAGACTTCGCTGAAGAAACTTGACTTGTAAAACGACAGCCGTTAATTTTTCTCCCTTAAGACTTGGCGGAATTAATAACTGTGAAAGAAAAGATAAAATAACAAGTTAGTTAATTCAGTACTCTTTATTACTTCGGCTAATTAATCTGTAGCTAGGAATGGCATTTAAATGATTTTATAACTCTACAAGTAGCTAAGTGAATATGTTTTAGCTTATATCTCTTTTGCCACTCCGTGCGGTAATAAAATGTTGGTTAATTATGCGTTATGACTTACCTTGTTGAATAAAAATACGTGGAGTATTTATCTTGTACTTGTATGCGTACTTAAATAAATGATACAAAAAAGTTAAACACTTATTTGTAAAATGGTACAGAGAAATAAAAAGATTGAGATATAGCTTCTTGACGAGACGGATATAAGAAAATCACCACACAGCCGAAAAATAATAGAAAATGTTATCATAAAAAACGAGTGCTACAGTCAATTGTTTTTCAGTCCATGGAACATAGACAAATGCGTCAACACTGTCGTTTTACTAGAACCAGTGATACCAAACTTACCTGTTCACCGCGTGATTCTACATTTCTATATTCCTTAGGAGCTAAAACATTTTATTCTTTTTAATTTAAATGTAGCCTTCGTAGGCGATTTCATTTTGAAGAATGCTGTATCTATTTAATTCTGCGCTTGTCAGCACATACTGTGTAGTATATTATCACTTGGAGATGCTCGTCTCGCGATATTGCCAGTCAGCAAAATGGAAGTGGCTGACTGCTCAGCGACACTTCGCGATATACTTGATAAATATCTATTATCAATATGTTAAGTAGTGCTTCAAAGGTTTAAGAATATATTTTTAACTGTTTTCAATTTATTGCTAGTCGGACAAATTTGTCTTTTAATACCATTAGTGTTGTTGATAAAAGATGACGATTAATTTTCTGAAGCTTTCTTAATCTATATTTTGGTAATTAATTTTGTATTATTTCGTATAGTTTCATTTAAATTTATTCGATGAAGTAGATCTACACATAATTGCGGATTACATTTCTATTGACACTAGAACCCCTAAAAAAACTCATCAATCGATAACTAGGAATCATTCGAGATTTTTCGAGACAACGTCATCTAGTCTCAAACTAGGCAGAGCTTGTATAATGGGTAGGTACTAGATAACTGATAAACATCATACTTATATACTGCTAAATACTTACATATTATAGATAAATTAAACCCAGACACAGAACAAATGATCGTTCTCATCACACAAACATTTATCCTGGGCGGGAATCGACCCCACGACCTATAGCATACCTGTCAGGGCCACGAATGACTAGACCCACAGTATTTCAATGGTGGATAATATACCTACAGTTGTGTAATCTACCTACAATGCAGGGATGAGGAAACTAACGCTAATGACCAGGTATGCAGAATCGACGCACATAATGATAATAGTATTAAACGTTAACCGGTAGATAGTGTTACCATATCAGTCTAGATCGCCAGTGTTAGCAACACCTGGTGGATTATTATGGAGGTTTGTCTATTTTTACGTTAATATAATCAGAAATTCTATGTATCTATAGAATAATAATGTATAATTCGAAATGAACGATTTGAACGAAATGAACATGAAATTGCTTAAATACATCATTGAAAATGCTTTTTTTATAGCATTAGCATAATATTTTCGAAAATATTACTGATAAAATTGCGGGACGTAGCGTTTGCATTGCAATCGTGCGAAACCGGAGCCAGGCCGCTAGTTATAGATAAATTACACCCAGACACAGAACAAATGATCGTGCTCATCACACAAACATTTGTACTGGGTGGGAATCGATCCCACGACCTTTGACATAGCAGTCAGAGTCACTAACCACTAGACCAACAGGCCAGTCAACGAAATTGAACCAATTGATAATAGAACGTAATGGAACGTTATTGTTTCTCCTTTGTGTTGATAATATAAGCTCTTAAAACACGACTGACTGTAATAATTGATATAGCATGCTTTGAAGTTAGCACGTATTTTTTTCTATAACACATATTTCAAAACGTTTCATCTCCCCACACAGCTAACAAACAAAAACAAATTCATTCAACCGATTAGAATAACCAAAAAAATATAAATCTGATATTGAGTGATGAAAGTTTTAGCTGTATTCTGTCAGCCGATCAGTCGATGACTCGATAACGGTTCGGTGTTATATAGCCGGTGTTATATTTGCTGTCACGTTAATACAAATAAAAATGATAAAATCTGCTATCTGCCATCCTAAATGGGTCCGTTCCGGTCACTCGAACGGGTGTCGATCGCATCAAACGATGCTCCATTGCCTCGAAACCCGATTACTTTTATTTTCTGTGCACAAATTTCGTATTGCCTGCATTTTTAAACTGCATGTGGAAATTGAATTTATATGGTGTTCAAATTTTGACGCTTTTTCTTGTATATCATATCAAACATATATCTATCACATATCGTCATTTCAATTAGAACCTAAGTTTGACCGCAAAATTATTTCCTAATTATGTCGTAATGAAAAACATAGATAAAACAAGTTTCTGTTTCTAAAGAATAGCGTATTAATGTAGTAGTAGTAACTTACCACTACATAATATATAGCTGTGAAAACAACTGTTAATTTAACATTCATGAAAAAAAAGCTATTCAAACTTCACAGTTCACGTGAAACAAAAGCTATTTTTCAAAACACAATTACTATTTTAGCATTCGAAGTTGTTTCTAGACCAAAAACAATTATTTATTCAACGCTTGAATTACAGACGCATGGTGACACGCTCCTAATTGGGTGTTAAAACAAAACATGTTGTTCGAATCCAATCGTTTATCGAAATTCGATGTCAACGGGATCGCATGAATTCTTAATTATTCTGTTTAGATATTCTCTTACATTTGTAAGCAAGACATTGGATTTTAGTTTAATTTAAACATATATTTGAGGTCAATGTCTCTACAAGGTGCTCTTGAAGCACATCTATCCAAGTGACATTTCTATTAAAAGTAAATTATTATTAAAAGCTTATATTGTCCCACTGCTGGGCAAAGGCCTCCTTCTTAGCCTTCCATTCCTCTCTGCCAAAGGCAAAAAAATGGTTAAAAGAAAATGCTAAAATGTATGGAAATGACATTTCATTCTAATTATTCACATGATTTGTACCTGTCAATCACATTAAGCATTTTCTATCAACGCTATCTGTAGAAATATCTCTTCACACCTTAAAAGTAATCACAGTTACATAGAAACATTCTGTAAAAAGGTACCAATTGATAAAACGTCCGATTTTTCATGTAACACGTCTTTGCCTTAAGAAATCCGAAGTGAAATCGATTGTTGTCATTGATATGCGCATCATAACCAGTGCTAGGCCTCGGTAGGGTATCAATATGTTCAGAACGACTGCATAGTTAAATCATACTTTATCGATCGGTCTGTGCGCAGACTCTCGGACTATCTCTGACCGTACACTATTTATATCGCGGACGAATAGGTCAGCGGGTCTAAATTAAATCTTTTAGCACTGCATCTGTATTTAAATGTTTCAATTTTATCTTTTCAGTTCAATATTTTAAAGTAACTTGATAATTCTTTGATAAGTAGGTACCTACCTATATGAATACCTTCTCAATTGACGAATCAATTGACGATGCTTGAGAATTATAATTTGTGTTTTTGGTCCATCAAAATTTTTAACTAAAATTCAAAGTTTGGAACATAGCTTACTTGACAGAACAGGATATATACTTTGTTCTTAATCATTAATATGTAATTAGGCTCCCAGAATATATCACATATAAGTACCACGATTCGAAAGATACATATAACCTCTTATACCAATGTTAATTCCCTTATAAATATAGGCACGAGGAAATAAGACCTGTTGAGATGAGAAATATTAGAATTAATTTAGCTCTGCCAAACAACTTCCTCATCGCGAGTTAGCGAGCTTCTATGATTATAACGTTTCACAGATGCTCACATAACAGAAAAAACATTAATTAGAAAGAAAAATAATTTATTCCGTCAAATGAAATTATGTACCTACACATTTTATACCTAAGATACTAAACGTTTTTCTGTTAATTCTGGTTTTGAGAGTAAATAATGTAAATAGGTACAATAGATTGTACTGTCATATCTGTCTTGTTTTGCTGCTTTAACAAGACTCAGAAGCGTCTACAGGCATGCACAATACTCCCAATCACAAATCATGGAACTGTCCACGTCACTGCTTAATTACAGCTACGGTAAGTCTAGGTACGAGTCAGACGGACACAATTAAAGTTGCTGACGCTGGCGCTCCTAACGAGGCCTTTCTTGACGAGCCACAGCCTTGTACCCACAAATACTACGTTACACTAAATCTCTTTGGCATTACCATTTGAAGGAAACGGATCTCTACCGAAATCAGACAAACATTTTATTTCGCTTTGTACTTTATAAAAGCTAATGTTCCCTAAGTATGGCTCGCGAAGCCTCAACCTAAATTGAAAAGTTGTTACGTTATTTGCATAAATCTTCTTTCGACTGAATTTGGTTAACCTTACATAACCTCTATTTCTGTTGAAGTTTTCATCTGCCTCAGTTCGCTATATACAACTTAAGGAATAATAAAAATGAGCTTACCTTGTAAGCTAGGCCAGGGAATGAGATATAAATCCAAATAATCCAGTTGGAGATCAGACGACGAGATTTTTACAGCCTTTTCCACTGAAGCCTTGTGACTTGTATTTCATAACTTTGATGTTATAAAAAGGTCCTCTCTAAAGCATTAAAGATTAATATGAAACCATATTCAACAAATGTAGGCAATGTGGGCATGTAGGTAAACGTAGGTAAACGTAGGTATGTTTTAAATCACTGAATGGCTAAAATTATGCGACTATAAAATTCAAAGCTTCACCTATAGTCCAGTCATTTGGTAGTTTTACCTGGAAAGTTTTCCGGGAGTTTTGAAAATTGGGTATTTTATAGATTTGAATATGCTCTTTTCGAATTTCAACTTTGCCACCTCGTACCACCGCCGCTCGCGCCGCCATTTTGAAAAAATGGCGCCCAAAAAGGGTTTTTTGGGAATATCTCCTTTCTGAGGTATTTTACGAAAAAATATATTTCTACAAAATTAAACTAGAACAAATTTCCTACACTTTATGTCTTACTCACTTTTTCATAAAATCAATAGTTTTAGACGTACGATCGCCGCAAAGTATTATTCATTTGCACCACTACGAGTGTTTCGTATATTTTTCTAAACTGTTCTATTACTGCTGCCGGTTTTCAAGAAGCAGGTATCAGGGTCCATGTCACCTTTGAATCGGGCCCTTTCTCTCGACTTTGAACGAAACTTCAACGTAAAATTTGTCGGTAGAAGCCATATTAAGAGAAATATTTAGTTTAGACTGAATCATCAGAGTACGTTTATTGTCGTACAGTGTTGTTTATGTTCTTAGAGCTATGGCTTCTTATACGGAAAATTGTTTTATTTGTGACAATTCACTTGAAAACCGGCGGCAGTAATAGAAAATTTTAGAATAATATACGAAAAACACGTGGAGGTGCAAATGAATAAGTAATACTTTGCGGCGCTCGTACATCCAAAACTATTGATTTTCTGAAAAAGTGAGTAAGACATAAAGTGTAGGAAATTTGTTCTAGTTTAATTTTGTAGAAACTTTTTTTTTCGTGAAATGCCTCAGAAAGGAGATATTCTCAAAAAACCGTTTTTGGGCGCCATTTTTTCAAAATGGCGGCGCGAGCGGCGGTGGTACGAGGTGGCAAAGTTGAAATTCGAAAAGAGCATATTCAAATCTATAAAATACAAAATTTTCAAAACTCCCGGAAAACTTTCCAAGTAACCCCCTTATTTTCTACCAAATGACTGGACTACTACGTTTACGAGGAAATTTCAATTACCTCTAGTTATTTTACACATTCAAGTTGTTAGGCGCTTTACTACCGCCACTTAAGTAGTAAAAATTTTTATGTTTGTTTCGATATTTCTTATAACTTATAAGGACCACGAATAAAGCCCGATCTTTAAGTTTGGTTACACCATGAGGTCACCATGAAAGTATTAAAGATACTTTTACAATAATAACTAACCATAACTTGGTTACTATCGCAAAATCCTTTGCGATAGTAATATTGCGATATTTGCGATAATAAGATTGTAACCATAACTTGGTTACTATCGCAAAATCATACCGTTTCGATTGAAAATTACCTCTCTAACGAAATACACTAACACCTCTACGGCTCTACCCATTCAGGGAATATAAAATATAGACAATATAGACAAACCCAAACATAATAACATCCGTTTGCGGTATCCTGCCCACAAAACCTATTTATTAAGTACGAAACTTTATTATTCAATAACAAGAAAACGGCACGAGGATTATGGCTCAGTACCGGAGTCAGGCCGACCCCGGAACCAAAAAAAACATTGGGTAAGTATAAGCTAAATGGACATATATTTTGACCTTTTTACGAAGACCTGCTTAATTTTCTTCTTGATCGCTTTTCTACGTTACGTTAAAATATAGATACGGTGTGTTATTACTGTTGTTTTGCAGGTATACAATAGTCCATTTCCTTTCGTAACTATATAGAAATGATGAATTAATTATCAAATTCTCTATTAAAATTAGTTCTATAGCGGACTAAATAGAGCCCAAAATCGAATCTTAATTTATTTCCTTTTTTTTCTTATCTATTTAAATACGGAAATACGTTTTTACAGTTCAAAACCAAATTTGATTTAGTATTAACAAAATAATTTTGTTACATACAAAATAAATACGTACAGCTAAGTAGATCCCTAATGAATCAGTCATTCCTAGATAAATATGTACCCACTCACGGAACTGCCCCAATCATTTGCAGGAATCCGGAATTTGTCAAATTGTCAAATTCCTCTCAATATTAGCTAACGCGTCTATCTAAATAGCCTTGTCGAATTACATCTGCAGGTATGTAGCCACAGAATTGAATGCCTTTCCTAATGCCTAATATCTCAGACATTGTTGATACGCATAAAGTTAAATATTTCGCAAATACATAGGTTGGTATTATACATTTTAGCAGCGGTATTTTTATATTGTGGTCGGCATTTAGAACAGAGTAATTTACGACCTTAAACTTACTTCGTTGTTTTATTTATTGCTGGTTTGTAAAGATTAATTTGATGTTATTTTTCTACAAGCAAAATGTAAAAAAGAAACCCAAACCGTTCCGTAGGTATTTGTATTTTATACAAACTCCCAACTGTGACCGCAATTAACTCTCGGCGGTGCGTAAACAACGTAAGGACACGGTTAATCGCCGATTAGTCGCTAACCGGTGTAGTGTGGTCAGAACCTTAGTTCTTAAATCGGATTTGGGTATACGAGGTCGGCGTTTTAATGTCAAGGGTCGTCCATATTTTTCGAATCCCGTAAAGATGTCATAAAGTTTCCCTTCAGAGGTAGATAAGAAAGTTAGATGGCGTGACCCTTAAGGCCGCGTCTAACTCTCACTATCCATCACAGGTAATTGCAGCACTTCCTTCAGTGTTCACAAGAAGCATAAATGGGACGACCTGCACGTGACCAGCCTTATCTAGCTATTTATTACGTCCACGTTTTCTCTTAAGGATATCGCGTACACTTAGCAATCGTGTTGCGTACCACGAACGTGTGCGTTAAAGTGCAAAAGGTGCTTTAAGGGAGGACACAATTAAGACATCAACTTGTTATTGGTTTTGCGAAGATTTAGACACCTTAATCACATAACAAGGATCGTAATTAAACGGGTTGTATCAGCCTACTTAATACATTTCATTCAAGATACAGTAATGTTTGACCGGCTTCCAGTCCAGTTCAAAGTCCAGAGTTCCAGATCGGCTAACATAGAGCGATTGCCATTCTGTCCTTCGCAAGATTATCTAAGCATCAGAAACACAACATACATATTATGATGACAGTCGGCAGTCTAGCGTGGCATAGCATAGACGTTTAAGAAACAGTCACCTATCTACAGGGCAACCGCCACAAACGCAGGTTGACTTTTAATGTCTAGCCGTATAGCTAATAAATAACTAATTAGCGACAAGTCCCTGGTGCTGGCTTAGGTAGTAGAAGAGGCCCGGGGTGTTTTTAGTCGGTGGGAGTCCGACATATCCCCACGCCATGCCCTCGGCATGGGTTGAAGCCATTAGCGTTTCACCACGAAAACAAAAAAAAAGTCCTTTTAACCGATGGACAGAATTAACTATTACTTTCGATACTTCCAACAGTAGGGATGCTTTAAGCAGTACTTACGAGATATCTCATTTCACTCATAATTACCTACCTATTTTTTCTGGTTATTTAGGTACGAACTTTCCGGTGTAGCCTACAACACCCTATGAACAGGTCATGTTTAGTCAATGCCTGTTGCACCTATAGGTACAGGTGTACCCACAACTACCAACCTAAGTACTTGCCTTAAAGTCCTGTAGTTGTATTGTCACTAAATGGCGGCCATTTATGACCATTCATATTTGCGTCACCTTCGAATAATTATGGCGAAAATGAATAATATTGTAATAAATTTTCGAAAGGCCTGAAATTAGAGATTTGGATATTAAATCTTACTACTAACGCCATCTATGAGCTTGACATTGCGACGACGTAATACTGACTGAACCTAGAGTCAAATAAATGCTGAATAGGCTACTACTGCAGTCAGTTTGAAATATAATACATTAAAATTTCTCAAAACATGATGTACTTTTCTGCTATCATTTTTATACTTGATGAACAAATGAAAGGTTGATGAACATTTGTGTATTTGTTTTTGGGGACATTTAATTGGATAAAAATATGGATCACAGACACATATGTACTTGACTTGTATAAATTTTATGGAACATTTTTTTTGTAAATTACAATAATTGTATTCAAATCATTGTATATTTAAAATAAATTAATATAATTATATTGTTCTAAAAGTTATAGCAAAGTATCTCTGACTATTTAGCTTATAGGATGTAGAATAAAAAAGACAAAAAGTTACTTACTTATGCATTGATTTAATAAAATAACATCAAAACTAAATTAACTAATAAATACATTTACAGCTTAACTTTAATAAATGTACAAATAACTGGAGGAATAACAATGGCTCAGGCTAGTCCTTCTGATGAGCCTTCTGCAAGAAGTTCTTTCTCTGCCGCTTCCTTTGCGGCCTGTACTTGGGGTCGGACATATTTAAAATACTTATAAAAGTGGTCGCCTAACAGCAGAGACCCATAGAGAGTTAATCCAACACAAACCAACACACCACCTCTATGTAGTTTGTCGTACAGCAAGTTGCGAGCCTGTTTCTTCATTTTTCTGAAACAGTAAAAATGCCGTGATTGTAAATACTCTAGTAATAAAATACAATGTTGTTACCAAAGCTTAGTTAATCTAGTTTATTTAATGATCCCAATATGACATAACTGTTAAGTACTTTTATTGTTATGTTTTAATTTGTTGTTATTTTATGTAATAAATGTAAGTACAGTATTTTGTGAGCTTGCCTGGTAAAAATCTCTAAACAAAAATAAATTAAAGCAGCTCACTAAAATATGTTGACTAATAATATAATAATTATATCTATACCTAAGAAAAACAAATCCTTTTTCTTACAAAATCTCCAATTCTTTCAATTTTGCAGGTTATGTTAATGTTGACAATTTTGACACTTAACTTGACCGATCCACAGATGTACAGTGTTGGACGTTCACTTACTAAAATAATCGTTGGTATGATATACTAACCAGTATTTCTATTTACTAACATTCGAGTAATAGCTATATTCACTCGATTCTACGAACAAATTTTGTATAAACGTTTACAAAAAATAATAATTGTAAAGCTTAGATGTAAAGACATGTTTTGTTAAAATTCCAAAATTGCCTAAAAGTCCTAATAATTCTAGTTGGATTTTAAGTTTATCTGTATATTTACACGCTGTACGTTTTAGTATTCTATATTGATACTTTTATCATTTTTTTGTACATTTTAATCACATATTTGGATTTTAGTTAATAACTCCTTAATTTTTAATTGCTATTTTATTCATCTAACGAATTGTCAACGTAAATTTTGACACTGACGTAGAGATTTAAAATAATTTTCCACATTCTTTCGGTCAAATTTGGTCTCTCCAAAAAAATATCATCAGCAAAATAACTACAACGTGATTACGCGACAGTTATTTTCAACTCTAACCTACTCATGTCATGTCGTAACCAAAGTTGTAGTTATTTGTAAATAAAAAAAACATTCAAAAAATAAGTATGATATTTTTCAATTTGATCAAAAGAACACCCAGGGCCTTGAATTTAATCAAAACTTCATGTAGAAACCTAAATTCAAAAATCCCTACAAAGCCTGCTCCGTCCTTGGCACTCAATTTTCTTGATCCTGTACATATAGACCGGTCTACTGTCCTGCTCCTCGAAAGACTCTCTTTATTAAGATACAACACCGACGAAGGCATCAAGATTTTAGAAGATACCATCGCATTTGCTAATCAAGTTCTTCACATCAACACTGACGATGTCGAACCTTTGTACTCAGTCCTAGAACATGAGTAAGTATATTATCTTTTCTGTACTAGCTTATTAAGATACATTTTTGCATATCTCCCATGTATGAAAATAATCTAAAGGTATGTGAAAATGTACATGTAAGGTTATGTAAAATTCAAAAGCTTTAGATGGGAATCTTAGCCCTCCAGCCTTACCCTCTAGGAATCTCAGAAGATATTACTACTAACAGCCAAATCTATCTTCCAGGAATTTATTCTTAAGACCAGATACAGTAACTCAAGGTAATTGTCAAAAAGACATACTAAGAAATGCAGAGTTAAAAGAAGATGACTACTTTGTAGCACCAATAGGCAACATACCATTACATGACATAGACGATGATTACTTACCCCAAGCTAAACAACATGAAAACTGAAATCTACAAAATATTTAATATGGAACAGTTTTTTAAGGTCATCGAGATAACTGAGAAAGGTGTAAAGTTTACTTTGAAGGAACCTAGTCATATATTAATGAGGAATATTCATGAAAATTGGCTACAGTGTATCTATGCTAAGACCCATAAACAAATGCCCATCTATGTTAGCAAATACATGAAGAGGAGACATCCACCGGCAATCTTTGGTACAATAAAGCAGGATATCCAGGTATACAATGACAGCAGGCCATTAGAGCTCAATTTTAATGGTGAAGCTCCAGCTCTCAGGTCAGAACTGAAGCTAGATTTAATGGTGCCCAAGCAACTTGCTCCACAATACTTCATCCAATGGCAGAGATATAGGAAATACTGGTGGAGTTCTGTGAGTATTTTTTAAGTTATAATTTTACCGGATTGCACTTAAGTTTTTGTCATTACAACAGAAGGTCTAATTCACATTCAGACTCCCAAGATACAGGTTCCAAAATTTGCAATTTGCTGCAAAATTTTATGATAGTTAACTGGATTGACCACAAACTTGTTTAATTAGTTCTACAAATATTCCACATAAACAATGGTTTATATTCTGAGACTGAATGCATAAATGTAACATTCATTGTTGTATATTCAAATTTTTCCTAATAATTATGATGTTACAATAAAATTATTGAAAACTCCTTGAATATTATGTGCATGTTTCTTTTCAGTAATAATCCCTGTGCATGAGTTATAATACAGTTTCATCTTTACAGATGTCAATGACACCCAACTTGTTTAATTTAAGTGAATGTGACTTAAAAGATACAATCGCCAATGTTGGTATTGTGGCTCGATTCTTGTTTGGTTCCCAGCCAGTGGAAAGTATTACTGTTCAGCCAGAAGATGATGTAAGGAATTCTAAAGCACTAATCCTTTTTACATCTTTAGATAATGCATCCGATAAAGCATTGAATTAACTGAAATCCAAATGTCATCGTCATAAATTAAAAAAAGTCGAAATATTTTTTAACGAGGCTAAATTATATTTGAAAGCGAGGATAACTTCTCGCGAGGCTCTTTATCTATAGAGGCGATGACCCCTGAGTATGTTTCGACGTTTCTTCTCATATTTTTCTTATATTTTTTAAAGAATGACACGTAAAAGTGATCAAATTTATCCTATTTGCAGAATAAACAATTTGAATTTAATATGGTTCTTCTTAAGAAATTTTTAGAAGCTACATTCTCCTTTCACCTTGGTGGATTGACTGCAGAACAAAATTAAATTTACTTTAATATTTTTCAGGATAAGGTGTCGCATTTAAGCTGTGTTATGACCTTAGAAGATGCATTAATCATACTGTTACTGGACGGGCTAACAAATAATACTAAAGAAGAATATTTGAGACTCCACAGGAAAATTGCACCATTCAAGATTTCTTTTGCACTGGAACTTGATGGTATAATATTTATTGAACGATTTATTAGGGTAGTTAATTGCTGTCTTTAATGATAGTAATAGAAAACAAGACCCTTTTTTATCTTTAATATTTATAAATATCCAAATATGGAAGTATAGCCACCTTGGCTGAAATATTTGCAGCTGTGGATGGAAGATGCTCCACTCTACATAGTATAGTGTGCTGTTATATTTCTACTACTGCAATAGATTTACTTAGTGGTATTTTTGCTTGTGTGGTAACAGGAACAGCATACTTATGTTTTCTTGTTGCAACAAACTTGGTTTAAGAATTCGGAGTACTTATATGGAGTTAGTAATAATTACAATTGGCATATAATTTATAAATTTTGTTATAGATGAAACCAGCCAAAGGATCACTTTACAGAAGCTAGCCACCCTTCTTCACTACAAACTTAAATCGAAGAAAATATCAACATGGCTGCCTAACTTTACACTACCTTTTCATGACCAGGTAAGCTTAATATTTACTTTTTATACTATCTACACATATACTACTAATACCTAGCTATGGGTAAGCAAAAATGATTTTTTTTTATTATAATTAAACTATATTTAGAAAGTACGATAAAATACAGGAACTCATATACAAAGACCAAACCTAAAAACAACCCCATTTTTTTGCATTCATTTAAAAAGACGTATAGGCACTTGGATATGAAATCCTTTTGAAAGTACTAAATGTAGCTAATAGCTATACTTAGAATAGAATATTTATTTATTTGAAAGAATATTGTCCACATAAAATATGTCCATAATATTCTGCTGTTTCCAGCGTCCAAGCTTAGTTTTGAAAATATCTAAAATAACTGCAAACTACTATATAGACAATTAGACATACTGTGTACTATATAGACATGGTCTACCTTGTAAAAACTAAAAATATAAATACAACACAGCTCATAAACTAACTGTTTAAAATTAATTGGATAACAAACATAAACATAGGTAATAGGTAACTGCTGTAATCTTAGATAAATATAATTTAACATTAATGAAAACTCGTTTCTGTTCCAGTGCATTTAAAACATATAAAACCTTATCTATGATAACAGTTTTACTTTCAACAGTAGGTATTTATCGGAGTTAAATAAAAACTTTGTTAATAACATAATAACACAAATATTACCGTGATTGCTATAGTGTTTTTATTTTGTACTAGCTTCTGCCCGCGGCTTCGCCCGCGTGGTAAAGGGACAAAAAAACCAAGGTCTTTTCTTAATATTTTTTTCCGTAAGAACCTTCTCCTAATAATAACAAATACAATAAAAAAAGAATTAGTGAAATCGGTCCAGCCATTCACGCGTGATGCCGTGACCAAGGAAAACGGGTTTCATTTTTATATATATAGAAGATTATAAATAAATTTCGTGTGGTTTGATAGCGGTTTGCATTAAAAAGCGACGTGTGTCGAGGGCCACCATGCCAATAACGACTGCGCGATATGCAGGTATCCCATCATGGGACAAGTATTGTGTTTAACAAATTCATGTTTTACGATATTTAAAAACCTTTCATGTTTTGATTTTAACTTGAGACTAGATGGCGCTGTTTGTATGTGGTGTGGTGGTATATTTAATTGTATTATATTGAGTCTTGTGTTTGCGATACTAGGCTATTTTTTTTTAACTTACGCTATATAAGTCGTCGAAAAAGCTAGGCGGTTACCTTTAATATATTTGCAAGAGTAGTCGTTTTTAAATGTTAAGATAATTTGTTCTTGTTTACAGATTCAAGAAAACCTTCGTATGGGTGTCACTTACACAGCTGTTCTGACTGAAACTACTCTCAAACATGGCATCATTAGATTGATGAACAGCAACACTATGTTGGGGGTACTTTTATTTATTTTAAACCTTATTTCCTTTTGGTTAAGGTCCATATGCCGAAGCACACTTTTTAAACTTTCTTACTAGTGAAAAACTGAGACAGTATAAGACTTATTCTAAGTCAACTTCATTAACATTCCAATAATCGGTCATTGGTCTAATTGATATTACTCACTGAATGAATGAATGAGTGAATATTGCGAAACTAATAGAACTAAGTACTGGGCTATTGTTACCTAGTCCACTTGTGCTGTACTTACTTATCTTGCGCCGTAAAATTAGTAAATGCTATCGTGTGTGCGATATTAAATGAGGTCAAAGCAAAGTCACGAAGACAAGGGTGTAGTTTAGACTGGTTGTTGGGTGAACCGTATGAAGGTGGGAACGCTTAATTTTAAAAATCGGGTCTGATCCAATTAGTAGTGAAACCAACGAAAACAACAACAAAATGGTCTCTATTAACTATAGACATCATATTGTTTATTAGAAACTTCTTGAAATGTAACCTATTTTTTTTCTTTTCAGGAACATGTACACGTAGCCGATTTCCATAAATATGCATCAGTGATATTTGAAAATTAGTAAAAAATGTAGTAACTAAATAAATATAGTATAGTTAAAAATATTTGTCTAAATTATTTACAACCTCGTGATATTATAACGGAAGTTGTTTTATGTAATGTTCCAATTAGATATGTTAAATTATCAGGGACGGTATTTTAAAGGAAATTTTATTGATAAAACGTTTTTAAATGTCATTCCAATGTACTGAATGTTATGAAAATCTCCTTTTAAAGAGAAACGCAGTAATTGCATAACCTTTGAATCGGGTTTAGGTACTCGCATAACAACTAGATAAATAAAGCTGTTAATTATTCACACATGTCTCCGTAACATGCAATAACAGAAATAATTTCAAATAGGAATACTATTCACTTCCAAATTTAATTTATTCAGAAATTCTTATAGCAAGACAATTACAATAGGATCTTAAGGCTAAACTGTATAAAACATAATGTTTGATCTATATGGAAAACAATACCAATACCTGATTGCAATTTAGATTCGTGGATAATGACTAAACATATTTATTATCTGTAAACTAAATTGGTATATCTTTATCTTACCAAATCACCAGAGGCAATGTGAATTTATGAACGAAGAAATTGGAAAGACGTTAGAACTAGTTACAGATTAATTATACAATTATTTCTAGACATACTAGGTAGTAAAATATTCTATTCGGAACTTTGAATAAAATGCAGGTCGTCAACCGCTCTTTATGATTTTGTTTGAGGTGTCTGATGCCATTAAATAAAAAGAAAAGAGGATAAAAAGCAATGATATAATGACATACTGCATGGCAGGCACCACCCTCATTGCCTCACTGCCCATAAATCAAACGAAAAGAATAAACAATATAGTACACTTAAATACATATTTATTTAATAAGTTGTGTGACAATGTATGGAAGGAGTGTTAAATACAAATGGAATAATTGACATCCCATACATTGATAGACCATGCAGAGGTTTGGCCATTTGCACACAAGTCAATGTAATACTAATATTGGTCTAAGTTTACTCATAGAAGAATTTAAGTTTAAAACCAGATAGGTACATACATCAGACAAATGTAAAAAAAAATACCACATGCAAAATGAATATAAAGATCATACATCATAAGTACATACATATCTTATGCATTATTGGTTAAGCATTATCCAATTCATTCGTTGCCAACTTTTTATAATGGAAAACAAAGAAATCACATGACAAGATACAAAATAATATTTTCTTGGCAATATTTGTTAGTTATTTAGCTAATTGCGTCACAGTAAGTGGCTATTAAAATTAAATTGCACTGAAAATATTGTCAATAACTATGTAAGTTAACAGTAATTAAATTAAGTACAGTCACGAACAATAAGAAGTGGTTTATGCCCTATAACTGACTTATCACCCAACATTGCATATTAATCAAAATAGTTTTATTCAAAAAATATAAAATAGACTTTAATACCTTCTAATTGATGAGAAACTCGTTTTTAAAGCAATTAGTGTAATAATAATGAGAGTTAAAGCCTCTAGTCATGTAATTTTATAAATAGTAACTATGCAATATAAATTCCTTAAATCGTTAATGTCCAAGACGGAACTAATCATTGCAATGACCCATAAATTCATTGCTTCAAGACCAAATGAATGAATACAAAGGTCTACACCCACCTTAATATGAAGTAATGAAAGTCAAAAATCTATTATTCTTTATAAAATATTGTATTAATTTAAAATTACCTTATGGTTTTTAATAAATAGGTACAAAATGTTCTATGAAACCAACTTGAAAATTACAAAGAATGAATAGTAAAACATGTAGTCATATAAAATGTTCCATAATTATATACATTAGCCAATATCTTTGTGATGGTAACAGAACTTAGTATATAAGATTAAGGTTTTAAATGCAATAGACCATTTATCATTGCTTGTGGCTGTACATGTTAATGAAGATACACAATCACACTTAATTGCCATTAATAAATCAACATTTTCACAACAGTACAAATACAGACAATGTTTGTACAACTAGATCTTAGGTAATTTATTGGCTCACACAAATATATTCACAGACATTACTGTCATAATGATTTATTGCAATCCTCCCTGCTTGACTTAAGCTGGCAACTGCAATTTCTTTCCTTTCAATACTAGAACAAAAAAGAATCACATTAGTAACTTGCAAGACATTCCCAAAAATAGTTGAAACACTAATTGGATGACAATACAAATTATAATGGCCTCTAGATTCCAATAAGACATAATACATAAAGCCATTGAAATATAAAGCTTTTAATAAGATTTAAAGAAGAGAAGTAAATATTACCTTTAGTAATGTAAAGATAGAAGAAGTCACAGTATAGCACAGTTTGCACAACTCCGGAGATGATGGCAATTAGCTCGTAGTGATCTTCAACAACATAACGGTAGACCTGGAACAAAAGTTTATTCATATAAGAGATGTAATATTGTTTTGAAGCCCAGCTTGTTCCTGTTATCTATGAAGGTAAAAGTCAAATCAAACAACAACAAATAAGTACACTCAAAAATTGAATTTGTATGACTTGTTCAAGTAAATAGTTTTGGTTTGGATTTAAAAGAATATGTATATAAAATAAACTTAATCTAAATAACATAGTTATTTAAGTAGATGGCCTTAAAGATTGTAAAAATACAATCTTGTAATATAATAAATTATCCTAAATGATTTTTCTTACTAGAACAATAGCATGTAGGAAAACAGGAATTAGTTAATATTCAGATATCATCAAGATATAAAAAAATATGTTTATTACTTTGTACTTTGACAGATTCATTTCAGACAGAGAATTTTTTTTGGTGTAAGCAAGTAACCAAATTAAATTAACATTTACAGCTTAATTTGAGGTGTCTAATTTTGGCATGTCAGGGGTGTTAAATTTATTTTGTAATGACACTTCTGCACAATATTTTCCAAACCGTTGGAGTGGGCTTACATTCTTACTAGAATTATATCTAAAATCTAGGTGTATTTTCATTAATGAATCCATCCATCTAACCTTCATAACTCAAGTTATAAGGTATAAATTTGAATGTCAAGGACAGACAAAAATAAATACATCACCAACTTCTTCCAATGCATACTTGTACACTAAGTAAAAGCTTATCAACAACAAAGTAAGATAATATTGTTTATATCAATACAAAATATCTTACCCAATTCAAGAGGTATAGGGCTCTGTAAGATCCAAGAGCAAACAAGTAGTGGGAGGTAATACTTTCAGCTTCTCCAGTCTTCGACACCAAGAACAGTTGTGGCAGGATGGCAACGGATTCCAAGTAAATTGAGAATGTCCATAATACCTGGAATTAGAAAACAGTATTTATTAATAATCAAGTTTAAATTACTGATAATGTGTCTTTATTGTTATTCAGTCTTGATTTCGACTAAGTAGAATCACTGGTGAATAATAACTATAATCAAACATATACTAACCTCCATAACTGAGAATTCGTGGTTTATCAACAAAGCCATTACCAACGACGGTATCAACAAGAACTCAATTCTAAACGTATCGTGGTTGTGGTCATATGTTGCTTTGAACTTGACATACATCAAGTAAACAGTGGCGTATGAGGCCATAATGAATATCATCTTCATAAACGTATTGTAAGCCGAGATGTAGTTAGTTAGCAGATCCAAGTAACGCGCCGTGTACACGACGGAGAAAAGTATCTGAGATTTTCCCGATATTCCTGAAAATTTAAAGCAAACATGACGATATCATAGGAAAATACATACTGTATGTGCCGGTTGGTCGGATCAACTCAAAGTCTAGGCAACTTACCCGCACATGATCTGGTTTTCCATATTTTCAGTAGTAATATTATAATAGCTAGGAGATGGGATAAATCACCAAGTAAACGGAAAATATTCATTTTTCACAGAAATGCTTATCTCAGTTACGCCGCGTACACTCTTTCATTTAAGCAAAAATGACGTGGCTGATTGACATGACACAATTGACACAACTTTTATAATTAATCCACCAGGACAAGGCACTAAATAATTAATGAACTGGCAACAAATTGTTACACGTTTATCACATTTTCCCTATATCATAAATCTGAATAATTTTCCAATGTTGTAGTAGCATCAATCACAAAAATAAATTAGCATGTTTTTGTAGAACATTTTTTTATATCCTCTATCACTTTAACGATTGATACGATTACTTCATTTCGATTATCGAAGCAATTTTCCTTACGTATAAATGCAAAACATATAGCTAATCACAAAGTCAAGTAACGTACAAATATATTGTTATGATGACGATCCGGTGGTCTAAATTACCTCGAGTCCAAAACACTTGTCAATGAAAAATATGACATTTACCAAAATTGTAGGTTATATTTGTGACATCTGAATTGTCAATCAAGTACACATACCGTGTGGTAAATAGAGGTTAGGACAAATATTAAATATTTATTATGTATGTGTAATAAATATTTAGTGCTACATCTATAGACTTGCTAATAAATAAGGACCCAGGACCTAACAAAAAGCTTTCAAGATGGTGCGACACAACAATCAGCTGCCGAATAATCTGACGCAGTTACAAAACTTAATCAAAAGAGATCCAGAATCTTACAAAGAAGAATTCCATCAACAACTAGCGCACTTCGAGACAACGCTGGAGATATTTAACTTGAACCCGACGCAATATAACAAGAAACTAGATGAACAAGCAATGTTTTTGGCCCAAGTGGCCCAGTGCTATCTCAACGAAATGAAGTTATTTCCACAGAAGATTGTCGACATTCTGAAAACACATAACACAGTATTGCACAATGATATGCGCCTATCTTTATGCAAATGTCTTATTTTACTGAGAAATAAGAACTTCCTCACATCATTTGATTTACTGGAGTTATTCTTTTTACTTTTGAGATGTCAAGATAAGCATTTACGGGAATTTTTAAAGACGCATATTATAACTGATATCAAAAATATCAACATGAAACACAAGGATATGAAATTTAATTCAACATTACAGAACTTTATGTTCTCAATGTTGCAAGATTCAAATCCTAAAGCAGCTAAACTGTCCCTTGATATATTAATTGAATTGTATCATAAAAACATTTGGAATGATCAGAAGACTGTTAACATAATTGCTGACATTGGATGTTTCTCAAAGATAACTAAAGTTATGGTGGCATCACTAAAGTTCTTCTTAGGCAGAGATGAAGAGGAAAAACAAGAAAATTCAGACAGTGAAGAAGAAATAGATCCAAGAGACACCATGATATCAAATAAATTCAACAAAAAGACCAGAAAGAGAGAAAAGATGGTGGAGAAGGTTAAGAAGCAGGCAAAGAAAATTAAGAAGAGGAAACAAAAGGCTCCAGTATTTAACTTCTCTGCTCTACATTTAATAAATAATCCACAAGGATTTGCTGAAAAATTGTTCAAGAAACTAGAATCATCCAATGACAGATTTGAAGTCAAACTAATGTTGTTGGATGTCATTTCAAGGTTGATTGGTTTACACAACTTGTTCCTTTTCAACTACTACCCATTTATTGCAAGATTACTTCTACCCCACCAGAGAGAAGTAACTAGGATCCTATTGTTTGCTGCTCAAGCTTCACATGAACTCATCCCACCAGAGGTACTAGAACCAGTAATGAAAGCTATTGCAAATAATTTCATAACAGAAAGAAATTCCACTGATGTCATGGCTGTAGGTCTGAATGCTGTAAGAGAAATATGTGCAAGATGCCCACTTGCTATAGGTGAAGACTTACTCAGAGATTTGGTCCAATACAAGAATTACAAAGAAAAATCTGTAATGATGGCAGCAAGGTCTCTAATCCAGTTATTCAGACAGTCCATGCCAGATATGCTTCATAAGAAGGACAGAGGCAGACCAACAGAAGCATCTATAGAACTGAAGAACAAAAAATATGGTGAAATGGAAATTAAAGACCATATACCTGGTTCTGAGGTGTTATTAGAAAAGGAAGAAATTAAAGAGACTGGTAAAAATAAAAAGGTTAACAAGAAGAAGAAGAAAAATGATTCAGACAGTGAAGAAGACTGGGTTGATGTTGCTTCTTCTGATTCTGAAATCAATATAAGTGACAGTGAGGAGGAAGAAGTTAGCGATGATGATGATGGTGATGAAGAAGATGAAGAGGTAGAAGAAGAAGCTGAGGGTGAAGAAGAAGAAGGTGGAGATGACAAAGAGCAAGAAGGTGAAGATACAGAGAATAAGAAAGAAGTCACCAAACCAACACAAGACAGGAAAATACTAAAGGCAAATCGCAAAGCATTGAACCAAAAGACTAAGGAGGAGAAACTGCAAAGTGCTCGTGAAATAGCCATGGAAACCATTTTCACTGATGAAGACTTCAAGCGCATTGAAAAAGCTCAGTTAAAGAAGAGTATAAGTGCCACTAAAAGGAAACTCAATGTAACAGAAGAAGACGATGAATCTGGAGAGCTTGTACAACTATCTGCTATAGAAAACATCCATAAAAAGAGAAAGCATGATAAAGAAGCCAGGTTAGACAGTGTTCATAAGGGAAGGGAAGAAAGAGACAAGTTTGGCTACAAAGACAGAAGGAAGAACATCCATTGCTCCAAAACAAACAGGGAGAAGAGGAAGACCAAGAACTACCAGATGGTAAAACATAAAGCAAAGGGAAAGATAAAGAGGTCTTTCAAAGATAAGCAGATCGCTTTCAGAAATTACTTGATTAAACAAAAGAAGATGCGTTAATTATTTTACATAAGCTAATAAACGTAAATATATTATTCTATTATTTTGTTTTATTTCTACAATATCCATATGTATAAAAAGGCATATTTTACAGAACACACATATTTTGAAGTAGTGGTCGAAACCAAACCAAATTAATACGTACTTGGTCATAAATTAATCAAATCAATCTTTATTGTGGATCATAGGTACATAATACGGGTAGCAGGTACATAATATTTCTAAGCTAAGCCTAAAAGTCAACAAAATTATTAATTAATTAAGCACGATTTAGAAGGGACCTGTTTTCAGAGTTAGAAATTCACGTATCGTCAGACTACAAGAACTACTAAAAGCTGAAAATGCCGTGTCTCAAGTTCTGACCAGTGAAATATGAAAAAAAAAACACCCAACAAAATAGAATGACAAGACGAAACGTCAAATTTTAGATAGCTCGAAAAAAAATAAAAGTCAACAAAGATAGGAAAAATAGTCCTATTACCATTTATAGTGTACTATAAATTATTTTTAATAAACTATTAATATTTCCATCATGTTGAAACCAAAAGCGTTAACACAAGTCCTGAGTCAGGCGAATACAGGAGGTGTTGAGAACACATTGTGGGTGTCAAAATATTTACACAGAATGCAATCTTTTGTTATGTATGCTGATGTAATTTTAATTATTACAGGTTGTTAAACCACCAAGGTGCTCTTCTGGCATATTCTGGCTACAATGATAAGGATGCTAGAGTTACAGCAGCGATTGCAAGTAACGTGTGGTCGGCGTACGAAAAGCACGGAAGGAATGTTTTCAAAGAAGACAAACTTCATCTAATATTAGTTGATTGTTTGAATGGAAAAATAGCTATAACACAAGTAGCTAATTTGTTATTGTGCCTTTATGCTAAAGAAACTGTAGGATTCGGAATTTTGAAGGAAAAAATCAATGCTATTGCTCAATATCTTGAAGGACCTCTGAAACAAGTTGCTAGTTCATAACATTCTAAGCGTCTTGTAACCAATATGACACATAAATAACTGTGTGTAAATGTAATATATTATAAAATAATTAAAATATATTTAGGGTATTATAATATTATGTAAATTTTATATTAAACTTTAATAAATATAATTTAAACTGTTATTGTGATTCATTGCTAAGTAGTCAACAATTAATAGTCTCACTATGATTAACTAGTAACCTGTCCCAACTTTGCACAGATGTGATATAGTGTAGCATTGTGTAAACCTTGCTCTTGAAACATTCTAACTACTCAAAGTGCAAACATAGGGACAGACAGGCAAAATGGAAAGCTACTTCGTATTATACTATGTAATGATATAGTATAGACCGCATATAGCATGTAGTTATGGTAAAGTAATCTATAATCCTATGCAAATTAAACATTTATGTAGGTAAGTATCTACTTTCAACATAGACTAGTAGCTGTTATTTGATGATGGCATGATTTGTAGGGCAATTAACCGAAAAAGATTAAAAAAGACACCCACTGGAGTTCGAATTCATCATCACTGTTATCTATACTAATATTATAAAGCTGAAGAGTTTGTTTGTTTGTTTGTTTGTTTGTTTGAACGCGCTAATCTCAGGAACTACTGGTTCGAATCGAAAAATTCTTTTTGTGTTGAATAGACCATTTATCGAGGAAGGCTTTAGGCTATATAATATCACGTTGCAACTATTAGGGGCGAAGAAATAATGGTAAATGTGTAAAGAAACGGGGAAAATTTTTCATCCTTGAGGGCTTCTGTTGCGTGCGCTGCGAAAACGGTTCAAGATACACACAATATATGTATGTAAGAATTATTCCTATTGAAATGATCTAAAAAAAAGTCCGCGACAGTATATGTCTATCTTTTAAGATTAACTCACTAGAATCGTTTTTATGGTAATCAAATTCGATCGAAATTAATGCATCAACGCACAGCCCAAACTACTGGACGGATCGGGCTGAAACTTGGCATGCAGGTAGATGTTATGACGTAGGTATCCGCTAAGAAAGGATTTTGATAAATTCTACCCCCAAGGGGATAAAATAGGGGATGAAATTTTTTATGAAACTTTGTCAAAATTAAACCGATCGGGCTGAGACTTGACATGCACGTAGGTACTATAACGTAGGCATCCGCTAAGAAAGATTTTGATAAATTCCACACATAAGGGGATGAAATAGGGGATGTTTGTAGAAATTTTCTTAGATTTTTGACTAGCCATGACTATAAACAAGTCTCAGGGGCAAACTCTCAAATTTGCGGGTATTGACTTGAGAGAACATTGCTTCTCTCATGGGCAGTTCTATGTTGCTTGCTCACGAGTAAGTTCTCCCAGTAGCTTGATAGGTTTAGCGCCAAATGACAAATTAGTTAAGAATATTGTGTACAAGGAAGTTTTTTAGGCCCTAATTTTTACACTAACTTGCTAAACAATAATACTTCTTAACGCGTGCGAAGCCGCGGGCAAAAGCTAGTCTATACTAATATTATAAAGCTGAAGAGTTTGTTTGTTTGTTTGAACGCGCTAATCTCAGGAACTACTGGTTCGAATCGAAAAATTATTTTTGTGTTGAATAGACCATTTATCGAAGAAGGCTTTAGGCTATATAATATCACGTTGCAACTATTAGGAGCGAAGAAATAATGGTAAATGTGTAAAAAAACGGGGAAAATTTTTCATCCTTGAGGGCTTCTGTTGCGTGCGCTGCGAAAACGGTTCAAGATACACACAATATATGTATGTAAGAATTATTCCTATTGAAATGATCTAAAAAAATGTCCGCGACAGTATATGTCTATCTTTTAAGATTAACTCACTAGAACCGTTTTTATGGTAATCAAATTCGATCGAAATTAATGCATCAACGCACAGCCCAAACTACTGGACGGATCGGGCTGAAATTTGGCATGCAGGTAAATGTTATGACGTAGGTATCCGCTAAGAAAGGATTTTGATAAATTCTACCCCCAAGGGGATAAAATAGGGGATGATTTTTTTATGAAACTTTGTCAATATTAAACCGATCGGGCTGAGACTTTACATGCACATAGGTACTATAACGTAGGCATCCGCTAAGAAAGGATTTTGATAAATTCCACCCATAGGGGATGAAATAGGGGATGTTTGTAGAAATCTTCTTAGATTTTTGACTAGCCATGACTATCACAAGTCTCAGGGGCAAACTCTCAAATTTGCGGGTATTGACTTGAGAGAACATTGCTTCTCTCATGGGCAGTTCTATGTTGCGTGCTCACGAGTAAGTTCTCCCAGTAGCTTAATAGGTTTAGCGCCAAATGACAAATTAGTTAAGAATATTGTGTACAAGGAAGTTTTGTAGGCCCTAATTTTTACACTAACTTGCTAAACAATAATACTTCTTAACGCGTGCGAAGCCGCGGGCAAAAGCTAGTCCCTAATAAATTCAAATGACTGAATAAATATCCATAACATTTAAATTAAAACTACCCTCTTGAAAACAAGTGGGCATTGTATGAAGTAAGATACAAAATGAATTAGATGAATTAACTGACAAAAATTGCCTTTATTAAAGAACTAGCTTTCTCGTGCAGCTTCGCCTGCGCGAAAGTTAACGCAGCAAAACATTTACCTCATTTTATGCAGTCGCTTTTCAAATAGTCTATGTGATAAACTAACTAGTAAAAGTGTCAGCTAACTAGTAAATTTCATCAAAATTGGTCTAGCCGATTTAGCGTGAACGGGTATAAAAGTAGACACATACACGCTCGGAGACTTTCACTATATAATATTAGATATGAAATATAGAATGCTACTAGGGTTTAAAAATGCAAAAGTATTTTAAGCCAAGTTGTGAAATGGCCCCCAATATGAATGCTTTAAGTACATTTCCAGCTTGTAGATCATCTCTAAGCTTATCTATTATATAGGAATAAATGTATTGTTGGTATAATTAAAAATGATTTATTAGACATTATGCTAATTTTATGATTTAGCCTGTACCTTTTTATCAAATGAATAATTAATAAATAGACGGTTTTGTTATTTTTTTATTCAAGGATATCAAGATATTTCCTATCGAACGAGGTCATACGTAATAATCACAAACTAACTAGGCAATCGTATTTTATAAACATGTTACAAAACACTTTTGTTTACTGAGGTAAGCAAAATTATTGATTTTGAAGTACATCAATTTTATTGAAGTTTCCGAACTTAACATATTAGACAGGAACTTTTCCTACAACACTTCTAGGTTGGCAGCTCTGTAATAAAATTTGTTGTCAAATCGCCGCAAAGTTGTATAGTGTTGGGAAGATAATAATTATATTGTTTTGCTATAAGATTTTTGTCATAATCTACGATAAGTTCGCACAAAACACAATGAATTTATCAGAAGAGAATACGTTTGGGAATGGCCTTCTTTATGTAGGATTTAATCAAGATCAAGGTATTGGGAACGATTTAGTTGTTGTTAATTTGCTTGCACTTGGTGTAAATCAGTTTGCATTATATTTTTGTTTTGCAATTTGCAGGTTGTTTTGCTTGCGGAACGGAGAATGGATTTCGGGTGTTTAATAGTGACCCACTTAAAGAAAAAGAGCGACAGAATTTCGCCGAAGGCGGTCTTTCTTACGTAGAAATGTTATTCAGATGCAATTACATGGCATTGGTCGGCGGTGGTAAAACCCCCGTGTATCCACCGAACAGAGTAATAATATGGGATGATTTGAAGAAAGACTCGGCGATATCTCTCGATTTCAACAGCCCTGTTAAGGCTGTGAAACTGCGCCGAGATCGTATTGTTGTTGTCTTGGGTAAGTGTCGTAACACATTTTTTGTTGTTGTTCACGTATTTTGTCTTTTAATTAATTCAATTATGAAAGTTTACACGTCTAATTGGAACACGTATTAATTAATTACTGTGAGACATGCTAAAATGTTTTGGGAATATGAACTCAAAATGATTTATTGTATACAAATATTATTGCAACTGTTTATTTCGTAAGGCTTTGTTACTAACTTATGTAATTGTTATTTACAGAGAATCTAATCAAAGTGTACACATTCACGGCTCAGCCGCAGATGTTGCATGTGTTTGAGACTTGTCAGAACTCAAGAGGCCTGTGCGTGGTGTGCCCTAACAGCAATAATGCTTTACTTGCATATCCCAGTCGCAAAACAGGACATGTTCAGGTAAGGGTCTAAAACATTTTTATAATTAGGGACTACAGCTTTTCATTCACTTCATAAACAGCTGATTGGTTAAGAATATCCTTATATTACTACTGCCTTATTGAAATGAATCATCATCAAATTTATATCAACTTTATCTCATTCATTATCTGTAACTGCTGGGCCTTTTGTTTATATCATACCTTTCAGTCGCTTGTCCAATGCATCCAGCCTACTTTTGTTATTATTGATATGTGTCTAATAATTTTAATGGTATACATATTTATCGTAAATCACCAACTATGTGCTATCTGTTTACATACTCACTTTATATAAATATTTAGGTATAAATACCCTACTGTTGTACTGCTGTACCCTACCCAACACTGCAATTTGATAGTTTTCTTTCCTTGTGTACTTAAATACAAGTGAGTAATAGGTTTATATATTTGTACATAAGTTTAAATAACTGTCTGACACTGCTAATAGTACATAATTAAACCATATATTTTAGCAAAAATTTTGGAAATGGACATTGCCCCTATTAAACTCTAATCTTCAATGACTGTAATACTTCCCCAATAATAATAATCCGTTTTTAGATACTGTGCCAAGAGTTCAAATTGTGGGATTCATTGATTACTTTTATAGGAGGTCTAGTTGCAAAATATTCTTTTATTTCCGAAGTAAATCAGATTAAAATAGAATCGTTTATTTAAAATGAGTATGCTTTTTCTATTTTGCAATTCTCTAGTAGTTTAAATTATTGTGATAGTAAAAATGCAAAGATTTTGTTCTTTTGTATTTTTTTTGCATATTTTAATAATTTATGTGAAAGTAACATAATGAGAAGTTTCTTGCGTTGCCAGTTCTCCATAGAATTAACATTTTCAAGCAACAATTCAGGCCATTTCAAATGCAAAAGTTTACATGAATTACAATATTTATGAAAACATTTCATTTTAGATTGAAATGCACATGTCTTTTCATATTTTAACACGGTATCTATGTATCGTACCTACCCAACTCTCTTCAAAATACTATACTAATAGCCTTAGTCTACTAGGAAGAAACAATATTACTCATTGTTTACAATATTTGGTCAGCTTATAACTATTTTATACCTTTACATTATTCAAGCTGTAATGAAAGACTATAGGTGTCGTCTTAACACACAGTATATCTAAACATCCTATATATTTACAGTTGGTAGAACTTAGCAGTCACGCAGGTCCAAGCACAGCACCAGAGGGTCATCTAATCGCTGCTCATGAGGCACCACTCAGTTGCTTGGCACTCAATGTTGGCGGCACCAGACTTGCCACTGCTTCCACTAAAGGAACACTCATCAGGGTGTTTGATACAGCCACTGGACAGAAACTTGCTGAGCTCAGGAGAGGGGCACATCAAGTAAGTTACAATTGTAAATATATTTATTAAAGTATCATTTAATTAATCATGTTGAGGTAGTCATTAAAAAGTTTAAACTTTTTATGACTACTGCACACAAATCAAGAAGTTAATTTCTTGTATTGTATACAGATTCAAAGTCATTCAAATGTCATGGAAAAATAACACCAGGACTTTTTTTTTACAAACAGGGATTGAATCTTAATCATGTTACACTCAGTTTCTTCTCAGGCTAGCAAGTTAGGAAATGTCAACTCTAGCAAACTTATATTGTGTGACATGTAAAGTTTCAGAAATATACTAATTTCATGTCACAATGGTGACCTGTACAACACAGCTAGCAGTATGGTCGAGTCAGTTCTTAATGTTACCGTTTGTTACAGGCTACAATTTATTGTATAAACTTCAATCACTCAAGCACCAACCTATGTGTGACATCAGACCACGGCACAGTGCACGTGTTTAGCCTAGAAGACGAGAAGCTCAACAAGCAGTCCAGTCTCGCGACAGTCAACTTCTTACCAAAGTACTTTTCAAGTAACTGGAGTTTTTGCAAATTCACCATCCCTAATGGTCCTCCGTGCATCTGTGCTTTTGGAGTTGACAAAAGTTCTATAATCGGTAAGTTAATACTGTACATGTATTGTTTATTCATTATGATGTTATTTATCATTTATTCATGTTATCTTCATGGCAAAATCAGATAAGTATGAGTTAGACTCGCACAATGAGGTGCAGAAAGCTAACACTGTTTTCTATTTTTACAGTAATCTGTGCTGATGGGTCCTACTACAAATACAAGTTTAATGAAAAAGGAGAATGCACAAGAGATGTCTATGCCCAGTTTCTGGAGACGTCAGAAGACAGATAAGCATATTACACCTCAAAGGGTATGAGATTTTTAATGAATTGTCATGTCACCGGAAAATACAGAGTATATATAAATGAGGTTGTCTCCTGCAGACTTATATACTCAATATGTTGGAAGTAATCGCTATAGGTTAGTGAATAAAACCTGAAATATAAATAATAATCAACATTTAAGTGACAAATATTTGTATTAAAAACTTATATGTAGTGCTGCGCGTTAGGTTAGACCAAGAAACTTAAACGCATATCTTAAGACCATTTCTGTTACAATATAATGATATAAAATTAGGAGGCAGTCTCATTTCTTAAAAAAAACGATTTTCAACTTGTATATACCAACCTAACACAATTTGTACCCTAATGTGTATTGTTTATAGTAAAACTATTCCGTTTTTTATACCATGTGATGCTTAGAATCTACGGTGATACGACATGTTGTTTAGGGTGGGAATTGTGTGAGCTTACATCACAGTGCGACTGTGATTTAGCCATTAGCCTGTCCTGGGAGGCACGTAGATGTGAAGTAGAACGGCGGCTTACGGTCAAGTGCTCAAACCTAGACACGCGAAAGATGTAGGTTATCAGAGCAGTGAAACGCACGCCAAAATTTGACATACTCTGCAATTGCATGCAGATATATGTATAGTAGACATTGTATACATAATGTTTTCTTTTTTCACTAGGCCTGCTTGAAATAATAACGAAATGATTTTTATCTTATTTTAAAATTAAAACTATGATATACTTACCTAAATTTTGTAAATTTATAAGGCAAAGAAAAATATTTTATAAATGTAAGTTAATAAAGATTTTTTTTAACCTTGTTATAATACCATGTATTTCATGGGAATTTGAAAATTAAAATTTATTGCGTTGTTATTTGCGTAGTCTTTGTGTTCGTATAATTAGTCACTAAATTAAATAAAAAATATATTCTTTTTTATGAATTTGAGAGGAAACAACAATGTTAAAAGTTCGCAATAAGTGTTTTTATTTCAGCTTAAATTATATTCACAGTAACGCAAGATTATAATCGGTTAAATATTGAGAATAATTGAGTGACTGTAATGATATTGAATTTGTTAAAATTTGAGACTGGAACTTTGATAAATATATGTAAGTAAGTAGCATCGCAAAACTATTTGAAATTAAGTAAATAATCATTAATTCCTTCTTTATACATGCCTATATTGTTTTCTATTAACATTATATTTCTATAAATTCTATTCTTTTACTGAGAATGTAACTTGTGGGACATACGGATTTAATTATCAATGTCATTTGTTGCAAGCAAAAGTAACAGGTTTCAAATGCTTACAAAGATTAGTACTGTCCTATTGTGGAAGTAGTAACCTGGCAAAAGAGTTACAATTAATGAAATAAATGCCCATACTATAAACTTCTAAGTGGAACAAATTGACATTGTGGAAATGAGATGACACTATCCGATACTTTATTAATGGCGGCGTCTCATTTTCATAACAGCCAGAGCAGTGGCGAAGGGTGAATTTTCTTAAAAGGGAAGCCCGTCCAAAAATTGCATTGTTATCATGCAACGATAAACAACAAGTATGGATATGTTTTTTTGTCTGAACATGTATTTTAGATGAATTAGTAAGAGCATTAAACTCTGTGTAGCTCTATTCACTACTAATATTATAAACACCCTGAAAATAAAAAAAAAATAAGAGAAATACAGTAATAATTTATTATTTAAAACCATTTTACAATCAAAATGCTACTATAAGTACAATAAATGAATATCTAACTGATAGACAAATTAAAATGTATACTATAAAATAAAATGCAACTAAATATTAAATATATAATAGTTGGTTGCCACATAAACATGGACTTAAGTGCATTATAATTAAAATATGAATATTTATATTGTTGTTAAGTTGCAAAACAACAATATACAACACTTCTAAATTACTCATATATTATCATATTTAGAAGATTGTAATGTTATAACAATAATACACAAATAGTGTAAGTATGTACATAAATATAGAAATTATAAACACAATATTTTAAGCCTTCCCACCTATGTACTATGTTATGCTGTGCATATCTACTACTAACTTGTCCTACAGACAAGGTCCACATTTTGATTTATATTACTATGTGGAATGAAATAAGATATTGAATATTGGATCTGAGAATAACAAGCAAGGGAAACAAAACATTTAATTTAATTTAAAACTTCCTGTGAGCCAATGATATTTTGTTGTAGAAAGAACTGTTAAAAATGTTTGATCGTCATTTGTAATTAATTCAAATCATGTCAGGTCTTTTTCAAAACTCTACTTTGAAAAAGATTTTTCCTCAGTCAGCAAATAATCTGTTAGACAGCATTCTACATTCACTAATGCCGCTATATTATCGAATTTACTTAATAATAACAAAAATAACTACTTTCTAATAGATCTACAAACTAAATCAACAATCTTAGTAATTCTGTCTTACCTAAATATTTATTCGAATAGACGATAACCAAACAATAACACTGAACTGATGTAATTTTGTTTTTACTGCACAATCACTACACTGATCAATCACAAGTAATAATACTATAAGATTCTAAATTATGATACGAATACACCAAATCTAATGCAAATGAATCGGTGAAAATAACAAATAAAACTTTTATAATATTAGCGCGAATGTAAACGTCAGCTGTCATCTGTTCTGTTCAGTTGACGTACGAAGTTTATATTGCATCTCTTTCTGGCGTACGCATTTATTTATTTTCTGTCTTTGTCATAAGCCGAAAATCAACGGCTTCCCTAAGTCCTATTGGCCGCGGTTGTTCAATGTGTCAAACTACATAATGTGTCTCACTTTTACTCAATGGAGTAAAAGAGATCGCACTATGAAGTAGATGTACGCGATTCCCAAATCGCGTCCCGGCTTACCTTTTAACTGGTAAAGCGAATCGTGGGTTTACTCAATATAAGTTGTAGGCCTTTATTGCATGCGTTTTGCTCAAAAAAAAAGTTTAGGCGTTTATTGTTATTTTCAAGCAAAGGCTTTACACGTACATTATTATTTCGTAAATTATTATAATTATAGTTGATATTTTTAAATGATACTTAAATAAACAGAATCTTAGTATTTGCCATATTTCAAAAGGGAAGCCGGTAGGAATCGAGTTATATGGACCCTTCGCCACTGAGCCAGAGTCCTGTTTTAAAAAAACTTAAGCAAGTATGTAAGTCTTTTTTTGCTACGTAAGCTAACCAATGCTTAATGCCTACTGTAACATAAAGTATATACTACTTTTTCTTCTACTGTGCCTTTCCCAAATTGTTTATATTATTATTAATAATAAATTGGTATAATTAGATTTATGTCAAAAGTTATGAAATTAGAATTTCATAGTCTTATGTGATCTCGGCGACGACGTTCATATCTCTTCGTGATGACTTCCAAATGGATAAATATAAATATCGGTTCTTTTTATCATTTACCATGTTATTTTTAAATTGTATGTTATGCTGTATATTATGTAGACAAGTGACGAGGCTCACAACGCATTGCTTTAATGTTTTAAATTATTTTTATAAGTACTCAGATAAAAAATGTTAAATTAGTATCTTGTTTTCATGCGCTCGATAAGGCAATATTACTTGTTCAATGCTAGATTTGTTTACGCTGTTTTTTATGTACGATTCTCGGTGATTAGCAGCTGTAGATTATATTTTTTTAAGAATCATATATTATTTTTGTGATGTTTGTTAACCATGCGATGTCCTTTAATTGTAATCAAGTAATTTTATAATAAATTAAGTATATTTTTCAAAAAGCCTATTATTTTTGTTGAGTTAGTTCTAATTAATTATTAAAACGTAAAAGAAGTGTTTTAACATAACTAATATTCGTTTATTTTCTATCTTTTTAATACATCTATGAAAGTATCTCTTGGTATTCTAATGTTGGCAATACTGCGCATTTTCTTCTTTCCTTCTGCTTGCTGTTTCAGAAGCTTCTTTCTACGCGTGACGTCACCTCCATACTAAAATAAAATGGTTAGACTTATTAACTCTATATTAAACAAAAAATAACTATACTAGCCACCAGGGTGTTCCTGATATTTGGATGATTGTATAAAAATGTACTTACAAGTTTAGCTGTCACATCCTTCCGGTATGCTTTTAGAGTTTCTCTTGCTAAAACTTTTCCTCCAACAACGGCTTGGATTGCAACCTAAAATTAAAAATAAAAGTAACTAAGTCAAAGTATCCAATGAATTGTCCACACATTTATTATTATTGTGTGGAACAATCATCATCATCAGTGGCTATGATTGCAGCTAACATTAATGACGGTTGATTGAAACAGCAGCCGTGTTAATTTATTTGATTTCGGCACTTGCGCTGGTGGCTAACAAGGCTTATATGTGTGGAACAATAGAACAGTAATATCATGAGTATACATTACCTGCACCATCTGCCTCGGGATTTGTTCTTTAAGTTTCTCCGTCAATCTCCTAGCGTTCCATTCTAATCGACTCGTGTGTACAATAGTGGATAGCTCGTCGACTAACATACCGTTGATAAGGATATCCATCTGAAATATATAGGTAACATGAAAAAAGACCTTATATATGTATAAATAATAACCTCAATATGCCGCAACAGTAGTCAGTACTGAATAAATAGGTAAGGCTATCTTATCAATTACGGTCTATAGTTCATACCTAAATCGCTTTAAAGAGTTCTAATTGAATGATGATATCACGATATTAAGATCACACGTGGCGCGTCGGCAGCTTGATTTTTTTTTGCGACTCCCGCACTATGGATTTGAATCCTTGTATCTTGATTTAATAGAACCATCTGTACTGTGTTTGTACTATCGTGTTCTTCAAGCACGAATATTTGTCACTCAGAAGCGAGATGGTGCTCTTTACAAATTATAGTGTCTTGTTTGTATGACAGCAGTCCTATTTCGAGAGCTACGGACATTTAAAAAAATTTACCTATTGATCGAAATGGGTGTTTTGAGTAGTGCTCTACATACGGAACTTAGACTAACTTTTGGTAAGATCGCGTTTGAATTTATTTTAGTTTATAAATTTAGATTCTTACCCTGACCAACGCACTGGGATGAAACCCATAATCCTGGTAATCAAAGCTAGCGAATCCTGATGTAATGCTCTTCAATGTATCGTGGAAGTCTATCACGACTTCACTGAGTGGCAGAATGTATTGCAGCATCGTCATGTTGTCATCCACCGCGTTGCTTGGTAGCGGGGTGCCTCGCCTGTCATGGCAGAGCGTTGTTACCGCACCGATGTATTCCACAGGGGTTATTATTGTTCCTGTAATGGGCATATCACAGTTTTTATAGATTTTTGAAGTGGTTTGAACGATTCTTATGAAATAGATCTAAGATTAGGTTTCAGAGTACTTTTGTACCCGTAGAATGCCTCAGGTGAAAAGCGCCATCTATAAAAATATTGCTTATGGCAGCACTACATTTTCTAGGTAATAAATACAATTAATATTGTTACAAATTATAATAACCATTGTTAGTGATTGTCAGTTTTACAGCATTCGGTTATATTCATTATAGTAAATACTGCGTCTTACCTATTACAAAAGGTTCATAGTACTCCTCTATATTCTTGACATCAGGCAACAGCAAAGGATTTGTCACAATAACCTCGTCGCCTTTATACTGTTTTATTGCTTTAGCCCCCTTTACTCTGAAAGTAATTAATTATTATTTATTTATTTATACATGATTTCTTATAAACTATATCTTACATGTATGCCCCACAAAGACCGTTTACACGGTTATAAAAATGTTTTGACTCATCAGGAATGGCAATTAAAATCATAAATTAGTACTTAGAGTTAACAGATTAAGCAACATTTCCATACATAACATAAGTAGGTACTTATTATGAATAATAAATTGTGTTAATACACCTTAGACATCTATGTTAACAAATAATTAAACATTAATAATGAGGATTAGTTCGAAGTGGCGCAAGATAGGGAATCGTGGAAGGACTTGGGGAGGCCTTTGCCCAGCAGTGGGACACTATAGCTTATAACTTACTTGACTTTATAAGGCACAGAGGGCGCTGTCAGTATAGCTTCGGCTTTGTACTCTTGTAGTAGACGTTGTGTGAACACTTCCAGATGTAACAGGCCTAGGAAACCAATGCGCCATCCTTGCCCTAAGGCTGGACTGGAATATAGAGATTCATGTTTGTAAGAAGTTATACGTAAATATGTAGGAGTTATTTGGTGGTTTGAAGAGAGAGAGCGGGAAATGGTTATTTGTTAATTACGGAACGCATTTTCCCGAGTTTAACATTGATAAGATTTTAAAAAGAACTAGGACTTCATCATTATCTTCCTGAGGCTATCCCATTTTACTTGGGGTCGACGCAACACGATTTTTCTTCCATTCTCCTCTATGAGACGTCACTCTATCATTTATTCCTTTTTCATTTATATCATTCCTTATATCCATCTTTTCTTCGACCTGCCTCTCCATCCATCAACAATCATACTCATCACTCTTTTAGTCATAAGAGTTTCATCAACTTACGAAACCAAATTCCGATTACCTTGAATCCGGAGTAACAGTCACCGCCGAATCATTTAAAGCCAGTTTCTTGATAGCATCATTGAGTTGTGGATGTTGCGACTGGTCTGCGGGGAATATACCCGCGTACACCATATGTTTGACAGGCGGTACTGATGTCCCTTCGTCATCATTACCAACTTCCTTTGCAAGTAATTGGTCGCCGACGCGGCCGCCAGCTTTAGGGCCGCAACCTGGTTTAATGGTTGAAGTTTGAAAAATAGTGGTGTTTAGGATAAACTCGCTTAAATTTGTCAGTTGTATTTAAAAATGTTGGCATGTATTTTGTAATTTTATCAAAATAATAAAAAGAAGTGTCTCGAGTGGGGGTTTGTGACGTATCAACGCGGCTAACACTGGAGCACAAAATGACGTCACGCGTTATTTCAACGTGATCATATAGATTTTACAGGAAAAATGAAAGAAAGGAAGGGACTTCGTTACCACTCACCTACCATAACAACTTGCCCAGCTACAGCCTCTTCCACTGGCTCCTCACTCGGTCTCAACATCGCAAGGAACTTCACAGTAAGCGGCTTCATATCAGATTTCCATTTCACAGCTTGACCTACTTGTACTGTACCCGAATGTATGTAAACGAGGCATAGAACACCTCTGTATTTATCATGCCACGTGTCAATAACGTGCGCGCGAAAATCACCCTTAGTGTCTACAGATGGAGGGGGTATTCTTGTAATAACTGCTTCTAATAATTCCTTGACGCCCCAACCTCTTTTCGCAGATATGGTCATAACACTTTCTGGTTTTATGTTAAATAATGATTGTAACTGAGCTTTTACTTTAGCAGGGTTAGCTCGAGGTAAGTCCACTTTGTTTAGTGTTGGGATTATGAGCAAGTTGTTCTTTTTAGCTAATGAGTAGACAGCTACTGTCTGTGCTTGTATTCCTTCATTGGCATCAACTAGCATTATTACTCCCTGACATGCTGTTATACTTCGAACAACCTGTAATACAGTATATTTTATGATAATAGAATGTTGAATATACCGAGATTATTGTAACTAGTCCAGCTCTTATTAATGATACAACTGTTGGAAGCAGGTTTGAAATGTAAATGCAAACATAAGTTTGGATGCAACATATTTTATCAGATTACTACATTAACCAAAATTAGTGTACTAGGCGTTTTAACACACATATGTCTTGAAACATTCTAGTATCCTAATCTCAGTGTCTCACAGGATAATTACCTCATTAGAAAAATCAACATGTCCAGGTGTGTCAATCAGATTTAGGAGGTATGTTTCATTGTTATATGTGTAATTTAGCGATGCAGTCACTGCTTTAACTGTGATACCTCTTTCTCTCTCTACCTGTAATAATAAGCACATGAACTATAAACTAATGTTTATTTTGATACCATAATCTATACATATAAATAAAATTGAAAGTTCTGTTAGTAATAGTGAAATACTTTTTTTTATAACATGTATATGAATGTATGGACAGTATAAACAACAAATTAACTTTCTTTTTATTATTTCTGTCTGTAAGTGCAAATGTCTGAAATGGCTGGACCAATTGGACAGAACTTTTATTGGCAGGTAGCTGATGTAATAGGGAGGAACTTAGGCCAGCTTACCAGTGAAATGGGTCACAGCAAAATAATATACTTATAGTGTATTTTAAAGGCTAGGTATAAAAACTTTATCTTAGCCAGTTGGTAAACAAGCTCTTTTTTAAACTACAATATTCGTAAAATTCTTTCTACTGTTACATTATTTTAAAACATGTATCTTACTTGCAACTGATCCAATACTTGAGCATTTTCAACACCAGGTTTGATGGTTCCGGTAATTTCTAATAATCTGTCGGCTAGCGTACTTTTACCGTGGTCGACATGAGCTACTATACTAAAGTTACGTATTTTATTTACATCTATTTGTTTAGCTGTGGCATCGGAACTATTCAATCGTCTTGTTATAATTCTGAAAACAAAATTTTAAAGAAAACCTCTTTCATAATACACGAATGTAAACATATAACCTTTCGTTAATGTGAAAAGCAATAAGTTCGTACCTAGGATAGCTTCTAGAATTCGTTAAGATAAGGGCCTTTATATTATTTAATATCCTAACCATTTTTAATTCGATTCATGAATGATGAATTAAAATTTTGCTCGTAAATGCATCAACAATACACCAAGAGGACAAAGTGAGGTTATCTACAAGTGTCAAACTATTGTCACCTTGACAGTCAGCTGTTTTATAGTACGTTCCAATGTACTCAAAAAGTGTGAACCTAAGTTAGAATGTAAAGTATCTAATAAGGCTATCGATTTATTCTGATTATTTTAGTTTGGGTGCTCACTGCCTGGTAAAATGTGGTCTCAATTACTTATTGTGTGTAAAAGGTTTTTCGTGGAAAGGTTAATAAATCTGCCGGGGCTACGAGATGTTCGTGAGAGTTACCGCGACCCTGGCACTCAAAGGTCTCCAGGAGGAACATAATGGGTTTAAGTCAGTAAAAGTCTGACACTCCCTCACGCTGCGCCCACAGCGTACGGGGGCATTTGAAAATTTCCCACGAAAAAAAAGGTTAATAAATAAAAACTTCTTGTCTGCCTTACGATTAATGCAATTTACTTTTAATACATTCTCATAAATCTTATGGACGGATTCGTAATTCTATTGGACGGATACCATTAAAGTAACTTAAAAATATTCTTATAAATTAACATTAAAATACGAAGAAGAATGTTATACAACTTCTTCAATACTGTGGTCAGTGGAGTCAGGACTCTGGCTCTCTTCTTCCGGCTGTTTGTTCAATGACTTTAGTTGACTCTCTAATCCTGTAAAAAGTAGGGTTAATTATTATATGTATTATTAGAAAAAAAAAAACGTGTTGCGCCGACCCCAAGCAAAATGGGATAAGGGCAAGAAGATGATGATTCTATTTCAGTTCTATAATTAATATATGGTTACTCATACAGTTAATTTTAATGCAGGTTTTTATTGCTTCACGGGACTATCAGTTTCAATAATTGTGTCCTACTTACGTGGAGCATCAGGATGATTAGGGGCGTATTGCAGCAAAAGTCTGAGCACTTTCTCTTCTGTTATCAATCCAGGGCGACCGGTCACGGCGCGAAGGAGTTGTTGTCCAGCAACTACACCTGGAGACATCATAATATAATTTTATATTAAACCTACACTTTATACCTATTAAACTTTTTCTCAAGCTAACGTGGCCCAATTACTTTTGTGGTTGCGGTTTAGTTTCGGACTTTAGGTCTACTGTCTTACCTGGATTGACTTCCCCAGATTCTAACATTTTCTTAATATCCACAAAGCGTTTTAAAAGTGCGCTTTGTTCCTGCAATGCTGTTGTTTGAGCACCTGTAATTTAATGAAAAGATAATAATTAAAGATTGGACTTTTTTTAATAACACAAATTTGTAATAGCATTAGTCAAAATGATTACCGGTATCTGTATCAGAAGATTTTGCGAGACATCTTACAGCCTCTTTTAGCGCTTCTAACGCTTTGTCGTAATTCTGAAAATTAAATAAATCTTGTCAATCAATTTAAAAAAGCTTTGGTTTTTAATGAAACCGTAGCGACATCCACCGCTACCTATAGTCCGCTTCCACCTAGTTTAAACTGACAGATGATACATATACACATAATATAATAATCAATATATAGTATAAAACAAAGCCGCCTCCTGAGTATGTCCTTGCCTATGTATGCTTAGATTTAAAAAACTAAGCAATGGATGGATGAAGGAAAACATCGTGAGGAAACCTGGATACCTATGACATCTGAAATCGTCAATCCTCAGTGAGCTAGCGTGGTGATCAATGCTCGAACCTTCCATATATAGAGACCTGTGCCCAGCAGCGGGACGTGTATATTTTAATGGATTTTGATGCAGTTAAAAATAGGAATGTTTCAAGAGGAAGCTTTATATGTATTATATGGGATAAATACCTATATTATTATAATGAACTTACATCATACTCATCAACTTCAACTTTAGCACATTCCGCATAGAAGCCAGCTAGCTTCCCAAACGCTTTCGCCCTGGTATAGAAGTGCAGGATATGCCGCATGAGGTCGGGGCGGGAGCGCCAGTCCGCGCGCCGGCGCAGGTAGTCCGCCGCCATCAGCTGAGCGTTACGGTCGCGGGTCGCCGCTGCGAACGTGGCGATACGGTCCGCGTCGCCTGAACGCATGAGCCAACGCATTGCTCCTGCCTTTGTAAGGAAAAAAGTATATGGTAATGTGGGTAATAGTTGGTTTGAGGTGGTGCGAAAAAGTGTGATTTTTAGATAGAACATGGAGTAAGGCTTTGCTCTTTGAAACAAGGCAGTACACTTTTTTTATAGTGACTTTCGTGGGGAGGATTCATACTTAAATGATACAACGGTTTACTCACGCGTATTTAACAGGTTACCCCGAATAGTTCGACTTGCGACCCCGCCATCGCGTCAGCTAAAGGACTCCGGTTGGGTCCGAAACTAGTCGGGTTATCCCGATAAATACGCGTAAGTAACCGTTGTATCATTTAAGTAAGTCAGTACACGTCCAAAAATATCAGATAATAATTTCATAGACCTATGATTCTAGAAAAAGTTGCTTTTCAAACTAAAAGAAAAAATAACATAAAAAATACCCATAAATATTATAGCTGTATCATTAAGGTCAAGGTCACCTTATCCCCGGCATGAGCCAGTCGCTTGGCAGCCTGGTGGTACAGTCCCCTGGCCCCCAGCACGTCGGCCAGCCGCCGCAGTAACGCGTCTCTCCCGGTAGTACCGGCCGGCGCCGCGAGCCTCTCGCTTAACTCCTCTGTTAGTGGTGTTGGTAGCTGTTCCACTATATCTAAGGCTTCTTCGTACTGAAATAATGTCCGTGTTAAGTATTCGTTGGTAAGAATAAAGGATGGTAAGTAGCTTAGTACTTATTGCCCCAAAAATCAGGTACATACCTCCCCCAAGGTATGCCACAGAACCCGGTCTGGCGATTTATGCATCAGGCATCAGTATATAAAAAAAACAAATTGACGTGGAATTGCCTACACATGAATTAGAAGTCCGTAAAACTATGGCAAAAAAAAATGGCTTCAGTAATCATTCACTAAAATTTTTAAAACTTTCAGTAAGTTCGACATTTTATAGCGTATCTAGTCTTCAGATTGGACATATTATTATTACCTTGCCAGCAGTCGCTAACAGGGCAGCCGCATGCGAGTGCTGGTTCGCTTGTCGCAGATGAGCGGCGAGTGTGTTGGCCAGCTCTGGATCCACTCGGTCACCTAACGCCTCCACTGCTGCGATCATAGCGTTCGTGTCACCGCTGCTTATTGCTAACTTTAATGCCATGTGGACTTTTCCTATAAATTGTAATAGAATATTAAAATTCCATAGTTATTTTGAGGTGAGAAATGGTGAAGAAAAATATCTGGTGAGGAAACTTGAAATCCATTTTTGGAACCTAAAGTTAAGCAATATCTGGAATCTGAAATCTCTGACCAGCAATGAGCAAGCGTGGTGTACTCAAACCAAGTAGAAGCCCAGCAGTGGGACAGTAAGAGGCTAAAGTCATAATAGTTCTACAGTGGTCGTGTAATTTTTTGAGTCTTACCAGCTTTTTGATACAGAGCTATTGCTTGTTCAGTCTGGCCAGCGTTCTCAAGTATGGAAGCTGCATGTAAAGCGTGTGTAGGTGAGGTGGACCCGGCTCGCCATACCAGGTTCCACGCACTTGCTTCTGTCGCCACACGAATCGCCGACGATACTGCACCGCATTTTATGTACATCTGTTGAAGAATAAAATAGTTTGTATCCCGTTTACATCGATATTCTCCGACATCTTTTAATAGGCATATTCAGCAACGAAAGCCGATGAACAAAGTCAGATTTACAATCGGCCATAAATATTATTTAGCGATATTTTTTAGCTCCAAAACTCATTCATTGTATAACGTAGTGCTGAAATTGCTCACAAAATCTAACCTAGTTCATGGACTTTTGAAGCTGACTGGTCACTCTCAAATCTTACAAACCTTCACAGCACTTTCAGTCTTATCCGGCTGCATTTCCAAGTAGCGAGCCATTTGATAAAGCGAAGGGCGATTTTTCTGACAAAGCTTTTCGGCTTCATCAATTCTATCCATGTGACACAATAATCTTGTCTGTTCTCCAAAATCGTTCGCGCGGGCATATGATTCTAAAGCGCCATCTAAGTCCCCAATACTTTCTAAATAATGCCCCCACCATGTTATAAGGCTAGTGTCATTAGAATTTGCGACGTACTGTGCCAGTGTCGGCGACTGTCCTTGCGCAACAAGCATCCTCGGGACATGTGGTACCAATGTACCCGCACTTTCAAATAACTTTAAAGAAGCATTTATTTCTCCATTCGACCATAAAACTTTGGCCAGCTTGTGTTGAGCGCTCTTTATAAGCAAGATGTTTTCCCCTTCATGACTTCCGTTAGTAATTTCACTTAAACCTCCTTCTTTGGCTGATATTAACCTAGTGATTAAATCTGGTCTTTGTGCTTCGCGGAATAAGTTCTCCGCTTCTTCTATCATCCCTAGATTCACGGCAAGTACGGCGACTTTACAGGTATCGTCCATGCTATTGTCACTCATCACTTTACGCATCATTAGGGCGCCTTTGATGTTACCCATCTTGCCTAAGCACACAGCTCCAACATCAGGCCGCTTTCGAGCAACGCAGACCTTTGCCAAACTATCCCATATGATGGAAGTTTTTCCTCCTGATAAAGTAGTCCCTACTACTACTGCCTTTTCCAAATACCCTGTAGTCATATAGTAAAGGAAGTCGAGGACTTGTCTGATGCTAGTAGAGTCATGTTCTGTCATATCTTCAAATTCGTGTATGAGTATCTTTTTGATGTTTTGTTGAGATAAAATCACAATATAAGGAGTATGTAAGGAGCATAGCATAAAGTCAGTCATGAAGTAGTCTTCGGAAGGTGCATGCCAGTTCTTGTATTCGTAAAGGCTGCCCTCGTGGCATATAAATAAGTGTACACGATCTAAATCCGCAGATCTCATGTGTACTGCAACTATCCTCGGATCATTGCAGTCCCAAATGATAGCAATAGGAACACTTTGATACGGAGGGGACGTATTTTCGGAAATCAGCGTATTTGTGATGACATCATTCGCTACGTCCCAGAGATACAAGCGAGGATCGGGAGCCAAACCAGCGTTCGCAATACTTAGGCATATATACCGTCCAGTGCAATTAACAGAAGCCCTCATGACTTCACCAAAATCCTCTATCATTTGATAGCAATTTTTTGGAGGATATGGCATTCTAAGTCCTTTTTTGGTAATTTCTGCCAGCTTTAGTGTACCATCCATTGTTGCAATGACTACAAACTTGGCTGTATTAGTTACTCCGATCGGTTCCCCTTCACCTTCTGTGCTAGGGAGTATTCCTAGGCTGATGCCAGATATCGAGTAGCATTCTATGTGAGGGTTGACCACTCCAACAAGAACATCGTTATAAATGATCAAGACATCAGTTTTCCATGAGAAACTACGTATAAGGGAAAATTTCATCTCATTGTCTTTGCTGCACATCCAAATCTGAAAATAAAATAAGCTTGTTTAAAAGGAGTCTAGGAGGTAATATTACATGAAGTAGTATGTTGACATAGGGAATGGCTTAACTTAAAACTAATATGATAAAACTTAATAGTTTGTTAATAATTGAATTAATTGTCAGTTGGTCAGTGAACCACAGTAAACACTAGTAAATAAGTAAAAAATTATGCATACCTGTACTTCTTTCCCATCACCAAGTGCAATATACTGATCTTTAAAAGCAAAGGCTCTAATGGTGATTGAAGTATTTATCATTGATGTAATATTACTTTTATTTGTAATAGCTGTTTCATTTGCAGATTTCTGTACCATATAAATGTTAGGTGAGTATCCCCAGCAGACGGGCTGCTCACGGAGAACATAGGCACTAGTGATACAGTTCACATGTAGCAAAGGATTCATTAGACCTTCAGATCCCCAGCTGACTTCCTTAACAGTACCTTTAACAGAGGTACTGCTAATGAGTTTCCAGTTATTCCGATGGTCTCTTCTCCAGAGGTATAAATTACCCTGGGATGTCCCACAGCAAAGAGTATCACTCAGATTGCTGTAACTAATGCTTGTGAATATGTCCCCTGGAACTATTTCCTCCTTTTCATTTGGTAGCACATCATTATCACCAGTGTCGCTATCCCAAACCCTGATAAGATTGTCTCCAGTAATCACAGCTACATAAAAGTTTCCTGCAAGGACTATACACTGGCCGTTCCTGGCAGCCATTCTCACGTGGGTGTCGGTTACCAAGGATCCATCGTCAGACATTATAAACCTTGTCAAACTTAGGGCTCCACCAGCCTCCCAGGCAACAAGGAGGTATATATTACTTATTATCCCCATAAATATTATATTCCCAGGAGCATTCAACACTTCAGAACATGCTCCATTATGATCTATGTATAATATTACTCCATTATCTTGAGCTGCATAGCAGGAATGGTTGTCTGGTTGTGCACCTTCTCTTAGCCTAGCTGTAGTTCGAGGCCTCCAAGCGGCTAATGCATCCAGGGCATTCTCGTCACCAGCAACTGCTGCTCGTGCCAACCCTCGGATAGATGTTTCTGAGCTGGGTTGGGGAGTGCAGAAGGTAATGTGAGTAATGACATCACCAAGTTGGTGATGGAAGGAAGTTAAAGGTGCTCCTGCTCCAGACTGCCAACCAGATAGAGATCCTGCAGCATCTGACGCAAGAAGCCTGCCTCCTCCTAAGCTAAATGCTACTGTTGTGAGTGCTGCATTATGAGGAGCTTCTAAGCGTGCCCAGGAATATTCTAGCCAAATGTAAAGTTCTCCTCCGTCCCAGCCAACAACTAGCAGACGTCGTGTCGGATGCCACGCCAGGGCAGTGACTTGATTTGATAATAGTATAGGCCACTCGCATCCTTCTAGTGGGAATCCCTAAAATAAATATTCAGTGATTTAACATTAAGCCATAAACAAACAAAAAAAAGGTCTTTAGTTTAGTTTTAAGTAATGCTTACGTTTTCCTGGAATATTGTGACAAAACCGCCCTTTTCTTGATTATATGACCCTACGGCCAGTAGTGGAAGCGAAGGATGCCATGTACCAACAGTCGACACAACATTACCGTCAGTAAAATTAAGTTTTGTATCAATATATAAAGTCATTGTGGTAGTTTGAAAACTTCACTTATACTAATAATAAAAAATACAAAAGTTTTTTTACTTTTATTCTCAGGTTTTGCCTTCACATATTTAATACATTTTATTATTGATAAATGGAAATAAACAAGAAAACTTTCTTCAAGTGTTTTGAATTCTATTTTTTTTCGTTGCCATGGAAACTTTGACATTGCTTGTATTGTTATTGCTAGATTAAAATATGTACTATAATATCAAGGAATTTAAAACGAATCAAGATGGGAATCGTGTTTCATAAGTGATCAATTCGAGGAGGATAATTTAACTTTTGGAAAATGCACACTGTGCGGTTACTCTCTTATTACCTGTGCTATTACATTGATTACCGGAGAGAGCATGCAACTTTGCATTTCTAAACGTACGACGACGTCAATTTCAACTTGACACTTGCTTGACAATTCGGTTTTAATATAGATAGAGATTTGTTTGTTTGAAATTGAGAGAACGAAACTTGTAATAGATTGCTGGAGATAAACTTTAAATACTGTTACATATACAAGAATCATGTGGTACCTAACATCACAGAATGATAGTAGAATTATTTACGTTGTCTCATCTAATCAAATCATAATTGGAAGAAGTACTGATAACGAGGTTTGCAACTTCGCTATCGCTGATGATCCTTCCATTAGCAGAAAACATGCAACTTTAACAGCAATGGACAATGGTTTGTTTTTACAAGACTTGGGATCACGATACGGAACTTTCATCAATAACTCTACCGACAAAGTTGAAATGAATAATAACTTAAAATTAAAAGAGAATGATATTGTTAAATTTGGCAAAATGAACAGTATTTGGAAGGTTAATATAGCCAACCTTATTACTTGTACGTCCACGTTAAAAGGAGATAATTTACAGAATTTAAGACTGACTTTGTCTAAACTAGGAGGAGTATTAAAAAGTGAATGGGATGACACTTGTAGTTACCTAACAATGCCAGGAATCACCTTGACTATCAAAGTTGTGTTAGCTTTAGTGCAAGGCTCGAATATTGTAACAACTGATTTCTGGACTAAATGCTTTGAAAATGTTTCTAAGTCCTTAGCCTTGCCAGATCCTCAAGAATTTGTACCGAAGGTTATGGAATCTACTCTTAACAAAGAGATTGTGTCATTTCAGCCTGACGCCCGCCGCAGTTCCATTTTTAATGGCAAAAAGTTTATATTTTTCTCAAGAAGACAGCATGACATGTATAAAACTGTACTTATTAAAAGTGGAGCTACTCCAATGCTTCTTAGTGAATGCAGGATGACAATATCCATGCTCTGTGGCCCAGATGTTGTAGTTATACAGTACATATCAACTGGTACAAGTCAAGAAACACAGTCACAGAGAACACAAATGACTGATATAGTGAATCAATTAAAAAATAAAGGAAAAAGAGTAGTAGCTGATGCTGAGATTGGTCTTGCTATATTGTTTTGCTCATCAAATAAATATTGCAATCCTAACTTTAGTTTTTCATCAGAAGTAGTGAAGCAGATAGCTGCACCACAAAAGCATTCTAAGGTGCTAGCTCAGGAATCCCAAGAACCTACATCACAAGTTTCTCAACAGAAACAGCCCAATATTAAAATAAATGAATCTCTTATGTCTGAGGATGGATATGGTAAACCTTCTGTTAAAAGAAAGTTGAGTGAAAACATATCTGAAGTAGAAGGTAATCCCAGCAAGAGAATTGCAACAAGTTTTGTAGCAGAAGTAAAGGTTGAGAGTGCCAAAAGAGGATACCCTGATGACAATGATGAATTCTCAAAACCACCCAAGAAAATGGCAATTGAAAATGAGAATAGCTCTGAACAACCCAATAATGATAGTGACATGTTCAATTTTGTGAAGACTGCTCCTGCCACTACTGAAGCTGAGAAAAAACCTAAAAAACTTAATCTATCCAAACCACAGAAAAGAAAACTAAATAATGAGAATGAAGGCAATCTGTTCAATTTTATACAAACTGATGAGGAAGTTAATACTAGCACAACATCTAAGCAGAACCTTTTTACTAATGATAAAAATAAAAGAGAAGACAGTGAAACTGTTGTACAACCTTCAAATGTAACAAAACAAGTAGTTACAGCTCAAGATATCTCTGCTATGAGAGGATCCAAGCTAAAAGAACTAATGGAACGTAATTTATCAAGTAATACAAGTCCAGTCCACTCCGCAAAGAAGATAAAAACTGAAGATTTAGAAGAAAGAATGAATAAGCTTGATTTGTGTAACACTATTGTCACTACCTGTACCACATTAATTAAGAGGGAACCATATAAATATGAGACTGAGAATACATTTTCTAGTAATGTAAAGAACTTTAAGAAATTCAAGAAGGTTTGGCCAGTGAAGAGACAAACTTCTTTAATACAGACTTCTTCAATGAGCTTGATAGGTTCATAATAAAATAATAATTTAATTTTTTGCATGAGACTTAGATTTATTCATAATTTTCAGACTTTCAAAGTCTGAGCATACAATTGAGTTATAAAATGAAAACAATTTTATTATATTGATTTTAAGTTTATTCTGTAGAAATGTTACAAGTATGTAATAGTAAGGTAATAAAGATCATTATCTAATCATCATTGGCTTCTGATTCCACTTCTGACTCTTCTTGTTCTTCCTCATCTGAACCCGAGTCTTCAATATCTTCTACTTCTTCAACCTCACTGTAAAATTCAATTTAAATAAATACTTGAATGTTTAAATACATTTCAATAGACAGACAGTTTTTAAAGAAAAGAATACTGAATTCCTTTTAATATAAATAAAAATAAATATTCCTCAACATTCACACAACGCCATCTAGTCTCAAATTAAGTATACAACAGTAACTTGTGTTATGAGTACTAGATAACTGATAAACATACTTATATATTTCTAAATACATACATATTATAGATAAATTACACCCAGACACAGAAAAAATGATCGTGCTCATCACACAAACATTTGTCCTGGGTGGGAATCGAACCCACAACCTCCGGCTTAGCAGTCAGGGTCACTAACCACTAGACCAACAGGCCCGTCAAACATAAAACAACAGCATTACCCATTATTTACTAAACATTACACAATATTATGATAATAGGTCGGGAAAAAGTCTTTTCACATTATAGTATGTATGAACTTGTAATAAAGTCTTTCTCTCTCTAATAAAATTAGAATTTGGAATTATGTTCTTTAAAATTTTAACTTCATAGACAGAATAATACATGTATAAAATGATATATTAGGAAAGGGAACAGTGAGCTATCATTTCATGGTAGAAATATAATGCTTATTACAAGTAACTAAAGCAATATCATCCGAAAAGAAATTGTAATTAGGCTAGTAAGGCTAGTACAAGTACCTTGCAACTGGTGCCTTCTTAATCTTCTTCAGCTGCACACTGCCATCAGGAGCCACTCTCACAGTCTTTCCAGGGATAGTGGACAGCTCATCCTCCAATACATTGTAATGTTTAGGTCTCTTCTGCGTTAGTTTTGGTGGCTTCACTGTGCTTGATGACCCTGAATAATACCAAGAATGGTTGTTAATATACATATTTTTTTTTTGGAAGGGATCAGCAGCAGTCAAAGCCTCCCTGGGGCTACAGGGAGGGAGGGTGAGACAGTAGTTAAACCTACAGCCAAGGGGTTGTTAATATATCATTACACTTTAAAAAGGTTTATTACAATTAAATGCATTAGAAAATGGTTCATGATTGTTGGGTAATAATTTTAGAAATATAGAGAGCTTAAGTAGTTCAGTGTAATCTGCAACATTTAGCAAGCTATAAAAGTTTCAAATTCAGAATAGATACTTACGCAAAGTCAGATATAAGGGTAGAGATATTGATAATGGCAGCTTTATAGAAATTGATCTAATATTAGCTTCTCCTCCAGGGAACTTTGTCGCAAGTTGTTGAACTAGAGAAATGATATTATCCTTCAATTTGTCCGAAGGCATAGCAGTGTGGCCAACTGTAACCATTGAGGTTTCACCTTCACTTAAACGTAAAATAACTGTACGTAAACCAGCTTCAATACTTCTCTTTACATTTTTCTCTTCATTTATCCTTACTGGTATGAGCATATTGTGCTTCTTGAAGAACATCTTTCCTAATATATGTGATACATGGTTTAGCACTCTTGTGTCTACCATGATGAAGTCATGTTGAGTAAGGAGTCTGCGTTTTAATTCATACTGGTCATACTCCACTCGTAACTGTCTCACTGGCAGTATTGTTTTAACCTGTAAAAAGTAAAAGGAATAAAATTAAAAAAATAATATCCTTTTTGAAATTTTTGTCATCATTATCATAGATAGCTGGCTGCTGGGAAGTTTGTTGCGCCATTTTTTCTCAGGTAGCAAGAGTGTAGGTAGCGTTGAAGGGGATGTGATGGGGAGTAAATAACATTTTGTTCTTCAGTTCTGCTTAGTAGCCTATTTTCTATAAACATTTTTGGATTTTAATTTGAGAGAATATGGTACTTACACTGGTAACACCAGCTTTCCTTAAAATGTCTTGCCAGCGGTCAATGGTTGGTTCATGGTCATGCTTCCTTCCCTTCTTCACATCTGGTACAACTAGACACACTTCTCCCGTAGTAGCGACAGTACTATGTGGCAGCACACTGAAATTTTAAAGTTGGGTCATATTATGAAATGATATATTTTATTCTGTAACTTGGAGAAATATCACTACTTTTACATATCACACGTTATAGAAGACTTGTAATATTACAAGTCTTTTTGAGAATACTGTAGTGATTTTTTTTTTAATATAATAATGTTTCATTACTTACAATCTAACATTGCCCCTTGTGTTTTGTATTTTAATGCAGCGGATTTCTGCGAACACTGGTTTCTCATCGTCAAAGATTGCGTTTTTGTTCTTATCTTGGTTTACTATAACGTGGAGCAGAGCTTCCAGGCACGAGTCAACCACATCTCCGGTAACGCTCTCTGTCGGCATCACATATTTCGCAGCCTTCTTCGGTGACGCTTCTTTTTTAATTTCCTCAGCAACTGGCGCCTGTTTTACTACTTTTGTAGGAACAATTTTTTGAGATGTTTGTAGATTGCTAATTTTAAGTTTATTAGCTTTGTTTTTTTTATTTATCTGCTTAACTTTAGAGGTTTTATTCTCAATTTTTTTAATTTTCTGAGCCGCCTTCGGCTTTACGTTCACCATTTTGGAAGTGTTTATTTATTTTGGCACAAAATAACTGACTTCTGGTTTCTCGTGTTTGAAAGACCAATAACTTATGTTAGAGTCAAGAAACACATTCACATGTTATTTTATAACCTCACAATAACACACTCCGTACTTTAATATGAGTGCTCGCCGCAAGATGACATTTGTCAAAAAAATTCTACCATTCTACCAAAGTGTCAGAATGAAGGTTTGTGTTTCATTCAGAAATCAAAAGGTTACGGCGTAAAAGAACACAGATAACTAAGAACTTATACACAATCGATATGTTAGTTTAAAATACTTTGTAACGATATCCTATAGCCTGTTCTAACCTACACACCTAGTCCTAACATTCCAAAATTTTTGGTCAACTATTTTACTGCTTGTACATGGTATTTTAAAGTAGGAACTTTGAGAACCTGTTTCTTTGTATAGGAATATGAATCACATATGCACACAGGTCTTTCTTAAGAGTGTTCGTTGCTTTTAGGGTTATATCTGTTATCGCAACAACATAATGATACATAAATAAAAGGATAACCAGTTAGCATCAACTAAAATTGATATCCCGTATTACGACCTACACGCAATACAGTCGTTAAGCTTTAGGCAGAGTTAGAGTATTATTTAATTAACGTATCGTGTGTTCTGACTCCATTAAGTGAATGTCTTACGCAAAGATTCCTGGCCTATTGCCAGATTTCACTTGTTGTGTTTAAGGACGTGTATTCATTAACACGGTTTAGGGAAAGCTTTATTTTCACGGTTTATTTCTAGTCATCATCCTATTTAAGTAAGGAAAAACGTGACGGTGATGTTTTTTGACCTTTTTGCGGCCTTAATAAGAAATTTAGTACTTGAAGATAGGTATAATATAATTATATTAATTCTACTGGGATAAATGCGTGCTTGAAGAGATACATAGACATCATGAGGAATAATTCATTTTAATAACCTTATTATGATGGATGAGACAGGTGAATCATTGAGCAATTTGTTGTGTGAGTAAAACTGCGAGCGCTAACCTGATGGGCAAGTTATCTGAAGAGGGAATCTGTTTAATTGAAATAAATGAACCCAAGTGAACATATTTATATAAAAAAAGATAGTATAATCAATTAAACTATATGGAACATATTTTTCTGCTCGCATGTAGTACATAGAAATGAAACCAGCTTGTGTTTCAATGTTTCTAGAGCATTTATCTTTACGAGCTTATGGCCATATCTTCTTAAATACCTATTAAAGTTGGTCACAGCAATCTAAATTAACTTGATTATTATACAAACTATACTTACCTTATTATCGTGGCTGCGCAAGCTCTCAAATGATAATAGTAAATAGGTATTACGAACAGTCCTCACAATATTGGCACAACAATGTTGGCAACTTAAAACTTGAATGTTTACGGTTTTTAAGGATTTTCTTTTCATACTTTAGAGCAGCTACCTATTTTGAAGCCGCAGTGTAAAATGAGGGTTTGGATGTTGGACCGCTATGTGTGGCTCTACGTATCTGTCTGTAAGCCGCAGCAGATTTTAGTGTTTTTTTTTTATCTGAAATACAGGATCAACCATAAATTAGATTGATTGATTGATTCCTACCGTTGTTGTTAAGAAAGGGAATATAAGTCCGGGGCTAAATAATATCGATCGGCTTCAATTTATTTTGGTTACTTTTGTCATTTCTAAATTAGTTCTAATTCTTTAAATGTATTTGAGTTTATTCTTTGCAAGTAATACTAGTATGCATGTTTTATATTTACTGTGTGTATTTAATCCCGTGGTTTAATCAGTCCATTAAAATTCCCATCGCTATGCAAACGTGATTAAGTACTTACAAAATGCGGTGGAATTGGTGGTACATACCAAATTGTATTAAGCTGTGAAACCATAGGATATTGGATTCACTATGCAATATCCTGCAGCTTACCTTAAGTGAATATCTAGGAGGTACCTACAATGTATATCTAGGAGTTCGGAACACAATCCTACTAATATTTTAAAAGCGAAAGTTTGAATGTATGGATGCATGGATGTTTGTTGCTCTTTGACGCTTAACCGGTTGGATTATTTTGATTTAATTCGGTATGGGTTTAGCTGTCACCCTGGATGAATACATAGGCTACTTTTAAACGACTTCTTCAGAGAATCGTAATGTTTTGCAGCTGTAATCAACATTCGCGCGGGTGAAGTCGCAGGCAACAGCTAGGTAGTAATAAAACACGAAAACAGAAGAATTAACAATAGGTTAGCAAGATGTAATCATTGTTTTCTTATCACAAAGGTTGAAGCTATGACATTTATACGTAATTGTTAGAAAACTTTTGTATTCCATGTCTCTCAATTTTTTTAATAGGTACCTACTTAATTAAAGGGAATGAGTGCATTATGTCTCTGCGTATGGTGCTCTTTATTCCGCGCCGGTTGATCGACTCAATTGTACGAAAGGGCTCATTACAGCAACCGGCAGCCTGTCAGTAATTATGCAGAATTGTTCTGAAGAGTTAGTCAGTAGGTAAGTATACCTATAGTTACGATACAAAATTCGATACGTGGTGTTTCTAATATATGTTCTTTACTTAAGTTTAATTTATTTTTTATTTACTACGAGGTTCTATCAACGGGTTTTTGAAGTTGTGGCAGAGAGACTGCTCTACATTGCACTGTCTGATTGATAAATGTAACTGTACTTTTTAAGCAATGGTAGTACTGGTAGTAGGCACAAGAATATTATTATAATTCGTTCTTTTTGATACACGGGTTAACTTCAAGCGAGGAAACTCGGTCTTTTTAAAGACTTACACGGCGACACAGGTCCAACATGCAGAGGCCTTGTTGAGAAGTTTAAACTTTAATCTAGTATGTCTACTAATAAATAATATATTATTCGGTAGTGGTAGCTGCGTTACTTATACCAGCTAACGCTAAAATACACTAGTTAACACTAGAGTAGGTACAATAGGAAGGGTATTGCATCGTCCGCTTTATAAATGCAACTGTAGGTATTTTTTAAGCGATAGTGGTAGGGCTCCAGAATATTATTTGTATCTCTTTTGATTCACGAGATAACTTCAAGCGAAGAAACCCGGTCTTTTTAAAGACTTACACGGGGACACAGGTCCAACATGCAGAGGCCTTGTTGAGAACTTTAATCTTTAGTCTATTATGTCTACTAATAAATAATATAATGTTCGGTAATGGTAGCTGTGTTACGTATACCTGCTAACGCAAAAAAGACTAGAGTAGGAAAGGCATACAAAAATACTATCTCTACACAAACTTCTCTAGAATAACTGTTTTTAGACAAACTTCTAACCTTAAAGGAATAGCCGTGGATGTCAGAATGTTGTAAGAGAACATCAATCAAAGCGATCAATCAATTCGGAGAGCTTCCACAGCGTCCCGCAGATGGACACCGGCTCTCAAGTGAGTGAACATGACTGACAAAAAAACGGTTTCTTGAGTTGGCAATAGATGGCGTAATAATCGTGAAAGATTTGTACGTTAAAAGAGGAGGAAACGCTGAGAACAGTTATTCTTGTATGTTTTAATGTCTATGTTAAAAACTATGATAAAATAGTTTTATTTTTGCAATGAAAATATTTTTCCTCAGAATCGACGGTAAATATTGTTTTTTGGATAAAATTATTTTATCTTTCATAGTTTTTAAATACTAACAGACGACGACGAAAGATTGTGTAGTGCAGATGCTGCCAAATTGTTTTTGTAAATTTCTGCGTTCTGAGATTTACGAAAGTTAGCAAATTTTGAATATATTACACATCGATTTATACTTAAATGATTTTTTAGTTCAAATAGTGGTTCGACCATCGATAATACGCAAAAAATTGAGACAGTTATTTTGAGCTTCCAATTTTGCTTTTTGTAGTGTTAAAGTATTACACTTTAACACTACAAAAAGCTAAGTAGAATACAATCACTATAAACTCTGAAATATTCTACTCCAGTATTTTGTACTCACTTACTTATTTTTATTTAAAACTGGTGAATCGAATCAGCTGAGTGATTATCCGTCTTGTGTGGCCACAACCGCATCGTAATTACTAACATTCTCTTACATTATGCACGCCGCACTGCAAATGAATCAGAGTGTTGGAGCAAAAGAAATGAGTATTGATCACTGCACTACCACACTAGCTCAGTTAGCTGACTATTAAATCTTGTAGTTAGATACTCTTTGCTTCTCGATTACGGTCATTAAGTCAAATTACAAGTATAATTATTACAAGTATAATTATATTATTATTATAAAAAAGTCTCTGAAGCCCAGATTTGAAATTTGACATAGTTTATAACAATCTACTATACCCATATTAAGAGAGTAATGAAAAAATATATATTCTGCCATTATTTTGTAGACTGAGTTGTAAAAAAATATCTTCTCCGCCACCACTTTGTGAAGGTAATCTTAGAGCGATTTTCATCAAAGTAGCTAAGAACACTCTTAACTAACACATTTTTCAAACGAAAAAACAAAATAAAGATCGGTTTATCCGTTTCAGAGCTACGAAGTCACGGACACGCCAAACTTATAATAACCCGTCGTTTTTGCGTCGGGGTTAAAAGATTAAGGCCACAATTGGTTATAAAAACTTACAAATATTAAATTAGGTTTTGCTTTGCACATATTATGTGCTTAGATTTCAGTAATATTTTATGATTGTTTTTGCTCTAGAAGTTTATTTGACAAGCGTTATTTGCGTTTAGTTAAATTTTTCTTATTATGTATTAACTATGTAGTTAGAAATTGCGTGTGCCTCAAATATTCGAGATTGAAATCACCAGAATGAAATTTAATGTTGTTCTAGTTATTATGACTATGTAAGATACATTTGTTTAAAATAATAAATAATGTAAGTATCATACAAAGAAACAAGATTTTAATTTAGTTGAATTTCTCAAATACGCTCATAAAATGACAGTTAACATGAAATGTTGTAAAATATAGCTACAATATCGGTTACAATATTCTAATAGTCAGATATTATCACTAAAGTGGTTTCCGTTTAATTGGCTATTACTGTAAGGTCCCGTGAGTATACAACCATTCGAACGTATTGATCAAGATACTATGTAACTAAAAATAACTAACTATAGGTCTACTAACTATAGGATTGCATAATTATTATTGTAAAGTATAAATTATATTTTTCTATTTTTAAAAGAGTAACTTATGGAGTTTCTTGCCGGTTCTTCTCCATAAGAATGACATTTTGGAACTGCGCAACTAGAGTCACTAACGTTTTGAAAGTGCCTGAGAAGGCCTACTCGAAATACAAACCTTTTGATTTTGATTTTTGGTTACCAACGTGGAAGAACTCTTTGGTCTCGCCAGTGATTGAGAGTGGTATGCTGAGCTGACAGCTAACCTACAGAAGTGGAGTGGTATCAGAAGAAGAAGAAGAAGATAGGTAAGGATAGTTTCATTTCACCAAGAACGGGTAAATTACATCTGATTTACGATACCTTATGTTGTTCTGTTCTCCGCCATTTACGATTTCATTTTTACTGCACCATATCTCTCCAACCAGTGGCTTTTACGGCATAATTAGCAAAAGAGAATTGTTTAAACTAGCGTGATCGTAAAAAATGCAAATCTTGGACAGTAAAACCATTTTTGTAAAAGATTTGTATCACTTTAAATGAATCTAAAAGAAAATCTGTTTATTCTATCAGACTATCACTACAACTATGCAAAAAATTCTTTTTCCAGTTTTCTATTTCCATCTTCTTTTTGTTTATCCAGTTTTACCTCTGGCCTAAATTGACCATACCTCACCAGACCAGGTTTAAACTGTCTGGTCCGTGCCAAAATCTAAAAATTCTCGGCCCATTTTCATACCAGTACTCAAAATCGGAATTGATTTTGTTACCCGTACGGCTATCCCTGCTGGTGCATTTTATTCACGCGGGCATTGAGTTATAAATAGCTTCACGTCTCGACGGGTACATTGGCTTAGGCTTAGATTTTTAGGTTTTACGGTATTTTCTGGGTCTAAACGACGAGGAAAAAAGCAAATGGAAGTAGGAAGAGAAGGGAAAAAGCCTTAAAATGTTGGAGCAGCAGTAAACGGTATTTAACGTGCCGATAATTGCAATTTTACATTGTCAAGGTGATAAATACAAGATCGATTATTTAAATTACATATTTTATTATCATAAAACACTCATATACGGTTTACAATATTCATTGGAACAAAAACATTTAAATCAGACATACTATACAAAGGCAAACGTAAAATAAATGCTAGCGAAGAATCGTGAAAGCACTGCTAACTCGTCGCTTAAAAAATGGGTCCATCTCGTATCGTTACAGTTGCAGTGTAGCTATACATTAATTTAATACATTTGTAAGTAGCGTCGCCCGTCGCGCACAAACTTCGCCCAATCCGAGTTTCTGCTTCGTTCATTTCGTTAAATTAATGAAATCATAACACACGACTCGACAATAGAAAGCCCTTATGTATCTGGAGGAAAATACATTTTTTTGATGAAACGGGCTGTATTGAGTAGATGGGTATAAGTACCTACGTATATTTTATTTAAGTATAAGTATGTATGTATAATATGTTTAAAGGAAAAGGTTATTCGATTTCTCGTTTGAGTTGTTAACGTTCGTCTTTTGTTTTTATAAAGTATCATGAGTTAGCAAAGAAAGGAGCATCTTAAAAGACGAAGATGTATGAAAGTACGTTACATTGTAAATATCAAAATACCTAACATCGCATTTATTGCAAAGACTAGCTGTGCCCGCGACTTCGTTCGCGTGGTTGTCGAAACAAAACAACGTCGTTTAGATAAGAGTAGTCTAAATACCTTGGCGTGAAAATAGATGACGAACTAAGAATATTATTAAGTAAAAAATGTACTACCTAAGCTTTAAAATTCCTATTATTATTTTAAGAGTTTTTTTTTTATGTCACAGCTATGGGTTAAAATTCAAAACTCACTGAGATAAACTGGAAGCTCTTCAAAATAGATTTTTAAAACTACTTGTTATTACTGAAAATACAAAAGCACATGTAAATGAGATTATATAAATCGATTAGATAAAACAAAAACGAAATATTATTCAATGTATTGCCTTTATAAAAAAATAATAATAATTGAAATCCAATAATGGAATGACCTTTAATGAGTCTGATGGGGGAGGGACTTTCAGCTCTCCTCCCCCCCCCCTGTATCGGTTTCCGGGATGAAAAGTAGATATGATCCTTCCTCGGAGTAGCTACTATAACCATACCAAGTTTCATCAAAATCCGTTCAGTAGGTTTTTGCGTGATTCGCGTTCAAGATACAGAGTACAGACAAACAAAAATTTTTTTATTTGCATTTTATACTTCAGTTTCGATAATAAAACGCCCCTCACTCATTTTTTTTTAAATATCTTCATGTACAGAATTTGACCCCGACCATTTTTATTATTACAGTATAGATTGGAATTGGATCACAGTTTAAAGTATCATAATTATACGACCCACCTTGTTAGAAACAGGAGATGCACGAAACGAATAAATATTTTGACAGAGGTCATTAAATGCAGGAAAATCTTAACACCGCGATTCAGAAATATGACGTCATCGTGACTGCGCCTTCTAGTATATCAAAACGGCAGTTTGTGGTGTTACTTTGGGCGTAGATAATAGATGGCAGTGGTAACTATTATTGACTATTATAGTATTTATGTTAGCCCTAGTTATTATTGACTATTGTAGTATTTATGTTAGTGGTAACTATTATAGTGTTAATGTTAGCCCAACCTTCAGCAATAATACGGTGTCAAATCTTAACACCGCGATTCAGAAAACGACGAAATTTGCACAACGCCATCTATCGGATTTAAAATTTATCTATCAACATTAGTTCTATTTTTTGTCATAAGATGTCGTTGCAAGTACTACACTGAATTGCGTAACGTAATTATTTTACTTCTTGAATTCACTTAATTAATCATATCTTTTGGTAGAGTGAACCGATTTTGATCAAACAAAGACTAAGTTATACCTCAAGTTGCGTATAATTTTTGTGTATAAACATTGTCTGCATTGAGTTCGTAGATTTTACGTGATGCGGGAGGGACTTTCACCCCTCCTCCCTCCCCCCACTGTATCGGTCTCCGGGATGAAAAGTAGATATGATCCTTCCTCGGAGTAGGTACTATAACCATACCAAGTTTCATCAAAATCCGTTCAGTAGTTTTTGCGTGATTCGCGTTCAAGATACAGACAGACAGACAGACAGACAGACAGACAGACAGACAAAAATTTTTTTAATTGCATTTTATACTTCAGTATCGATAAAAAAACGCCCCCAACTCATTTTTTTTTAAATATCTTCAATGTACAGAATTTGACCCCGACCATTTTTATTATAGTACTAGCTGTGCCCGCGACTTCGTTCGCGTGGTTGTCGAAACAAAACAACGTCGTTTAGATAAGAGTAGGCTATAGTATACATATACCTTGGCGTGAAAATAGATGACGAACTAAGAATATTATTAAGTAAAAAATGTAGTACCTAAGCTTTAAAGTTTCTATTATTATTTTAAGAGCTTTTTCAGGTCACAGCTATGGGTTAACATTCAAAACTCACTGAGATAAACTGGAAGCTCTTCAAAATAGATTTTTAAAACTACTTGTTATTACTAAAAATACAAAAGCACATGTAAAGGAGATTATAGTACCTAAATTATTTGAAATAGAAATAGCCGTTGCCCGTGACTTTGTCTGCGTGGTATTGAAGATTAGGTAAATTAGGCACTGTGGTGCGGTGACCATCCGACGCCGCTCCCAATCTGGTGGATGTATGCGGGCGCAGCAGATTATTCCGGGCACCGATCTTCTGTTTCGTTTTCTTTCTACTTCTTGACGGACGAATTTTCAAAAATCCCTTCTTAGTGTTATAATATGGTTATCAATGTTTCAAGTTTCTAATTATGGTAGTTTGAGCTGAGCCAACTGAGCCTGCCTATCAACACACTTTTATCAATGCAACTACCCTATACCATCGCAATTGGTGCACAATTGCAGTAGTGTAGGTATAAGTACTATCAAATCTTCAAAACCACGCGTAACACAACAAAATTGCAGTCAACAGCTAATTAATAAAATAAAGTAAATCATTTACCGTCCAAACCATTGTTTTTGTTTTGGTAGTTAGTTTTCTGTCATTTCAATAAATATCCACAGCTACATCTAAATGGGATAAGACTGTCGTAGCTTAAAGAGTAAGTAGATACCGTGTAAAATTATTTTGAAAAACAATTTTATGTTAAAAAAGCCAGGTACTTCATACAATACTTTTGTACTATCAAAAACGGTAGAAGAAAAGTAAATGTTTGTTTAGTAAAATTTGTATTAAAAAATTATTGAAAAATGAATTCAAAAAGTGTATGTTGAAATGAAATTTGAACTTGAAGTAAAAGAATACGAAGCTCGTTTCTCCCCAACCGGGCTATTTTGATTGCTATGTTGTAGGCCAAATAACATGTTAATGTAAAAACATTAAACCATAGCAACAGTATTTTGGTCACTATCTATGGTGACTCGTACACAGCTATGGTGACAGTAGAAAAGTTACGAAAATTCACGTTGATCACCCCCCGTATAGGATAGCACAATAATATATAGTATTTATGTTAGCCCGACCTTCACCAATAATATAATGGTGTCAAATCTTAACACCGCGATTCAGAAAATGACGAACTTTGCACAACGCCATCTATCGGATTTGAAATTTAACTATCAACATTAGTTCTATTTTTTGTCATAAGATGTCGTTGCAAGTACTACACTGAATTGCGTAACGTAATTATTTTACTTCTTGAATTCACTTAATTAATCATATCTTTTGGTAGAGTGAACCGATTTTGATCAAACAAAGACTAAATTATACCTCAAGTTACGTATATTTTTTGTGTATAAACATTGTCTGCATTGAGTTCGTAGATTTAGAGTCTGAGGGGAGGGACTTTCACCTCTCCTCCCTCCCCCCCTGTATCGGTTTCCGGGATGAAAAGTAGATATGATCCTTCCTCGGAGTAGGTACTATAACCATACCAAGTTTCATCAAAATCCGTTCAGTAGTTTTTGCGTGATTCGCGTTCAAGATACAGACAGACAGACAGACAAAAATTTTTTTAATTGCATTTTATACTTCAGTATCGATAATAAAACGCCCCCCACTCATTTTTTTTTAAATATCTTCAATGTACAGAATTTGACCCCGACCATTTTTATTATAGTATAGATAGAATAGATGTTCACTGTCATTAAATTAAGTGCCTGACTTTCATTTTCCACATTTTTCCCGAGCCTCATCTAAACCTTTCTTGCGTCATTAATTCATTTTAATGTTAAACACTAAATGTTTAAAGCCGTAAAAGGCTGCGCATAGGTGCTTGCTACATTATGTAAGCTCTACCTAAATAAATAGGTCAAGTACATAAATGATACACATCAGATTTTATATAAAGTTACGGTCGTAAAAGTGTCAGACTTTGTGTAGTCATAGGCAAGGTAACATCTGTTTTATTGAGCCCCGCGGGACCGAGAACCTTCGGTCGAAACCAAATGCAATGCGGTTTTCGTCACCTAACGTTTTGAATTATTTAACTTAAAAGGATTCCGAAGAAGAATAAATCCTTTTCGCATGAATATTCAATTTTTATCTTAATGTATTATTTAGTGCTTGAGCGTTAATTTTATTTTATTCTGTTGAAGGTTTTAATGCGGGATGGAAAAATAAAAGACGGTAGGTAAAGAAAATAAAAGACGTAGCATGGCTGCTCTACATTGTTAGTAGCATAGCGCAAGCATAACAAAGCGAAAGTCAATAAGAGTATTCTGTTTCTTAAAAAACGGCGACGAAGTTTTTTTATGGAAATGTTTCGTAGTGGGTTTGAGCTCGGCAAAGGCCAGGACCGCGCCGTGTCCCGAGGCTCTATTTGCTGTTGCGTAGTTACAGTCTTGTTCGAGCTAACTATTTATTTAAGAACGTAATGTGGAATACAGTAAAAGATTCGTAACTGTAATGCTGGGGACTGTTTAGTTATAATTATGTACTTGTAGCTTGTTATAGATGCTGTTGATATGTAGATGATGAGTCAATAGGGATCGAATTTTCAATAGATAAATTTGTTAAGTAACAAAGAGGTACATACACAGGTTATAAAATAAGCTAAACTATAATTGTCTACGGTATTTCTACGACATCATTACATTATTTAGCATATAGATAATTATCTACACTGAACTTATAACGTTTACACGCTTACACACAACAAAACACGGCAGCAGTCAAAAAAAGAGAGCACTATCTTTTTATATTATTTCATATACATACTAGCTACCGCTTGATATTTATAAAAAGGCGATCCACAAAATCATCCCTGTCAAAAACAGCAATTCTCCGTCTTGTTAAGATTTAAAGTAGCTTTCCCTTCTTTATGATAAGTTCATTCCAAAAAACTGACTCGGTGTATTCGATGAACCGAGAAATTGTAGCAGACAGACAGAATCACTTTCGCACTTTTAATATTAACGTAGCCATCTTGTCTGGGTACTTACACATGATTGCTGTATGAAAGTAACTTGTTTGTAAGAGCAATGTTATCGGTCGGTATCAACCAAGAAACTTAGAAAAGTAGGGGGAAGTTATAGCTTTACGCTGAACGTTGTGGTATACCAAAGTCATCAAATGTAATAGCATTCTGACCTGTCGTCTGCCAAAAACGTAAAAAAAGAAACTCGTTGATATTTGTACTGATATTGTACTCTTCAAACTCATTATGCTTCGCAAACTATACACCTATGACACTAACATGCGATGGCGCTCACTATTGCTACGAGTTTTCAAAATTGGTTTAGTAGTTTCTGAGATACGACACATAGTTACACAAAAAAATCCCTGTTCATAATGTTAATATAGATTATACCTCATTGTTTGGTTTTAATTTTAAACCGCTGGAAGTAAGAATAATGTATCTTGAGGTTGTAATATAGTTTTATATCCGTTAAACATTTTTACATGATAAGTTTATTTGCCATCTTCTAATAGCAATAATTTTCTAAGTGGCACATCTCTCTACATTTCTACGTTCCGTGGTCGTTCCATTTCTATGAAATAATGTTTGCACGTTTACCGCTTATCATTTGTCACGTTGTTTTTACATTTATCAGTATATAACGTAATGTATGACATAATCCCGGTTTATTCCCCTGATCCCGTACACAAAGCACGAAAGAAGGTATTTGACAGAAGATAAAGTAGAGATCTGGCGTCGAGGAAGTCCCGCGGGACTCGCCAGACGGAGCCATGTTGTTTGACCAATTTGTTCAATATTTTATATAATAACAGGAGATTAATTAAATTCTGCTTTGTTGATAGAATTGATGTTGACTGGGTATTAAAGGTAAAAATCAATTTAGACTGTTGGATAGTGAAAGTACTTAATATTTTTTTTCGAATTTACGAAGAAGGCCGCCTAGGTCATGACGTCACTTGTCAGTTACCGTAATTGAAAGAAATGTATCGTTTAGGGGCAAAGGGAGTTTCGCACAAGTCAAATCAGTTTTTTAAGTAAATCTAAATGAACTCAAATCACGTCAATTTAATTCATATATTAACTTGACGGTCAATAATTAACAGCCTAACTTTACTCGCTTAATTTATCAGCCATACAACGTCTATAAAGTAAGACAGCGCGAAAATAACTGCTAAGCGAGACGTAGAGATCTGGTTTCCAAGTTGGACGAAGTTTAATTAGGTTTTTTGTTAATTAATTGTCAGAAGCAGAGTTTGAAATTGAGCCCGGTTTGTTAAACGATTACATATGGGCCGTAATATCGACATTGTTTACGATAAAATAATGTTTGTGGAAGATTTATGTTCTGTGTTGTTGTTAAATAAAAATCATTTCGGAGAGTTTCGTTGGGTAAATTAATTTGGAATGGATCATATCTATCTTTTCTTAAAGGGATTGTGTAATATGGCTGAGGATTGTAGAGAGTAGAGTTAAAAAGGAGATTTATACTCAGCAGTGGGATACAAAATAGGTTACAAAAAAAAATCTAATAGTTATCAGAAAACTTATATTGTGACTCTACATTTATTACATTTTTCCTATATCTAACTTAAAAGATTTCTCGCCAAACATATTCGACCTTATACGGAAACCTAAAAGAAATAAATATGAGAGTACAATAAAGTATTGTATTGTATGGCTCTCCGGCGGACATCCTCGTCCCTCTGTCAATGGCGGCCGGTTTAGACAGCACTCTAAATTATGCGGTTTTCTACTTTCGTTGGAATAAGTGCGACTGTCTGATGTCCATTTTAACGTTAGTCTTTGATTCTTTCGCCTTTTGAAGTTTTACGTTTAAATGATGAAAATAGTTTTAGAGCTTTCGTTGGAACGTTATGATAAGCTGCCCATCTTCGCTATTTGGAAAAGCACATTAAAGGAGAGATAGATTTAGTGGAATGAAAGCCCAGTTCATAGTAATATTTAGTCATTTTTTGTCTATAACTTTAGAAATTTATGGATGTGTATAAATAAAAGTTATTAACTCCACCGAAGACCAGTACTAGACGCGTTACAATCTAGGAATCCGGTAGCCCTATTTGATTTAAAAATAAAATAATCTACCATTCATCCCAACTACGCAATTTAATATGATAATTATACTCGTTAACTAAACAGAGAGCGTTCCGTACAAAGTTGCATGCAATTAGAAAATTATCGTCTCTAACTTCTATTAATTGAAACAAAAGAAGCCACAAAATCTCGGAGGGTATAATTATACACAAGTGTTGAGAACAGCTTTGCCGAATGGTGCACCACAGCGGCCGTCGTCGGAGCCCGAGGTATCTCTTACAAATGGTACCGTTCCAATCTAACCCATTTGCTCGGTTTGCGGTGGCTTTCTTTGAGTATCCGTGACCCGTAAGAATACTCGATACAAAGCGAACATCAAATGAATACAGCATTAGCGATGCAGTGTTCAACCACAGTATAAATTAATACAGTACTAAAATTTGGCCGTTTCTAATATAACTGAAATAGCGAACTGCGATAGGGCCTTTACCTACAGTTTTTTGTTCATATCATCAACACACCGTCCGTTCGCACTGTGTCACACTCGCGACTGTAGGATGCTGAGCGGATGCCACGAAATTAGAGTGTAGGTATAACTCGCATTTTTTCGTTTATATGAAGACATTATACTGTTTATTTTATTACACTATGGTTTAACTAACTAGGGAAATAAGAAATAAGTTTGAATGCAACGTTGTAACATTCGTCGGGAGTGAACGTAATTACTTTAATAAAAGCTGAGACAGTCGATACTTTGTTTGTAAGTTCGTGTTAAGGGAATACAAGACGATCAATAATTGTTGACAAAAAACCCGTTTGAAAGTCTTTTATGTCGCAATCAAAAAATATATTTTATAAAACGAGCTTTTTCGAATAGGACTGAATTTTTAGTTAGTTAGCTTGAGTTGAGCACAGGTTTTGACTTCTTTATCGAATCAAACAGGGTTCCAACTCATGAGTCAAACCAAAACGACAAGTTTGAGATCAAACTAGTTTGATAGTCGTGAAGCTGAACATCAAATTCCCAGGGGCGTGTGTCGGCGAGCGCGCTGACCGCAAGCCGGCGCGACTTCTATACTCCAAAACATCCATCTACGATACGTTCATACGTCCATACATACGTACGTATATATTGTTAAGGTCTTGTGAAATCTATCAGCTGCTTCATCGGGAACTTCAATTGGAACGTTCTATCGTGTAATATTAAAAGTTAGCTACATTTATACTGGAAGGAATTTCTTGGTTCAATCTTTGATTTCTATATCGAGGTTTTTGAGAAACCTTTAATAAGATCATAACAATAGTTTGTCATGTGGTAAGTATTATTATGGACTTACTGATACCTTGAATGGAAATAACTACTATGCTATTTTGACACCAAACTTTATCAAAATTTATCAATTGGTGTGTGTCTCAAGAGTTAATGAAAGTACACACAAATTCGCATTGACAGTTCACAATAATTATTTACCGTAATAAAATAAGTGTGAATTCATGAGAAAATTAATTAATGTTTATTAAATGCAAGCAACAACAGAGAACCGTCATAAGAACTACACGTTTTCCAACAATGTGATAAATAATAATGGCGGCCGCCGCACATTGCATATTAAACTCGTTGGTAGCGGCGTATTGTTATTTCCCGTCACAATATCGTATGCATATATTTGTTGCATTCGGTTCCACAGAGCTTAAATAAAAAACAAACTAAACTGTGTAAGTTGAACGTCCACAATCGGGCTTTGTCAGAGTAATTACATTGGTTTGTATTGGATAAGGGTGGTCTGAACTCTGATGTAAAATATTCATTGTAAGGGTGTGCGGTGCGGCGGCGGCGCGCCGGGCTGCAGTGATTGCCCTCGGGCGCCGACCAGTGTCCCGCGCAGCCCCACAGCCTCCGCAGTACCGGCACACGCCAAAGCGTTTCATAAAAATAACATTTGCATACACCTGTTTATTATTTAGGCACCGTTTCCCTTACTCTGTTGATACAACAAAGAAAACATTTTACCGAAATTTGTGTTTAAATTGTTTAAAAATGCCCATTGTTGACTTCATGTGAAATTCATTAACTAAATATTCCCCGAAAGCTTTGAGCTGCAGTTTAGCAAAATGGAAACAATCAATAACTAGCTGAATTTAATATTCGCTTCGCTTTCTGCGCTAAGGGAGCGAGTACATATTTGTTTCCGTTTGTATGACCATATTATTTGTCCCGGGGTTGGGTATTTGCGAGACCTTAGTCGTATTACATTTAAAATAATACAGCGCGTAGGTGGAGTACAAATGTAATTCAATGTTGTGAGTAAATGCATCATTTTAAACACAAAATGTGTTTGTGTAGCAGCGTAGCATATACGTAGCAAAATAGCTACGCCATGCGCTACGCCGTAGCAAATAATGGTGGTTGGATCAATTAACGAGGCAAAGTTTTTATCATTCTTTAACGTGCTGAATGTTAGCCTTTGTTATTTATTCTAGTGTGGTCTTTTCTCTTATAATAATAGATGGGAGGGGTGACAGATGTTTAAATAAAACGAAAGGGTTGGTATGTTAATATTGTGTTTATTTAGGTCGGTTGCCAGTCGCTACGTATCTGTTTATTACTGCTTTCGTAAGTACTATTATCAGGTATCTCTTTTAATTAATTATTATACGAGTATGTTGAATAGACATTCCTTGTAAACCTGTACTAATTTCATTTCTACACAGCCTACTAGACAATCTATATAAAATGAAATACTGATACATAATATTAAATATTATTATGTTATATTAATTTCATTGAAAAGAGTTTTATGCATGGAAAACCTTTTAATTATAGCAATAGAATGCCAAAAATGAAAGAAAACCCTCATAATTGCTATAACACCATTTCGAAAATAAAACTATTCTCGTACAAACTTACAAATAGTCTTATCACTAAAAGAACTTTTTATTATGTGTATTGCTTTACTCAAACAAATGTAATATGAGATTTGTGACTCAGACCCGCAACAAGTGTATTATTATTTATTTTATAAGCCATACAAATGTAGGGGCCATACAGAAATATACCGACCACGAATTCTCCTTTATTTATATTGCATTTTATGTTCGACTTTTATTATACCACACTTAAACATAAACTAATATTTTAAAATACACAAAATTTTAGAAAACATACTGTCGTAATAATATTTCAAATTTATTTCTCTGTATGTACCTATATTTAAATACAAGAATGTACTTAAATATTTAATAGACTTTAAAGTCGTTTTATCCTTTTAAGACTGCTACAGAGACAAAAAGTTTGTTTTTAGTACGTGGTCACATTACAATGGTATTTGTATATAGAAATGAATGTTGTTTTGCAAGAAAGGACCATTGTGACAAAAATGGTCTTTCTGTTTGAATTTTAATTGACTGACCATAATTTGGTACTAATTGCAGTTTTGGGACTGCAGCTGATAATAAATTAATCCAGGGCATGTTTTTATGACTTGATATATAGCTCTATAGCTCTTTATGTTGGTGAAGGACTTAAGCGAAGAATGCATTTCAGTTACACTCTCTATATAGATCACGTCATAGTATAAAACAATGTCGCTCTCGGCTGTCTGTCTGCTCTATGCTCAAACCTTTAAAACCACACAGTGGATTTTGCTGCGTTTCTTGTAAATAGATAGAATGTTTAAAGAGAAAGGTTTATATGTTTAATATTGAAGTTAAAACAGCTCGTTAGTTAACTATAAAACTTTATTTCCAAAATGGAAGACCACTGAAAAGCAAAACTAAATGCAGTGTCAGTCAATTAACAATTTATCACCTAACCACTGTCCCCTTCACACTAACCTGCTATAAAGCATTCATAAAACACTCCATACGTTCCATTTTATATACAAGTCCAAAGTTAGAGTCACATGTCAAGATAAAATGTTGTAAAGTCACAAAACTTGTTCTCGCATAAAGAGATTTATACGTGCTAGTGGCTAGGGATGAACGGGGTTGGGTACGTGATCGTTGCTCATACCTTTGTCTCTTTGTAACTCATATCGACGTATTTATTTTGTAAGAGGTAGCTTCGATACTCGTAAAACAAGTCATGTGATATTTAAGGTTGGGGATCTACCTCGTAAAGTTATATTTTTGCTGTCGTGGAAGAGAGATAGCGCTCTACACTTGGAAGAGCGGTGTCTCTTTTACACATCCGTGAAATTATTTCATTTAGTGTTGTGGTAAGACCTCTGGCCATCGATTGAGTGCTCTACAAACTCTGTCTCTATAGACATGTGCAAGAATATTTAACTAACGTCTAGTACTAAAATATACTTGTTAAAAATTTTCTAAGTCTGTGCTATTTCAATATAACGCGACTTTAAAGGTGTTAGATCTCCGAGTCCCGGTTGCCGAAACATTGATAAAAAACTAGTCACGAGTTAAATCAAGTTAAACTAGTCATCATGTTCAATTCTGTAATTAATTAAATGTCATAATCGACATCGTTAGATTTAACAACAAATTCAATTCTTTAACTTTTTAAAATCCGGGCGTAGAATAACACTTTTACGTAGTTTCGATTCCCATTGATTAAAAGTACTTCGTCATTAGTTTATATCTGTCCACAGGAAAGGACTTTGCAATCGCATGCCATCCATTTCCTGAGCTTTTATCTAACCGCTAACAGTGACTGAAGAGTGTCCCGAGTAAAGGCACTTTTATTCAAAAAATGAAAGTTCTAAAAACTCCTACTTTATCTACCCCATCTCTCTTTCCTGAATTGTACAAAATATGTATTTAAGAGCATAATAATAATAGGATAAAAGAATAAACCTTTTCAGTCAATTTCAACATTGAAAATGTCCGTTTGTTTTCTTGTACTTGCATTCACATTTAAGAAATATGACAGCAGAGCGAACAGCGCTACAGCACGGCGAAACAACAAAGGAAGAGACAGGCCACGTTTCAATTTCGCCGACCGTCTTTACAATTTCTCAAGCAAAATTATGCAAGCGGTAACCGAGTTGGCAACTGCAACTATGCTACTTGAAGTAGACAAGACGGATAGCAAATAAAGACTATACGTAAGTAGTTGGATTGGATAGGTGGCGGATAAATTACCTATAGTGCACTCCCCCACGCTCGTGGTTACTTACATCCCATTTATAGCCGATAACTGTCAATAAAAACACCCCTTTGAATAATGTCATTGCAGCAGATGTTAGCTCTCAAATTGGTTTTGGAAATAAATTGTTTTATTTCAAACAAACGCTAGCTTTGTGGAGAACAAAGCTGGTATGTTGTTTTGTATCGAATATTCGCGTCTCTAAAATTTTGTACAAACATGAAATCAACTCGAGTGGCCTGTTTGTTTTGTCGTTTTCCCAGGACAGGATCCAGACTTCTAATGTGATAACTTTATAGAACAGGGTGGATATTTTTCTTTGAAAATCATCAATATAAATATAAGATAGCATTGGATCGGATAAGGACCTTATTTTTGATCATATTTTTTTCATAGGTTCTAAACATTAAAAAACCAAGTAATATACTTATGTTTTAACTCTTAAAATACTTTAAACTATTAGTATCCTTCTAGTTTATTAATTATACTCCTCTCTTTTAAATTTCAAGAATGGTGTTACTATTACAAAGCTAGCATTTTAATTACGTTAAAAGCAGCCTGTGTAACACTAAAACCTTTTAGCCTATCTCTAGACTTACACATGCAACGAATAACTTTTTTTTTATATAATTTGAAGACAGTGTAAAGAAACCTGCCATTGCGATTTGCTCTCAGTTCTAAAGAAACAATGTTTTATTCAAAAGATAAGACTGGCCTTTGTGTTACTTGGTAGAAGCTCAAATAAATTATTAAGGACAAGGTAATCACTCTGTTTGCCAAGAAAATACCGTGTACAATGAAAAATGTCTTTTAGTGGCTATGCAGAATACGTTGCGGAATGTTAATACGCACGAGTGGAGGTATAAAAAGTTTAGAAGCTTACCGGGATGATATAAATAGGAAGTAGAGTGGCGTGGCTTTACTAACCAACTACAGCTACAAGGTCTAGCTTAGTCCTTATGTAGAGGAACTGGTGTTAAATTTGTAACTGTTCCCGAGTACGGAGCTCGGTGCTCGTTGCTCGGAGCTAGTTTTGTTTTGTGAGCTGGGAGCGCACATGGGCGTTGACGCGGGCTCCGGGCCGCGGCGGCGCGGCGCGAGCTCGCCTGCCCGGCCGCCTGCCTCGCTCTTACCCACTACCTACGCGCACGCCACCAGTCTTCGCCACCCTGAGTGCCGCACTCACATTCTATTGCGAGAGCTTTAAAATTTAAAACAGTCAGCTAAGGCTACTCAAAAAATGGAAAATGTGCCGCTGAATACATTGTGGCGTGCAAGTAATGCTTGCTGGATGCTTTTATTTCAAAAATATATTTTTTCGTCATTATTTTTCGGTATTTACGACAAACATTGCCGACGATACTTATGGCTACTCTTTATATTAAAAGATACTGATCGTAAATAAATATATGATACCTACTATCATTTATCAGAAGAGCCTTTATCCTCAGATTGATTTTTACTTAAGACATAAATCAAACACAGCTGTATACGGCATACGTACGAGTGTAACCTGCGTATCTTTTTATAACCCTTATAAAATAATACGTAAAGAAATCGTTTGAGAAACTCCGAAACTAAAAGGTTCGTCAGTCAGAAATGTATTGAAGGATTCAATTAAAAGTTTTTATTAAGTAATATTATGGTCATGAGTACCTGTACAAGGTTTTTGGGTAAATCTGAAACTCTCTTAATACGTAGGTAAGTAACGTAACCTTTCTCTTGACAGCTGCCATTCATGTTTCCAATTACTTGAAAATGGGACCGAAGTGGGTGTTTCTATGAGGGTAGTCGTCATAAAACACAGGTAACGTTATAAAAATATAAACACCAATGACACTTTTGGAACGTACAGTGGAGATAAAAGGTCTATAGTTTGAAGAAGATTAAAAAACAAGCATGTTTCAATTGATGGTGAGTATACTGCGAAATAAAACTGTTGTAAACTGATTCTTTGCGTTTATTATTTAGGTTTTTTGCTCCCGACCCACGACGTCTCGTTTTTGCAGCTGAGTAAAATCTACAATGAAGAAAAGAAAAATATTGCAGCTACCAATAAGGTTCTATTGAGCTATTTACAGTTAGCATTCAAGCTGATTACAACTAGTACTCTGAAATATTTTCATTTCAGAGTACTAGACCTTTTACAAAAAAAAAGCAATGTAAAAAAAAAATACATTCTCCACATTTTCAGTCGGTTTACAAATTCCTTTGATTAAAATATGTTTTACCTTATCAATATATTATCGTTGGTAGTGCGAATACTCGCGCACAAGTCGAGTACCATTAAGGGCACGTTAACCTTAGCGACTTGCGGAGATAAGCCGCTGGTGATCTCTATGAATACATACGATATTTTTGGCAAACATTCACCGAAATATACATATGTTGTGTGCGTCGTATTGTAAGTCAGATGGTGGTATATTTGACAATGTAATCTGAAGCTTTTTCATATGATTTGTGGAAATGAATTGATAAGACTATTAGATATTAAAACGTATTATAAAATGAGTGTATTTATGAAAAAGGCCTCAATCAAATAAAAAAAGTAATCTAACATTAAATATTTTCACTTTTATTTGCTGAGAAAATTGACACACTCATCAAACGAACCATATTTTAAAAAATCTTTAGAGTAGTCGAGTTCTGTCAAATAGATATACAAATAAATTAATGATATTAAATACACAAAACGAACACTTTATTTCCACTTTAATTTGCTGCAGAAAAATAATACATTCACCATACGAAACCATTTAAAACTTTTCACTACGGACCTTAATTTTTTTCAATTACTCGCTCGTTTTATTTCTGCATTACACTTGTAGGTGTTCCATGTTTTATTCGTTAAACAAAAACCTTTGAATAGATCCTTTTGTCGAGTGCCTAGACGACCGCAATACTAAGGGCACTAACCTACGTATGCATGCAGATTAACTCACAACATGTTGGCACTGAATTATGTGCGAGTTATGCCCGGTATGCAATTGTCATGTTGATTACATTACAATGTTATTAACTGTATTAATTGCTACATTCCATTATCTATTTTTATTAGAATTTGTTAACGGTAACTCATAAAGTATGTGTGACGTCACGGCGCTAATTTTCGTTTTATTTTATTTTTGTCAAAAATTATTGAAACAGAAACAAATGTTTTTTTTTTAATTCTGGATACGAAAATAAAGAAATGTTTTTTAAGCCCTTTCATAAATAGAATTGTTGTCAATTCGTTTTTAATAAATATCTGCAGAGAGCGGTGAATTTTATACAAATAATTTCATCTCATATAACCACGTAAACCTATGCTCTACAATTAAAATATTTTAGAAATTGAGTTTGAAACTAACAGTAGAAATCTTGTATTTATGTATGAATGAAATCACAATCTCACAATCTCAGATCACATTTTGAGCTAATATTTTTAAAAGGTCCTAAGGAATAAACTTTGTAAGTGACTGGGAGACTTGAGATCGAGTCGGAAACTTTATTTAATTTCCTGATTGCGAAAACGAGAACTAGTAGGGAAACGACCGCACCCGTGCGCCTGACTAATGTTATTCGAACTCGCCTCTAACTACATTATTTATTTTAATGTGTCTTTATTTGAATTTGTTGGCGCGGCGCGTTACTGGCCTTACTACTGGCGTTACTGCATAAGATTTGGTGTACCTATTTAAGAATTAAACTTGTGTTATGTTACGAGCAGTTTCTACGTGTGCTGGATGAGAATTACGTTCACAACTTCTGACCGTTATTTAGGGAAACTACGTAAAAATAGACGGAAAATTGTATTATCGATATACAGGCTGTATAAATAAATATTCCAAGACTTCTACACAACGTCATCTAGTCTCAAACTAAGCAGAGCTTGTCTACTTCTAAATACACACATACTGTAGATAAATTACACCCAGACACAGGACAAATGATCATGCTTATCACATAAACATTTGTTCGGGGTGGGGATCGAACCCACGACCTCTAGTATAGCAGTCAGGGCCACTAACCACTAGACCAACAGGCCGGTCAATGTAGGTATATGAACAAAGTATAACATCGATGCCTACAGGTAAACAATGAGGGGTATACAGCTTTTTATCGAGGTCTTTTTATGGGGATTATTAAAACCGAGAAGCGCGGGATTTTTATACCACTAAAATCACCCCGTTGGTCATCGTTAATATAAAGATTTTTGTATTTATTACCTAATATTTGGGTGCATATAAAATAATACACTAATTGACTTCAGTACTCTTTATAACTGAGAAAAGAATACTGTTCAAATAAAGTCGAAAACAACATCGCATCGTACTCCATTTTTTACTTAAAGCAAACTAAACTACCAACAATTCTTCGTTGCAATACAGCCAAAGTTACTAACTGTCTGCTACGTTTATGTGTAAGCAAAACTGCAGCAAATTCAATTGGTATTTGTTATATAACAAGGCGAACACTCGAATAAGCTCAAAGCCGGCGACAGTCGCTTCCGATCCGATTTGCGTTGACTAGAGACTTGAGATTAATTTTATTACTCTCTTTGAAGTCCGGTAGTTATGAATAATTAGTACAACGTTCTTGGTTTTGATTTAGTGTTCAAATATATTGGTGATGATACGGTGAACGATGATGTGTTTTGATAAGTTTGGAAGACTGAAAGCTGATAGATTAGGATAAGGTTTAAAAAAGATTGAAAGAGCTTTTATGATGTCGTAGCGATAGGTATAGGAAAATAGTATAGGAAAATGCTTTAGATTTAATGTAAAATTTTTAAGAATTACGCAGTTATATATTTAGTTATGTTAGCAAGCATTTCTTTATTTATTAAATGCCTTTATTTGTATTCGTGATTTCTCTTAAATCGTAACTTAAATCAGTACCAAGTACACAACACATAAAACCCGCGTGAAATAAAGATGGCCGTCGTTTGTTGAAGATAAAACAAAACTTGGAAAGGTCTTGTCAAATACGCACTTGATTTTATTTTATTACGTTTTTGATGACACGTTTTTAACATGACCCACGATCTTGTGAATCCTCGGCTCCTTGTGAATTGTACTGGAAAAGGCAGATTCATAATAATATTTTACGTATTCTTGACGCCAAGTTTCGTATCCAAACAAAAGGAATAAATACATAGTTTGGGAACTTATATGAAGCTGTAAAAATGCCTCTAGTTGTAGTCTAGTTACCTAACTTGTTGATTTAGTTGATGTTGTTTTTAGACTTAACGGATCTGGGCAGACGAATTGGAATGACAAGCGGTTGAATGTCGAACAGCGGGCAGTCGCCCCGTATGGACAAATAAAGTGGGCTATAAAAACAAGGAAAACATTGCAAAAGCGCGCGGTTTTCGACTTTGGTAGGGTAGGTAAGGCTGTAACTGAATAAGCAAGAACAACTTTCAATGAACCTCCTACTGAGAGATGAGAGATGTAGGAAAACATTGTAATTGGAATTATTAACAGAATAAAGCGACTTCCACGTATTGATATAACGATATAGGTAGTTATATTTTCATAATACGAGGAATCGGTGATCGCTTGTTCCTGAATATCAAAATTTAATACATCGCTTGAAGCATAAAACCACAACTGAAACGAAAGCAATATTTCAAGTGAACTAAAAACGTATGAAAAATAATATTTGTGCAATTGAAGAGAACTGATAAAATTCGAATAAAGCTGTTGAACCTGATCTATATCGACGTTCGCTCCACGAATACAGATCGCAATTTTTCACAGACATTTTTATAATACAGACCGACGTATGCATTGCCTTTTTTGCATGGTGTGAGCTTCCAATCGGTTCTCGAAACCTACAAACACTGGTATCATGACTTATGTATGTATGTATCATACACATACACACAAGAGGAGAAACGACTTTCTACCCTCTACAAAAAACTACGATACTGAAACTTTTTCGAATCCCACTATTAATCTCATAACTGGGACATTTATATGTGTAATAAATTTCTTTTTTATTATGAAAATAATACGGCATCCTGTGTAGCCACAAATACATGAATTATGAACAAAAACAACATTCATGGAGCTGTAAATAACACGTTTGTTGAGCTAAGTGTTTTTACGAAAATTGTTACCAAATTAAGACTAATCTATTAAGAACCTTATGCTACATAAATTACGAATCAATTTAGTTTTAAATCTAGTTACTACTTTCCGAGGTAGTGGAAGCTATTGCAAAGTACAAGCAACATCAGGTAGGTAAATACGAGGAAGAGCCGCGGGGCGAACGTCAACCTGTATTCGACGTTGATGGATCCAAATCCAATTATACTGAGAATAACTGGTACAGTCTAGTTCTGAAATGAATTTAAATATCAGAGAATATGTCTGTGTGATTGTGGTTATACTATATATCGTGTGTTTGTTATGAAAATACGAGGCTTATTTTATACTAACGACCTGCCTCCGTATTGCACGGGTGCTGTGCTCATGAACTATAAACCTCCCAATTGAAACATTTTATCTACTAAAAAAATCATCAACATTTATTGCGTAGTTTTAAATATCTAAGTGTGGCAAGGCACAGATGGACGGTTAAATGCGATTTTGTTTTACATTGTGTTGATGTACCTACACTGCTTCAATGTGTATGAAACTATATAATATGACTAACGGCTGTAATAAACATGACAACTTAAATTGAATTTGTATAGATGCCTCTAAACTTATATTTGTAATTTGACGACAATGTTGTATTAAATACTTTTTTGAAAATTATTCGTTTTTCTTCATACGTATTGTTCATCTTCAAACGTATATCAGGCATTGGCATAGGCAGGGCCCAAAAACCTGTCATCATTTATATAATGACGGGATTCTAGGCCCCATAAACACGCATTTTTTTAAGGTAATATCCTTTCTTCCACTCTATTTACAACGCTCCAATTATTGGTAGCAAGTAACTTACAGCCAATACAAAATTAACGACTACGGATAGGAGTGTTTCGAGTTAATTACTTTCTACACATATGGCTTTCTTCGTATCTGCGTTGTACAATGAATGTGGTGAATTAAATTGAAAGATACTTTATGGGTGATAGTACCGTTAGTAAAATCGTATTAGAATATTTTAGGATTCAAGGATTATGATTCAAGGATAGGGTTCAAACAAACAATAGTCATATAATCGCGGTCCACTTTTGGATAGAGATCACCTTTATATCCACCATATTTTCCAGGTCATCAATATAATAATATCGTTGGTTTAAAAATATAATTTAAACTGTGTTTTAATATTAATATGAACACGTCGCTTTAAAAAGAATAACGCTATTATTATAGTCGCCAGCTTACGTCGCCAGCGTTGTTAATTAACAAAGATATCAAATATTGCCAGTAAAAACGATCATTTTCATTTTGAGATACGGCTTCTAGTTTTTTCCCTGATTCCCCTGTTATTACAGGGAACGACTTTTAAGACAGTCTCAGTCGGCGCCCTATTTCCAAAATAGGTTTTTGATTACCTTTTAATTAAATAAGACTCACGTTGGCGATTGTTTTTTTCTTTAATAATGAGATTCGTAATTTGGTGTTATTGGAACTTAAAATTATAAGTAATTTTGCTTTAGGTGGTACCTTATCTATATTTTATTAAAACTGATGACTGTTCAGACATGCTGAAATTCCGTTTCGCCTTGATCGATAGCGTTAATTTTCTGAAATAAGACTCACGAAACGAGAGCCACGGAATAAGACTACTATAATCAATTATCAATACTTGTATCTGTATTTTAGAACAGAAATTTCTAGACGTGAGCCTTTTGTGGCATTACGATGTGGAATCAATACAGCATAGTAAAATTATGTAGTGTTTTGTTTCTCCTCGCGCCTCGCCGGCGGCGCGTGGCGCGCGCTCGTCGCCCGGCCACGGCGCGGCTGTAATTGTAGCCTGTGTCTATTGAATTATTGAGAAGTCAACATTTTAGCCGCCTCCCGCGCGAAACGGTCCTATGGATACGTGTGTACTTTAAACTTATTATGTTTCTTAAAACATTTTAACGAGAAATAGAACAAAGTATTTTCGATGGAAATATTTGCACTTGAAAATTTGGAATAATGTTGTGTTTTAAAACGTGTTCAATGTATTGACTTGTTTAAATGATAGTATAATATTCGAATTTAAAGCAAAATTCATGCTTGCGTTAACGAACAATAGATTGCAGTCCACTAACGATGCACGTTTCACTTAAATGCATAATGCAAGCGGCAATCTGTGAATATGATATTGAAACAATATCAATAAACGGGTGACATTTCACGGCGCTCAGTACCGCGCCATGTGTGAGCCAGTGCCGTGATTTTAATACAGATAAATTATACCATCGCCGGAGATCAGAACGTTTATTTTTCGCCAAGCTCTGTATGGATTGTCCCCTCATCTATTACCGCCAGTATAAGTCCCTCGGGCTTATTATGATGGACTGAGTGACAGGGAGCTTCAGACAACTTATGAGCATCCCACGTTTAAAGAAACCAGCCAAAATGTAGCCAGTAGTGCGGTCCTCGAAAATGAAGACAAACAGCATTCACATAAAATTCTCTTTCGTATTGCAAATAATCTGCCTCCGACTGCGACTGTTTACATAACATTTCCATAATTTTATTTATTTTTTGTTCTCTCATACGTAAATCGTACATAACTTAATCATTTGCGTTTTCTCCTAACTGCCAACATTAGCTTTATGAAATTGGTTTTTCTTGATAATTTCTTCACATTGTTAGCGAAATGTGTAGTTAGGTAGAGAACCTTTTAAAGCTAACGACCTACTTAATAGAATTTTAATTACACAATGTAAGTACATAAAATATGGATCTGAATACATCCTGAATGCTTACGCTGAACATAAAAGTTTGTTCCTTTGTAATTACCGTCAGTACTTACATACGTAGATGTGTACAAAAGAGGCTTTGGGTAAGAGCTCTCGGTGCCCGCATCGGACCCTCTTGGTTTGGGTAACTCGCAATTAAGATACGCCATTTTTAATTTGAATACGATTTCATACAACAATTTAAAACTACAAGTGTTCCAGTAATCCGATTCACTTAATACTCATTATAATTGTATTACTCGAACCATTTCCAATCAGCCAATTGAAAACTCCGGCCGCCATAATACTTGTTTTAATTGGAATTTATGTACAGAGTTAACTATAACTTTACGCACGATGAATAAAAATTAAATTGGCGAAGTAAAGCCCCGCAGAGGTTGTGTCAATGACATGGTTCGGCGAAGTAGAAGCCTTCATAGAATACATCATACGTCACTGTCATCTAGTGTATTCCTTGGTGTAAGTAAATTAATCTGTGTGAGAGGGCTGTAGGACGTGACGTCGCCGCACCACGTGCCGGGGTGTCGGGAATATAGTGGGTCAAACAATGGTCCTCATGCAAAATGCAAACGTGAGCCACCACTCCGGGCCGGAGCGAATAGCTCGCCCGTCGAACGGAACTACGGGTACCTGCCGCGCCACTAAACAAACGCATACCTACCGCACACATTTACTTTAACCTATTTAAAATTTAAGCACTAGCGTTTTTTAGGTACGCAGGTAATATATTTCGAGTTAAGTGCGAAGGAATCGAAAGCGTTTATTATTTATTTAGTGTTGGCATAAGAAAGGTTGGTCTGTGAGCGTTACGAGTAAAAATGTGAGGGGCTAATGAGAAGCGCGATGTCCTATTACGCTTTTGGCGTGAGCACAAAAAAGGGAATGTCAATATTGCGTGCGGGCGGAGATAATGCGAGTTTGTGTAATGATAGAGGCTCAGAGCGCGGGCCGGGCGCCGCCGCCGCCGCGACCCGCCGCCTGGATTTGTTTAGTAAATTACACTGTGTACCACAAGGTGAGCCGGTTTTCATGTCTTCATCCTTTCTTTTACTTAGGATAATTTATTGTGCTTTCATTTTAATTGTTTTACTGCAGTTTGTTTGATGACGAATTATGTAATTTGTATCGGTTTAACTTATTCTTAGTACCTATATTGGGGGTCCTTCAATTAAAGATAAAAAGATTTTTATAACACCCCGTAATCGATTTCCGATTTAGTAAATGGAAGAAATTTCTTAAGTGTTCATATCTCGCGAGTGTAGAGAACTAATTAAAGGTTGTACCTATAACAGTATTAGTTCAGTAAAAACCTTTATTTCTGCTTTGAGTAGCAGTAACTCTTGTAATAAACAAAGTACTATATTAAAATTTCAATCTGCAACTTGTATGCAGTACCTACATTTAAATAAAAACTGCACAAAAATGTTTTTATATTGCAGTAAAACAGTTGCACCGTTTGAACACTGTTATCATGCAGTAAACTCCACGTTTTGCGTACAGCATTTATGCCGTCATACCATTACATGAAAACTTCACTATCAGCTTCAGCAGTTCTCTGCGTTTTTTATTATTAGAAGTAGAGTTTCCGTGTTACGCTGTTTCGGTGTCGGCGTGTTTTAAAACCGCCATAACGTTTGGTTGCAGCTGGTTTGTCAGAAGCGTCCACTCGTAAAGGTATTATATACAACGGACTAAAATGGCTAACATGTAGCTGTCCGAGGAGCATACCACCTAATCCTAAAGAGATACTGTTGCAGTTGTGGGAGCGAGACGTCGCTCTATGCGTTGTAGTGCGCTGTCTCTGTTCTGCAACTACGAGAGTGGTGGTTTAACAGTTGTTAGTGCGGTGTCGTGAAATTTGCACCGTTTGCGTGTGCATAGCGCCGCAGAGCGCGCTTCGTTCATTATGTATGCACGTGGCGTTTTACGTATTGTCAGGAATTGTGCTTTAGGCTACATGAACGTGCTTTGCTCAAAGGAAGATCAGTGGTTAACGGCTGGGCGCGGGTCGTTTGTATTAACCAATGGCTGATTGGATTGGAATATATTAGTTTTGTTCATGTTCTGAATGTTTTATTTCAGTGGTTTTTGTTGTTTGTACAAAAGCTAAAAATTCTGTTTTAACTTTACCGATATTTTTACCTGTTCTTACATTAAGGAAATATTTTTCAGTCACATAATTAGACCATTAATAAGTCATTGTTTGAGCTCTTAAATGATTCGCAATCGTGGCGCCAGGTTTTGTTGTTGTTTAAGAACAAAGATCATCATTCAGTCTAATATAATTTTTGCAAGATAAGGGTTTAAAAAAGATGTTTAAATTACTTAACACACCTCAAATATACATAAAATCATTTGTATAATTTTCCCATCTGAGGCCTTTCCATAAAAATCACGCTAGAATGTATCGACATAAAATATATCTCCTTTTAAAATGGATGTCGAACGCGCAGAGGCAGGAATTCAGTTAGCTTTGTGTTTTATAGACAGTAGACAGCTTTTTTGGCAGTAAACTTGACTTAGTTGGCATAAACCCAATCGAAGACCGACTACAGAACAACTTTAATAGACAAACGACGTCTACATTGTTCTTTAACAGAAATTGCAGTGTATTAATGTGAATTTGTCGCAAAAAAAATAGCACCTCGTCTAGAATATAGTTGTATAATTACACAATGTAGTGATCAACTTTGATTCAGAAGGTTCTGGAAATAGTGTTTGATATGTATTTAGTCCGTCAGTGTATTTTAATAAATGTTTGATAAGTTTGTTACCTTAAACTGAACTATAAAGATGTATAAAGTGATTTAAGTTTAGGAACGGGGACTGGTGGCGGTAACGCTCGAAATTTCCATTCGCTGCAACTTAATGATTTAATATGTGCAGGCAAAGGCACCTACGTATCCAACACTATTTATTAATCTACCAGACAGTCTTTAAAAAAGGTGCCACTACTCTATAATAGGTCATTTAAATGCTGCTGGAAAAGTGTAGCAGAGACCAACGACCTCTTAGTAGCTGGAGCTTGTAGGAATTTATAACCGATTGAACGAGCAGCCATCAATGACCACCCTCGTCGGTCAACCGCACGAGCCAGCGCGCACGCCGAACGAAGGAAGCTTGCTAATAAGTCCTGGCTAAACCTTTGAGAGACCCCACCACACACCACCCCCCTCTTCCACTATTCCATCCCTAATAAATCCCTATAGCCCGGCTGATAATTAAAATCGCTTTATTTAACCAGAATAATCCACAACCAAACAGTTCCGCAACGGAATGTTTCATTTAAAATTATTACTACCGGCGCTCTGAAATCTACAAAATCTACCGGCGTAACAATTAATTATGCATGTAATACATTAGCTTAGCAAACGGAGTAAGAAAACAAATAATTTAAGCTGAGTAGTTATGAAAGTTGGGCGTTAGATAAGTTTGGCGATGCAATGTGTTTTCTTATTAGTATCGTACGTGGAGTGTAACTACTCGATGAGTACGTGACTGCTCGTTCGGCGTGATGTGGTGAACAAAGCAAACAAACTTTTATTCCTCTATTCAACACGTTCTATGGCCTGGAAAAATGAGACTAGACGGCCGTGAGCGGGAGAATAACATTGTGTAACACCTCAGCATTGTTTAATGATTTCAGACGAGATTATGGCTGTTACTTTTCATTTATATAAGCTTAAGTATCTGTTTAGTGTTTTCTGAGACATTGTTTTTTCAATAAATTGTGCATTTTTCAATTAACTGGCTGTATTACGAGTAAAGCACCTGGTAACCATATATGAGTAATTTATTTACTGTTATATTACACACAAATGTGTTTATTAAACATTTACGCAAATATGATGATGTTCCTCGTACATTTTTATAAATTCTGCGATCCGCGCTAAGAGTGAATTTTGAAAACACGTATTCCATTAGATTTTCTAAATTAAGCCAAACATATTTTTCCGGTATTTATCATACAATCTTAAGAAAATCTGAAAGATAAATCTTTTGACACGAATATTCAATTTATATTCCTCTAAAAGCGTGCGACGTGGACGAAATACAAAATAGCTTTGAACGTCATAATTATTCGGCTATAGAGAATTAATTACCTATGCAAAACTTTTTCCATTATGGCCGACCTGCAAGTGTCGACAAAGCAGACTATTCAGAGGCTCTGCCACGAGATCCTAAAGTAATACCATTGCAGCTATAAAAGAGAGACGCCACTCTACGCCGTGTATTGCGCCATCCCATTTCCACAACTGCAGCAGTCTTACTTTGAGACGCGGTGCAAGGCCCCCAGAAGTTCGTTACTGTCTCGAGCTCAAAAACTTAACGTAACTGAGAATTTAAAACAAACTGCTTACTGACGTCGCTAATATTGAATGGAAGAATTTGTATCGGACATTTGTAGGAGAACTTCCTCCCCAAAGCACCTTACAATGTACTAACTATAACACTGCAAGACTCATTTCAATTTAAAGTTTGCTCAAGCAACTAAGACAGCTTAATTCTTGTTCGAATAGTACTTAAAGAAACTATATTGTTGAATAAGAATACGATACTTTTCTGAGATAAAAAGGTAATTTTATAATACATTCCTTTTCCCTCATAACTAAATGTATAGCGATCTCTTTGATGATACGATAGCCGTTGTAAGCGAAACGGGAAACTAATCTTTTGTTTCATCTGTCCCTTGAGAGTTTCTTGCATCGGTAAGACGGTCCCGACAAACCCGGCTTACAAAACAGTGGGACAGTAAAAATGTTACCTCACATATACATGTATAGAGCATAAGGTCTTTGTACATTGTACAATCACGCGCACAAAGACAAAGATGTTATATCATTTTAAGATATCTCAACTACAGATTGAAACTACGATTTGTAAAAAGATTTTTTTATGCTAATACTTTTGTTCGGATGATCAAGGAAAGTTTAGAGGATTTTTGCGGTTGCACTTGTCCGCGTGATTGTACGTAGTGTTTGGAAGTAAATCGTGGACGTTGTATGTAAATCGAAGACGGCTCAACGCCTTCTACGTAGTCTCCGGAGCATTTCAACGTAAACCAGAGAATGCTTCGGAATCTTCATACATAGCTGGATATACCGTACGTGGCTCTTATTCAAGGGTAGAATTTGACCACTAAGAGGTTAAAGAGAGAACTTTTTTTGGTAGTAAAAAGGTAATAATTTGTAGGTTGCTATACTGAACAACGGAAGAAAAGATTCTTGGATATCAATTTCGAATAATACGCATAAGTAAACCGCTGTATCAAAAACGCAGAATACCATCAGTTAAATCGTCCCAGTTTACTATAACCTTTAAATATGACAAACGTTATAGAGTTTTACATTATTTACACCATTACCTCAGATTGGTTGCGCTTAGAATAATGGATGGTACGTGATTCATGGCGCTCACTTACGAATGGTACTCGAGCTATCTTACGTGCTTCGAAAAACATATCATTCTCGTTACGAATCGTTAACTCCGAGTTACATGAACATGGAAATCCAGAATTTACGTAGAATTGCAAATATCGCTAATAACTGATCTGCATGACCTGGTTAGTTCGCCTCCGATTAGATCATTGGTAATGAGGAATTATTGCGTTTCTGGCACGGTTCGCTTAAAACGGAAATAAAACGCCCGTATTAGCATCGCTGTTCCCGCGATTACACTCCATTTATCAGTATCGATTGCTCGCAGGTTTCATTAAAACATCTTGGAGGACAAACTCTCCAATTGCGGTAGTTTCCGTGCAACTTTCCTGAATTATTAGTTGGCACCGCAGCTATATTTATCGTTGCTTGTGACGTGACTGAAATATCTCTGGTTCCGTATTTATATTTTTACCTGCACGGCTTCGGGAGGTTTTTATGTTTGGTTCGCTTCGATACAGATATTTAAATCATGTTTGGACATTTTTAGAGAGAAACGTATATGAGTTATTGCAATTTTCAGATGTTCGGGTATTTCGGTTGGGAATAAATATTGGAGTTGGGTTTCCTCAAACTCGCCATGAATCAGATCGCCGGCAATACAGGTAATAGCTGCGAGGCGCCGCTGCCCGATGAGTTACACTCGCAATTTTGTTGAATAATGAATTTCCCAGACCGCGAGCTGCCCGTCCTTAGCAGGGAGGCGTCCGCGTCATCCTTATACAAATTTACAACATTTAAAATGAAAATCTACTGATTTATCTCCGGCTTTAAATTGCAGAGCTCTGTAGATCCTAAACAAAGAACAAGGAGGGGGTTTGTCAATGTCGTCTGCACACTTTACCAACGAGTGCAAATAATGTTTGTTGCAAGTTTTACATTTTGCGAGTTTTGCATGCATCGCACAGGCGTTATAAATATTTGGGAATCTCCTGGGATTACGTCTATGTAGCGAGGACTTACGTTGCTTGTGACATTGTTCTATGCGATTTGGTTTTATACGTATCCTATTATCCTTACATTTGTTCGTCACAGCACTTATTTTTACAGCCATCTCTAACAGAGTTTTCGCAAAATTATTATCTGAAGATCAAAGTCGATAATGTAAAATTAACTGAAAACAAACTTTGGAGAATTTCAAAATCTTCGGAATAAAGCTCGTTTAATAAGTTTCGTCACTTGCTTCAAAACAGATTACAAATTCTTTGTAAAACAATATGGATGTTTCGCTAAAGAACGTCTTTGTAAGTTTATAAAAATAACTTCACTGATTTGTTTTAAACGTCTATGTAATTCAAGGATATTTAAATACTAAATCACTGATAATTATAATAAACTAACTGCTACTAGTGGTTTCACTTGATATTATTTCCATTAAGTCTTTCCCACGAGTGTTGTTTTCTTTAATCATTTTCTTCCTAAGAATCTTCTACAAAAAATATATAAAACATGTTACCAAGAGAAATATAACCACATTTTTATTCACACATTCCGAATACGAAAGCCGCAACTTTAAAATTGAATGTAGCGACAGCACAACGATGCAACGGACATCAAACGGTGTGAGTACACGCCCGTGGTTGTCACACAATGCTGCGGAGTGTAGCGTGTGACTTTGTACAGCGGGCATATTAATTGGACGGGGTCGCACCTCACTTGCGGCACTCACGTGGCTGCCAGCCAGAATGGAAGATATAGGCATTAACGCTACAAACCTCACATTAGTGTGTAAACTGTATTTTAACAGCTTGTTAGAATGTAGTTTACACGTTGTATTCTCGTCTTTGGTTTTCGTGTATTATTTTGAGTTATTTGTTTTAATATGAATGTAAAAGTTGCTCTACCTGTCTATCTATCCGGGTGAATCTGTCCTGTCCTGTCTGTTATTTTATCTGTCTGTTAAGATAGTATGAATTTTAAGATTTTTAATTTTTGCAAAATCAAAATGGATGCGGGTGGATCTGCGGGCAAATGCTAGAAGATATATTATATACTCTGATGATATTCGACAGGGGATACTCCTGCAGGTTCTTTTTTGCCTTCCCGTTTTATTACTGATTTCGTTCTATACTCGACTTTACCTTAAGTCTTCCGATTATCTGAATAGATAGTCTTAAGCATTAATGACTAAGAAAAAAAACCTTCTATCTTAAGCTTCTTGGCTTTGTAAATTACTTGGCAAAAGTTTCCCATTTTACGTCTTATATTAAAGTAATCTTTTAAACCATCTTTCCCCGTGTAAAACCATGGAAATAGCTCTTTTGTGATTTAGGTATAGTCAACATTTTCACGCAATATAATTATTGTACTTTTTGGTTGTGTGAATTAGCATTTGAAATTCTATTAATAGGCGTATTTATTGTCTCCAGTAATACATTTATTGCACGGTTGCGTGAATTTATATAGAAACTCAGAAGCTGTATTAGATGTCAGTTAACAACTCAATTTTCAATATTAAAAACCGGCAAAAATGTTAATATTGTATCGACTAATAAAGGTAACTAGGGTTGTGAACAATGTTAAGCAAATAATAATTAGTTTTAACCTCTAGTTCTACACCGAAACAACTCGTAAACTTTCGTATTCTTTCCAAGCAAGCTTGGCAAACTTGCTTTTCACGGCATTTTTTATAAGGACAATGTTTAAGTTGCAGTGAAATAAAACACAATCCAATGACACTTCGCTCTCTATTGGCTCTACACATAATAATATCAAACGATTATATTAATAATAAATGAATAAATATTCCACGACGCCACCTAGTCTCAAATTAAGTATAAGAGAGTAAGTTATGTTATAAGTACTAGACAACTGATAAAATTAAATATTTCTAATTACATTCATGTTACAGATAAATTACACCCAGACACAGAACAAACGATAGTGCTTATCACACAAACATTTGTCCTGGGTGGGGACCGAACCCATGATCCCCGGTATAGCAGTCAGGGCCCCTAACCACTAGACCAACAGGCCCGACATATTATATAACATTACATAGTCTAGCAAATTAGCCTCATGTGTTCTAAATACCCCGCTTAGGTAGTCTAGCACTATGCGTTGTTCCAAGTTCGAGTGCTTGTTATTTTGCATAAAGGTCCGTGATATATCGCTGGGCACAGGTGATTTGATTGAGAGGTTCCCGGCCGAGCAATCGCGCAGATTGTTTGTATGCCAATGGCTAATACGCCCGGTATACCCGGTCCGTTTCATTGTTCTAATAAACCTTTGATTGCTTGAGTTTACTGTTTTTGGCGTTTAATTAGGAATGTCGATCGAGTTGAATGTGTGACGGTGGTATAACTATACGTAGTACGTTAGTGTAGTTTAAGTTTTTAAGCTGATAATCTGATCTTAATTGCTTAAACTAGATAAAATACCACTTATAGGTCTTAATATTAGAGGGTACTTTTATGACGATTTAGAAATATTATTGTTTAAACATTTTAAACGTTGATCGCTGAAAAAAAAAATTGTATATTTCAAAGAGACCATTCTTCTTTAAGTTTCAACAGTTATTAATACAGATTAGATTTGACTAGCTCGACTAGCTGAAAAGCGAGCTCGATCGATTGGTATTTAATTAGCCGTAGATACATATTTAAAGTAGTAATACTGATTTCAGCACATTGGCAATTATAAAATTTTACTTCTGCGGTGAGTAAAACATATGCATTTTAATTCTTTCAAGACAAAACTCATACATACATTCTGTATGAGAACTAGTGTTGACATTAGGTTGGAAACAAATGGAGTGTTTGTGTTTCTTCTTTCGACGCGTACAATCGCGAGCGTTGTAAATCCCACTTCACAACGAACTGTATGCTGGTGAAAGAGCTGTCTATTTACACTAGAATTGTATAGTTACATATGTGATATGTGTTTCAATTTAGTAAATAAATAATTGTTAAATCTTTATTGGAATAAAAACAAATTTTACAGATAATTTGCATACCTACGTAAATAGCTACATTAGTTTAAGACTGTGTTGCAATTATAAAGATTTTTCATAAAATTTTATGTTTTCTACGCTTTCTTAATTTCTCTATAAATACGTTTAACGTGTTGAAAGTTAATAGATACATTGAAAACGTTTTATTTCAAGTTTTCTTAACTACTACTTAAATACGTTTAACGTGTTGATAATTGGAAAATTGAAAACACGTGTAGTTCGCGTATATTGGAAAATTAATTTCTCTTTTTTTATCATTAATTGAAAATAAATTAATGAAGAAAATATCGTTGTGGCCTTGTGGCTCTATGTATGGATATGTGTGCACGCGGTGCAAGTTCGACACCCAGCGCTGACATGTACCAATGTAACTTTTTAAAATAACGTGTACTTTCTTAATTATTCAGACATTTCACCGACAAAGAGTGAGAAAACCTGGATTTCCAAAAAAAATAATCTGAAATGCCAATCTGCCCTATATGCGAAGAGGCCTGTGCCCAGCAGCGGGACGTATATAGGTCGGTTTATTATTATCATAAATTGTATCCAGTGTCCCATGAAAAGTTTAAAGATTTTAACCGCAAACATCAAAGTCTCGGAACTTATAGTGGACTAAAGCAACTGCACACATACATAGATAAAACCTAAAAACAATATACTCCTTTCTCGGACAGACGGGTATAGAGTGCAATTGTAGAGTGGTGGCTAGAACAAAAGAAGCGTCACTCGAACGGGAGCAAGATGGGTACATACAATATAATTAAGGTTTCGGGTCGATACCGCCTAGTTCGTACAGAACAGAAAATAATGAAAAGTAAAAAGAGAGACGCATTCCCAGTTTGTCCAGTAGTGGGACGACAAAGGCTGGGAATTATGATGGTACAGTTTAAAAAATAAACGATTTTTCTCATGAATGATGATAAAGTTAAAAAAAGTTTAAAAAAAGTAAAATATGTATGCGATAATGTTATGTATTATTATGTAGGTAATGCTGTACCTGATGTAATGAAAAATATTTACCTTTAGTTTCTGCTACTGTGTATTCTCTATAATAAGCTGCAAGATACAGTTTAACGAAGTTACGTTAACGAGTTTGAAGTCGTTATATTTATTTCATTCCTCACTACTTGAGTCTCGAGGTATTTTGTGTAAGTAATCGCTGTATACGTGGCATAAATGCTGTCAAAATGAATGTCATTATCCGATTGCATCCAAAAAGGAGGGATAGGGTATTGTGATAATAACATCATAATCATTACATGGCATAAAACAAAGTCGTTTTTTACTTTCTGTCTGTGAATATGTATGTTCAGGTCTTACCTAAGTACGTTAAGTACGTATTTATTTCTGTTTGAAGACTGAAAGTATAGCGATATTATAACTATCGTTTTATTTTATCTCTTTCCGATTCTACCTTTTTTCCTTAACAGAAATTGTCTAGCAGCGTGTACACTCATAGGTACGTATGTTCTTTTTTACCGTTGGTTGCATGTTTCAATTATTATTTTTGATTTAAAATGCAATACATTTACTCAGGCTTTTTATTTTCAGCATATTAGTAACGCTACATTTCTCAAAATTTTATTCATTATTTGGTACAAAAAATAAATAAGGTAGATTTAAGAATAAGATACAGCTCTGAAGGGTTTATCCCTTGCATTTGTTTGGGTACTTTATTTGTAATACAGACGTCCAATTTGTAATAAGCTTATGTTTAGATTTTAAAATTTATTTTTCTTTCTTTGAATGTCAGGCGAATCTGCGACATGACAAATTATGCTTCGAGTTATTTTATCGTTAGAATATCATAAAAAGTTAGTATTCTTAAATCTAAATAAGAACGGTTTAGAAATGCGTTCATAAATTTTAGTTCGGACATATTTCAATTGTCATTCTTCATACAAAAACGTGTTACGCCGACTCCAGATAAAATGGGATAAAAGCAGGAAGATGATGATGATGATGATTCTCCATAACAATTCACCATTAGGTTATTAAAGTTGTGACGTCATACATATCTATGAATGTGGTAGTAAAACCTGAAAAAAAATCCTACATTTTCGAATCATTTTAAAGTACACTTTTCCCCGTTTAATTTTCAAGGTGTTTTTTTCAGCAATCTAGCTATGCTTTAAGTCAGTAACTTAAAGTCAGTGGTAGTAACTTACCTCCACAAACGTCACTCAGTGTAAAACCCTCTAAATGTCATGCCATCTCTATCACTATAAAGTGGAATGTAGAGACGGAACGACATTTAAGAACATCACTGACTAAAGTGTCGTGTAAAGACTGTTAAAGTCGCAGTCTATTCGTCGGAGAATAATTAATAGCTAAGAGAAGGTTGGTCGTTGAGTGAGGCTGAGTCAAACGCGGTAGAGGCTCTAAGTAGGAACGACACGAAGAAGGCAGTTATGGTAGTTGAGATGCAAGAGTTGAAGTACATAATGTGGCTCTACTTGAGCGAGGCTTGTTTGATAAAACCATATTTAAAATAGTGTAATCTGCCTTAAAAATTTAGGCATGAGTAGGTTGAGGCATTTGCCAAAAAACAAATCCTAAGAAAGATTAAATAAAAAACATTGGATACATATTTTTTCTTCTGTCAAATCGATCAATAAATTATATATGATATAAATTTATAACGTATCAAATATGATGAAACGTTTGGAAGTAAGGGCTAGTAACGTCATTTGTTAGTAAAAAGTGCACTGAGATGTGACATCACACGAGATTTCAACTCACTGTATCGTCTTCGTTTTAATTTATGCGTTAGAAGAAAAATATCTACATATCTATATTTTTTGGAAGACTATCTGACGGACCACTTAATTTTTTTTATGAAATACGAATTTTAATTATTACATATACCTAGAACCTTCTTTATAATTATCGTTTAATGCCAATACAAGGATCGCTCAAGCAGTTTACCAGTAATCAACATACACGGGTCGCTAGAGCTGTTGACCTTTCTCGTTCGTCACGAGTGCAATCCGCCGATTTTCCCGATCGCTTTTTGTTATATCAATCACTTGAAGCAGTGTAAGTTCTTTTAGCAGTACGTGTATAACTGTAGGGGTGTAGAAGTGGCTTACCAAGAAGTCTGACTGTAGTTAGTCAGACATATTATTATAGTGGTAGGTATACTGGTCATACCTTGAAGTTTTCAGCATTTTTCTTCATATAGTGCTACAAGAATCGTTTGGCACGTGGCTGGTATCTGAACTAATGACATGTATGAGAAACCATTACTTTCGGCAGAGAATGACTTGATTCTTGTTATGGACATGGCTCACCAATGTCATCTTAATGTAATCCACGTGTGAAAAAATCCTTGAAGCACTATAGTGTATTTTAACTCATGTGTATCGAACAAATATAAATAACAAACAAATATTTTGTCAAATATTAATGGTTAGTAGTTGTTCTAACAGTAAGTATTTCCTATACCTATCCAGGTATGCTTATAATAGAAAACATTCAGAATAGAGCACAAACACTTTAGAGTTTATTTAGTTGGCTCTTATATTTATTTGACGTGACGTAGGTTCCAGCCAGATCCCGCGGCGCGGTACAATCCTCTATTACGTTTGTGCTTACTCAGTTAGATTTTTATCTGCGAAACTGAATTTTACAGTAACACGTCGCCTTCTGATGTATTTCGTGAAGTTTGTCTGGCAAAAGATTTGAATAAGTATTTTTCGATTTTAACCTATTGAAACAACAAATTGGAAATCTTAAGCGAATATGATCTAAGAGACAACCGGCTTTTAAAAGGATGACTTAATTAGAAAACAAAAGTCAATTTTTTGTACCGTAATGGAGAGTTTTAGGCTTAAAATTAACTAAATAGTAAATAATAATATAATCTTTAGTAGTAACTGTACTGGTGTTATTTTGTAAGAATAAATAAATAACAAATGACTGTGTATAGTTACGTTAGGCAATAGGGAAAGTGCTGTTTCTGTGTAGTATTAAATATATTTAAAACCCAGCCCCTTATAGGTACTTACTTATAATACACTACTTACTTTGAATACACTTGGTTTTTCCTTTTATATGTATACCTAGTTCCACAAAATACTCATATCTCAAATTCCTGTAAAAAATCTCATTACAAAATCCACCGTTGTGTACAAAATTCGTGTCTTTAATTCCATTTCCTAAGAAGTAACATTTTGGAAGCCATATTTAATTATTAAGAGAGAGTTATGTTAAGCAGTAAAATGTTCCAGGTTGCCATGCCAACCATGTAATTACGCCCACATCCACCGCCTATACTCATAAACAGTAAACAAGTTTTTATTAAAAATGTATTTTTAAACGCAAGCTTTTAAATCAGCTAGGTTGTTAGTACTCGAGTCGCTTCCCGCTGTCTGTCTATATGTCGCTATGTATGCTTAGATCTTTAAAACTACTCAATGGATTTTGATGCGGTTTTTAATAAATAGAATGTTTCAAAAGGAAGATTTATACAACTACACAATGGACAGAATATCTCAAGAGGAAGTTTTATGTATTTATACATCAGTATCGCACCCGTGCGAATACGATATGATGCATATTTAGTATAAATCCTTCAAACCTTCATCACTAGACCTTGGACATTCTGCAGCATATGACACGTAGTAAATATGGCATTCTTAGCTCTTGTAGAAATAGCACCATTCATATAAACACAGCGATGCTAGGAATGGCTCATCTGCTATCAATTTTAATATTACACCTTTACAACTCACAACTTAGCAAATTACCTAAGTCTCACCAAAATCCTATAAACTCCTTATTATAAGTCTTCATAGCGGTGATCTTCCAAATCGTTCTAACATCTTTTTCAAATTTGTTTGCTGGATGTAATAATGTAAAGAGCCGTGCCCAGTCTTCACTACGTCGAAGATACAGCTTTGATAAAAAGGACGATCTATTGATTTTTATTAAAGCCGTACTGTTTCTGCTACAAATCAGTACCTATTAGATAAGATTGGTTTGTTTTCTCTGAAATTATTTACTTGATTTATTTGGCACGTGCCGACCTCCGCCGGGCAGTAAGTATAAGGAAAGCTGGCAAAAACCTACTGATCCCCAAAGACACAACACCTCGATACCTTGATCCCTTGTTTTTCAACAAAAATATATAAACACAGTATTTCAGAGAGGTCAACATACTGTTAAAGCTGATTTAGGTGGTACGAGAAATATCATGCAAGTTGAGACACATTGCAGGCGATGTATGTCACTTATGATAACACAGCTGCGCGACTCCGCAATGAATTGCAACTCAAACAATATTTTCGCATCGTTTAAGTGAGCCTTTAGAGTTTGCGTTAATTCATATTCGTAAACAAGCATATAATCCAAAAAAATATAAATACACGGCTGCTCTTCCAAAACTAAGAAAATGGCTTCACGTAGCAAAATTTTGCCTTTTTTATTATATACCCAATGTCATACGGAGTGATGTGATGATCCTAAAAATATCACACACGGCAAAATCAATTAAGGCGTTCGGACGATATAATGAAATAAAGAAACTCACAAACATCGCTACGTCAAAAACGGCTCTCCTTTTTTAGTCAGTGTAATAACAGCAACACCAATGTTAGCTATTCAATCAACGCGATGGACGCTACTCACAAACTCGGATTTCATTTGAAAATGTTTTAAATCAACGAGTTGAAATGTTGAATTCGTTCGTTATGTTGTTATGAGCCTTTCAATTAGAGTTAACGTAATCTGTTAATAATTTACAGAAACTTGACTTTTGTCTTTGAAATGAAAGAACGTCTTTCCTTTCTCTGAAGCTAGAATTTAAATGAGGGAAAGTTGTGGATGGTTAGTCGCGAGTTAAGCCCCCGAGATGTTTGTCAAACTTGTTTGAGTAAAACTAGAAGTTTTTGGTTTGACTTGAACAAATGCTTTTTTATGGGTTTGTCAAACAGTCACAGTTAGAAGCTAGTATGATGTTATCTTATAGTTAAGGTTCTTATTGTATGCATGTTTTATATTTATTTTTAGTAACTATGTTATAAGGAACGATGGGGCTTGCATACCCTTAGTGGGAAAAACTCCTTAAAAATATGTATATTGTCGGCTGTGTTGTACATTATACACTTTACTGCGTAGATCTATTTGAAAACCTAAAAATGAGTTTCAAACAGTTTGATTCAAACATTTATTAATCTTTGCAGTCTTTTACTCGCGATAAACCAACTCTCTACCCCCTTTAAGTTGAATTATATTAAAGTAGAGTTCTTTAGGAGAGCAGCTATTTGCGAGTGTGTTTGGTTTATTTATAAGCCGTGATATGAAGGGATTACTGTGGTAAGCACGTGTCGCTGGATCGGTTATCCCGCGGCGTTGGATATAGGACCCCTATATGGGCCATCGCGCTTATGTCCCACGCGACATCGAGAATACACGACCTTTACTTTTGAATAAACCCCTCTGAAGAAAAAGTTGTATTTCAAGCATAGACTAGAGAATGTGATAGAGGGATCATATGCAAACAAACGACATTATATTTACCTATAACGATCTGTTGATTACAAATAAGTTGTGCACTGGGGTATTGCTTGATAAAGAGAATCACAACGATTATATCCTCATGCGGTCGCGAACTCGCGATGGAGGTCATTAAATACAAATGCCTATTGGTTGGAGCCTGGAGATAATGGGTAATAAGATTTTTGTAAGAACTTAGAGAAAACTTCGCCCATCAGTGAGGGCGTATGTTAGAAAAAAATATAATGTTAAACCGTCAAAATACTCGTAATTATTTCATAATAGTCTCCCAATATTTTTCTGGAACTTATAACTTAATTAATCAATGCAATTTCAATTTTACGAATTACCCACTCCCGTTTAGACAAATTTCCAAAGAACGACACTGTCTATACATTTCTTAGTCTATGACTTAAATGTGTAATAAAATTAACAAGAGCTCTGACCTTTATAATGCCTACGCATTACCATTATTTGTTACGGAGTAGTGAGTTCCATCTAGAATATTCTATGAAGATAATAACTGTGAATAGAAATGTAATGCGAGTCGTTGTTAATATACATTTTAACGGACGACTACACAGCGTTGATTAGCTAATATTTACGTTGATACGAATAGTTAGCATTAGCACAGTATGCTAATATATACAGTAGGAAGTCTTCATATAAACTGCAATTATGTCTTTACCCACATACATCACATAAACAAGCACAATGCAAGTTATGCCTACGCTTTCGGATCGTGGCATGACTGTGGCATGATACAGTCGCTAGCGTGTCGCATTGACGGACGGTGTATTGTTTATGTCATTCAAATACTGGGTAAATGGTGGGTAGCTCTATCCCTGTTGCGTACCGTGCGGCTGTAGGCATCTATTTTTTAGAAACGGCCTAGTTTAATTACTGTATGTATTTATACCGTAGCATTACCATTTACAAAGCGTAATTATATGCAGGCGGTGTCTGCGTTAAATTTAGATGAGCGACGTTTGGAAGCGAATTTGTATGTTCTGGAATTGAAAAAGGTGATATATCGCCTTGCAGATCCGCTGCAACTGTTTTGGCTTCAATCCATTGAAAGAAAGCTATTTTGCATAAATATTTGCATTCAACATATATGTATGTACGATCTGCTATGTGTAGAAATTCATCAATATATTGGCAGCTATTCAAAAGAGTAAGATTCTTCGCATGAATTTGTAGGTTACAAAGTTACATCAATTCTGATTTATGTAGTAAAAGTATTTAATCGAAATTTCATGATTTACGAAACATTAACAAAATGCAATAAACGAGTTACTGCCGTACCTTCACTTAATAAGTTCCATAAAATGCTACGCGCTTCCGTCGCGCTACGTGATTGCTACGCTAAGTCAATTGCTACGGCGCTACAGCGTAGTATCTGGTTACACGTCAATATTCTTTCGACAAGCGAATGCATCGTTGCCATAATGAAATGTAAAATGTTTAATTTATTGAAAAACTGGTTTAAAATTTTATTTAAGCACAAAGTAGTATTTAATTAAAACATATTTTAAATTTCTGTTGTCTGTGCTCACCACGTATTTAATTACAGTAAAATTTCGCCGAATGGACGATTTCAGCTGTTTTTGCTATCTGATATTTACTTTTACCTATATTTTCTCTGTATGTTGTTGTTTAATATTTACTGTAATCAGTGTTTATTAAATCAGTCATTAATTTAATTAGACAATTAGCTATATGATATTTACATAAATGTCGTGTTGCTTAATTATTAATACGAAGTTACTCCAGTAACAACATACGCCTTTAGCTGATTTGAAACAAATGCATGGAGGCTCAATTTAATTCTAGATTTTCACATTTCTAGATCTAAAGATTTCTTTTCTTCGACGATCCTATGTAAAATGCAGAATAGTTTGGCTGTACCCTACACTCCACACACACAGCAATAACGCTAGGCGTGGTAAGTTCGAATGCCGCACTTGCCGACACTGTATTACGTTTTAGGTTATAGTTTGGAGCAGCTGTGCTCGTATTAGTTCCGAACCGTATTGCACCAGCTTAGAAAGAGACGACAAACTTTTTGTCAATTACAAAAACTTTGTTACTGGATTTTCCCTCACCTTTATTTACAGGGATTAAAATAGTGTAAAACGCAGTGGAGCGTAAGCTCGTGTTATGGGAGAGAACGAATTGGCATTTATCGGCCGCAATCCAACCTCGGGACTTTAATTGAAAATTTTCTAACAGAAAAATTGGATTGCTTTTTTTCAGTGCTGAGTCGGCGTCCGCCTGACCAGACGATTGTTTGAAACTGTTTCAGACTGTTTGCTAAAGAATACAATTGCTCGTTTAGGCGACAGTTTCTCTCTGTTTGTTAACAAGCCTCTCTCGTTTAGAGCAATCGAGTCGAGACTCTCTTCAGGAAGCAAAAGGCATAATAAGCCAGTTCGCCAGTAACTGTTGCCAGCTAAGTGGCTATGCTAATGTTCTACACTGTTCATTTAAACTTGCTAAGGCAGATGTGTGTTTAAATATGTATAACATTCTGGCTAATTTATATTTGAAAACTTAATTTGATTAAACTAGTTTCAAAAAGTAGATGGTAGGGAGAGTTTTGTTTTATAAAATTTATGCTTCAATTACTATATTTTTTTAAAGTTTGTGTCTCCGGTTCGAAAAAGGTCATCACTACTAAGAGTGCGACGAGCGTTCTATATAACCATTAAAGAAATAAATCATTACTTTTTTGCAATAACCTAAATTGAGCAACGTACTTCTCAGTCAAGCTCCACATTTTGATGACTTTACTACACCAAAACTCATCTTAAACTCTAAACCGAAAAGCTCGATTTTTCCGTTGTTATTATTTTGAAGAAGTCATTAAATCAGCCCGAACATTTTGTTGAGCACTACATTATGCGAGCCATATCCCTACAAGTCCTCAAAGCGTCCTTACGAGTCAGGTGAGTGCTTCCAAATTACTGATAGCGGATCTCCGACATTGAATAGAATATAAAAGATGTAAGAATCCGATATCTTGAATGTAGAACCTTTGGAAGTTCTTTAATATCGCAGATGAGTGTAGCGTAACTACCCAGCTGTAGTATAGGGTGTCAAGCGAGAAAGCCTTTCTGTGTCACCCCTCGCAGCGCGGAAAGCGCCATGCCCTATATTTTCTATGAAAACTGTTTGCGTGCGAAAAGCTGCTTTTACGAACGTTTTCTTCTGACTATCATACTGGAGTTCTTAAAGCAAACGAGGCTGACTTGTGTCGCATACACTCTGTGATATTACACTAAGTAGAGTCGGTAGTCGAAATGAAACACATTTATGATTAAGTTATTACATTTATTTTAATTTATTCGTGACAAATAATGACAATACCTACATCAATTATTATTTGTAATTACTAAGTATTGAGCGTATGAGTTCTCTCAATTCCTAAATCAGCCAAGCCAACCAGACGTCCGACGTGACCGGGCACTCGCGTGTGACTCCTCGAATATTTACAATATTCACATAAAACGTGACTTATGTATCGGTTGTAAGTATACAGTAATAACGTAATGTACTTAGTTATACATATACATATATATCTTGTTATAAAATACACTGTGACCCTAGAATTTTGAACCGGCACGAGGAGTAGAGCTTGCAGAACAATCGAGTTTATACTGCAGACTGAGGTTGCTGACTCTACTTTATCATAATAACATTACTTCTTCAAATATATGCGATATATAAATAAACAGAAACATTATTATTGTATGGATACTGTACGCCTTATTTTCGTGGTCCTTTCCCATTCTTTTCACAGTACCTTCATGACTATTTATAAGCAGTTTACATGAATACAAAACCTTTTGATTATTGTTTTGTACATTTTCGGAAGTTATTTTACTAGTTACGAATACTTGTTACTACGGTATAAGATACAGGGGTTCGATAATTTTATAATTGGCACAATGAATATTTACAAAGGTTTTAGTTATATTATCTAAACATTTTAAATTCCCTCTAATATAGCTTTAAACCTCAGTCTACGGTACAATATTAAGACAAGGAAATAAAATGTTTGACACCACTGAGGATTTAACTATTATCGTATTAGAGCTTAGTAGAGATCAATACAAAATACCTTTCAAAATGGTTGTGGTTATGATCAGTTCAATAGTAAATGAGATTATAAATATTACTGACACTTAAAGTACACATCCCAAGAAAATGTGATCAGAAATAATAAATTCCGATCACAATAGAATCAAACTTTTTATTTGCATATTACATTAAGATTCAAATTGTATAAATTTAAATAAAATGTATTATTCGTTTGGCAAATAATACAAACATTAAGTGGTATTATTTCGTTACATTTCGATATAAAAATCTATGGTATTTAATGTTTATTTAGCAAAATGACACGGACATTCAACATGGTCTATCAAAATAAATAAAATTACCGTCTGTCGAACTTTAGCCGTTACAAAACGTTCGCCGTACAATTCTATTACCCTCACAATGGGACACCATTAAAAAAGTACATCGTTTTTTAAAATCCGCTACAATTTGACAGATTGTAATTCCGATGTTGCCATTTGTGCGTGTCTTAATGTTCGTGTGAATGGATATAAACGCCTCTTTCGTTAACAAATTTCATCATTCAGTATTTTATTCCTCGGTTCGCAATCGAACTATTGAATAAAATGTTTGTCTATAACCGACTACTACCTAACTACAATTTACATAATGCTTAAAAATTTTGACTATTCAGTCGGGTTCCTTAACTCTACGACGAATATTAGTTTAATGGGTATACTAAAGACACAACTTACATTATGCGACTTACGATCACAAGTAACACTACAGCGATAATGCAAACAAATAATAAACTACGAGAATATAGAATTGTTTGGCTTATTTGTATTTAATTAATAAATAATAATACATATTCCACGACTTTCACACAACACCATCAAGTCTCAAATTAAGCAGAGCTTGTATTATGAGTACTAGACAACTGATAAACATTCTTATATATTTCTAAATACATACAAATTATAGATAAATAACACCCAGACACAGAACAAATGATCGGTTCATCACACAAAGATTTGTCCAGGGTGGGAATCGAACCCACGACCTCCGGCATAGCAGTCAGGGTCACTAACCACTAGACCAACAGGCTAGTCGTCCAATTACATCCATGTTTGGTACTAGTCGGCTGTATAAATTACAGAAGTAATAGACGAGACAGTTTAATGCTTACGACACTAAAGAAACTAAGTTATTGTATGACGGTATCAACATCCGTTGCCAAAGTAATTAACATTCATTGTGTGTGAGAGTATAAACAACTTGTAAACAAATTGATATCCATACATATATTAAGCCTACCAGATCTTGAAGTAATACAGTTGCAGTTGTGGAAAAGAGACGCCACTATACATCGTGTTATACGCTGTCTTGCTTCCACAACCTAGGGCACCTTATTATGAAATGAGACACTACACATGAAAATTTTATACATAGCTAATTTTATATAACTAATGTTTTGAGCGACTGTAACACATCAACACTAAATTTTGTGTCATCAATTTCACTCACTTCAAATTGTATTGTTATACAAATAAAATCAAAATCCATTCCACTTTCCATATTGTTTATATATTAGTGCTTATATACAATAACAGAATTGCCGTGATCACGCGAAGCATCTAACGTTTTACTACTTGTATTAATCCGACGTACTAATCTAAATGTTTCTTATAAAATAGATGCTGTACAAGACGTATAATAGTATAGAAAGGGGTATCTACGCAACTAAAAAATAGATGAAAGTAATGTAGATGGGTATTTTAATATAAAAGTGTGCGCCACGCTTGTACTTGAACAGAATTGGAACCGCTATGAGGAGACTCCACGTGTACAAAGACTTGCGACCGTCGCTGAACAATAGTCGCGTCTTGTAGATGTGTTTTGTTGATGCTCGCTCTCTATGCCCAACACACACAATGCAGCAAGTTTATTCGTTATTTTTAAGATGCTTTATGTCCTCACATTCGCTGTTCGTGTGTTTTCAAATATTTTTAACAAAATAGTTCTCATTTCATTTCTATGAAATGTTCATTTAAGACTTATTTTACTTTTTATATTAAAATGTGTGTGAACAACTAGAATGGTGAATAGAAAGTAGGCATAGATTAATGCAGGTGTCTTGATCACTTCTGCGGTAAACGATTAACAAATATGCAAACATTGCGAAAAGAAATATCAAAACACTAGTGTTAGTCATATACCCATGTCGTTGTCTCTCAAAGTTGTATCTTATCCTATTGCGATGGTAATTCCGAATAGATTAATAATACTCAATTGACGCACGTTTATTAAGACATCTTGGTCCTAACTCACTTTCCTCTATTACTAATTACTGCGTCTTAATTATCACAAATCAATAAAACAAGCTGGATATTTTACAAAAATACAAAAGTAATCGTTGGTAGGTTGATCCTCCATCGAGGAAAGCGTATTTTTAAAAACCTATTGTTAATTACGTCCCTCTCAAAGTCTATAGAACGGTAAAGGCACGGTCATGATGTGTATTGCACTTATGGAAATACTTGTCCGTACAGACAGAGAGAAGAAATGTCTTCTAAATGGTTCAAAACACGCTCTAATCTACGAGTCAAGTCGAGGAAAGCGTTTCAAGGCACATACTTTTAGAAAGAATAGTAAGGTGGCACAGATGGAAAACATAGCTGTGCCACCGTCAGGTAAGGTTACGTCAGATGAGTTGAAACCAGAGCGACCGCTAGAAGCGTAGCCTACGATAAGATTCAGTAATACACAATGAACCTCCTAGTACTAATCCCGAGCGCTCGGCTACCGATACAGTGGACACCGACGTGTACCATAGTGAATTACCCTATAATGTCTTTACACCGTAGTTATGGTAATAATACATACAATTGGAAATAAAAGCTCTTAGAGTACATAAAATGTTTAACCTGCAATGTATCACCATTTCACGAATAATCTAATCAAAGAACACTTCCATTTACACAACCCACTTAATAAAAGAAGAGCGACCGTCAGAGATGTCCGGACGAGCGCATCACGGACTAAGCATCGCACACTCCGCCGTTCGCGATAGTAGGAATGTGATTCCCGTTAGTCTTCTCGTGAAGGCGGCAGGAGTGCTGCGAGGGCTCCGGTCAGAAGGGCGGCGGGCGGCGGGCGGTGTCGCAGGGCAGCGCGAGGCAGGAGGCGCGGCACAGGTGGCGCGCGGCGTGCAGCAGCGCGGGCGCGCGCGCCGCCAGCACGGGCGACAGCGAGCCCGCGCCGCTCTCCGCCGCCGACGGCGGGCGCTACACGTGCGTGCACGCGCCCGCCGCCACGGGTCACCCGCCCGCCAGCGCGTCCTCCGGCTCCGGCGACCAGCAGTTGTCCGACAGCCAGCACCCCACCACCACCGTCACGAACCCGATCAATAGTGCCAGTATTATGTACACCTCCGCGTTGCCTGCGCCAACACACATGTTATATCAAACGTGCTCCAAGCTATAAATCATAGAAAAATTGGAAAGACATTAAAGGAAATGTAATTTTAATTCTAACCGAGTTGCTTGCGGATCCCGAGAGGCTGCCGGCTGCGCCAGAGCGAGTTGATGAGCGTGGGGTCGCCGCGCGTGCGCCAGTCGCGGTACCCGCGCCCTCTGGAATATTGGCTGAATCTGCGAATCGTAGAGGTCATGTTAATTGTTTTCTATTCAACGAGTAATTATCACTACCTACGTATAGCTATAATGCCTATATTAAAACGTTACTTAGGTATAAATAGCTAAGTAAGGCTACATTAATAAAATAATGTCATCACTCTGCTTATGAGACAGCAAAGCTGCCGAAGGTGCTTTGATCACAAAATTGGCGTAAAGCCAAGCCTTCAATGCTGAAGCTTACTGCTCGTACAAATTGTACTTTGATACTGACTGTAGCAAAAAAGCGAAATTGAATTGTTACCATTTTCCGTCCATAGGATATTTACGTTGCGGTTCGTGCATATGCCTAGTGTAAATAAGTGGTTCATGCGAATGCAGTTGTAACTACCGTGATAAATAGGTATTATGAAACTATATAAAATTTACTAAAGCGAATAAAATTTTGAATCATAAATTTTAAAACCAAAGCTTATTATCATGGAAACAGGTATGGAATAGGTTAGTGATGCAGTTGGTTCCAAATTGCCGAAAAAATGTCTTGTTGTATATTCGGATGATAGTATAAAACAATTCAATTTCGCAGCATTTAGGATTAGTATTAGGTACGTTGTTTAAATCTAGGAGGAATTAACAGTATTAAGGTTTATACAGGAAATATTAGTGTTGGATTCTAGATCTTATAATTATTTTACTTGAGGATTCGGTAATGTACAATACCTACAGTATCTTTGGTTGCTATGCTATCGAACAGTAGAACTGATTGTCATAGTCCCTGCATTCAATACCCTACAAACTAAAAGTGAGTCAAACGTGCAAAATGTCAATCATGTAATGTTATCGTCATGCAGCGGAACTGTTCACCAATCGGACACAATTGATGGCTTACAACAAAATGATCACTTTCTTTGGCTCCTAATTTATTAAAAATAAAAATTTTTCAAAACACTCTAAATAACAAATGACTTACATTATCTCGTCGCACCGGTATTGTAGCGGATAATGAAATATGAAATACATGTATGTAGGTCTTTATACACATCAGACAAAAACATAAAACAAAATGTTCATAAGTCAATATCCATCGTTTGGTAAAGTAAACATTGTCGAGGGCTACGTTACATAGTGTTGGCGAGTACATTACACGAACGTCTTGTTCGTGTGCGTGATGCTCACATCATGTCACGACAACCTCATCGCTTATCGTCTATCTGTAAGCACATACTTGACTCGACGCCACGGCCTCGTCATCTACATCTTATTATACTCCCACTTATTTATATTACAAGGTATTTACAATAAACTTTATGTAAGACACTCAGTGACAGAAAATGGGGATAGAATCATAAAAGTACTTTTATGATGTAACTACCGTCCTATCGTAAACTACAATGTTCTTATGATAGATACCCTTTCAGTGAACGCCGGAGAGCCTTATGCTGTTATCCTCGTAAGGTGCTTTGCGAAAGCGCTGGAAATCTGTATCTCATTGAAAAGTAATAGCTTTGAGATTTTTTTCTACACGGTCATTTGGGGTACAAAACTGTTTAGACGCTATTAACAGTTACGTACATGTAATAAAAAATGTAGCTTCTTTTCCTTAGTGAAAATTTAATACAAGATTTTATTAATATCATTTTACTTGCTCGTTAAATGTATTTAATAGTAGATGAATGTTTAAAAATAAACACTAGCCACTCCCAATAACGTCCTAACTATATCAACTACAAAATCATTATTAGTCAGAGACTATACAAGCTGTATCGTTCTATTTTAAGCTGGTTGCAGTATCTCGTGATAAAATATGCGAGTACACAGATGCTATGTATAAAGTGTGATGGACGCGCGATACCATTAATCGTGGTGATTACTGAACGGGAATGCTGTATCGATCACGCCGTGCACCCTTCTGCACTAGTATAAATGAGGCGTTGGCACAAAAATATGAGTACGGTTACAGTCAAAACTCTTTGCTTTGACCTGCTTTATGTCTCTGTGGAGTGGAATCTGTATGCTTTTATTTTCTTCTTGCCTTCAAAAATTATCAAACAAACCCTTTTTTTAATAATTTTCTTGCAGGTTCCCGACGATAGTTATTATTTTTCCTGTGTCTTCTTTTAAAAGGTCACTAGCTGTGAGTTATAGTTGTTTTTACAAAGAGACTGCCACGAGTTACTATGGTGGGCAAATTTAGCCTGATCGTATCTGGGGGCACGGCAGTGCGCCCGCCAAGTCGAGCAAAGAAAAGCGGCACGGCTGTACCAACCTTTTCTCGAAGCTATTCAGGCTATTTTACTATTAATCTATAACAAATACTGTATTGAAACATGTAGCAATATATCTATCATATAAGTCTTCAGAGTCACTGGTATCATAACTTGAGAAACTACATAAATAGGGGTTACGAGCGCCAGCGTACAGCTCGGGGTCACTTTATGGGGCCCCGTGGGAGCCTTTAAACCATCGATTGCAGTGAACGTCACTTGTTTTAAGTTATTGCTACTTCTAACTTAATATGATAGTCCGGTCAAATTAGACCAAAAAATCAGTAAACCCACGACAAATTCAGGGGAAGCTGAAAATTCTTACAATTGTTTAAATTATAATTATAAACATTGTCTTAAAAGTCCCAATCTATCCCATGTAAGGAAAAATTTTTAGCGGGGTAATAAGGTCCAAAAAATGAGTTTTTCGCGATTTTCTTGAAAACGGTAAGTATTATCGCAAAATTACCCCAGACATAATTTGTAGATCAGGGAATTTCCTATAAAAAAGGTATCAATAATTTTTTCCCTAAAAGCCACCGCTTCTGAGATATAACGATGCAAAAAATTGCGAGCGTCATAATATGCCTAAGTACCTCACCCATATACTTTCTGTACCTGTAATGTAAGTAAGAATATGTTTCTGTCGGTGATTTTAAGTTACATTTAAAATATAAAATACTCATGAGTATTATTCTGAGAATATCAGGTATAATGAAACTCAATCCCTTAATTTTCCCTCGAAGTTTTTAAAAAATGTAATTCAACTCCAGAAGAAGTTATTACCAACGGAATTCACTTTCTTCTTCGTATGTACGGAGCTCCTAAAAAAACTACCTGCTTAGACAAGTTTCGATATGCATCTTTTGTCAAAAATACTCGAAATAAGAAACAAGTACAATTAGCTTGTCTTCCTTCAACCTTTCAAGTGTGGCTTGGTTATCAACTAAACCCAACAGATTGGGGTTGGAAGTCGGTCGATAATATATTAGAACCAATTCAGACTTTGCTTCCACCTGCGCCGGAAAAATTGCTCAACACTATCTTTTGTAACTGTAAAAAAGGATGCAATGCTAAATGTGGTTGCAAAAAAGTTGGGCTGTTTTGTTCTCTGGCTTGTACGAATTGTCAAGGCCAGTCTTGTTCTAATGTAGAATCACCAACAACAGAGGATTCATTTAATACTGACGAAGAAACATGTGATGCTTCACTTTTAACACAATTCACCTATAGTCAGGATGAAGAAGAAGAAGAAGAAGAAGAGGAAGAAGAAGAAGTGATTGACGATTCCGAATCCGACGAATAAACTATTAATTTCTAAATCTAATCACAACAGACCCGTGGAATAGGCCTATTGGGGAAACCACGTTAAAAAAAACGCGCTAAGTACACTACCTCAGAGGTGGCGTGGAAACGTGCGTTTATGACGCTTGCAATTTTTTGCATCGTTATATCTCAGAAGCGGTGGCTTTTAGGGAAAAAATTATTGATACCTTTTTTATAGGAAATTCCCTGATCTACAAATTATGTCGGAGGTAATTTTGCGATAAAACTTACCGTTTTCAAGAAAATCGCGAAAAACTCATTTTTTGGACCTTATTACCCCGCTAAAATTTTTTCCTTACATGGGATCGATTGGGACTTTTAAGACAATGTTTATAATTATAATTTAAACAATTTTAAGAATTTTCAGCTTCCCCTGAATTTGTCGTGGGTCAAATGTCTAAATTGACCGGACTATGATTCATGTTTACTAGTTTGTGAATACAAATCAACATTGTAACTAAGTAACCTACTTATCTATGTGAGAAACAATTAATTCTATCGAGAACTAAGGTAGTTGTAATGGTAGTCGTATTTCGCGGATTTTTTCCGAGAACTTACGTAATTCATAGCTTGGATACATAAACCTATGCATATCTGTATTAACTTTTCTGCTTATTAATTACTTAATGAAATGCGAGCCAAGTCCCTAGCAAAAAGTAGTTCAAAAACAAAACTTTTGAGGCGCCTTTAAAATTATACATTCCATTGCATGAAGACGAGTCACATTAGGTTAATTAAGTATTCATACTGGTCCTTAATGTGTCACATACTTAGCTCATCCTAAGCTCAGGTACCTATAGAGCGAGATAGCGCACTACAGGGTATAGAGCGGCGTCTCACTCCCACAACTGTAGGTGCTACTTCAAGAGATATTTGGTGCCCAGTTCAGCCATTAGGCCGTTAATTAATAATTAACTCGGCAATTATAATAACAATATTAAAATAGGATTGAATTTAACATTGCTCATTAAGACAACCCTCTGCATAATACATTGAAGGATTACTTTGTGTCGCTTGTATCACAATTTGTTCAATTTAATTGCTTTATCTGTTCCCCTGTTTGGATAAAACGGACAACTTATTTTTGAAAAGATTTTAATGGATAAACGTCGCTAAGTAGTTTTAATTAAAGTGTTCGGTTAATACTCCTGTAAAATGGGATAAGGGCAGGAAGATGATGAATTCATACCCCTGTTTATTATTATTGTGTGCGCAATGTATTCTAGCCTTATGTTCACATGTTTAAAACAACATTACAGATATTTATTAGTAAAATATAAGATTAACGATTGCGAACTAAGGTTTTATCTATCCATTTTAATCTAATCTACAAAATAGTTTTTACTAAATGATATTGAATGTGCTTTGTTTATAACGCAATGGACTAGTCACTCGGATAATGTTACAGTGCTGAATAATGGATCACTATGTGTGGCTTTGTACTACATAACTCTAAACTCATTGGTAAATGTTAGTCTATGCCTAATACAATGAATATATATGCCTAATATAAGACGCGCCTTAGAAAAATTATCGTAGCCTTAGTGAGTATAAGTGCTTTTTATTTCAGCTACACCGTAGATTGTTGAACCTGGTTTTTAGTACCTACTGCACATTTTATATTTATCACAGCGGCACTTGCGACACTAGCCGTGGCCCACAGCGGTCCTAAAATTACATTATTATTCAAACTTATAGTATCATTGTCAGCGATATCAACTGCTAAACATTTGCATACAGAATTTAGTATACATTTTTTTCTATAATGTGTTATTAGAAAAAAAGCAGCGCAATTTGTTGTCCTTCGATTGATTGATTACTGCAGTCGACTCTTACACAAACGTAGGCCTGTTGCCAAAATTCACAAGTTTACCACAGATTGCCCACTGACTTTTATCTGCGTGCCCATAAAGATTTCCACGTGCATTATGTTCCTGACTTTATTACCCCTAGCCTGATTGATTAAAGTAATATCGGGGTAATAAAATGTGTAGGCATAACGTTCATAGCGTTTAGTTCATGGGGTAATTTCCCCATTCAAAGTAATGATGTACTAAATGAAATTGTTGATTCTCGTTTACGTCCTATTTATTTCTTAACTTGTTTCTCATATTAGTGTTTCATTTATCTGTTGTACGTATTATATAGTAAACATTTTTATACAGTATTGGTCAGTCTTAAATGTTTTCATTTAAATCTAAGTATGTGCTCTTAAACTAATTAAAATTATCTTAATTAGAGGGTTGTAACATGTGTGACGCATCTACCTGATAGTGTTGGTCAGCTTGTAACCAAACACATGATTTGTTGTCATTCTGTGGTCACCTTACACCACAAATTGTTCATCCCAATCGGTCATTGACCTCTCAAGTGTCAGTGCCATAAACCTACTTACGACTTCAGTTTTATGGGGACTGGCGGTTGATCTTGGACACTGTACTATCGATCCTTCTAGTTAGATTTTCTCTTAGTTTAAAGGGTTATTAGTAATATTAGTTATTATAACACAACACCAATTAGCACAGATTACATATAAAGACACTTGATTCGTTCGCTTCGTCGACAAGACAATTTGCTGTTAAAACTAGGCCTGATTTATAGAAAGTCAATTTTGATATTTAATAAATATAGCTTGTAAGTAAGGGTCACAATAGAATTTATGAAAAAGTCAACAAAATTTAGAATAGACGCAACATTATCTGTAAACGAGCAAACGTGAGAACTGACTCAAAAATTCAAGTAAGAAAAATACAAGTGTCTGAATTTTAAATGTGTGCTATCTTATATTATTTTATTAGTGTTATATGTATTTGTGTATGTACCTTCGTACGCCACCGACTCCGGCCGGCGGCGCGGTGGAGTGCGGCACTCCGGGCGGGACCTGCGCGCCGCCTTGCACGCCGCCCTGCACACTGCCTTGCGGAGCGCACACACAACACCCTGTGCACACAATGTTACACTTTAACAACAGCTTAATAATATAATACAGTATGTAAAATTTATATAATCGGGTGCAACGCAAGTTAGGCCTACGCTATTAGATCGTGTCGTAGTGACGAACGGACGGTGTGTTATTCGAGTAATTAAAATGCATCTTATACAGAGGACGTCAGATAGGAACGTGTGGAAGAATTAGACATGCTGCGTCGACCCCAAAAAATAATTGGGATAATGGCATTGGAATGATGAGGTGGGCAGCCAGGGTAATTTACCGCGCGGCTGTAGGCATTTATTATTTTAACGATTGAGTTAAACTACTATATTTATTGACACAGTACTTAAACAAAGCCTGTACCACAATACCACCACATGTTATAGCAATATTATCGCGTGTGTGGAAGCGTGACAGCGCACTACACGGCGAAGAGCACCGTCTCTTTTCCACACCCGCTATAAATTACTGTAAGGCGGTAGGTAGCTGCAAGCAAAGTGTCAACGACGAAGCTTAGCACCCTGTAGCATAGTCTAAGAGCCCGCCATTGTTGCATTGTCGCGCTTTTATATTATATTCAGCGCATCGATAAAACAAGAGCCGCGAACTCTTGAAGTTCTTTGAAGATAGTTTCAAGTAGACCGAAGGCTTATAACAGAGATATACTTTGAAGATGCATAGCTTTAACGGTATCGGTGTAGTATTTTAGTACAAGATCACATGTTTGACATTAATTTATAATGGTGATGAATGCAATCTGGGATCGATTCATAAATATATGTATGACTCAAATTATAAAGACAATTTGTCTTATGTATTCTTTTGTTTAAGCTAAGTCAATACCCTGACTTACTTAACGAGCAAAATAATTATGTACGTTGAAGTTCAAGCCCACTCTTATTAGATACTTAAGGAAATTCTGTAAATATTTTGTGGCCTTTCAAAACGTGAGAGAAATGTGAAGCCACTTGTATTGAAGCTTGCCTAAGCGACCGAGTCATTATTCATATTTACGCTTACGTATGTGCTTTGAGGCCGAACTACCGACGAAACCATTTATCCACTACATTATTTAGTCGAAACCTGTATGCCGAAACGTTGTCGGTGCGGTAAATTATCAATAGCTATTTATTTCGTCGATGCGGAGTGAATATGTTGAACGATCGTCATTTGTTTTCAAAGTTTCGTTATTTACCGTCATCGTTCTGGAAGAAACCTCTTTTTAAAAGTGAAATCTCATTCAATAATGGCTGTGCAACCCGATCAACGTCAAGCCATTAAAGGTAAATGCATGTTACGCGTTTTTTTCTCATGTAATTTGAGAAATACTTTTGAAAGAGATAATTCTTTTAAAAAAATAACAATATTGACGAAATCTGTTTATAAATTCCTTTTATCGATAACTTAAAACGAACAATATTGTTGAAGCATAATCCCACAACGCAGCTCAAAAAAATACTGCTGAAATCATTCGATATATGCACCTTCCATCCATTAACAACTGGTGTTCTCAGAAATGTTTTTCGGCATCGCTCCGGCAATTTACTCTAGTGTAACCGGGACTGCTGAACCGTACTTTTGGCTAGACCTAACTAAAGGCTTGGTCAAACTTTGGAGCACAAATACGTGACTACGACTGGTCCAACAAAAACCCACCGAGACGACCGTTAGCGGGGTAAGAATTTCAGCTGTTTTTACTCTCCAAGCGAGAAATTTGGTCAACACGTTTTTGGCTGAACATTATTTACTTCACATTTTTTTCTTTGCTCTTATGAATAGTTTTATGCCTATCATTTATAATTCTTAACAAATTTGTAGGAGTATATGTGGATGACGTAATAAAAGGTATATCTTACATATAAAATTCCCATGTCACAATGTTAGTTACCGTACTCCTCCGAAACGGCTTGACCAATTCCCTTGAAATTTTGTGAGCGTATTGAGTAGGTCTAAGAATTGGCTAACATCTTTTTTATCCAAGAATTCTTTTAACAACTTTCGCGGGAGTATTACTAACGCGTTCAAAGTATTCGGCATCAGCTAGTTTCATAAATAAAATTGGTATTTTTTGACACCGATCAATAGATTCGTTTGCCGAAGTTAATTGCACAATAGAAGCTTGAAAGCTTTTAAACTTTAACCAGAACTCGCCAATAAAAGGCTAAATAAGCCTAAATCCAATATTGATTTGATGAGAGGCTAATTAGGCCACACAACAAACAAAAACATCGAGTTTGTATGTTGAAGTAGGTACCAATAGATGGACAAAAGATTTTTTTGAAGCCTTTGTAGGATGAAAAAGTCATTTGAAGACTATGTAAAGAAGAAAACTGCCAAATTAATGTTTTAGTGATTGGAATAATTTTAAATGGGTACTATTCCGGAACTTTGCTTAGTAGCAAATTTTTACAAATTAGCTATAGAATATTGGATTGCTATTATAAAGGTATTTAAATATGTGTTTTTAAATGTATATAATATATTTATTTTGGTTATGATCAAAATATCCCATATATACTCCAATTACTGATTGCGTTCTATACATTACAGAGATGGAAACAATAAAACAAGTAAAGAACTTTGTTAGGCACGCCAAAATTCAGGAGAAAGGAAGAGGGCTGAAATAGTAATTTATTAATGTCAATATTGTTATAAATTATTATAGTTTTCATTGTGTATAATTACATGTACATGTTTGTGTTATTTCTTGCGTTTTTGTATATCGACATACCTTTATGGCAAAAGTTAAATCACAAGACATTATAGGTAGTAATATTCGTAAGAATGTGAGCACAAAAACTGTATCCTTTATTTCAGTTTTATAAAATAAAGTATCTTACTTAAAACACTTCCGGAATTTGTGCAAGAAATTCTCTTGGTTCCTTGTAATTAAGGCAGCGCGTGTTTTTGTTGGTTCCCGTAGCTTCTCAAAGATGCTTTAAAATATTTTTCCTTTATAGTAAATAGGATGTAATAAGAACAAAACATTTTATACAGTTTTATGTTATCTGAGTTCTTCTAGCAGAGCTGTGGCCATTTTATTAGGCGGAATACTATACTATAACTGGCTCCTGTTAAATACCTTTTAAACATATGGAGTGCAATAACAGTATTGAGTTGACTGTATGGGGGATGATATAACGTTTTGAAATACGACTGTTACAGTTGCGGAAGAAGGGTGCTACTCAAGTCATTTAGTGCATTATCTCGCTTCCACAAATGCTACTATTTTAGTTTAAAAGATAGGTCCGCAACTATTCGTCACTCAAAAATAATACGGAAAACTCAAATCATACCCAAATGTCAAAGTGAAGTAGACACTAAAAAACATTTAACAAATAATAATGTTCTCATACGACAAACTTCATCATAAACTGAACATTATTATACATAAGTAGTCTAAGTCATGTATCTCCCTCATTCACAAAATCGTTTAAAAAAAGAAGAAAAAGGTCTAATCCCCCAGGCTCTTAGCCTACATCATCAGTCACTACCTGTTTACTTGCCTATAAACGAGGCGATAATATTTTATCGTCAACTTGACAAAGTAATTTATAGGTATTCACTTCGAGAATTAAGGTACTTTCTTATCTTGAGCGATGTCTTGTTATCAAAATATTGAAGGAAAGCCGCAACAGTTGCCTATCAACGTACCATGAGCACTCAAAACAAGACAGTTGCTAATGTGCAAGTGAGATGCCACTATACGTAATGTAGAGCGCTATCTCGCTCCCACAGTCGCAGTGTTTTGTTTTAAGTGTTTGTGGTACGGGTAGTGAAGTAGAGTGTCAAAGTAATTGTGTTGGAACAACCATCAATCACGGATTACACAGCTTTATGACAGCAATGTGATACTGTTAGTCTAGATAAATAAAACTTGACTTCAAAGTCCAATTTTAATGAATAACAATGGTTGATTTTTTTTAAGATACTTCAAAACATTTACTCTACAATTTAACTAGGAATACTTAATGTATAGTTTATTGGAACTGCAATTTATTGAATTGCTATAATAAACTTCTTAAAAAACCTTAACGTTTGAAATGTTATGGTTTTACGTCCACTTATTTAACTAACGTATAATACTAATGTTTATGTAGACAAAGCCAAAGCCATATTATTTTTCACAATTTATTACTTGTTTAAATACCATTTAAAAGGGTCGGCGATGAATGTGCATTGCCAGGAAATTGAGCGTATTATTGTTTGCGGCTGTCAATTCGAAATTATTCAATGATTGAGTGGAACCAATTTGTACAGTTCAAATACTCGTATTAATAATGAAAGCTCTTTCTGTCTCTCTGTCTGCTACGTTTATACGAAAACCAAACAAACGAGTTTGACAAAATTTTGTTTAAAGATAGTTTCTGCTCCAAGATTTGACAGGCTGCATTTTACTGCGATGTAGTCTTTCTCCAGTCAATGCCGCAGGGAAAAGTTAGTTATTAATAATGCTGGTAACATTCTACATAACTCTTGAGAAAGCAAACAGCACTAATTCCTTTATTTAGCTGGTCGTACTGTTTGTCTTTGAACAGCAACTTCTTGGTTTATTCGATTAGTCTTTCAAGATAAAGTTTAAGAGAGCAAGCAATGTTGAGTATAAAGTTACGTTGTTTGTTCTCTCGGTAGTAAATATCGGTTATTAATATCAATTAAACAAAATTATTATTTGGCAATACTGTTAAAATAGTAAATTGACTTAGTAGAGATAAAATTCGATCGATAAAATTTTAACTACATCGGAAAATACTGTCATTTTCGCTTATTTTTAAAACGTATAACGTACGAAGCATTTAACGGTTAACGCAATTACGTAGCGGAGTGATATACTCGGCTATCCGTACAAACATTAATATATAGAACGCCGATAAATTCATGTGTTAATATTACAAAACAGTTGAGTATACCGCTAAATCGTCATCTGTGTTAATGGACAATGCTAAATCGGTGCAAATTAAATGAAATTGATGTACCTAAAACGGGACCACATCGATTTACCCTCGACTGCGGACACTCGAATTAGAATCTCAATGCTCATCCATCAAGTCATTATAGCTATAAACATAAGACAGACTGTTCTATACATGTTCGTGTAATAGATGGAGCAGAGAAAGTAAATGAAACTATTAGAAGGTAGTTATGAACCTTTTTTTCATTTTTTTCATGGGGAATCATCAAATGACCTCGCCGGCACTCATTGCGACTTTGCATCCATTCTGTTCCTGCTATCTTTTTTATCATTATCCCCGGGATTTCACTTTTCTTGGCCACAATTCGGTGTCCAATTCTTCATATTAGACAAATTTAAACAGCAATAAAAATAAACTTAAGTTAGGCGACACCTACGCCAGTGTACGGACACATCCCTCTACTCGTCTAAATTGCATATTTATGCACGGCATCCATTTCCATAATATCCTGAATTTTATTACAACTACATTTTTGAAATTGTTCAAGAAAACAAGTCCATAAAGTAGAGGACATATTTATAGGAGAACTAAGTATGTTAGTGTATCCAGCCTTATTTGAAACTAAGCGCTTAAGCGCTGGACATATCCTAGTTTACAGCGCCCTATAAACCTGCGGTACACTGTTATTAAAAGAGATTTATTTTGATTATCCACTCTAGAACGAACCTATATTGAATACCTTGTTGTTGTTTTCCCCAGTACTCGTAAATTACACTCAAGCGCGTATGTAATTACTTACTAACCTATACAATTATCGGCTCATCTTAACAATGTTAATTATACATTCGATGTATACGTAATAACGTAGTAATCGGTGGTGTCCTATATTGGAGACATAGCAAAGCAACTGGTACGTATTGCCATCAAAATGATTTGTAATGATGTCATACAAATTTGAAATTCGATAGCCATAATATCCATAATAGGAACGAAAAGTAATCATCAAATTAGCCAGTTAGTAATCATATAGTGTGATTTACGTTAACAACAGCTATCACTTTGGCTCACAGAATATTTCCTAATGCTGCACTTAATAAAGCATCTGTTTTTTATCTGTGGATTGAATGTGTAGGAGTGTTTTGTTTTTAGAACGTGTCATTTGTGTTTGAATACACGATTGGAATTTTGTAGATTTAGAATCACAAACAGTAGGAGTCACAGCTCTATTGCTGTCACTGACATAAAACAGTGTGTAAACAACAATGTAGAGGGTACACCTTCATCTAAACTGTTGTTGCTGTTGTGAAAACGAGACGGCACAATATACAGTAAAAATTGGTGTCTATCTTCCACACTACAGTAAAACAAGTGAAGCTTGACGGTCGGCCTCAGAATTCAATGAAATAAAAAATATTTACCTATAAACATCGTACATATAATGACTGGCCACAAACGAATAGAACTCATTCTTATATATCAACTTCGTGTGAATAGTAAGAGTAGAAATAAAACCTACTTTTATGGTATAGGCTTATTGACATTTATTTTAGTATCCATTATTGTGCTGAAATGTTTACGACGTCTGATATAGTGGCTACTATAAGCTATAGCAATAAAAATAAGACTTCAAAATATTGGACTTAGTAGGTAGTTGAAAGACCCAGCCTGAGTCACGCAGAGCATGCGCGAGCAATCCCGTGACTCTTGCTTAGGTAGTAGAAGGGGCCCGGGGAGCTTTTAGTCGGTGGCAGTCTGACATATCCCCACGCCGCGCCGAGTCCTCGACGAGAAAAAAAAAGGTAGTTGAAAGACCACAGTTTAGCAGTCTGTATTTCTTTTATACAGTATGATGGTCATAAACAATATTTGGAGTAAAAGGAACAGTACCACTTATACACGCTAAAATTAACTGAACGTCCAAAATATACAAAGTAATTTAGAAACAATCTTAATTGCATGTGACTCAATCTCAAGGACGGCTCGAATGGGTTGGCAATTCCTTAGTGCGAGGTTCGTTTAAAAAAAAAATTGACGTCTGTACGTCACGCAAAGCATCAGCGGTCTTTATATCACAGCAGTAGGCAGCAACGTCCACAAACCGACGTCAGCAGGTCAAAGAGACCACAACAAAATCAAAGAGACTCTTTGATTTTATGATTAAAAATATTTTGTGCGATTTTTTTCATTCACGTGTTGAACTAATAAGTTACTCGTTTTTTCCACCTTTGTAGACTATCAGTACTACTGGAGTATCAGTTAGAATCCCTTTTACTTACTAAATGGACAATATACGTACAATATTTGAGTGATATAGTTGCTATTCCATTACAATGTTAGCCTTTGTGCATAGCATATGCTCATATCTCTAGTTTTCAAACACTCGACGTCCGGGCGACGAACACGTGTGGAAACGACTAAGGGATTACATGCAAGGAGAGCTCGTAACCACATCTAAAGGAATTCATCACGTTATTGGATGTTGGTACACACTAATTAAAAACTTAATTAAATTGTACCTAGCCCTTGTGCTTGGTACCATCGGTTTCTAAACATAAGCTTCCTTCGTATTCCGGTGTAACTAATGACTTAGAGCGAGCCTTAATCACCTCCGCGCGGCACCGCCGGCCGCAGCGCAAATGTATTACAATAAACTTTTAATACATCTATTATCATAATGACATCCACGGTTATACATGAGGGTTCTAAACCGAGGGCATTATCGTATCAAAGTAATGTTGCATAATTCCCATCACAATATCGCGGTGAGCCCAAACGCAGTGGGAGATATGAACAGTGAAACCACTATTGTACCGCCGTTGACTGATTTACGACGGCCATAGTTGCCTTAGGGCAGCATAATAGATAGATAACGTGTACCACGTACCTACAGACATCCAATTAAAATTATCTACGTATGTATCGACCACAAGTATGCGCATATGTAATATGTGTTACATTATGTAATGGATCCACTATGTAAGTAGAATGTCTGTTAATGTCTGTCAAAGTTGCCTCAACAAACACTTAAATCCAAGAATACTACAGCCAATTGATTTTCTGTTTAATCTTAAGCCGACTACTACAAAAGAAGTCCTGTACTATACAACAGATGGGAGCCGGCTGCCAGCTTTAAATCCAACCCTTTTAAATTGCCATTCATGTCTTTGTCGTCTAAAATGGCGTTTAAGTTATCTATTAAATTCCATTATAAAAGTGGGGATGTAATATCAAATAGCTAGCCTCGTTCACAATAGACGACAAGCGGAACAAGGCGACTGGAAGCCATGGTGACAGTGCTTTCCAAGACGAGCAATACCACTACATTCTCTTTTGTTTTCGTTCAAAAGCAATTCAATAGACGTCGTTTATCGCCGCGACACAAATACAGCTCTTATGTTTCTATTTGCTCATAGAGAGGGGGCGCGAACGACTCTTGAATTATTCATTTAACTTAGTCGCTGCCAGAGGTGAGCAGCAAATCATAATCTTCATAATCTGAAGCTGCTTGTTTCTGCGACGGTTTAGTGACACAAATTATGAACATAAAATACAGGTCCGGTGTACTAATGCGTCACGATATATGGAGCGAAATTTTATTTATAGCTGTAGGCTTTAGGAAAATTTATGTGTGGCTTTCCAAATGAACACCGACAATAATTGTGTTGATTGAGCTATACGGCAATTATTCTCGGGAACATTAGTGGGAATGGAAATGGGATGATATGAATTAGGATTCAGTAAGTTTTGGCAACATATTAGCATGTGACTTCACGTTTCATCTCGACTGTTTCATTTGGATCGATTTTGTGTGACTAGGTTGAGTAAGATATGCGGGTCTTATCGTGCGGTACAAAATAGAAAGGCTGGTAGTCTAGCGCCCGTGTGGACATAAAATGTTGGTCATGTGTGGCTTTAAGTAGTCTGTTATTGCGCAAATTTCTCGTAACCTCTAGACGATCTGTCTCCTATCTAGAAGAAAGGAATTGGAAAACATAGGTAACTACTACACCATGATTAATGACCTACGAAATCCGAACTTTCCAAAGTTGCACTTCGCAAATAATGTCACTGAGATCTGTAAACAATCATTCTTTACCTCCCCATACTATTGCAGTGTTCAACTGCATTTAAATGGCGTAAACATGCGTCGTTTCAGCGCGGGGACCGGCCATGTATCTAACAATAATAGCCATAATAGCCGTGTTTGTTCGTTGCACTAGACCACATTTTAAAGTGCGGTCGTCAATAAACCTCTCAATCCAGATAACAGTTGAATTATTGCACGGATTTTGAAGTAGTAAGTGGAAATGTTTTCTTAAAACTTGTGTCCGGTGTAACTTATACTTGAATTAATATGTACTTGTTGTTTATACAAAAAAATGTGCTTTTCGATCTACATAGTTGGTTAGTATAATTAATCCGTTTTTCCAGTTCTACAATTATAGTAATAGGAATTATGACAGGGTGCGAAAAGTAAAAATCTAATGAGTCCCTCAGATAGATAATTAAAAAAAATTAGACACGTGTTTTTATTTTTGAACAGTAAAAAATGACAAAGATAAGCAAGCTGCCTTGAAGTTCAGGAGAAGGGAATGTGTGATCTATTCGCAAAATTTAAACAAAAGAGTGACGTCAAGCGCAAATTCGCGTAAGTTTCATTGACTATACTTTGGTAAATTTGTGTTAAGTTACATGACGGACATTAAATATTATTACTTGTATGTTATGATTATACCAATATTTTACTTCCAACTAATATAAACGGATAGAAAATGATAAATATATTTTACAACTTAAAGCACTGCGATGTACCGTGCCAACTCCGCATCCCCATTTTCAACAGGAAAAAAGATACATTATCCAATGACATGATCATATAATTTTGAAACAAAAGGTCTCTTATTTTGTGCCGTATTTTCGTCACACATTAAGAAGTGCTATGCCGGAGAATTCGGTACGAAATTCCACATGAAACTGTCAACTCTTAAAAGGATAGCACACGACGAAAAAAAAGGTTTTTCAGTCCACGTGTATATCTTTTATGTATGACGTATAACTTTATAATGCAGGCGGTTTTTTTTTAGGCTAACAGCAGTAAGACGAAATATCTTATGTCGAAGTATATGTAAAACTAGATGTTCCACGCGACTTCACTCTTTGGGTCATTACTGCAAAAACATTACCTATCTCTGATGTAGTCGGTTAAAAAGTAGTCTGTGTGTTAATCCGAGATATAGACTAACTCAACACAATTTTTTGGCCGTTTGAGCGTAAAAGAGTAATAAACAAACATCCATCCATCCACACATACAAAAAATTCACGTTTATAACGTACACTATATTAGTAGTATATGACACCTTTCCTGAACTTAAACTTCCTTTTCGTTTTCCATTTTCCTTTTAAACGAATGACGCAGCAGTTAATACCGAACTACTGGTACATTTAGTTATCATCGTGTCGAATGGACGGCGACCCTTTTTGTGGGACCAAAAAGTTTTTTGTCGGGTCATATAGAGTGGCCCATACTTGTCGGCTCTACTCCATAGGAATGACATTTTAGAAATGTGTAACTTTAGTTATTACATATTTTTCCTACGACTTTTATTTACTGCTCATGATACTCGTAGTTTCGTTGCAGGTTAGAATAAAGTCAATGTTTTCACTGAGGCACACCAAGCTCAAGTGTTGGATGGTATTCTTTGGTAACTTTATATCCTAGATAGATAGATTGGTATACTCTTTATTGCACTCTAGATGAATACAGGATTCAATATAAAAATGGTTAGTTAACAGTTAAGTTTTAGTAGTTTAGAGCACAGCGTATGTCAGCCCGTCATAATAATATGTCATTTACAGAACTTGTGGCACACCCGACACAAGCTCAGTTCAAAAAGTTTTATTAAAAAAAATCTGAAGTTCAGGCATTTTCTTTTTATTATTTTGGTTCCTAAAGTTATTTTCTGTATATTTGTTGTTATTTTAGTGTATAAATGCACATTACCGGCGAGTGCTGCGATGGTTGCCAGCGTAAGGAGGGCGGAGCGGCTGCGTGCCATGTCAGCAGGGCATGCCGCGCGCTGCGCGCTGCGTCATCGCCGCGCCATGCTCCGCGACGCGCCCTCCGCAACCATTCTCCCACAGCTGCTTTACCTGTAACAAGACAACACCTGTCAAACACATGTCCTAGGGCCCTCCTGTTCTTGAAGTGAAGCTATTGAGAGACAGTAACTACATCCCTTTTTCAGAGTGTGGGTATCAAAGATATCAGGAATTTATTTAAGAGACTGGCCGCTCGACAACGCCTTGCAATTTGTTTCCACAACAGTCTTAATTTAAGAGGTGGAGGTTACCCATCTGAGCTATTATAAAACAAAGTCTTACGCCGTGTCTGTGTGTCTGTCTGCCAGTTCGCGATAAACTCCAAATTTCATGCTGTTTTCACAAATGTATGGAGTCGTTTTCACAGAATGTTTTTGTATATTATTTGTTAAGTTTTTGTGTATATTGACTAAAATTTAACAATAAGTGTGTTATAATAATATAGAAGAATTGGGTAATGTCTGAAAAGGTCAGAGGTGGGTAATGTTTTTACGGCTATAACCGAAATTTGCGCTTGCGAAGTCGCAGGCAATAGTGACTTTAAAAATGAAATGAGAAGACAATGTTAAACAAAGCAAAGAAGACAGTAGTAAAAGGAGATGCCTCCGCTAATGTTGCACCGACGTGAACACGACCCGATGCCGTCACAGCGTTGATTTTCAACCATTCCTTTTCCCTATTAATGCTTAATGCACTGTGAATTACAAAAGAGGACTCTACTAGTGCAGATCAAAAGAGTTTAGTTGCATAGAGTATTAAATCCGGGTACTTTTAGTAGAATATTTTGAAATTTTAATTCTGAAATCAACAGGGAAACGTCACTTGGTTGGTCGGTTATTAGAGGTCAAAAATATCTTAACCCAAGTTCACCATTTCGCAATGCTCTGGTTGAAAAAAAGAAACGAATCAATCAAGTTGTCCGGACTCTCCTGATGGAGAGCTCCAGACGAGTTGATTATGCACGCACCGAAATTAAGCGAAAATGAATTCGAAAATATCGGATCGGGGATCAAGTATCTAAATATTACATTTACTCGTATTTTACCTAGTATGAGTACGTAGGAGTATTTAACCATGTTCCACATACGCCCACGAGTTCGTATTATATTGATCACCGTTCAATATTTATTCACAAGTTTAATAAAAAATGCTCGTTTTATTTACAGTCGGCCACTATCAGATAAAAAGTACACAACAAATCCGATAAACCTTTGTTGGATTTCCAATTCATAATTACGTAATGGATACGTGTACAGAACACACGTGACATTTTACTGTACTAGTATTTTATTCATTCCACACCGCCCGAATACGTTCGGTTTTATAAATCAGACCTCGCTAAAACTAAAATAATGCCGTTATTTAGTGCGGCACGAAACATAAAGTTCCACACAAAACAGGTGGTCCATATTTAATGTTTATTACTTCGGCTACAATTAATTTGTCATTGCTGACCAACGAGTTCGTTTGGCGAAATAGTACGTCGGCGGGGAGCAGCGGCGCGGCGTGTATCGACGGCGGGACCGGCGCGCGCCCGGCGGCCGGACCGGCGGCCGGCGCCCGGGACGGCCCTGACAAGGGTCATGCTTGCCAAAACATCCGTCCGACTGATATCTGGGGAATTTCTCTATTGCAGATTTATTTACTCCACTAACAGTGCTTTACTTTTAGGTGATGCGGATACATCAGTCTATGTAGATGCTTTATGACGTAGGTATCTCAAGTTATAGTGGAACATGTTCCTATGTACAAGAACTAAAACAAGGGATACAAATCATTATTGAGAATAAAGGAAATTCGTAGAATTATATTAAAACCTATTTGCCCTTCTCTCTGTCTACACAAAACTTAATATACGTGAAATCTACTAATAACCGACTACAAGCTACCTTTGTACCCGTCAAGTTTCGAATACAAATTAAATTCACGAGCCATTTCGATGTGGTACGTACCCAACGTAATACACACTCATACTTACATCGGAAATACAAAGTTTATGAGGGCAGTATATCATAACTTGAGCGTCGTATGTTTATAAATGTAGAGATAATGTCCTCATCGACGCTATAAGTAGGTGTCGCCGAGAACTTTTATAAATAACGCCGTTGGAGTGTCGATAACTTTAGCGGGGGCTATTTCAAGCGGGGTCCTGAAGTGTTAGGAATTTCCACTTTGCATAGCTTGCATCTATTTTAATAAAAGGTCTACAACATGACCGTCACCAAGGATCTATTTTTGACAAGAATATTAATAAATTTGAGTACTTTGCTACGAGTTACATTGCTACGAGCTACGGAGAGGAGCAAAAGATATGAATTATGAAAACTTGTTTATTATAATTTTATAGCCCACGAGCACAGCCTCGGATTAATCAAGGCTTAGCGGATACGAAGCCGGGTAACAAAGCCAAAAAAGATCATCTTCTGAATTATTATGCTTTTAAACGCAGCGCAACATTTATCGTGGAACGTGCTTCATGCAAAACCGGTGTGTAATAGAAATTGTAGCAAATATTTCTTATTTTTTTAATGCTGTGTATTTTTGGGTGGGAATGTTAATATGACAGTGCAATAAAATAGGCGACAGTGTGATGAATGGGGGAGCGCGCTTGTGGAACAACAATACACGGCACGTGCTTACGAATTCGTAACCATCGATTCCTATTTACGACGTATTATTCTCAGATGAAAAAAATATTTCTGGTTTGCAAGAAACTTCTTACACTTTGTTGGGGAAAATAATTAAACTTAATAATGCAAGTAAGTTGAGTTATAAATGTAATACAAGAATTATAATTAGTAATTGTATTTAGTTTATAATTAAATTCTCATTATTCTGTTTTTATACCGATTTGCGTGCAGTTCTTCACCATGGAAATAGTATTTAGAGCTAAACCAAACTCATTGATGTACCGTTTCAAAAGTACCGTAAAATCGATTGATGTTGACTTTATAAACATAAGAAAAAAATAGTCTTTAATTAAAAGCTGAATTAAAGCAAATAGTGCCCTAGGGAGACTTATACTCAGCAGGGAGTGATTGCAGGCTAATGCTCTGAATGATGATAAATTAACGTGAAATAAGGTTCTTAACTGCATGTATTATGATTTATATTTGAAACTAATATTCCGAGAAGGGAGAACTTATTCGAATGAGTAATGAATTTAAAAGTAAACAATTGGCGTTTTTGGTGACCTTCAGGTAGTTAATAAAAATATTGGTCAAGATTTTGTAAAGATTTTTTTAAGTTTCCCTATTTCTGACTAAGTATTTACTTTAGTTTATCTCAAGTTTTTGGCATTGCAACAAAAAATGTCTACATGCCCCATTTTTTATCAAATTACTAACAGACTAAATATATATTTACTTTTTAACATCCATAATGTAGATAGACTAGATCCTAGCCTATTGTGTTTCACTGTTGAGCAAAGGCCTCCCCCAAATCTTTCCTCGTCTTTCTGTCTTTCGCCACCTCGAACCAGTCCTCGCAAACCAAACCAAACTTAAGTAATATTAATTTAATTCCAGCTATCTACTAAATTTCTTCCAGACGAACAAAAAACTGTCTACAACTCGTATAATTTAGAGAGATAATAATAAATCTAATAGCAAAAACTTCATTGAATATTAGAATTTCTTGGATCCACAAAATTAATAACCTCATCTATCAAGAGTTGAGATTTATTCTTATTATTTGGTGATTTATTATTTGTACCCCTTTTCTAATCGATTTATTTTAAAAAGAATAGAGTTATTTAAAGGTTGCCTATAAATTACTCCTTCTTGAATATAGAAATAGTTCATTGCCGATTCACTAATATAATGGACATTTTTCAAAATCAAAAGGTTTTTATTTCGAGTAGGCCTTTTCAGGCACTTTCAAAACGATACTGACTCTAGTTTTGACAGTTAGAGACAAAAAATTTCAAAGTACCTAAACCTCGATTTTGTATATTGAATACCTCTAAAATGTTGCTTTTCTTTATCAGAGTCTGTAAATTTAAATTTTTCTTGACCAAAGTATGACGTGCAAACTTATGTATATTCTCGTATACTCGTAACTAGTTCGACACTTGGACTTCCTGCCATATTCGGAGAGCCAAACTATAGTTCTAGTGACCCCCCGAGGGAATACAGGTGTGATACACAAACATTATATATGTATGCCCACGAAAACTCAACAGAACTCGTGTACCACACCGCAGCAACAAAACCGCAGGCTCTAAGTAAAAACATACTTTATCATTTAAAATTACTTAAGCAACTCATTATATGCTATGTATAATTCATAATTCATGCTATTTCAACAATGTGCAAAAAGAACAAACCCTTTTCTTTAGAAACCTTTTTGTAAATTTATCGCGTGCAAAAAGCAATTTCATGAGAGGAAACGCGAATGCCGAAACAAATACGGGGAAAACAAGATCACTTTATGATTAATTAAAGATAAATTCTCTTGTTATAAGCGAAATCTTCTTATAGAAGTAAATCTGTAGAATAATAATTATGTTAATCTATTTATCGAAATAGATTCTAGCACCCACTTTGAATACTCAAATCAAGAAATAGATTCTACAAACAACCTGATAATTGAATTGAAGATAGATAATTGATTTTATAAATAATTGAACTGAATCTGTTCCTTTGATTTCGCAGATAAGTCAACACCGCAACCAATCAAAATCATTAATACCGAGTACTCGCTTTGCCGGAATTCTTGTAGCAATATTTCTGTACATTGACCTAGTATACTCGAATTCATTTTTATCCGACTTCAAAAAGGAGAAGGTTTCTTAATTCAACCGAATATATGTTTTTTATACACTTAATATTATGTCACAGCTAAATGAAATAAAATACCGAAATTTAAATTTCCTCATTGTTATTTCTCGAGAACTTAGCTGAGCCCTTAGTTTCACCGACGTAGTTCCTGTTTCCAAAGACAGCATGTATTTAAATTGAAACATAGAATACATTTTCACCAATTACACATTTATGTGGGAGTATCAACATTTTTTTTCCAGGAAAGACTGAAGCTTTTAGAAGAAATTAAGAGCAAATTTTTAATTACCAAAACCGGTATTTGAAATAAGAGCAGACTTTTAAACACCATTAATATCGGTATATACGCCTATTCTTGTACAAATCTTTCTACTAGCTTGATGATATCTAAGCATTACAAAACGCGTACAAACAAACAACATTATCGTCGAATTGCCATTAGAAAACAATGAACCTATTTGTATACATAGCCGGTTTCTCACAGCCTGCCAACGTTCGCGAGGTAATGCACAATCACTAAATGTTTAAGTGTAGTGCATAAGCTCCTCACACTTAACAGGCTTGAATAATGTCGTCTAATCACTTGAAACTCACTTAACCTAAATATGCACGAACATTCACAAGACTCAGTATAAAATATTACCTAAAATTGCACATATTCTGAGCCAAAACTAGTCAAATTTCTCCAAGTACTCACGCTGATCGAATTGCTCAAATGTATTGAATTGACTAGTCAAAGTCACGTCACTAGTCGAACAGGAATGTCATTCCCATACAAATGTAGTTTTCGTTGCGACTACACTAACGCGATTCGATGTAACATTGTCTAGGCGTTAGTACTTTGACATTTACGTATAGAGTAGCTAAAGATCGGTCGCGTCTCGCTCGAAGCGGATATCGGTTATCGTCGGCAAGTCTGTGATCTTCATTAAGTCTGAAGCAATAGATCAATGGAAAGTAGTTCATAGAGAGTCAAAAAGGTTTTCGCTCACTTTTATGAAAAATTGTTCGGCTCTGTAGCAGAGTTATGTTAAAACCTAACAGAATCCCTCTTGAATTCTGAGCCAAGCGATGTTACAAAAAAAATATAACTAAACATGACTAAGCTGAAGACACTAAAAGTAGAAAAACGAAAAAAGAAAAAAATATATAAACAGTAAAATAACGAGTTTCAATTTCACTTCAATGCTCCAAGTTACTATAAGAACACATTTACTCTTAACCGACACTGGTAGCAATCAATTAAGGAATGTATGATTATACACGTACACGTAAGTTTAGTTAGAAGGGACAGATCACTCTGCCAACAGCCATTGTGCCTCTGCATGTATCATTACTATTCATGAACTTTCAAATTGTCTGAACATCTCTATAGCTCTAGTGCTATATTTTCGTTGCCACTACGTTGTAACAACAAAGGTTTATGTACAAAAATGTATATTTTAGACGATGTTCAATCTTTTGTTTAGAAACAAGACGAGACACTTCAAGTAATCACATGAAGACGATTCTCTTCAGTGTGCCATTTACTTTTAAGCGCGTTCCAAATTCATTTGTTTTCTGTAAAAGTGCCCCTGTGTTACGTACGTGTTGTTGTTTCAACCCGATCGCCTGGACTGACGTCAGCAGAAGCTACCAGCTAAGTATTCGCGGAGAAGATTGAAGATCGTAAATCATAACTAACGCGGTTTCCCTTCGCACACTTGTGAATATGTAATAGAATATTTAGGAGCGCTAAAACGAGGGCCCTATAAAGATATCATACAGATATACCAGACGGAATTCAATCAGTTTAAAGTGTTTGTGCCGATTGATGGTCCTCGATGTGTAGTGGAGCGTTAACGCTTAACAGACTTTCCGAATCAGATAAGGCGTTGTTCAAAGGTCAAAAGGAATTATATCCCGACTTTACATCACTTCTGAGTTTACACAGCACACGCTAAGTCTTAGCCAAAGTAAGTCTTGGGCGAATTACATTTTTGAAGTTTGAAGTAGATTTTCATGTTTCACGTCCCAATTTACGATTGGTGGAACAGACAGGCGACGGCTCGCGCATATTTGCGTAGGAAGATATAAATGGAGGCTCTTATACATGTATAACCTGGCCGAGCACACAAAGCGAGGTACTCAGCCACTCAGGCAATCGCTTTCAAAATTGTTCGTACCCTACTTTAATTAATTAATCATTATTGACCAGATTGGCCCGGTGTCAGGCTCATGTGAACAAATACTCTTGAATTGCTAAAGCCTTATCTTTCTTCAAACATCGCATAGACAAGATGTTTCATATGAAATTTAGATGTGTAAGATGAATGGATTGTCGGAATAATGATATGAGAAAGAATGGGGACGTTGAGATGATGAGAAGTAAGAATAACGTGCCCCGATAATAATGGGAAGAGGGCAGGGCAAGGAGGATGTTACACACAAAATTAAAAAGTAATAAATGATTTTAGTGCTATTATCCTGTTCGATCGACCGAACCTGCGGCGACTTTTGATATTCGGAATTTACTCTGTATCCCAGATATGAAGTGTCGTCGAGCCGAAACGATGACAAAAGACCGAAGTCACTGTGTTAATATTGTTTATTTTACCCACAAGCGTAAATAACATTTATAACAACGAACAAAAACTTCACTTGTTCCGGATCAAAATTATGGAAGTCAAATTATTAAACGCGAAAGATGAAAGTATTTCAAATAAAATTGTTTTACGTGTTTTCTGACTTAAGTACACGAAGATATTAGAACAGCAGTCAGCAACACACGTAAGAAGTATAATATAATAAGTTTAAGACGTTAAATTACTCAATATATCGCTTAAAAATGATTAATAAACTTTTCAGCTTTTTCTTTTAAAGATCAATTATTACCATCATAAATTTTTGACACAAATACTTACAACGATTCACAAATATATATTTTCTCAAAATTCGCCAAAGTTCCGTCGCATTTTTATATATCATCAGCACATAACCACTTTATATCAATCATTTTCGGTTAAAAAACAAATTAACACTGCACAGTGATTTAGTGAGAAAGCTTAATATTAAAGTTTGATATTGAAGCCGGCCGTATAAATTGTGATGGCGAGGCTCACAGCGGGTCGAGGCGAGCGGAGCGCGCAGGCGGCGGGCGCGGGCGTCGGCGCCACCTGTCGCTGTCGGCGCGGCGGCGGAGGCCGTGCGGGCTCGACGGCGGCGGCCACGGCGGCTCACTAGCGACTGAGCGCCCGGGCACGTGGCCCCGCCGGGCGCCGGCCGCCGCCCAGGTGCACCTGCACCCTCGCGCACCCCGCCGCCGCCGCCGCGAGCCCCGCCGCCCCCCACACCCCCCACACACCCGCGCGCCGCGCCCGCCTGCACTCTGTCTGCACGCGCATCATCTAATACACTACTAATTATAATTCGTCATGTGACAACTGCACACCTTGTACATCTCCGCCACTCATGCGGGATACCAACTCGAGACATGCACGATGCCTCTACGAACATGCTCATAAAATATGCAACACGCTGAAGATGGAGAAAATGGAACGGGGAAAACTATGTGTCCATGTAGCTATCGAGCTTGAAAGATATACTGTGTGAGGTGTAATTGAATTCATTATAACGACGTGTACTTTTAGCCGGGTCTACGGCGTAGCGTATTCGTAGCGGTGCCGTAGTCAAATGTTTATCAATTCAAACATAGCTTCGTAAATAGAAGTTTCCGCAACGTAGAGAAATAATATTTGCATAGCCGTGGTTACGGCTGCGTTACCGGCTCGATGAGAGAGGATGGTACTACTCGATTGAAAAAGAAATGACAAGGAAATGAAAACAATTCCGACCCTTTCCAGTGTTTCTTTTCTTGAATATTGAATATTAAATATACTAACGAAGTTTAGAAAACAGAAAATGGCTGAGATTATTATAACATAAACATTACAATGTATTAAAATCTTCAACATACATACCTAACAAATCATTAATACGTAATTCTCGTTTTATTTAAACATGTGAAAGTGCATAGCGTTTATCTAACAGATTCAAAGCGGAAGCGGCAGTAGATACGAGCGCTGTGAACTCCTGAACTGTGAGGAAATTGTGCGCCGTCCGACCTCAGATAAAGCCTTACTTATTTCCACTCATCAACTAGTTATTAGTAATTTTATTTAAACTAGAACCGAACATAACCATGTACAATGCTATAAATAAACTCATAAAGTATAAAACATAAATTAAAAAATATATAGCCAACATTCTTCTCGAGAATCCAAACGTGAAAATAATTAGTTTTTATTTTTGTTCCAAACTATTCGCTTCGGAATTCCAAGTTCCAAAACAAAAGCATGTGAGCGAGTTTTTTTCTTCAACAAGTTCTCAACAACTTCGAGCAGTCAACAATGTTTCACATTTTTATGATTTACTACAACCCCGCCTTAAGTACAAAGTTCAGATACAATTCAGCTTAAATAAAAAGTCAGTTTTAAAATTTTAAAAGCGTGAAAGTTTGGTCACATTTACCCCTTGGGTTGTGAAAGAGCAATACGTTGGCAGCAGCTGTTTCTACGAAGATGGAACTATAACAATAAAATGATTACTTATGTAATGCTGGGTATAAAGTCACACCGGGTTCGGAGGGTAAATACTGCATATTTCCACGGCGCGGGCCAGACGCTCCCCTTCCGAGTCATTCGTTCTTTTCACATTCGCATTCGTACGGTTGTTGGTTTAGGGCCCGTTCTGATATAATGATCTGCGTTGCTTTCTTTGGTATACTTGCCTATATTTATATTGTGCTTCGTTTACTTTATATGTATGTGATTTGCTTGCTTCAATTTTGAATATAGCGCTCGTGTTTTTAATGATTACGCCGTCGTTTGATGGGATTATATTATTATAAGTTTTAGAAAATCTTATACGTATTCTTGTATTATTCAAGTATGTTGGTGGAAATATATCCCGGTTTCTGTGACCCAAAGTTTTGTATTTAAGATTCTCTGTGAATAACAAACGTGTTCAAAGGTTGAATACAATTCCGAGTGATCAGTTTGTTCACATGTAAGATTTCCGAGCCACGCATATTGTGTTTATCTTTGATCGCGGAACAAAAGTCATTACGGAATAAATTGACTTGAGAAGTCAAATAGTAGCAAATTTTCGTGAGATGTTCAAATGTACTGTTCGACATATCGGCAGTGTATTACGCAAACGATTTCAACCACTATGGTTGTCATTTATTGGGTTTAATTAGTGGTTTGTACAATGAAGCTCTAGTAAATATCTAGCATTAAATGTTGAATAATTTCACGTTATATCGACATGAGGTTTTCAATAACATTCAATACAATGAGAGGACAACAAAGCCACAGGCATCGCTCAACTAATTCTATTTACGGATAGTTTATCATTGACATTTGGATGGGCATGTATTCATTGCATATCTCTAACTCCTTAGGATATCGGCTTTATTTGCTTTAGAATATTTAATAGGGCGATATGAAATAGCTTTATCTCTAAAATGTACTATGTTCACCCGCATGTATGCGTTTCGCATGAGTGAGCTCTCATTTGTAAGTACAAACCACTGAAACTAAATGTTACCATTTAATTAGCTGCTATGCGTACTGTTAATGTGTGTATTGTATAGTAAGTGGTGATTAGGATTCGTTTCGTTGCCAAATTATTGTTGTGTACCGTGGGATTTATAAGTTGTTGCTGATTTTGTTTTGGTGAAGTATCTAATAGGGCTTTGGACTTAAAAAAAAAATAAGTCTGTCAGATTGAGATGGATTTCCAAAAAACATTTGTATACGTATTTTTTTTTATCAAATTAACAAATGACTTTAAAGGTATAACGAATCAAAGACGATGAATTGTACGGAAATGGGAAATAGTAACGAAACGTGACAAGATAATTCAACTCACTTTATAGCCTATATTTTTTATTTACTAATTCGTTTGAAACACACAAGTCAGTCAAACACCCTACTAGAAAGTGAATAATAACATCGTGAGGAATAGATTGAAATATTGGTATATGAGTTACAGATTAAAATTTTAGAATCTAGAATCACCAATGTGCAAGTATTAGTATGATGATCAATGCTCGTTCCTACTTTATATGGGAAGACATCTTTGCCCAAACAGAGAGACATATAAAAACCCTCTTTTACTCTATAATAATATTTTTAAGAGACCAGTATTTCTCAATGAAGACTTTTAAGTCCTCACATTCCGCTAAGTCCCCTTCATTAAACTTGCACTAGTCGTTAAAGACTTGTATACTTTTACCACCTATTGTTAATAAGGTAAACCTCCAAAGGTAGCGAATGTTCACAAGGATTTCTGGATTGACGGAACGTGATCTGGAAGCACAATAGTTATTTGTTGCGGTAAAACTTAAAGGGTCGCGTCACGTTGACGTCATCATCGTTAGCCTTTACACTGTAACCAAACTTTTATAAAGTATTTCGAAGCACCTTTTATAGAAGCCAAGCAAGCAGAACATTGGGTGAATGATTCGGACCTTTTTGGTGGTTTTTTTTTAGCTACAACACGTGTTTTGTCAACAATGTCATGCCAACATTAGAGGTAAAATTTGTAACGTTATAGGCGATAATCTCAGTAACTACTAAACTGGTTTTGAAAATTATTTTATATCGTTAGGAAGACCTGGATTCTAAATATTGTAATCTGAAATCGCCAAGTCGCATTGAGCTAGCGAGATGATCAAAGCTCATACATTTCCTATATAGGAAGAGGCCTTTGCCCAGCAGTAAGATATATGTGACAGGCTGGTTTGTTATTATTACCATTATTTATCATCGAAAAATCACATTAAATATATGCGAGAGTTAGAGGTTACATATTTATCAAAAAATACCGCCAAATGACTATGTGTCAGCTAGTTATTCTAAGTTACACGAGTATCAAGTTTGAAAAAAATATGTTTTAATTTTCTCTACTTCCATCGGTCAAACGTTACTCGATGAAGTTTTAAGTATCTATAGTTGTAAACATTAATCAGCCGGAGATTTCCCACTCCCGCAGAGAATACAGTACTTAAGTGCAGAGAGGTGAAAGCGGAACCTATTGATCTAGCTCAAGTGTCGGTCTGTCACAGGCTTCCAACTTCAAAGGCGTTTTATGTATCAACTTGGTAGAAAGATGGCAAAGCATACAAGGTACTGGACTCTTTTAAGTATAACATTTATTCTTCAAAAATATGTAAGGCATACGTAGTGGCCATTAGCGGCAAAAGAAAAATAAAACAATTCGAAAATAGAACGTTCGATTGATTATTTTTTAAAAGTGACAGATTATCACAAAACAAAATTAATCTCAGTTGTTTTTTCTATATTTGTATCATCTCACAATATTGTATACAATAATTATTTGAGGAGTTAATAAATCTAATTACCTAACTAGCACATTGTCTAATTTCGCATCTCCGTGCAGATAAACCGAAACTCGTCTGAAAAACAGCAAGAACCCCAAGCAGATATAAAATAAATTTGCTAAATGGCAGTACGTCTACTGTCGAATAATAAAATGAGGGCGATTATTAAAATGAGGAAAGATAAAATCTGTAAGAATTTAGAACATTGTTCTTATAAAGGAAATGACGTCGACCTGATTATCGCAACAATTTTACATTGAGAGTGGCGAGTTTAATCCCCGGCGGAACAAAAGTTGTGCCGCCTACAACGGACGTCTGTTGGTCTGGGGGTAACTTCGGATCGCTGTAGTTATTGTTTATAATTCCACGGAAATGGGCACGGAGTTTAAACAACGAGGTTAGATGTACACAAGTGTGTACAAGATATCGAATTAACAAGTTTCAGTGGATTCTAGATTGCATAATAACACCACAAAGGTCATGACACTTCAGCCGCGATAGTTTTATTTTCTTTGTCAGACGGACGACAATCGATCGGGTTTCGTCGGCGAGAAAGGTTTATTTTCCGTTTCGATTTATAGGCTGTGAATCCAGTTCCCGATAGTAAATTATTCTTACAATTTGTTTCTTCGGCCGCCTGTCACAATATATTCTTTGAGTGGAATGAATAATAATGTTCCTAATGCTTTGTTAGTTATGAGTTCAGAAATTCTTGGATATACATACATTACTGATTTTGACTTTACATACGATATTTATCCTTTTCTTTGTTTCACTAAACCTAAAACACTAGAAACAGAATCAAGACGTCATAAAACGTGAAGAAAGTCTAAACACATTAAAATTCTTCCATCGCATTACTCACAATGTCTCATTAAGTTGTATGGGCAACGAATAATAAAAGCATTTATGCGAGCGAAGCAGGAACGTGGCCGAGGAAATTAAAACAAAGTTGAAATCGGGAACAAAACCATAACGGGCAAGTTCTAGAAAAAAAATAAAAATGGAAACAAGGATGAGGATTGGGTATTGTATCACAACAATGCGCAATTGTAGCTTATAATGTTCGTGTAGTTTCATCGGCGTTGCTATCGGGGCTCGGGAGTTGTAAACTGAATAAAATTGCTCAAAGAGTTCGATGGTCGGTCTCTCCCGGCGCGGCGCGCGGCGCTCGGCCAGGCGTGTGCAAGCCCCGAGTGCTCGCTACTTATTGTACTCGCTCGCGGAAACCGGGAACACATTCGCATTTCTCTACGACTTCAGTTATTTTGTTACTTCCTACACTTCCGCTAAGATGTTTAGGAATTTATTACTGAGGGGCTGGTTTTTGGTCAGTATTTTTTTACTCATTTTTAAGGCGGTGTGGATTATTGAGATTAATTTTCAACAACAGCTTTTGTAAAAGATATTAAATATGCTTTGCAAGAAATTTATTCACACCATTCCACAATTTAAAAGTAATGCGCTTTAATTGTCAAATATCATTGCAAGAAAGCATCTAATACTTTGTACTAAAATCTGAACCAAGTTACATACCGGTAATAAAACTACAATACTCCCATTCTATTCTCTTAACAAGACCCACGAAAGACATTACAAAGTGCCCGAAACTAATTATCAGCACAAGGTTATTAGCGGAGCAGAAATCTCTTCGAGTCAAAATATTCAACGTTTTACGACTATTGTAACACAAAACGTGTTTTAAGGACAAAGCGCCGGCGGGCATGGACGCGGACGGAACAAGTTATAAAATAAGCTGCTGGAGGCGTGTAGACGAGCCGCTCGCCGTCCCGATGCCGGCGCTGCGGAGCGACCAGAGGGAAGTACCCACACGGTCATGGTATTGGAACCAGTATCTTCATACTTATATGTACATAGAGACTAGCTTTAAAATTGCCCGTGGCTCAAGCCCCGTTGATGTAGGTTAGCTACAAATGTTTTAATTCATGGTGTCAGGTCAGCTACCTTCATAGGTACATATTTTTTTTAAATTTTTCCCATCCCAATGTGAAGGAGTAACGAATATAAACAAATTGTGGCCCGTATAATGAAAATGTGATTTGACAGATTTGAAACAAGTACTTTATAACTATCCCCAAAATATTTTTTTTTCTCTAGCGTCAGTTTTGGTTCTCAAAACCGAACGACTAGACCATTTTTATATTTCACACATTTTTAACACACAAATGAGTTACGGTTGGTTGGTTATCTCTGAATAATGACAAAGCCACGTTATCCGAAAGTCACTTCTTTCCACTTGTTTATTTTCCGCGTCTATCCCAATGCCGTCAGCGGTGTTCGACCCGGCGATATTCGACCCGGCGACTGGAGCCCCGCCAAGCCTTTCAACCGCTTGCAATATAAATACGTGCCACGCGTGGTCGGACTATTCAATTGCTTCCTAGCTTTATGCCCGATCATAATCCTCGATTTATTGTTTATTATTCAACTATTCCAACTTTTTTTCGCAATTGAAATAACTCGAATACTTCGTTGATTGAATCAGCTAATGAATGCTAGAACTGGTACATAATAAATAGCTTTGTTTGATATTTATTAAATGTACGTTCGCGTACATTTACACATTATCTACATTCAAATGTGAATTTGGCCGTAATCCAATAGAAAAGAGCACAACCAATTTAACCGATAGGCATTGTCAAAATTATTGTGAACATTAGTTACATTGATGTTAATATCGGAAAGCTTCATTGCAATATTATTTTGAATGATACTCCATCATATTTTTTATTTCTATTGCTTTTAAAGTAGAGTTTATGAACTATCAATTTATGTCAAATATTGTATTTCCTCAGTCAAAGCATAATGGCCTATAATCGCCTTTGCTCGCGCTGCAAAAGAAAGGAGCTGTTGAGCAGCTTATTTATCTTAGTTCCTTGAAACGGACATGTTGAACGTAGTTTTTATCGGATGCACTGGCAAACCGCATTCTAAATTACTGGTACGGGAAAAACTCAACAACAAATTACAGTGCTTACAGTTTAAGTAGACGGTACGGTTCAAACTGATACACATTATGTTTTTTTTTATTGCTATGAATCAGTTTCCAATTTACATACTATATAACTCTAAACATATTCTATCAAGTCTTTCTTTTGAAGATTTTTCGTAAAACAACTAAACTACATATTTGTTACCCTCATCTGCCAACATCAGTTTTCTAATGTGCTTTTGTCTCCTAGTGTGTACAATTAAAAATCTACGATCACGACCAATATGTATTTCTTCCTCTGTATCTACATAAGTAAGGTTTATATAATTACAGTTTATACATTTTTATAAAGGTAGTGTTAAATATCTTTAGTTTTCATTTCACCTTTTCTTATCGCCTTTCCTTTTCTAATATTTTTCCACTCTAATTTGCTATTATGCACCTACTTCTGGTTTTCTCTGCACCACCCTATGGTTGACTGGTTGAGTATGCCTCAGGCATTAAGTTTGCAATTGAACATTATTTTTAAGAAGCATAAATAAATAAATTTATATAATGTAACTTTTTTATCTTAATTCCCTAATTTAGCGAATATCTACTAAATCCTAATAATATTTACCTTAACACGAAATATATTAAGAATTGTATAAGCAACAAGTGCAGTCAGGCGTACGTTATTTATTAGGATATTATGCCAAGTGCGAGCTCCAGTGCAGCTGAATACGTTGAACACCAAATAAATATGTTGAATAGATTTTAATGTGCTACTTACTTAAGGGTACTTACAAATGAATGATTAAAGAATAAATAGCGCTTAGAATTAGCTTTTAGTTTAGTTTAATATAAATTGTTAGGCATTAGTCTAATGATTATGGTGAGTGAATACAGTCATTGCATTTTATTTCGAATGTTTTAATATGTTGACAAATTACTACTACTACTCGTAAATCAATTACCTTATATGAAACCTTTTTTCATTCGACTGAAAGTTTTAATATTTCATTAATAAAAATGGAGTAAAATCTACAAATTTACGTTTCAATATATTATCTCTCAGTCAAAACATTGGGACCATACGTTCTTATGTCAACAGTCTAAAAACTTTGAGATTCAGTAAGTTTAAATGAGATGCCTAATCCATGGGGCCGTACCATCACCTCTCAAACCATGAATTTCAGAAATTAAAGCGAGACAGCGCTATACACGGCGTATAACTGCGTCTCGCTTCCACAAATGCTACAGTTTTACTTTGAGTGCTGATACAGGGTATAAGCTGCACTTTAGACTAAGTTGAGTTGGTCCTGCAAATGGCCGCTGTTTACCTCAAGTCACAAACATCTGTTATTGACGCTGTCTGCAGTTTATATACTTGAAGTATTAGCGAGAGAGCTCCATTAATATTCGCGATGGACGGACACTCGCCGCCATTTTACTTTTCTATAATGGCCGACTTTTATGGTCCTGTAATGTGTATGGATCGTCTTAATATTGTATAAGTGTTTTGAATGTGATATCGTCTTGTATATACGAGTAACTTGAATATTTTTGGGTTTGGCCTTTCAAGATATAGATACAAATCGTTACTCATGCGTGTGAAGAGATAATTAAAACTCATTCTGTTGACAAAATTGATTCTGCTTTAGTTTATATTAACAGCCACGGGAAATGCATGATATAATGCCGTGTTCGTTCCTGATACATTGATCATCATTTAAATTCGCAAACCAATGAAATTAAACGATAAAATTTAAATCCCACGTGTATCCGGTGTGTTTAATCACCACTTTAAAATAATTTAATTTAACTCCTACCTACTTAGAGTTGACTATCAATTTTCTACTTTTAATGGACGACGTCCGCGAGTAAATACAAAGTAATGATTCCTTTCCCTTTAAATTAGCTTGGTACATAGTAATTTAATGATGTTATTTGATAGAAAAAAGGCCATTTAGTAAAGAGAGTAAACATTGTACTTACAACTTAATAGAAACAGACGAAGATAATTAATTAGCGCGGGAATGAGACAGGACTAATTGCCGTGCGGCTCCGCGCGGCGCGGACACTGAACGTTAAATCAAAGGTTAGAACACTCTGTATGTGTAAGGGGCCACTGAGACAGATTTAATCTCAGACGATATGCTTATTGGAAACCGTATAAGCGTTTCAGAACCAACTGCGCAAACCTGTGCAAAATGAGCCATTAAAAAATTATTGTAGTTTTCATAAGTCTTGAATGGCAGCTAAACGACCAAGTAAAACTAAAAATCGTGCTGAAATCAAACATGTTTGGTCGTATCGGAGCTACGAACGAAACCTTTTCATTCCACACAAATGAACCTCGTTGATGTTTTTAATCTATGTACTAATCTTGTATAAAGCCTCAACCTTGTAACTAAAGCCTCAATCTTGGAAAGAAGCGCTTAATTAAAAGTATACAATAATAAAAGAGCTCCGGGAAGCTGGCCGGCGCCTCTCGCATGTTTTCAATGTAAATCCGATTAACGGTAAATCGTTTGAATATCCCCAATATTGTGAACTCAAATTGATTGGGAGAATCCATATAAATGGTATAATAATGAGTACAGAAACATAAGTACCTCTTTTACCGTTATTTTTGTTTATTGGAATAATAATCTGTGGTCCGTAACGATTTGCGTCATATTTTCAATACATCATCGGACCGTGACGTAATTGTTGCCAAGGAGACGCTTTTGGGGATAAACAACACGAAACAATTGATAGATTATGGCCTTCATGTCCGAAAGGATGGATGTAATGTAAAAGTGATATGCCGTGGTTCAAGAGACAAACTATATACAAAAAAGTCGGTATCGTTACATTATTCTATGAATTATTGAAGCGATTAATAAAAGACCCGAAAAAATCACGTGAGATAATAATGGCACGGACAGAAATATGCGGGTGCATTTATGGGGTCCAGTTAGTTTATATAAGAATCAGAATGACCTTAGTGAATTCAAGTAGTTTCCTTACTTAAAAACTGTTATTCTCCTCAAGCATAAATATTCGTTGAGTTTAAAACTACAAGCAAACCCATATGGGGATATAAAGCGAATGTATAATATGAAAATAACGGTTTCACTGGACGGCAAGACGTGTGTTCTTTCGCTGTTTTGAACAATGCCAGTACCGCTGAAAAGAGAAATCGTTGTTAAGGCTAGACTGAAACCATTGCAAGAGCGAGATGGCGCTCTACATTGCGTATAGCGTCATCTCGTTTTTACAATGGTACTTTAAAAGTTACAAATAAGTGCGCGGAATTCGTGAAGTTGTATACGAGGGTTTATCCTGAAGTTTTTCATGTTTATGGCGAGTTCCCCTACAGATTCGCAATTCGAGCATTCATATCTGTAATAATCCGTTTAGTTGAACTTTAACTCACACATAGTTATTTATACTTAGTACGTGTATGACTCTACGTTATACGAATGCTCTTGATGATATTATTTTTTCTATTTCGCTTTTTATTAGCGCTTAAACACTTTTGCATATGTATTTTGTGAATGCTGTGCTTAAAACTACAGATCACAGCTTTACATTATCTTTTTCTTGCTAGAAAGAAGTCAAGCCTTTTCAGTTTCAGTCGTGATTAATTTATTATTAATTTGTCTTTGCCAAAAACACCACCCTTCATTTGCATTCTTGTTTTTAAATTTTAAATCGTACTTTTTACAATGACGTCGATCTCCAAAAGGATCAGCTGATGTTTTTTTTTCCTATTTTATCTTGATATTGAGAAAAATCAACTCCCATCCCAAAAAGTAATCGTGACAGAGCTTTAGTTTTACTTATTCACGCTTTTATAAAACATCGATCAACAGCAATTATTTTTTTCCAGTCCAATACTTACTCAGCCATGCAGACATCTTTTTTTTATTTAGCAATCTCTCACCACAGGACAAAGTCCTCCCTTCCATTCAGATAATATTAAATTTACCTTTAAACAATCCTCTCTCTCATTGTTCTATGCTCTTATATCAAATGGTTAAAGCAATAAGATGGCGCTGTGTGTAACCTGGTGGTAAGTGATCACCCTTTCAATTACAGACGCCAGTGAGCATTGCTGACTTGTAGTGACTCAATCATTGGGATCCAATCACAAGGCTCTACGACAATCGTATTACCCTCAAGCTATGAATGGGACTTAGTTGCTACGGTATGGTCATATTGGTGGGAATTTTAGTCTCAAATGTAAGTTTTTTTTGTCAGAAGGTCGTTACTAATTCCTGTTATTTACTTGCAATTTTTTTTATTAATCTCAAAACAGAAGTATAGAAAGTACTACTAAATGATGCATTAAATTGTATTATACTTATCTGTTGACATAAATTGACGGAAAATTATAAAGATGGTATCAACCGTAAACAGGAGATTGAATCCTTTAATAGAATTCCCTAAGTACTTATATCGTATTTACTAAGAACGCAATTTAACCTTTACACAAACATTACAAAATTCAATTTCTTTTATCAACTACATTGCGTAGCGAATGTATCGCTACGGTGCTACGAGCGTAGTGCTACATGCACTCAATGAAGTAGCAATTACCCACCGCTCCCAGGCTTGTTATCTATAAAAGAGGGATCGTTGGTTTCTATTAATGAGCTGCGTCTGATTTATGTTACTTGCAATTAGTGAGGGAATAATAAAACAGCCTTTTTCGTTTTTTTTATCCCTCTACAAAGCAGAGTTTTCTATCCCACGTATCTATCTATGGTTATAAGTCTGGTCAAGAAAACGCCCATAATTTTAAACAAAGTTGGTTAGCGAAGCAATTACTGGGCGTCCCGCTTCTTTAAAAAAAGTTTTGCTCGGTTTGACGATATCATCAAGGTTTTACGCTATTGCCCGCGGCGTACGCCCACATTGTCTTCAGTGCCGTTAGTTAAGTAACGTTATGACATGCGGGGCTGCTTTAAGTGGAAGAACAAGGCTTATGCTCGCGTAACTGTAAAATAAAACCACGTGAGTAATCCTCAAAGGATTAGTGAGCAGGCTCTGCTCTACACAGTTTCCCAATTACCATGTCAACACGGTTTCGGGAATGGGAATTACGATACGTATTGAGATAAAGAACTGTTGGGAATTAGGTCAACGTCTTTACTTGTCAGGACAGTACTTCGCGTTACGATTTATTTTCTTGAATAATATTCATGCTGACATGAAAAAATGTGTTCTGGGCGTAGCATAATAATGCTGATGGTTTTAAACCACTTGTATTTTAATTACGTTTGAACTTTGATTCAATGACCTTTATTTTTTTTCTGCAACATTCTTTCACATTCTGCTGGTAATGATGTCACGAAAACCTACACTAACTTGAGTTTTTTCAATTAAACACGCTACTTTCATTTTCATTTAAATGGACTCAGAAAATGAAGATCTGTTTTATCGACTTTACAGCATTCACCTTTATTTTAAAAAGTCACCCCCATGTTTACATCAAACCACCTTTTCCGTACAGTGTTTCAAATCGTTTTCCCAACACACCGTAACCGAGCCACGAATCAATATAATCCAATTCCGCTAAGTAAAATAGATCCCATTATCAGGTTCGTTAAACTTTAATCTTTACACAAAAAGCGCCGCCATTATGCGACATAATTGCGAGCTAAGATTAATCGTGCGAAAAATGTTAGTCGTTTGATTTACCTGTGCCATCTGTCAGCATTAGGGCGCGTTCACACCGGCGACCGCAACGCTCTTTACACCGAGTTATTGCCGCATGCTTGTCTTGGCAAGCATTCAGCTTTGCGGAATTTAAATATTTTCACTTTGTGCGCACCCTAAGTGGGTATTAGGCTACTTTTGTGTTGAATAATGGGTGCTAGGTATTAATTGTTTGTTGCTAATTGATGACTTTTTTATTAAATCGTTTGGATTGTATTTGTATAATAGTAGTAATCACAAAAATGGGATCGATTAGAATTGTAGTCTTATTACAATTTCCGAAAAAGTTAAAATCAGTTTAATTTCCAAGGGCTCACCTCTCAACAAGACCTAGCTGCAATATAATCTAGGACAGCTTACCATGACCTAAAAATCAACCAAAATATATCAACTAAATCAACTAGATCATGACTCTACAAAATCCTGTGCAAATCAACATTCCCAAACCCTCACTACAGTAGATTATACCTAAATATACACATCTGTAGTAATAATGATACACAACAGTGTCGGGCACTCGGGCGACCAATATCCAGCCGTGTAATCAAAACGAATTATCATGTCAGCAAACATAAACTGCGTAATACAGTCAATCCCTTCAGCTTTACGTATCATAACATTTATTTAAGTATGGGATATTTTATCATCGTCAGCCAATATTCATTTCCTCAGATTCATCAATGCATGGATTTATAGTATTTTGTAATCGTACACATTTGAGTGTGCTGACGCGGAACATGTCAACAAACAGGCCTACCGTGACCTTTTAAAGTAAAACTGTCGCGATTGCGGAAGCGTGACAGCGCATTATATGAGAAAGAGCGCCGTTTCTCTTCCACAACTGAAATGATATTATTTTAAGAGGTAGTATGTAGGTTCTGAGAGCGGTGCGATCAATCAAAAAGAAGTATTCATTCACTTAATGTATGAGTGTAAGGATACAAATTTATTGCCTCGTACGGTATTTATGTAGTAAAGTGGTCTGTACAAATGCCAGTATATCGTAAGGTTTAACTTCAGGTTTTTATGGTGATCTCTAACCGTATGGGATGTGTAGGCTGTGTGGCTGTATTTCACTTTTTCGTAATAAAAATACAATATAAAACTCACATGAAATTCAGAACATTCTATTCAAAACAATGTGAATGTGACCAGTCACACACCGAGATTCATTTTAAGATAATTTTTCCATTAGCGGTTTTTTCTTTGTTTCGACGCTGCCGTAAAAGTCCAGTCATCGATATTATTGTATGTTTACCTGTATATGTCATGCATTGTCATTGTACTTTAGGTAAACAAGAAAAGTGTTAAATACACGAGTTTTTTGTTTGTTTCGAAACCCTCTCGGGCTTCGTTAGGAACTCTACCAAAGTTTAATTAGTGTGTTCGACTTTTTTTTTAAACTACTGATGTAGAACTTGCTTACGAATGTATACATGATTGCGATCCTGTACTGCTTTATCTAATAAAAATACACGATTAGGTATCAAAGTTGAGTCTTTTTGGTATAATATTCTTTATTAATTTGGAGGCTTTTTGTCGCACATTAGAGCATGTCAGCCCCATCGTACTTTAAATGTACATAGCTCTTATCTTTAAAACATTTAACTAGCTTAAGACTAAAACGGCTGCTCCAGACAACAAAGTAGAGTCGCATTCGTCAGTTGTTCATAATTAAACCATTTTTTTTACAAATTTACTATTTACCATATAACTTCACTCTACGCAAGATTTTGCACAAAAAGTAGACTTAATTCTAAAGTCTTCGATAGGTATCATCAGGGTTGTGTGCGGCGCCGCGTTGTCACGCCGCCGGCGCCGGCAGCACATTATAATACAAATGGCCGCCGTGCCGCACCGGACCGACCGACGACGGAGCCGGCTTCAAACCCCAAGTATTTACACATTTACACTAATGGTTCTTTTCATTAAATCGCATTGGATGAGTGCGTTTACAAGTGAGGTGTAAGTATGGCTCTGTTTTTATCTGGATTTTTACAACCTTCATTTTCGTAAAAATTTACGTTGAGAATTAAATGTTATGAAATAAAAAATGTAGAGAAATATTTTAAAACAAATTCTTGGCATTAGAATATTGAAATCTTAACTTAATTAACAGTACTAAACATTTTACATTTCAATAAATAAATCTTACTTTTAACCCTAAAAAGCAAGATGAGCCTAGAAGAAACATTAATATCAAAAGTATTATCATTATCAAACATGTAGACCTTCTAGTATTCTCATTCGTATGTAAACAACATAAGGTAACAAACGATACACTTGTGATCTACGTGTGTAACAACAAACCTGTGCTCACCCGTCACTGTAAGTGACGTCTAAGGGCCATCATTCACCTGTCACCTTTGCCTCTAAAGTCGGCAAAGTCAATTAAGCCGTGTCTCCCCACTCGAGCAACACGTGGCCAACATTCACTCCCTACATATACAAGGGGAGATACAGGGAAATTGGTAAGGGATCGCGGTTTACTCAGACACGGGCAACGTACGCGTTGAAGTGGGCTCGCGGCCGGCCGTGTGCGACGACGCGTGAGACGGATTTACTCGTGACAAGATAGACGAGATTAAACAATACCTAGAGTGACCTTTTGGTCTAATTTTGTTTGTGGATTATTATAGGATTTCTATTTTATTTTTTGATTGACATTTCGACGTTTCCGAATCATCGCTCTAGAGTGTTTATTCACAGCTTAATAGCTATCGATTGAAACTATACAATAGAATTAATCTAGGCAGTTATCTGAAGACCAGTTTATTTTAAGCTTGTACTGTGTAGAATAAGGTGCTGTATGGCATGGTTCATTGCGTAGTACACCCACACGGTAACATCTCACTAATATTATATGTATACATAAAATCTTGTGAGTATGGATGGATGTTTGTTACTCTTTCACATTCAAACGACGGGACAAATTTTAATGTAGTTTGGTGTGGAGTCAGCTTACACCTTACCTTACATATAGGCCACTTTTTAACCGGTTATGACAGAAGGGGGTAATGCTTTTGCAGCTATTAACGACATTTGCGCGCGCGAAGTTACAGGTAACAACTAGTTTGTGATATAGACTCACAGTATACAAACTGATACACTTATTACATTTTCCATTGTTTTTTTTTTAAGTAGTCACCACATGATTACGTTACTCCAATATTCCGGTACAACCGCAGTTATTTGAACCGATGCTGCAATGACGGTATCACTTGCGGTTCTCACTTACTTATTACTGCACAACATGAACGGGTAAACTCGTGGCTTATTTTCGTTGAATGCTAAAACAGAGTACGGTCATGTTTTCAATGTTGTTGCTTGATATTACTGATATTCTTAAAAAATAATCTAATTAAAAATTGTAACTTTCAGTAGCAGATTCAAATATCTGTCATCGTCGTGGACACCACTATCACGACATAGAATAAAACAACTTCTAAATCTTTAAAACTGATGGATTTTAAAGCGGTTTTTTAATAGATAGAGTGTTTCAAGAAGAAGGCTTACTTGTTTAGTATAGCAGTATTTCACCCGAGCGAAGCTGAGGGATTACTAGTCATTTCTATACACAGAAACCATATTTAGAACACGATCGAGCATCTACACAAGTACGTACACGTTAACATGTTCGCTATATGGCTCATACATATAACACTCACATCGCGAAGTCGTCAACCTACTTGCATACAATTTTCCATGAAATCGCTTCCACTGAATCCGAACCATGCACAAGGGTTCCATCCAAAGATTTAATGCGGATTATAACGGTACTGTACCAGGTTTTGCCACTTCCAAATACCAATTCATTGAATTTTTAACGATTGCTTTATACGATGTTGCTTTTCAAATGTGTTTTGTTTTGATGTCGTTCGTGGTTATCTTGTTGGCTTTGTGTTTGTGGCCGAGCAATATAAACCAAAGTACTTTACAAAGTACTTCAGCGCAATCAGTTCTGAAATAATATGCAATAGATTAATATGCGAATTTCATTCGAAGATTAAAGAATTGGGATTAAAAGAAATGACATTTCTAAAGTCTAAATTTATTGGTTTTTATGGTTTGCTGATTATACTCGTAACATTCCTTACCCATAATTTCTGACAGGGCTACTTTTGATAGACTGTTAGATAAAAATTGCTTAGACTAGAAAATGTGCTTTTTAATTTGATATTTAAACTCTTTTGTGAAGACTGGTAAAATTCAAGAAAACTTAGATTCCATTGGATAATAGAATCTTGCAGAAGATCAAATACACGACATCAAGAACTGCATTCGTTTGAAGTCGAATAAAATATGTCGCTTTTCGAAACTCCAAATAAATAGAGCAAGAAAACCATCGCCTTTGTTCTGCAAGGTTCGTAGAACTGTTAAAGAGAAGCTTACTGGCGTCTGTGGAAATTCAAGTATTCCTCTTTTTACACGTAAGTGATAGTATTTTCTTTATTCAATATGTATCGTCTGAAACGTATAACAAAGATTTTTTTCTTTATAGTCTCGGTTATATTGCTTAGATTTTTTTTTAATGTTAATAATACACGATATATTGTATGTATTAATTTCATTACCTTCTTTTTTCTTTATCTAAAATGAAATCTCAAATTAAAACGGTTTACATGATTAAATAATTTAATTCATTGTAGCACAAACTACGTAACTCGTAGCACTAACTACATAATTCGTAGCACTAAGCTCAAAAGTCGTAGCACTGAGTAGTAACTCGTAGACCGTAGTACAAAGTCAACATCGATGAATATTCACATTCACGGTATTCCGTAGTTGCGAGCCGACGAATATCGTAATAATATCAGTCCTATGGGAAATTTTTCAGTGTTAACAATAAGCTCGTGTTTTATTTTCAGCCAAGATTCCAGTACGTTGAGGCTGTTGAGGCGATCCTCGTTAATATTTAAAAAATGAAAACGTTCTCGATGTTTGCTTGCGGGAGTTTGTTTAGAAGTGTATTATTAACACTTTTTGTATGTGAAGCATAATACTGCGTTATTACTTGCTCTATGGCATTTTTTTTTAATGTTTCATAATGCTTAGCCCTGGACGAGGACTCTAGCCTGCAATTGAACAAAACTACGCAAGGAAAAAAAACAGTGTTTCAACAATTAAGTAACAGATATATTTTGATGTGTCAAAGTACAGACAGCCTCTCAAACAATGTTCAAAGATAACACATATTTATATCTCCCTTAGGATCAGAACCTCCCATAAAAACGTGAAAAACACAAGTTTCCATTTCTCCAGGTTCGTACACTATGTAGAGCTAGTTACACAACAAGTTGAATCCTTTTGAAGTATCCACAATTCCACATATGACGGATGAAGGACGGGCTCAAAACAAGCTCTACCACGAAATACCGTTTTTGCCTTTCAACGTGAATATCTAATTAACTACAAACCTACGTAGTTGTACATACTTGAGGTAACATGTATGATATTCGCCGAGAGATAAATGTTAATGAGATACATGTGCACCTCCTACGTCATGTTCAGGACTATTTTATCCCGTGTTTGACAACTGAGGCGGCAGAATTTTAAGTGGGATGACAGGCACTTAGTAAAGAGTATTACTTACGTATCTATTTTTAGTTTCGAAATGTTTTGTGAGTAATTTGTGAGAAATCGTTGATAATTAAAGTAATATTTGATTGATAAATTGAACTCTGGTGGACTTAATGCCTGAGGTATTCTCTAACAAGGTGTCGAGAAACAAGAAGTAAGTATGTTTTCGAAAAAGATGGTCATAAAAGATATGTAATTAAAATTTATAGTAAATGACGTAACGGAGTACTAATATACTTTCTTTTGTTATCCGGTGGAAGTTTTGTAACCTGGCGATCCATTACCATGGGGAAGGTGAAGGGGTAACCCGGACTCTTACCGGCTGAAACCATCAGAGTACTTCTCCGTTCTTATCAGGGGCTACCGAAACGCTTTCGTAAACTACCCCGACTTATACATATACCTAAATTACCTAATTATCTCGTTACTTAAACTGGAGTAGAACAGATAACGCCGAAACCGGTCAGTTATTAAATAATTATCATTATTAGGGGTCAACAATGAAAACTAATTTGACTTTGATTAGTTGCCGTTTTGATAAAGCTGCGGCAATTCATCACAGTATCATTCATAATAGACAATGAATCCAACCGTCTTACAATACGACCCCAATGTACACCTATTGAGGAAAATAAACGAAATAATTACAACAATGGACTATTGTGCGCCATAGATTAATTTCGGTAGCCTGTGGATATAACAATGTGTTATGATTCGTTTTTAACGGTCTTTCATCAGAAATAACAGCCTGTCAAGTAAATATGTATCGTATATTATACATAACAGATGCCTTATTTGCATACTGGGTCAAATGTACACGGAGTGAACGTTGTTTCAATATTCTAATAGAGAAACTTCAATTCCAGCGGCAAATACATCCTGATCGGGCTCAACGGACAAGCAATCGATTGTTCTGAGTTCGGAATTGCTCATGCCATTGTAAAAGAATTGGCCAGTCAGCTAGTTAGCTCCGGCCTGAGTATCCAGGGTGGGGCGGACGTACACGGGGATTAATAATTGAAAAGGCATTTTGTGCACCGCCCTCTCAAATCCCTCTTATTTTAAAGGGAAAAATCCACAGATGATACTTGACTTTGCCCAGCAACTTTTACACTCGATTCATTTTAACAAAGGACGCTGAAACTTGTCGTTTGCATTTTGTAATTCTGTTATTGAGCCGTGCGACGTTATCACTGGGAGCAGTTAGGGTACCGACTGTAGTGAATGGTCGTCAGCTCAGCGTAAGGATTCCATATTGGAGGGCTCGTAAATCCGGTCACTGCCAAATTTATATTCCCAGCTTCATGCACATATTCAATTCTGCGATACTCGGTCTGAACCGATCGACATCTGAATAATCACATGTCAGAGCAAATTGGCGGGCGCCGGACGCTGAGGGTAATCCTCGGGTTTTTGCCGAACACAACACAAGCACAATTAGTATTCATTACAGATTTATATTTATCAGGAGTGGACCGAATTTTCATAATGACAAAAACACGATTCTCCGAAGCGGTATAAGATTTGTAAATGGGTCGGTCCAACATAATTCGAGGATCATAATTGTTGAAAGATTTCGAGCTTAGCCCGGGCTGAACTTAATGGGTTTTTAAACATATGTACGAAATTTATTACGTTGAAAAAGATTGTGAGAAATCTGGAGCTTAATATGAAAAGTAATGTTACATATGGAGAATATTTTTATTGCTTTAGTTGTTTCTTAAAATCAAGCGGAATAGCTAAAAGTTTTATGGCCGGGTATAACTGCGAGTGTTTAGTTTATATCTAAGACTAGGTATGAAAAGCTTTAAGATATAGATAATTATAGTATATGCAAAGGTTTTATGTGATAAAGTAGTCAAACGTTAATATGTTTGATTACTTTACATAAAACCTTAGTAATATAATTAAATTTGAATATAATAGCGAGTATGTGTTTGGACTTGCCGTGTCCAAGCATGGAATCACAGAAATCATGAACTAGCTTTTGTGCATCTCATTTCAGCTCGACACAGCATTGCTTAATGCTAATCGCCGCACTAAAAGTTAGCAGTTTGCTCGCTAAACTGAGTCCTTTCGATACACTAGAACAGCGCAGTGGAACTATTCTCGTCTAAACTGTCTCCATTCGCACGACACGCGAAATATTCACGTTCAAATTCCGTAGCCTGCAGCGCGCTGGCATGTTTGACTTTCAAACCAGGATATACCTAGAGCATATATTATCTACATCTTAAAGTTGTATATACCTAGTCTAAGATATAAACTAACAGTAATACCCGGCTTCTTAATGCATAACTGTCCCGTGCCCGCCGTCGCACTCGGCCCACAATTAGCGGCACCGCCTCGTTTTCTGTTAAAACAAAGAAATGTGCAAACAAAGTTTCGCAGTTCGTTACCTACATCATTACAGGGTGCAAAACTCTTCATTTGTTGTACTTTTTTGTCACGCTCTCATTTATTTCGCCGGTGGCCAATTAAATATACAGGAGATGGCGTGGAGTTATTTTTTCATCAGTCAAAGGGTCAGGGGTACGGCTGCCCCGAGAAGATAAGGCTAGAAGCGAATAATTCGGTGCTGTTACATTATTAACAAAGATTTTATGAAATATCTTAATAAAGTCAAATTACGTCGGAGCCAAAGTTTTAATAAAGACTTAATTAAATTAGTTTGGCAGGACTTCAACTTTTTTCTTAGAATGTGCATTTATTTTTGGCTTTGTTCGTTCTTTTGATACAAGTTTGCGTTTACATGTGACAATTATACACTGATTTGTATTAAATTAGTCTAAAAACATATAAATGTCCATGGATATGTAACAATAGAATCATTGGTACGAGTAGGTAGTTAAATAGAGCTATAAATTATCACATTACGTAGGGTAGGGCGGGGCACAAAGGTCCAATTTGACTATTATAAGTTATGCTGTGAAAACCAAAGCCACTACATCAAAACAAAAAACACGTATCGAATCAACTGTTATCAAAGCATGATTGGCTAAATTTTCAGTTATTTAATCATTGTAGAAATATGTTTTTTTACTGTTTTTGTAGACCTCGTCGTCTGGTTCTTTTTGCCCCATAGTAGGGGTAAAAAGGGACAGCAAAGAGGCAAAAAGGTTTTGGTTATTTAAAAGGTTTTATAAAATAATAACTACATAGGATCCAATGCAAATCAAACGTATATTAATCTAGAAAAACATAAAGTAAAAATATTCTTATAATTATTAAAAACATGAACTATTTCTGATAGTTTAGAATCTGTCACAGGAATTTAATCAGTCTTAAAGGAATTATAAGTTTTTGTCAATAATTTGTGATTCTTAAAACTCGAATAACACAACTAAATATGTCTTTTTAAACATAACATAAAAATAATTTTTTTCTTATAGTCTTACTTTAAAAAAGTCCACTCTGGTCCTTTTTACCCCAAACACGTGTAAGTATTTAGATAGGTTATAAAAAAAAAAAAAATTAAATCGAACTTAAAAATAACAATAAACCTTGAAACACAATTAAATGACCTATACTTAAAAACTACATTCAGGCATCATAGCCTTAGTAGTAGTTCTCCAAACCAAAACAATCAACAGCGGAAAAAATTACTTTCGTCGAAATTTAAAGGTGAGGTCCTGTATCTCCGGCTGGCGAAGTCGCTCAACTGTCAGTGATGGCGCGTTACTCCCCGCGTGGACTCTTCTTTTCGCTGGTAGCGTTCGGAAAGACGTAACTTCACTAGGTTTTGAGATTTTAATGGTGGACCTTTTTACCCGCGGACCTTTTAGCCCCGCCCTACCCTACTTTATTTTGCTGCACAACTGGTTTTATTTATTACCGATAAATAATGGTCGAGATAGTCATTTGTCACTGACCATTGATCATATTCATAAATTAATTTGTCAATACAAAATCATTAACCTAAATACTGACTCATAATTTGATAATTGAGTTTCAAGCAAAAATAATCACGCCGGTCTCCTGGGCACGTTTCCCGCCATTGAAGGAGATGACGACATATTTTTCGACGCTATGTAAATATGTTGTTTTACAGTTATATAAGTTTAGTTTTAAATGTAGTTATTTTTTGTTTAACATAGTTTCAGTCTCACATCAACGTAATACTTTTAATAAAGATGAGATAGACATATCATATCATAATGACATATCAGCAAAAATAATTAATTTTGCAATAGATAGAATAGTAATGTCTTTTATAAATATAAAGGGGATTTTAGACAGATATTTCTGTCGTTGAAATCAGCGTGAATTCGCGCCGCTCGAGATCTCCAGCTCACTGGCTGGGACGGTGCCAATAACTCACGGAGATAAGCATTTTAAGAAATTTCATAAATTTCAACGTTTCTTTTTTGTTTTATACTTTCCGTTCGCCATCGATTGTGGGTTTAGCGTTTTGTTCTTGTGCTTTTGGATTACTTTATTAGATAATTTATTACTTTGACTTATATTTTTTCGCTTGAATAGTTTTGTTAAAACTTAATTTTGTGAGAATTTAAAAATCATGGTCTATACTAACAGTTTCCACAATGCTAGAACTCTAATTGAGAATTTAATGGTATTTTGTTTTTTTTTTATGTAGCCTAAATAAGATCCCACTGTTGGGCAAAGGCCTCCCCTTTCTCCTCCCAAACCTCCCTGTGTTTTGCAATTTCTGGTCTTTATTTAGACTTCGAAAATAAGTATGTAAGCACATTTTAATCGACAGACATTTGCTCTTACAAAATATGGAAAACTTGATAATGCAAAAAATATCGCAGAGCCATCTGTAAACATTTTCTCGCTAACGTTTTTCTGAACATCTAAAATAATTTCACATTTTGATAAATAATGTTTCTGTAAAAGATCCTTGTGGATCATTAGCAATCGCATAATTAGTTAATAATGTCCCACTGCTGCGCACAGGACTCTTCTCATATAAGTAAGGTTTAAGCATTGAACTTAGTTATTCAGTTTTAATTCTACGCACTGCGTTCCTCATAAATAGGAGTTTCACTACCCTCGGAGGCACACGTTCCCTCCGTGCACCCTTTAATTTTCTTGCCCACTTACCTGATTTAACATCTTAATCGCGTTTTACGACACCCAGCAGAAAAGAAGGGTCTGCATAATCTTCGACGGAAATAGTGCGGGAATTACGACATTTTAATATTCAAACATCTCCTTAGTTAGTCACGCAGAATCTTTGTTTATTCACACTGGAAATAGTAAAAAATAAGATTGGGTGAATTTAATTAGGCAGTCGAATATTACGTTTAAATGTTTAGCATCAATGGTCATTAAAATATACACAAAATTATTGTACCTTGATAATCAAAAAACGACTGTACTTACGCGAGGATGTCGCAACTACCTGACTACTTTTGGGATCAATCATACCACTTAATAATCTGTTTACGCGTTCTAGCTAATTCTAGGAGTTACTAGCTGTTGCCCACGACTTCGCCCAAGCGAATGTCGGTTATAGCTGAACAAAGATTACTCCACTCTGACACAGTCTATTAAAAAGTAGCCTATGTGTTAATGCAGGGTGAGAGTTAAAAAATTTGTCATCATTGAGTTCGTTCGTTTATCGCTTGAGCGTGAAAGAGAGAGCGTGTAACAAACATCCATAATTACTAACTTTCGCGTTTACAATATAAGTAGTATATATCTAGTCGAGTCTATTTTTTGTGTTAAGTTTCGCCGGCAGTCCGTTGAATGCTCTATTCCGACATAATAGTGAAATTATACACATTTTACAATTCCAGTTCTTGTGATAGCATCACTGCAGCAAACAATGCCGCAGCGTAATGCTGAGATACGGACCGTTTCTGGCATCGTTTTACTTTACACTTCTCTTATTTCTTATGCTTATTATAAATTATGTTGGGAATAAATATTTATTTTAAAGTTAGAGGCACTATAGTGTAGTTAATGGAATGAACGATAAACGTAAGTTAGAAATCAGAATTTAGGGCTATGCGTACTAAATGTAGTTTGAAAATCTATATATTTTTATATTTTGACCGGATGCTTTGCCCGCAACCATAACGTAAAATGTAACTTACATTCATTTCAGAAATGTCATTCAAACTTTCATCGAAATCATCAGATAGACAAGAGATTATATTACTTAACTAACTTCAAATTATTAAAGAACTGTATATAAATCTTTTTGGTTCACAAGTGTCGATTTCACGTACTTAGCGGTATCTATAGGGATAAGCCGTCTCAGGATGCGATAAGTGCTCCAATGAGTGGTTCAATTTATCACACTGTCACCGCAGACTGCTTGCTAACATAGCTAAGTCGGAAAGTATAGAACTATGCAAGTCTGCAGCGATTCTAATGTATTGAGCGAGCTATATAAAATGTCTGGCTTGGATTTTAAAGTAACTATTCTCTTAAACTTCATGGAGGTATAAGTAATTCCAGCGTTTCTATGATCGTTTTAACAGAATTCGTACATACACACTTTTGGACAGAATTTGGATGTTCCAATCTGTTCAACTTTGCATTAGTGCAATACTAATGTGCTATACAAAATAAACCTTCCTCTTGAAACTTTCTGTCTATTAAAAAATCGGTATCAAAATCCATTGTTCGCGGAAGTTCGAAAAAACATTAAGCATTCTTATTCATGATACAATTCGATATTTCTTTTCTCCCTCCGATTGCTAAGTTTTAAAGAACTAAATATCATTATAAAAATTGACGCGGGAAGCCACTTTATTCTATACTATGTATTAATGAATATAAATGGTTCATATCAAAATATTTTCAGTTTATGCACTTAAGTCCAATTATCCAAAAGATACGAAATGAAAAGTAAACAAAGAGGAATATAAAAGTAATCCATGCATGAAATATCAACATCATTTAAAATGCAATACTCATTCCGGACGTCAACAAATATTTCTGTATTTAAAAGAATGGCGCCGCATATACGATATTACTACAATTGCTCTGAATATACACTCTTAATGCATTGCTTATTGTGGGAGAGAGACACCGCTATATGAAGTGTGTAACGTCATCTCGCTCCTACAATGACAATAGTTATACTTTCAAAGAATCGTGGTACAGGGTCAGTTCGAAAACTTAATTAGCTTTAGTTATTTAGCCATGAACCATTGAGTTCATTAATCAAACGATGACGGAAGCATAATGGATTCGCTTTTTCTACATCATAATAAGAAGTGGCTCAGGAAAACAATTATTCTGATGCCTCGGCTAACAATGGGGGATTTTTATAATTAACTATCCTTTATTCTTGAGGGGTTTAGTAAAATGGGTCAATAGTTTTCTTTGTGAAACGATATTTGGTAGTTTGACAAGTAGGTAACCGGTATAGCGGTTTAGGGTATTTTTTTGGGATATTGACACCATCATCATCATCTTCCTGCCCTTATCCCATTTCACTTGGGGTCGTCGCAACACGTCTTCTAGACATGTTGCTTAAAGTTTTGGCTATGGTTTTATAGTCTGCCGCCTGCCTGACACAAACCCTCTTTGGAAATGCGATTGTTGGTTGTTTACCCCGCCGCCATTCGGGTGACCCAAGGTGCTTGGTACAGTGCACTGGGTCTTAAGGTCCATTAGTCGCCTTTTACGACACCCAGTTTTGGGATATTGACACCACTTTAATAATAAATGGATAAAGACTTATGTTATATATTTCCTTTCATCAAAATCGATAAAGCGATTTAACTCTGAATGCATCATTAAGATAAAAAAAATAGTATACTCAATACTCAATTCTTTATTAGCATTTCATATATTATACAGGTTAAATAAGTTGTACAACATATTTAAGATTGAAGCCTGCTTTTAAGCAAATAATGGCTGTATTAGTTTAGGTTTGCATTTAAAAACATCCTGAGTCAAATAAAATTTGACCGTATATATCTAATACATTAATCTACAAAGGCCACTTACAAAGGAGGACGTATCATACACACATAACATCGTAACATCACAGCCGCTTGACAGCTCACACAACTACAAGCAACGTTAGCAAATACCTAGAGATACAACAAACCTATGCGAACACACTGATCAATTATAATTTAGTTTAACTACGTCTCAATTAGGATTATCTTCCGTTATGTAATAAACATGAATAATTAAGCTCTCAAGTACGTTGTGTACTATGACGGATTACTATAAGCTTCAGGTTTGCGAACATTTTTAGGCTACTTTAAGATTAGTTTTTTTTATCCTGCAATAATTCCAATAGGTATACGCTGCCACCGTCTTACTAATGGGTCCGCGAGACGATCAAGTGCGCTTGACAAGTCTACGACGATTTCACTTGACCAGGGACTTGACGCGACTTGAAGGTGCCGTCAAGTCCACATGCCGCAGTCGTTCACCGGCCTGTGCTCAGGAAAGTGGTCGTCGCAAAAATTAATAATGGTTTCCAACGCAGACAAGGCATTCCTTGCTATAACTCTAGCGGTATCTATCACAGAAAAAGAGAAAAGAACGTCTCGGTCCGGTCCGTCGTCCGCCATCTTTGATGTTCCGGTCGCAAATGAATAAAACTTGTCAAGTCGCATCAAGCGACTTGACGCAACTTGACAATTATGGTCCAGCCCGTAGATACTTGACGGGACTTGTCAAGTCAACGCTGTAAACGATCAATATTCATTTCAAGCACGTAGACTTGTCAAGCGCACTTGATCGTCTCGCGGACCCATTAGTGTATTCTTTCCATTCTGTGTTCTGTGTTTCGGAAGGCACGTAAAAATGTGGATCCTGCGCCCGATCTCTTTCCGGTCGTGTCGGATTGCCGTCCCAACGTGCTATGAAAGTATAGAGAGTGCGTCTGTGCATGTGCGTACGCTTGTGCACTATAATATATCTCGCGTAGCTGGCTGGTGTCATAATGACACTAGTTGCCGTGGCCTAAATCGGTCCGGACATTATTATTATTCCATCCATTCGCCACCCTTCATTTGTCATCATAGTATTTTCCCCTCCCTTTTCTCATATTATTACCTTTTACACAGTCCATCCATCTTTTTCGGGCTTCCCCTTCCTGTATATCAATTGACTGTCTTACTTTTTGAGGGGTTCCATCCCTTCTTATAATTTTCACATAGAATGACATACCTGTCTAATATTGACGATCACTAATTGACAATTCAGACGATTTTCAAGTAAACAAATGACGATTAAAAGGCAAAATTGACAGCTCTATATCGCTGAGCAATTAGGAAAGAGTCGATCTAGTTAATATCTAACGTCAGCTGATAAATATTGAAGATATTTTAATTTTTATCGACTGGCGTGTTGGCTTAGTGGTTAGTGGCCCTGACTGCTATACCAAAAGTCGTGGGTTCGATTCCCACCCAAGACAATCTTTGTTTATCAGACAGTTTATCTTTAACGTGAATGTATTTAGAAGTATAGAAGTATGTTTATCAGTTGTCTAGTACTCATAATACCAGCTTTGCTTAGTTTGAGACTAGATGGCGTTGTGTGAAGGTCGTAGAATTTTATATTATATTTATTTCTTGGCGATACTTGTTCTTAGTGATTAATTATATCGTTTGCTACTGACCGCTATAGCCACAGTCCGCAGATGTTATATTATAAAAGTACTCCTAGTCTTCCTAATGGCTGTCTTGTATTAAGAAGTCATATTACTCTTCGAGTTCATATGTCGGATACACAGACGTACAGTCAGCCACAAAACTTACAAATGTTAACAGATTTACACGACAATTAAATGCAGATAGTGTTTGCGATGGTTATGGAAAGTAACGTTATTTCAAAAAGCTTACACTAAGTTATGAATGTTACACGTTATTGTATTAAAGTTATGTCTGATTTCGTTTAGAAACTTTCATTACTAACCGTAGGTACTGAATGTAACTCAGGACCTACCATCGAGTCTAAAAGTAATATTATTGCAGTTGTGGAAGAGAGATGCCGCTCTATGCCATGTAGTGCTCTGTCTCGCTTCCACAACTATAATAATGTAGCTTTTAGCGTTGGTACAAGGTTCCTGGTAGCTCGCAACTCTTGTAATCATATGAAGTGTGCACAAAGCGTAATTACGACGGCTACTTACTAGATTTTACAGTTGAATAGCAAATGATGTTTACGTGACGACGAAATGGCGTTAATTTAATTACCTAAAGGCTCGCTGTGAAACGTGTGAGCTCGAATATCAAAGTTGTAACGTTTTAATATTCATAAGAACTTTATGGAATATATTATGACAAATTCGTGACATTAAAATTAACTTTTAGAATGAGTTGTGTATGAAGTATGGTGTAATGTCATAATTAACTTTTTAGGTCTTTTGAATAAACAAATAAAAAATATTATACGCATTTTGTGTAATTGAAATCTTACAAAGATACATAGATTTAAAACGTTGCATGATGCCACGCTTTTATCGAATATTTGCATAATTTTATAATTTATGTAAACAACAACAGGTCAAGAAATCACAACATAACAAAATGATTTATTTTAACAATCATATTTTTTTAAAGGCAAAAACGACAGGAAAATATTTTGAACCATCAAAATTCCGGAATTATTAACAGTTAATTTAATTTATTTCACCTCCTCTTTTATACTAAAAGCAATTACTCTACTACAAACACCACCTTTATCTTATAACACATCCCCAAACAATATTCAGGAAAAGAACAGATTTGACTCCCCTACCACAGATTGCTCAATCTTTTACGCAAGATATTCTATTAATATTGTTTCATTACTGCTAGATGGGATTATATTAGGCTCTTGCCAATAATGATCACTCCCCTTTCCTGTTCGCTTGTTCGTAACGTGTATTTACTGGTGAGACAAAGCCTTATTTACGGAAAGGCAAACCGGTGTTTAAGGCATTATTTGTTGTTTGTAGCTTTTTACATGTCTATCGGAATGTTAGAATTGTAATTATATTGTTTTTTGCATAACTAATGTCCTGTGTATCTTTATATTTATAACTACGCTTTGTGTAGTATACTGAACGTGTAAAATGATTTTAATGAGTTAAGAATACGAATATAAGACCTAAGTGTTCAAATTTGTTTTAACTACACAAATTAATATAATAAAAAAAAAATCAAGAAAAGTATTTAATCAATGAATTACTTCACCAATCGAAAAGACAATAACTTAATTACATTACTAAAACCTTAAATCGACAAAAAACTTAGACAAATACTTTTAAATACTAATCCAAGTGTAAGTTTAGTAAAAACATCGTAAATAAGGAAATGAATAGCCGCTCGAGTGCTCACAGTTTCGGCACCTCTGGAGTCAGACACGTGAGTTCCTGAGAGCGTTTGATACCGATCTACATGCGGATGTGTTACAAAACCAAGGTTTACAAAATGAGAACAACAAATTGAGGTTATTTTGGATATATAGTAGGTGTAGGTTAACATACATATCAATAATTATAAATACATATATGGCTGCGATTTTCTTATGTGTACCTATATATATTTTAAGGGGAAAGTTTGTGGACGTAATCTCTGGAGCTACTGGCCCAGTTTAAGAATTCGTTCACCTATAACAAGCCATGTTATTCGTATTGTAAGCCAAATAATCTTGACAAATACAAACCCAATGAAGGGACAAAGGTTAGGTAAAATTTTTCCTACTTAAAATACAATTATTGTAGCGTTACTTGGTATTCTTTAATAAGGAACGTTTAGTCACTAGCTACCAGCTACAGCCGGGATGCGCTGCAGTGCCACGTTTTGCAGAAAAAGTCCTTAATTGCACACTGTGTGTTGTTTTGGTGAGTTTCTTTACAATTTAATTAATACTACGCTCTACACGCCATTATTTATTTGTAAACTAATGAAAATCTATTATTTTCATATAGGTATTTTAGTTGTAAAAGATTAATTAATAAAATAATTAATTTAGTAAACCTATGTGCTAGTAATGAACAACCAGAATGTTATCAAAGTACTTATGTCGAGAGCTATCTGTACGTATAGCAGGCGGTCCGTTTGCAATCGGATATTAGCGCTGGGAGTATGATGCCCAGATTCCGGTTTCACGTCATCTCGCCCTCGTAGTACATATTTTTAGAAAGGGGAGAATATACCGACTTTATCGCTGACATACTTGTCAACATGTACCTTCGACAGACAGCCAGTAATGATAAGGGAAAGTCGACCTTATTACAATGAAATTAATGTTACACACAATCGAGACTCGGAGCCCAACTTTGATAGTAAATTCGACAAACTCATGACGTCCGTAGTTTCGTACATTTATTAGTATTTACACATACCGTTTCAAGTATTATTCCGCATTTAAACAGGAAACGGATTTAATTTACTGTTAGTTTCGTCCTGTGTCACAGTAAAGTTTAGGATTATAATTATGCATATTTAATACAAATAAATTTAATTTGATGTACACGTAGGACTTGCTAAAATGGTTTGTTATGAAGAAGAAAGGTGATCAACGCCGGCAACGACGATACAGCGGAATACTGATGTATTATACATATAAACCTTCATCTTGAATAACTATTATAAAAACCTCTTCAAAATCCGTTGCGTAGTTTTAAAGATTTAAGCGAACAGACAGACAGTGACTTTGTTTTATAGCGATATCACAAACTAAACGTAATTAGTAGGTATTGTGACTATCATCTATGTATTTAGGTACTACTGTATCTAAACGATACCTCTCTCATTACCTATTTATCGATACTAATCTCACGTACAATGACAAATTTTATGCAAACCACAAAGTCACAAGTAATTAATTCGATAATCTTCACATTAATACGTCATGCGAGGTAAGTGTATGCATATTTTGGCCTCAAACCGCGCCTCGCGAGTCCTCGACGTGATTTCAGAGTAGTTATTAGTTAACAAACATCCGTTGACGGCTGAATATCGTATGAACACGATGTTAATTAACTTCAACGAGACGTATTATATAATCATTATTTAGATACTTGACAAGGAGTTTGGATATGGATAAAGAATATTAAACTAACAACTCTTGTATGTTCAATTGTTATCTATCACGCACTCACTATATTCCGCACTGTATACACTGACATAGATTTTTAATGTTACTTTTTTTGAATTTCTGGTTTACCACTAAGGTTATCGTTTGATTTGTTTGTATTCGTGTGCATTTGTCTTCTCTCTTCTTTTTAAATTTATTAGCTGTGAAATTACTACACTCAATAGTAAACAAGCGTGGGGCACTTGTGACCTGTCACACGCGCGGTAGTTTGCGAAAGCGTTCCCGCCTGGCCCCTGGCAATAGGAAAAAGGTTTTAGCTGGTAGGAGTCTGGCACACCCTTCAGACTCCTCCCCCACAGCGGAGGCAGCGGAGGCAGTCCATGCGGGATTTTTACCGGATATCAATAAAAAACTGGTGTCCCGTAACACAAGTTTTCTCTTAACCTACATCAAGCACTAGTCTTTCACATAGGCATTTTCAGACAATGTTGTAGATACTTATACAATATAAATCTGTTGTAAACAGAAAATAGACATTTATTTATTATTATTTTTATATTAGAAGAGGCTATCGCCCACCAGAAGTATAATTACAGGATGTCGATATAGGAAAACTCCCGGCATTGGATCATTTACAGTCCGAAATTATTATATTAACGAACACAAACGTGCTCGTGTAATCTATTGATTTTTCGCCCATACAATCACGAGTTTAGCAGCCTGTTAATATATTTGAGTAAATAGGATAAGAGTCAATAACAAGATGTTTATTGTGTAAAGTTTCCTCCCACTTATGTTAAACGAAGATGTCAATTCATCAGATAGTGTTAGCACCTTATCTGAAAGGCAGGACTTTGTCTTGACAAATGTCTCACAGTCTGAATAAAGGCAGTTGCTGTTGGCTCTTCAGCATACACGCTGTCGCTGGCATGGTAGGTACACAGCCTACCTGAAATTACATTATATTTATACAGCCAGCCTCAGCACCTGGTCTATTCCTTCCTTTTATCTTACAAATAGCCTTATATCAGAAAAAAATGCTAAAAGTAGTTTCATTAAAATTTTTGAGTTACGAAATACGATAAACGAAATTAAAAATACATTTCAATTTCTTTTGTAGTTAAAAATCTAGGAGTATTCAAATTACAATTTCTAATTACTATAAAAAGAGACCCTTTAAACAAGGTGCTCGAACAAACTGGCCGTAAAACGTAATTGAAACATTCACGCGCCGTAATAATTAATGTAAGTGCACTCTTAGCACTTCATTTTTGGCAGGTATTGCTATATAAAGCGACCTCTCCTCCCACAAATGTACCGCGAGACAGACGCTCTATAATGAGTATTTAAGTCAATTTCTACAGAATGAAAACTTTTGTAATTACATGAACCGAGACTCTCCCACTATTCCTTTAAGTAAAACTTGTAGTTGTGAAAGTGAGTGCGCACTACACGGTATATAGCAGTGTCTCTTTTCCACAATTACAAAAGTTTTACGTTGAAATTATAGGCGATGTGAAATGAATGAGTAGGATAACTCAATATTTTGACCGCAATCGTCATTTGGATACAAACTACACTTATTCACAAATAGGGTATTTTTACGAACAGTTTAATTAAATTTCTCTTTCAACTAATTAAAAAAATATATGGTAAAGCTTATTTAAAACTGTCTACTGAAATCTTCTTAAGGTTGATTCAGATTCAAATATAAATATTTAAGATTACAAAGCCAACATTAGAATAAATCATCACAGGGTATCGATATTACCGACTTGAAGAAAGAGGAGAGCTTTGTTTTTAACATACAATACAAAAGTTAAGCTTTAAAAATATTTAACAAATTATTTCAGAACTAACCTATTAAATAATTTCATAACATAATTCTAAGTCACATGTCTAATCTGCATATAAATGCAAGCAACTACAACACAACGCTAGCATGATGTTTGAGTTCCGGACAGATTTGGCACGACCGCGACGCTTACATCTACGCTTATTTATTTCCAACAAATTCTCTGTTCTTGGCGTTTCCGAGAAAAACCGAACAAAGCAACATTTATACACGCTCCTCAAACACTAGTGATGTTACACAGATTTGAGGAATTTCCTCGAGTTTTATTCGCCCTTCGAATGTAAGTGACAAACAAAATGATTATTTTATTATTATGAAGGAAACTGCTTTGCGGTACCTTTTTGTTTTTACTCCAATAATACGAAATGGAAGGAAATAGACGAGAAACTAGTAAAGGCAGTGTAAAAATATCAGTCACATTGACTTGTTTTTGTAAGACATTTTATCCATCTTAGCAGATAAGAAAATTTTATCTGAATGTTATGGCATTCTTATAAGAGGCATCAAAGTAAAGACAATACTAGGAATAAATACAAAGCTAGCTAGATAGCTTTAAGTATAATTTCTTATGTGTATGGGTAAATATTTTTTACTTATGACAATATAATTTTCCTTGACGATCGAATTCTCCGAAACTAGTTTATCTGGAATTTTACAGTACTTACATACTCTTAGGTAACTATTGTACCATGATACCATCAAGATCACATGAGCTCAAAGAAGTGATTCCGACGCAAAACAAATGACGGACGAAAAAAAGACCGCGCTGGTCAGTTCATGGCTAAAATGTATCTCGAAATAAGGAAAACCAACAACCTAATTTTTACCGCGTATTTTGGGTAAATAAATACATTGAAACACACCTAGGTCGATGTGCTCAATGCTTCACCGCGTTTAATTTGAAGGGATTACTTTTAAGTCTCCCTCACATATGTAACTCGGATAATCCTATATTAAATTGTTGAACCATGTAACGATATGTCAAATTTACAATCGAATTAGGATAAATAAAAATGCGTTTAACATTTATAGATGAGACAAGTTTAAGGCATTTAACTAGATGATATGTTATAAAAAAGGTAGAGTTTTTGAGTTGTATTACTGCATTTTAAGTTTTTTTTACCAATAGAGTGCCAAATATTTTTTGTGTGTCAGTTAGTCGCTATTTAAATTTTGAAGCAAAACAAGAAAAAAGATTTAATTAAGTATATCTTGTTGTTCAATTCTGTAAATGTAGGCGGGATTTTAATGATAGATCCCTTACATACCTACGCAAGTATATCTTAAGTAAACTTCAACCTTCTCTAATATTTATAAAAGAAAATTGTTTCATACAAGTACCACGTCTTAAATTATCTTGTGAATTAGATAATTCATAAGTTTCTGTACATTTTAAGTAAATTAATTTGACGTAGTCTGAATGTCTCATTCATAATACCCTGTTTTATAAATAGTGTTTGTTGAAATAGTTTATCTAAAAAAAGGGCAACATGGGTGTGTAGGTCAACAATAAACAAAAATAAAGAAACCTAAAGACTCATTAGCTTTTGACTTCCTCGATAGAATAATTTGAGTAACGGTTTAACACTAACGCAATACGTCCCTAATATTATTTACCAAATTGCAAGCTGCAAATGAAATTAGGGAAAAACTCCATTAATTACGAGGCTTAAAAACTCTCCAAGTGAATTTCACAGACATTAAAAGACTCTAATTGCCGGCTGGAGATCCTTTGGCTTGATTCCAAAGCCAAGCAGCGGTTGCTTTGTTTAAGAAATCAATTGAATTATTATCAAAGGCGTCAATAAACACAAAAACTGAGCACCTAGCAACTCTTAAAGTAATGTTATTGCAATTGTGGAAGAGAGACACCGAACTTCGTCGTGTAATGCGCTGTCACGCTTCCACAACTGCAATAATGTTACTTTAATAGATGGCAACTTTGACTAGGCACCCTGTTTTATCTACGTTAAAAATACGAGTAAATGTCACCATGTTAAAAATCTTTAATAACAGCGAAGTCATTCTTCTAAAAGAATGTTTAATATCACTACGTTGTGTTCTAGTACTGCGTACTAGTCTACAGGACGGTTTTAATATATTTATTGTACAGTCTCCCATTGTTAGCAGACGAGTATTGCAACACTATATTGCACTCATATGTCTAAGTTTTACATTCACAAGTTTTATATGCTTTACATTACTTTAAATCACTTTGGATTTTGTATAAACCTGTTACTAAGTTATTTTTGTCATTAACCATTTAATTATAAAGAATAATTGTTATAAAGAAATTATTGTTTGTTATTGTTTTTGTGACTATTTTTTGTTCAGTGTAGCAGTCAAGAGCAAAAGAAAAGATTGTATCGCGATCAAATAGTTGAGATTGACATCTTATGCAAATGGTTTTTACAGATATGGAATATTCTTAATATTATCTATAAAGTATAATGTGGGTGAACTTAGCAGATCAATGTCCAGCAGATCAAAAAAAAAGAGAGTTCTATTCGCATGCAGCTGAGTTCTATAGTTCCTGATAGTTTTTAGAAATAGTTCTGCTGTTTTTACCCCAAAAATTTAAATTAATGAAATGCTCTGCTAACTTCCCGTAGCAGATCAATTTGCAACAGATCAAAAAAAAAGTGTGTTCCTTTCGCATGCAGGTAAGTTCTATAGTTCCTGATAGTTTTCAAAAATAGTTCTGACGTTTTTGTCCCAAAAAAAGACAATTTAAAAAATGGTCTGCTAACTTCCCGTAGCAGATCGAAAACTCGAAAATACCATTGTCATTGCCTTATAATATATTCCCACAGCCTAGAACTCTTTTGTTTTAGACAGAACTATAGCAGAACTGCAATGCACAATTCGATTCGTGTCCAGAACTCACGTCCTGGTGCCAGCAGAGCATGTGCGAAAACTTGAAAACTCGAAAAATATCATTGTAAACGCAGGTATTAACGACCCCCTTAAGGCAATTTCAAAATCAACCGTATTTTTTTAGTATACTGGTTCGTCTGAAGATTAATATTTTAATTTTATATGCTAGTATTATGTATAAAAAACAATATTTACTAAATCAAATACCTTTAAATATATGATTATCTAGTAAAAAATAATTTAGAATGTGACTTAGTCGAATGTTGCTATTACCGACCCATTTAAACGGCTGAGAAGCTATTAACGATTTTTATGCAGCTATTACCGATCGTGTATGATAGGGGATTGATCCAGCTATGAAATTTATATAAACTAGTGATGATGATGATTACCGATCTTAATGAGATAAAACAACATAAAAAAGTAAACATTTATTCGTATTTTTTGAATACCGGTATTTTTAATAAAACAAAATAGTACCTCTTAATACCTATGAACTAAATAATTATAAACTTTTAAATTAATCAATATAATACTGTTAATACATATTATATATTTTAATTTAAGGATTTCAAACTCTAGGATCCTTATGATATCGCGATCATGATCATTTTTAGAAAATTATAATATTAATCATCACAGTCATTGGTTATATTTCCCGTCCCGTTTGTCTCGTAATGTAGTTTTGGGAATATTATACCTTTTGGATGCCTCATATACACTTGCACCCCCATTAATTGCTTTAATTGCTTCGGCGAGTAGTGTTTCACTAGGTATATACTTTTTGGCGCTTTTGTTGCTCCACATTTTTGAAAAAAGATATAATTGTATGTTACATATTCCTTTATTCAAGAAGTTGGATTTATTAATAGGTTTACCATTTTGTCATAAAAGTAGATGACAAACTAAATAATCTATAAACGATCGGTATTAGCGTCTTATAGTTTGTATTGCCGACCCTCATGGGTCGGTAATAAAGTATGTAAGTGTAAACATAAATTGTATTACCGACTCATAAAAAAATGGTTATTTTAAATGATTTGACCTTCGGACAATAAAATAGATTTTAATAGATTAATTTCACAAAAAATACGAACAAATGCACAGTATTTATACACAAAAACAATGATCTATTAAATGTAACTATTCAACATCGATTCACGTAAAATATCCTAACTTTTGTTAAATTGACAACGCTAAAAGGTGAAAACTAGACCAAAAAGTTTAGTCGTTAATAGATTTTTATTAAGACTGATATCTTAGATTTAAACTAGTCCATAAAAATCTTTGTGTTAATGTGATATAATAACAAAAAAAATAAAATAAATGAAAAGTAACGTTGCTGCCATTACCGACTCATGGGTCGTTGATAGCTGCCACGACTAAAACTGATGAAGCTAACACCGTCCCATTTTAATTTAAAGTTTTATAGTTTTAAATTACTTTTTATTAATAAAAGGTCATAAGAAATCAAGAGTTGACACTTAAATGAGTACAATTAGTAATATAAGATAAAGTATAGACGTCATTTGTTTGCATAAAGGTCTTACATAGAAAAGACACGTACTTACTTGAAGGAACAAGGGACAGTACGACAAGACCTGCGTCCACGCTGCCCCCGCAGTAACTGACGTATTTTATCCCTTTTTTGCATAGCTACTTACACTAAAGTAAAAGTATACGATGCTCAAGGAATAAACGCGTGGGTGACTTAGCCTACATATAGCAAAAATAGTTCTGGTTACGTTAAAATTTCGAATTACTTTTTAGGTCGGTAATACCTGCAGATTTTCGATGGGTCGTTAATAGCTGCGTTTACCCTATATCATTTGTAAAACTGCTCACAGGCTAGAACTCTTTTGTTTTAGACAGAACTGTAATGCACAATTCAATTCGAGTCCAGAACTCACGTTCCAGTGCCAGCAGAGCATGTGAGAATGTTTAAAAACTAAAAAAATATCATTTTTATCACTTGTAAAATTGCTCACAGGCTAGAACTCTTTTGCGATCCGCCCACATCTGCAACAGTGGGCGGAGAGGCGGTACGGAAAACTGACGGACGGTGGCACGGGGGTGCCACCGTCCGTAGTAGAGGACCCGCGACGGGGGGCCACATTCGGTGCTACGGGTGTGGTCCCAGTATCAGGCGAGGAGGCCGACGCCCTTTACACGTCGGCTTCCATCAACAATGCGAAATTGCAACCCGCCGGCTCTCAACTGGCCGGCGGAAGCCCGCGGTCGGTGCATGAAGTAGTACTATGCGCTGCCATGCACCGACACAAAAACGCGGATGACGTAGCACAGCGGTTGAGGTTTAGTCAGTAAGAGTCTGACACTACCCGCGGCTCCCCCCGGGGTCGCGGGTGTCCATGAGGATTCCCCCGCTTTACCAAAAAAAAAAAAAAAAAAAGGTTTGGTTTTTAGTTAGGTTAGGTTAGGTTTGGTTTTTAGTTAGGTTAGGTTAGGTTTTGTTTTTAGTTAGGTTAGGTTACTTTTGGTTTTTAGTTAGGTTAGGTTAGGTTTGGTTTTTAGTTAGGTTAGGTTTGGTTTTTAGTTAGGTTAGGTTTGGTTTTTAGTTAGGTTAGGTTAGGTTCGGTTTTTAGTTAGGTTAGGTTTGGTTTTTTGTTAGGTTAGGTGAGGTTTGGTTTTTAGTTAGGTTAGGTTAGGTTTGGTTTTTAGTTAGGTTAGGTTAGGTTCGGTTTTTAGTTAGGCAAGTTTTCGTTTTTAGTTAGGTTAGGTTAGGTTTGGTTTTTAGTTAGGTTAGGTTTGGTTTTTAGTTAGGTTAGGTTTGGTTTTAGTTAGGTTAGGTTAGGTTTGGTTTTTAGTTAGGTTAGGTTAGGTTTGGTTTTTAGTTAGGTTAGGTTAGGTTTGGTTTTTAGTTAGGTTAGGTTAGGTTAGGTTTGGTTTTTAGTTAGGTTAGGTTAGGTTTTGTTTTTAGTTAGGTTAGGTTACTTTTGGTTTTTAGTTAGGTTAGGTTAGGTTTGGTTTTTAGTTAGGTTAGGTTAGGTTTGGTTTTTAGTTAGGTTAGGTTAGGTTTTTAGTTAGGTTTGGTTTTTAGGTTTACCTAGGGATAGCCGGGATAGCTGGGATAGAGTTCCCTAGGGATAGCCGGGATAGAGTTCCCTAGGGATAGCCGGGATAGAGTTCCCGAGGGATAACCGGGATAGAGTTCCCTAGGGATAGCCGGGATAGAGTTCCCGAGGGATAGCCGGAATAGAGTTCCCTAGGGATAGCCGGAATAGAGTTCCCTAGGGATAGCCGGGATAGAGTTCCCGAGGGATAGCCGGGATAGAGTTCCCTAGGGATAGCCGGGATAGAGTTCCTTAGGGATAGCCGGGATAGAGTTCCCGTGGGATAGTCGGGATAGAGTTCCCGAGGGATAGAGATCCCGCGGGATAGCCGGGATAGAGTTCCTGAGGGATAGCCGGGATAGAGTTCCCGAGGGATAGCCGGGATAGAGTTCCCTAGGGATAGCCGGGATAGAGTTCCCGAGGGATAGAGATCCCGAGGGATAGCCGGGATAGAGTTCCCTAAGGATAGAGTTAACCTAACCTAACTAAAAACCGAACCTAACCTAACCTAAATAAAAACCAAACCTAACCTAACCTAACTAAAAAACAAACTAACCTAACCTAACTAAAAACCAAACCTAACCTAACCTAACTAAAAACCAAACCTAACCTAACCTAACTTAAAACCAAACCTAACCTAACCTAACTAAAAACCAAACCTAACCAAACCTAAATAAAAACCAAACCTAATCTAACCTAACTAAAAACCAAACCTAACCTAACCTAACAAAAAACCGAACCTAACCTAACCTAACTAAAAACCGAACCTAACCTAACCTAACAAAAAACCAAACCTAACCTAACTAAAAACCGAACCTAACCTAACCTAAATAAAAACCGAACCTAACCTAACCTAACTAAAAAACAAACTAACCTAACCTAACTAAAAACCAAACCTAACCTAACCTAACTAAAAACCAAACCTAACCTAACCTAACCTAACTTAAAACCAAACCTAACCTAACCTAACTAAAAACCAAACCTAACCAAACCTAACAAAAAACCAAGCCTAATCTAACCTAACTAAAAACCAAACCTAACCTAACCTAACAAAAAACCGAACCTAACCTAACTAAAAACCGAACCTAACCTAACCTAACAAAAAACCAAACCTAACCTAACTAAAAACCAAACCTAACCTATCCTAACTAAAAACCAAAACTTACCTAACTAAAAACCGAACCTAACCTAACCTAACTAAAAACCGAACCTAACCTAACCTAACTAAAAACCAAACCTAACCTAACCTAACTAAAAACCTAACCTAACCTAACTAAAAACCAAACCTAACCTAACCTAATTAAAAACCTAACCTAACCTAACTAAAAACCAAACCTAACCTAACCCTTTTTTTTTGTTTTGGTAAAGCGGAGGAATCCTCATGGACACCCGCGACCCCGGGGGGAGCCGCGGGTAGTGTCAGACTCTTACTGACTAAACCTGAACCGCTGTGCTACGTCATCCGCGTTTTGGTGTCGGTGCATGGCAGCGCATAGCATTACTTCATGCACCGACCGCGGGCTTCCACTGTTCTCGTTTTTTCGGCCAGCGGGTTGCTCTTTCGCAAAATATGTTGGAGGCCGACGTGTAAAGGGCGTCGGCCTCCTCGCCTGATACTGGGACCACACCCATAGCATTGAATGTGGCCCCCCGTCGTGGGTCCTCTACTACAGACGGTGGCACCCCCGTGCCACCGCCCGGACCCTGGTTATGGTGGGAGGGCGCTATCATAAGCGGCCCTTCGCCGCCCCACCCGACGACGGCGTATTTGGGGCGCGTCCGGATCGTTTTCCCGGACGCACTCTGCGGCCTCCTTCTGCGACATAACGGTCTCGCAGAAGGAGGCCAGTGCGTCCCTCGCTGCGCGGCTGCTGAGCGCGGCTGCGACAACAGCCGGCAGCGCGGAGACATCTACTCCGCCCAGCACAGACACGAGGACGGCGCGAGGCCCATCGAAGGCCGGACACAGGGCCAACGTGTGCAGTGCGGTGTCGTCAGGATCACCGCACTGGTGACACGCTGTGGTGGCCTCTCTGCGGGCCAGCCGGCACAAGTAGTGCCCGAAGGCCCCGTGTCCGGTCAACACCTGCGTGAGGCGGTACGTCAGTTTTCCGTACCGCCTCTCCGCCCACTGTTGCAGATGTGGGCGGATCGCAAAAGAGTTCTAGCCTGTGAGCAATTATACAAGTGATAAAAATTATATTTTTTGAGTTTTGAAACATTCTTACATGCTCTGCTGGCACTGGGACGTGAGTTCTGGACTCGAATCGAATTGTGCATTGCAGTTCTGCTATAGTTCTGTCTAAAACGAAAGAGTTCTAGCCTGTGAGCAATTTTACAGGTGATAAAAATGATATTTTTTGAGTTTTAAACATTCTCACATGCTCTGCTGGCACTGAGACGTGATTTCTGGACTCGAATCGAATTGTGCATTGCAGTTCTGCTATAGTTCTGTCGAAAACAAAAGAGTTCTAGCCTGTGAGCAATTTTACAAGTGATAAAAATGATATTTTTTTAGTTTTTAAACATTCTCACATGTTCTGCTGGCACTGGGACGTGAGTTCTGGACTCGAATCGAATTGTGCATTGCAGTTCTGCTATAGTCCTGTCTAAAACAAAAGAGTTCTAGCCTGTGAGCAGTTTTACAAATGATAAAAATTATATTTTTCGAGTTTTCAAGTTTTCGCACATGCTCTGCTGGCACCAGGACGTGAGTTCTGGACACGAATCGAATTGTGCATTGCAGTTCTGCTATAGTTCTGTCTAAAACAAAAGAGTTCTAGGCTGTGGGAATATATTATAAGGCAATGAAAATGATATTTTCGAGTTTTCGATCTGCTACGGAAAGTTAGCAGACCATTTTTTTAATTGTCTTTTTTTGGGACAAAAACGTCAGAACTATTTTTGAAAACTATCAGGAACTATAGAACTTACCTGCATGCGAAAGGAACACACTTTTTTTTTTATCTGCTGCAAATCGATCTGCTACGGGAAGTTAGCAGAGCATTTCATTAATTTAAATTTTTGGGGTAAAAACAGCAGAACTATTTCTAAAAACTATCAGGAACTATAGAACTCAGCTGCATGCGAATAGAACTCTCTTTTTTTTTGATCTGCTGGACATTGATCTGCTAAGTTCACCCACATTAATGTATATGGCTACCAGCTCGTGACTGTAATTACAGCTTTACTAAGTTATTATTTAATTTAAGTAGGTACCTACTCACCAAATCCATAATACAATAAAAAAATAATCTTACAAATTAAAATAAATTTAATCTTTCGTAAGTTATCTCTCATACAAATCTTCCAACGTGACTTCAGCCGATTCCAAATATTGTGTAGTAACACTGAAGCACATATTTCAGAAAGGTCAATTGTGTTTTATTTGGCAAATGCTTGACCCAGCCGGCTGTTGGATCATCCGATGGCACTTCATCGTAGCTTACACCAACATAGATATAGTTGTTGATATACGTGGCCAAACATACCCCGGTCATATTTCAAATGTTTGTTCTGCATCGCGATGAACAATTTCTTCCAAAAAATTTGCTTATTCTCAAAACAAATGCGCTTACTACATAACATTTTATCAGTTCATCTGGTTTTTTTTGTATTTCAAATATTGGAATCTGTAATCGCCACTCCGTAGTGGGCTAGGTAGGTGATGAATGTCCAAACCTTCCCTATATGGAAAAAGATCGTATAGACTTGTGTTGTTATTATAAGTAGAGGTAGAAAAGAGATAGAGTTTTAGAAAAAAAACATTCGCAGAAGCAGTTTATAGCCGGCGTCGTCACAACATATTAAATATGTAGAAAGTAGGTATACAATTACCTATATTTCTAAATATGAATAATTAAATACATACTAATTATATTGGTGATGATCAAACTCGTTTATTAATTCAATCATTAGCTGTATCTAAGATAAATGTATCATCTAATCTCTTACTTCTTAATCTCTTTGTGTATCCATCACTATTCGTTAATACTTGGTCATTAATAACACTATCGGAGAGCCCGCCCTAATAAGAGTTTATAATTAAATAACAACAGTTCCCCTGAGACCAACTTTTGGGATGCTTCCCAGTTTACCGATATATTATCTAGCTATCGGCAAACTGGCTAGCAGGGTCTTATAGGACTTAACACTGCTTAAGTACTTCGTCTTACAAGAAACAGAATACACACTTGCATATTTTATGCCATAGAGCTAGCTAGATTTTAATTGATAGGCAAACAGGTGTTTATACCCATTAAGATATGTAGACCTCATCATAATGATAAGTATCTATTTATAATCTATTTATAAATAGATATAAGTATTAATAGATCGATAAAACAAATCCTGCTTCGTTGCTGACAATGCATTGACACCATGACTCTGAGAAGATAAGAAAGCTAAAAAAAGAAAATCCGCAATGCGGTAAACAAGTTTTACACAAAGTAAGTAGATCAACGTCAATGATAGTAGACAGACAACTTACTCATCCAATATCGAGAAATGCCATTAAGTAGCCATACGTGGATTCAATATGGAGTAACGTTGGATTAGCAAAGTTCAGAAAGGGTTACAAATCAATTTCTACAATAGATAGGTACCTATTCCTTGACAGCGCTTGATTAGGTGTTGGCTCGAGCTTATGTGTAAATTAATTATTTACTTGAGTGCTTTAGACGGCTTCTCACGTGCGTTGGCATATCTACCAAACGCTCATCCATGAATAAAATAAACTACTCCTTAGGGGCATCGCCCCAGTACCTGTCTTTTCTTTGCTTGTACGTAAATCCTCACGCAATGTATTATTTACCAAGATTTACCATTGCGAACAAATATTTTACTGATTGTATGTAGTTGCAGTGAGACACTTTCGGCCCACATAAAGCGATCAATGTGTTGCTCATGTTTCTGAATAATTAAGTACGCAATTTTACTGCTCTATTTTTTTTTGTCTTTTAGAATTTAGATACGTTTTTAAAGGACCAGAAGCGTCCTGTTTCTCTCCGTCTCTTTTAGTAAGCACTCTTACGGAAAAAGTTAACGCAATTCGAGGAAAACATTTTTTCACGATGGTTCAAATTAGTCATGTCGTCTGTATGCACCCTGGTATGAATGTGAGCAGGCAGTTATGTGCATGCGTGCTTGCATTTTCCGCCTAATTAACTGCGTTCGAAAGCACGTAGTTGATGTGTAGGAAAGAAATTCAAAATTTAATCGTTAACATTTTTATTCAGTTGAAAATGAGTTTTTTTCAGAGCAGAAACAGATGTTGGTACGTGAATTTCGTCATGAAAACCTAAAAGATAATTTTCAACATAAAATTATTACAATAAATTCACAAAATGTAGTACAACCGAACCGAAAAATAAAGCGAGAAAATGGGTAACATGCACATACGTTGCATTTTAAGCCTCTGTTAAAAAGTGATAACTACCAAAAGCTGAAAAGATGCATTCTATTCAAATAACGGGACAGCGTGCAGTAGGCACTAAAATATGGCCAACGGCATGGTGACAGTTGGCCAACATGAGTAAAATATTAGATTGTGCTCAGAATTTATTAGGCCTGAAAATATTTTTGAGCAATTTAAAAAGTGTTAAGTTTCTAAACGCGCAGGTAAACAATGTTGCCAAAAGAAATATGTTTTATTGAATAAATAATCGGTAATTTAATCCATCCTCTTTCGTAAAGTGTTGTCATTACATAAAAGAACTATTTTAGTTATTTTGAAGCACAGATAAATCTGCTGTAAAAATAATACAACCTGCTGTTAACACAATAGGTATATTGACGCAGTAAGTTTTGAAATATTATTAGGTCGCATAGATACGTGTGATTTTCTTGTTTACAATGTCTCAAAAGACCTAGCATCTTAGCCAGATAAAATTAAAAAACAACTTGTGCAATTGGTGATTCGTGGTTATGGCGTAAATTGGTTTGTGAATAGAAATAGAAGAAAAACTGATTGTTCTAGAAAATAAATTATGGCTGCAAGAGGGGAAAGAGGAGTTGGAAGGGTACTTGATAAGTTAGAAGCTTCTGTGAACTCTGGCCAATATTATGAAGCACATCAAATGTACAGAACCCTATATTTCAGGTACAACACATTCAGGTCGAGAACATGTTATTTGGGGGTTTTGTGTATAATTTACTTTTGTTTATTATGGTTTTTCAGATATCTTAGTCAAAAGAAATACGAAGATCTATTGAATTTATTGTACAAAGGTTCCTCACTGTTACTACAGCGCGATCAGCAAGGTAGTGGAGCAGACCTGGCAATATTGCTAATAGACGTCTTAAACAAATCGGAAACTGAACCATGCAGCGATTGGATCGAGAAATTAGGAAAGTTATTCGAATTAATGAGTGCTAGTATCCCTGAAAGAGAGTCGTTTCTTACCAATGCAGTGAAATGGTCTATGGACAATAACAAAAAGGGGCATCCACTATTACACAAGGTAAGATATCAAATTAGAACTAGATCATCTAGGCCAAAGAGCCAAAAATAAACCACAAGAGTGACAAATAGTTTCCTCCTTCCATAACAGTGTAAATGTGCAAAACATTTCAATGTTTATGTAAACATTATTGAGCGGAGTACTACATCTGTTACTATTATTGGCCATTCAGAGTTTTAAATATACAGTTTTTAATAAAATGGCAAATCCTTTGCTTCAGTTAATTAAGAATTAATTGACTGATTTATTTTTAAACTTTTTGTACAGTCACTGACATAATATTTTTTTTATTTTTATAGAAAATTGCAGAAGTATATTGGAACGAGAAGAAATACACAGCGGCACACAGACATTTCCTGCATTCAAGTGATGGCTCAGCGTATGCTAGTATGCTGGTTGAATTACACACGACAAAAGGACTAAAATCTGAAATAGATTTATTTATTGCCCAGCCCGTTCTACAGATTCTTTGTTTACGAAATGTACAAATGGCGAATGAAACATTTAATAAATATACAGGCCTACATCCTAGAATTAACAATAATAAAGGGCCACCATACCTATTCCCTTTATTAAATTTCCTGTGGTTCTTATTACGTGCTGTTGAACAGTAAGTATTAAACTTATTATTAAATCATACAATTAATTTGAATTTGCATTCAGTACTTAAAAACAAGCAGAAAAATTAGTTTATCATTATTAAAAGTGAATATAAGAATTTTGATTCAATTTATTGAATCAGATGACTGATATTTTTTTTACACAATTTTTTTAAACACAATGATATTTCTTTTTCAGAAAACAAGCAAATCAATTTAAAATTTTAAGAAATTGGTATGCTATAAGTATTAAAAGGGATCCAAACTATTCTGTGTACCTAGACAACATTGGCCGCATATGGTTTGGTATAGAAATACCTCCGGACAACAAGAATCCTAGCTCAGTATTTGGAGGAATCCTTAAATCTATTATTGGTGATGCTGACAGTTCTGATGAGGAAGGAGACTATGTGGGCAGAAACGGTGCAGCTCCAGACTTAGATTAATTCAGTGGAAAAATCACTTCATTGCATTTGTTTTCATTGACATATCAACTAAGTCACATTGATTACAACTTGCTAAATAATCCTTTTGAAAACCAACATCAGTGAGGTACACCTCAATGTTTTTACACATCATTATCCTTTTTAATGACTGGCAATGTTCAATACAATGATACCTTTCTTGATAATTTCTTCTACAAGCCATTTTAGGACAATAAATTACTGATGTATTTTGCATTTATTTAAATATTGCTTAGTTATAGGATTATTGAGCAATTCGTTACTATTTACAAGATTATTTTTTCAATTATAAATTAAATTGTGTGGGGTGGGATGCTAGTAAAAGCTCTTAAGAGCTGTTTGTTATTTAAATTGATACACACATTAAGAAAGTAGATAGGAAATCTATTGTGCTAGAACACTGTGTTAATTACCACACCGCATGGACTGTGATGTAATCACACATTAATGCAGTGAAAAGAGTTTATAATCGAAGCATTTGTAGTTGTTTTGGCCACATACAAATTTCCTACAGGATGTAGTCACAACACAATGACGTAAGAGGTCAATTTATTGAACTTGCTATGTAAATAACATACCTACTTTGCTTCTGCTTTGTCACTATAAAATGTTAGGTTATAAATATTAGGTGGAAATATTAAGGTGTAAAAATTGTTTAACATTTAATTTATTGATAACAAATTTATAGTCATACAATCATTAGGTACATTTTATTAGGGGTAATTCAGTTGACAATTTATAGTTAACTGCAGAAAACTTATGTTGTACATAAATATATTTTTGAACTTTCACTAGCTATTAATTGTAAAACTGAATTATATTATGTGCAGATAATCATAAAATACATGATAATGATTTTAGATTTAGTATTTTTATTACCCTATTTTATACCTATTATGATTATGAGATAAAACCAGTTGCCGTAAGGTAAACTGAACATCACATTGTTATCACTTACTTATTAAGATAGCTATTTATCATATCACTTTGCTATTTTAGTACCTACTACTTGACCCTGAACTTAACAGTGTACCAAGACTATGCATCTTCTAGAATAAGACAAGTCATTTCCCGTTTCACATTCAGGTTTGGGATATTAAGCACATCTTTACTGAGTCCTAATTTAAGGTTCCTGGCCTTTAGGTCTAAAGCTTGATTAGCTATGAACCTGTTAAACTCATGTACATGAGGATGGTTTATGTATTCATTTAAATCCATCCACTTACATGCCTTTATTTCTATGTCCGATTTGTGGATGGTTGCTGATGTAGCATGTAACACAACAATGACGTAAATATCAGAGTTCCCAAACATAGCATTGTGTGTGTGTCTTAATGTCACCATAGAGTCAAAAGTTGAATCAATGCCCGTTTCTTCTTTGACTTCTCTGACGGCTGCATCTTTGATATCTTCGCCTGAAGCAATAAAACTAATTATAGTTATCGCTAATTAAGATAAGCTAATGACGGAATCCTTGATAATACTATTACCTCTTTCTACATATCCTCCTGGTAGTTTCCAGTGTGGAAAATCAATGTAATTCTCAGAAACAACCAGTATTTCATTCTTATCATTGAAAACCATCGCTCCGACACCAAGGTTTGTGTGGCTTGCTGGAGGCAAGTTTGATTGAGTATTTGGAAGCCATTTGTACATCATCACATATTCCCCTCGGGCATGGTGGAAATTAAAGCCTTCCTGTAAGAAATAATTAGCATTAGAAGAAATAATAATAAAGTACTAGGTATTTAAAAAAGTTGACAAGTAAAATAATAAATTATTTACATTTGCTAATATCGGCACCCAGGCAGCATCTTTAATGTTAACCTTAAACCATATACAGCGTTTCTTCTGTTCTAACCAGGAAGTTAATGATTCTGAAAATAGGTAAGAAGAATGTTAAAAATATCACCTATCCTTCTGCAGTCGGGTCATACCATTATATTATAAGAAAAAACACAAAACAGAATAAGTAAGTTGACCTTTAAACTTACCTTTTAATTTATCTAAGAAATTGTCAATTTCACAGGGTTCTTCTTTAGAGTCAACTGTTATTCCATTATATCTATCACTAACACCTTCAAAAGTTGTTGACTCCATAGTGTCTAAAATGAAATGCTCTTTCAATAATAGGAAGCAGTTACATCGAGCCTACATTTGAATCAAATGTAGGTAAATTATCTCAATTGTTATCTTTGTTTGTGCGTCAAACGTAATAGTTATTCTAAACAAATGAGATGGGTTTTTTTATTATCATCAAATAATATAAAAAATTAATAACAACAGTGTGAACACAGCAATTCGACCTCGTATAGTATTTAATTTAAATTATAATCCCGTGAGTCATGAATTATCCTATCAGAACTATTGATTGGGAGATAACCGATAACGTGTTACGATTTACGAGACCAAACTTTTTATTTTTTAACACGTAAATCACTCAAAATAAAGGCGTACACGTGTGTATTATATTTCAACTATTCGCGGTCGTCGACTGTACTTCTCACAAATGGTGACAGTGACATCAGAAAATCAAAGACAACAATATTATCCTATGGAGTCGTCACTTATATATAATTATCCGTCCCTCCATGATTATTCTGTACAATGGAAACAAATGTAAATAAAAACGACACGCTTTTTGAAACTATTTTAGAGTTGTCTTTCATTTTAATAACATAGTAAAAGGTTTAAGGGCCGGATATTTCGTTTGAATTCATTACAATACTGCAAAATAATTACGTGTATTGCAACTGGTCCATATACTTAGTGTTATTGAAGCATATCCTTCTTTAAAAAAGTACATCTTCACATAAACATCTATGGTCTAATAAATTAAATTCAATGTAAAATAGAGATAAATCAGTATATAATTAGATAGTTAACAATTTAAAAATAAATGTATACATACATTTTTGAATCTATTGTACTTTACATATTTAACAGAAACTATACTAAACAAAAAATACCTACATTTAAAACTAAACTATGTAACTATATAATAAAATATTTACAAAGCGTCAAAATACATCCTCATCTCCGTCAATGGCGGGAAAAAATACTTTCAGCTGTTTTTCTTTTCAGTGCAGCAGTGCCATGAACTGTCACTGTCAGATAGATGTAGCTGTCGTCATGGAAACAGATTTTGTTTATCAATATCTGTATTCAAATAACTCAATTTTTGTTTTTGTCGATATTCTCGATTTACGGATTAACTCCAGAATCAGGGTATTATAAAAATGTGTGAAACGAAACCTAAATTACTTGATAATCCACGCGCTGCGTTAGAGGTTTACATAATTGGATTACAAAGTGAGGCTAAGGCAGACCGAAAACAGGCTTTGGTGAAACTTAATGAGGAAATATTTGAAAATCCAGTTAACAGTGACTGTGACTTAACAATTATCTTTCCTGAAGTCTACGCTTACGTATTGAAAAGCTTCTCAGACCCGTCTGAAGGATGTCGCGAGACCTCAGCTCAGATCATATCAAACTTCATAGAAAAACTACCTTTGAACGATTATTACTTGACGTACATACTACCAGTAATCGTTCGCCGCATCGGCTGCCCAGAAATCGTAGAGGAATCTGAAGAAATTCGTCTAGTATTAATTGAATTGGTACACAAGATATTAGACAAATACAAAGTTACATTTCTACTCAGTCCATTTATAAATGACTTTACGAATATACTTACTAAGACGGTAACTGACCCGTTTCCTAAGGTTAAGCTTGAGGCTTGTGAGTGTATTATTATGTTGACTAAGGTTCTGCAAAGAGACTTCCATTTTCAATGCGAGAGCTATGTCAAGCCGGGTGCTGTCAAACTTTGCTCATCAACATTTTAGAGTTCGCGTGGCTGCTATCAAAGCTATTGGTAATTATTTCTACTTATTTATTCATGCCTTTCTTCTAATTGCTACAAGTTTATTTGTAAAAGTGACTTTTCGAAGCAGGAAGACAACATTTTATTACAGCCTGCAAATAATTTTCATAAAAACTATGTGGTAATGCTTGGTATTTATCAGAAATTTTACATTCATACTGTAGTATGTAGATAAAAAATGCCATTCATTTGTGAAAAAACATTTTTTTAGGAGCAATAGTTCTAGCTGGCAATGGTAAATGTTTTGAGTTATCCATCAGTCCGATGGCTGAGAAACTATTTGATGAAAACACTCAAGTGAGGATGCAAGTGACATTGGAAGTTGGAAACTGGATGATGAGTTACAAAGACAGATATTCCTTCTGGCATCGGTTGTTACCTGTGCTGCTAACAAGGTATAAAGTTGCATGAATCAATGTTTGACTTTTGTTTTTTTATTTTTGCAGATTAATCCAGTTTGGTCTTTTCAATCTGTCATACACTTATTTGGTTTGATTTTATTTATTCTACACACATTAAAAACTTATAAGTTTTATAGTTTTTATTGGCCACAATATTATCTTAATTTAAAATCCAACAACACATGCAATTTGATTCTTAAGTATTTTTATTTCATAACAGTCTAAGCGACGCGATGGAAGAAATAAGGAACACCGCGACAACTCTCTGGGCGGATATTGGTCTTCAATACATGGAGGAAAATGAGGAAGATCTGAAGAAGAAGGCAGATTTCTTAAAGGATGTGCCCACGCACTATCCGGACGTCAAACGCCCTAATATGGGATGCAGATTCCTAGCGCAAACTAATATTGGGAAGATTGTACCAGCTATTTGTCGAGGTACGTAAAATGAGGCCCTAAAGGTAATTTATCCCGGGTAATCCATGGTGGTCATGTCATTTTCTTAATTACATATTAGTTCGTCATCCTAGTCAATGTTAGTCCAATTACTTCGTTTAACAATTCCATCACAAGGGATCCCCGGAAACAACGACATTTCATTTAGATGGGTCAATTTGCATCCATGACTCCTCTATATATTTATTTATTTGTGCTTCTTATGCAATTAATACACAATGGCGGATTTAATGCCTGAGGCATACTCTACCAGTCAACCATAGGGGGTGCAGGGAAATACAAAAGTAGGCACCTAGGCACATAATAGAAAAATAGAGTAGAAAGAAAAAAAACAATAAGACAAAGAACCTATATGAACCATATTCAAGACATTTTGGAGACACGAATAATTTTCAAAGTATTTTAATTTCCAGAGATGGATAGCTGGCAACCAGATGCGCGTCTCCGTATTTCTCAGTTGTTGTGCTGGTTGATCTTATGTTCAGAAGAGGGCGCCACTCAGCACGCTTTCACTATTGTAAAGGCCTTGCTTCGCGGGGCTACGGACGACGACCCAAGGATTATACTAGAAGTAAGAAATTCGGTTACAAAGTGTGTTTACGAGAATTAGATTTTCATTTTTAGCTTGTGTTATGATTTTTTATTTTTTTGTTACTAATTGTTGCGAAATAACTACAAATGAGAGGTGTGTGACTGTGTTGACTGGTGACGTTACTCCATGGTATAAGTTGTAGCAAGGAGTGACGTCACGGGATATTTCCAGACACTGTCTCATTTTGTGAATATTTTATGTTTGAATATCAAATTTGCTTTTGATATTCAAACATAAAATATATATTAATAAAATACGTACCATGAAAACAAATTGAGAAATTTTGATTTCATAAGAATTTATTATTTTAAGTTAAAACAAAAATAGTTTCTAGCTACATAAATTAAATACCTACCGGAAAAAACTGTTTCAAGGAAGTATAGCCTGGTGATCTGTGGCACAGGTTTTACCTAATTCAGACACCAGTCTCTATGTAAATAAAGACCATTAGACTATTGTTATTGTTTTCTAGATAAAACGTGCCGCTGAATTATTTGGTTACTTCATCGCGCCCAGTACGTGGTGGCCACTGCTAGAGGCTGAAGTGGACTCGTGGGCAGCCCTGCTAGTCCTCGCCAACATCATTAGAGGTTCCCGTGCTGAGCTGCTGCAGGAGAAAGTACTCGAGGAGTTGTGCAGGGAAGCCGCTGATCCGGACAGGTGCAGGACTAGGAAGGTAGGGATCTGAGATGTTATGGTGTTGGTGACAGAACAGCTGTTAGACCAACAAGCACTCACTCATGTGACACGGACCAGAAGCGCGCCATCGTTTAATCCAATATACGAACCGACATATATTTACAGTCCGCTATTTTCTTCCTATCACCTCTGAGTATCGCCAAAAATGGAAAACGTGCTCTAAAGGAGGCCTGTTTACATGTAAAAGCAAAGTTGCAAGCTCACTACATTACCCAAAGCGCCGTCGTCTCGCTTCCACAACGGAATCCAGCTCCTTCTATCAGTTAATAATACGCACTTTGAGCTATAAAGTTAACCGATAACAATTTCGGTATAGAAAAAGAGGGGATTATTTATTATATCATCGCGCCGTCTCACTTCCACAACGGAATCCAGCTCCTTCTATCAGTTAATAATACGCACTTCATCTATAAAGTTAACCCATAACAGTTCTGGTATAGAAAAAGAGGGGATTATTTATTATATACTAGCTGACACGGCAGACTTCGTACTGCCCCAACGATAAATAAAGGACCTAAACTTTTGTATAGGAAAAAGAAAAGGGCTGTTTTTAGGGTTTGTCCGGCAATTATTCGATTTTTTCTCACCTTTTAAACCTTCCCTAGGCCTCCACGAACAATTCAAGACCAAGATGAGATAAATCCGTTCTATCGTTCTCGAGTTTTAGCGAGACTAACGAACATTTTTATATATACATAATGATTTATTTATTACAGCCGAAATACCAAACCAATCTTCTGCACATGAGCGAGGCTTTATTGGATGTTTGCGGTGAGGCGTGCGCTAATGTAGCGGACGACTTGTTCACCATCAACTTCACTGTGTACGCCATGCCGGTAGACAACCAGATACAGTTCATGGCTATATGTAAGTATTACTGATTCTAACATAGTAAAAAAAGACGCCATCTGGTCTTAAACTAAACAGAGCTTGTATTATGATTACTAGAAAACTGATAAACATACTTATACACTTCTAAACACGTACATATTATACATAAATTACACAAATGAAGGACAAAATCGTGCTCCTTACACAAATATTGGTCCTGGGTAGGGATCGAACCCACGACCTCCGGTATAGCAGTCAGGGCAACTAACCACTAGACCAACAGGCAGTAAATTCCGTAAGTCCCGTTCTTACTATGTCGTGACGATAGACTATTCTATCGGCATCAAGCGTCGCGGCGTTATACAGGGTGACTTTGAAGTCGTGGGCAATATTTTAAACTAAGACACTATTAATGATACTAATTGCGTTAGGGCTATTTTTACTTAAAAAAAAATAATAATAATGCAGGTAGTTACCTAGTTCCCCCCGGCGGGGCCGGGCATCCCGACGCCCGGCCAGGCGCCGGAGGGGTCGCGGAAGTAATCGTCTTGGTTTCCCGTGACCCCTCCATGGTGGCGCACGCCGAAAACCCGGGGGTTTTAGTGGGTACGGGGCCGCCTCACGGCTTAAGCCCCACACTCCACCATTTTTTTTTATTTTTTTTTGCGTAAAAGTAGCCCTAACGCTATTAGTATCATTAATAGTGTCTTAGTTTAAAATATTGCCCACGACTTCAAAGTCACCCTGTATATTTAAATAGAGGTGTTCCCACAATATAGGATGACACAATGACGATCCACGACTTTTTTGGCTTTTACGATAGATTTACACAACAGTCGATAAAGTGGGAATATCCAGATACAACAATCGTTCAACGATAAACGAACCATCACGAGACATTGTATATTTAAAGACGGGTACTTATATATTTTTAGCAAATCTGGACAAACTGCGTTATGTGGAGAAATGTGGCAAAACCCTGACTTCTCTATACGAGAGGCACATTGGTAAGGTCCTCGCGGGAATAACAAGCGATGCTCTTACTTGGACGATGCTGACCCCAGATAGGTGCCTCCTTGAATGTGCGCTGACGCATTCTGGTAAGACTACTTTACCCATTTTTTTTTCTTAAGAACTTTCCAAATTTGTATGCCAGTCTACTGCTTATACAATCGATCCACCGTTTCTTTGGCCCTTCCCCTTCCTCCCCATACAAAAACATTCATAGTCATCAGTCTCTTTTAGTCACGTAGGTCTCATCCCTCCTCATCACATATACATACCAAGACAGACGATTTCCTTTCAATTTTTCTGTAACGGTCGCTACTTTCGAACTTGACCCAGATTCTTCAGTCATAATAAATAAATAAACCAGCCTATATATGTTCCACTGCTGGGCACAGGCCTCTCCCCATATAGCGAAGGTTTAAGCATTGATCACCACGCTAGCTCACTGCGGATTGGCGATTTCAGATTCCAATATTTGGAATCCAGGTTTCCTCACGATGTTTTCCTTCACCGTTTGTCAATAGTGTCTTAGAATGATTAAGAAAGTACATATAACTTTGAAAAAGTCACATTGGTACTTGCCTGCACTGGAGATCGAACTTGGACCTCGTGCATACAAATCCATACATAGAACCGCAAGGCCACCACGACATCTTCACTCATATCAGATGATTTTTCAGTTTTAACGTCCAGAGTTTTAACCTAACCATACCATAACCTTTCAATTAATTTTTTTTAAATTTGAATTACGATCTCTACCGTTTGTAATTATTATATTTTCTTCTTTATTCCATCTTCAATTCAGGTTCAGCAATGGGCGCTCAGCTCCACCTCATAGCGCCACTCTTGAAGGAATGCCTGGCGACGCCCAAGGTGGACCCGGAAGTAAAGCTGAAGATCTTCACGACTCTCTCCACGGTCCTCCTGCGTAGAGATGTCAATTTTAGAACTTGTGATAACGATAAGCTGGAAGCGTTCCTTAAGATCGTACTTGAAGGTAAATAGTTAGTTTTTTGTTTGTAACCCAAACAAAAGTTAGCTTATAATTTTTTTTCTACTATTTTAGACGACGAACGAGGGAGAATAAGTCTCCCTATAGGGAGAAAAGAAATAAATATCGAATTATATCGCGAATAAGACCCGTTCATTGTCTAAAATATCTCGCGAAAATCTCGTGAAAAACATTATTTTTTATGGAGTTTCTTGCCGGTTCTTCTCCATAAGGATGACATTTTGGAACCTCGCAACTAGAGTCAGTAAAGTTTTAAAAGTGCCTGAAAAGGACTACTCGAAATAAAAACCTTTTGGTTTTGCTAGTAGTTAACAAAATAGGCTTGACAGCTGGTAAAGTTAAAACATACTAACCACTAATTCCTACATGTCATAGAAAAATAATGACACATTGAAAATCGGTATGTGTTAACCGACTTCTGATGCTGACTGTACGCCGTAGTTACAGCTTTGAAGAGGAAGTTAAATTCACTAAGGGTACATCATCATCATCAGTGGCCTCTAACATCTGTGACAGATGATTGAAACAGCAGCCGTGTTAATTTATTTGATTTTGGCACTTGCGCTGGAGGCTAACAATATACCTAGGCCATACCTACGGGAGCGACAACGCCGGGCGCAAGTTCTACACAGGAATTGTATTCCCTAAGGGTACATCTAATATATAAAACTCTCATGTCACAGTTTTCGTTGCCATACTCCTCCGAAGCGGCTTGACCGATTTTAATGAAATTTTTGTGCTTATCCGGTATCTATGAGAATCGGCCAACATCTATTTTTCATCCCGATTTCTTTTTGTTCGCGAACGAAGTCGCGGGCTACAGCTAGTACAATAAATAAACATTGTACTATGATGTTGGTACAGAGGTGATAATGCCGAACCTGGTGTGGACGGCGGGTCGCACGGCGGAGGCCACCCGCGCGGCGGCGGCGGCGTGTCTGTGCGCCGCGCTGCAGGACCGCCCTGCAGAGCCGCCCGCCGCCACGCCGCACGCAGGCGGGGACGGGGATACTGGGGATAAGGTAACTCACGGGATAACTTCTAGGGAAGAAACCCGGTCTTTTTTTAAAGGCTTACACAGGGACACAGGTTCAACATGCAGAGGCCTTGTTGAGAACTTTCATCTAAAGTGTGATGGGGCACCTACCAAGGGCCATCCACCCTTGCTCTATGAAAGAACGGACATGGACGGCCCAAAGTAGCTTATTTTTTTTTTTTATGTAGCCTGTTTGAGATCCCAATGCAGGGCAAAGGCCTCCCCCATTTTCTTCGAAATCTTTATATACTTTGCTATTTCTGGCCACGAGCGCTCCGCGATTTTGTCTAGATCGTCGCACGACCTCGACGACGAAGTCCTTCCTCTGGCGTCCAATGGATGACGATCTTTGCCCATCGGTCAGGCTTACACTTATGTACACTACAAACACATTTATATCTCTTTTACTTGTAATTAGGTACTTGCGAATTTAGAGCTCTTACACACGAGCGGCATGTACCCAACTGTAGATGACGTTGAAGTTTCGTTGACGCGTCGACGGTAGTCGTTACGACGGTGGACGGCGCTTATTGTTGCCGTCGACGATATAACCCAAAGTTAAAATGTCGACGGCTGCCGTCGACGCGTAAAACGGAAGACGTCGATACGTCGACGGTTGCCACCGACGCGCTTTGACGGCTGCTGTTACCTTTGCCGTTGGGAACATGCGGCTCGTGTGTGAAAGACGAAAGACGTGGAAGGATTTGGGGGAGGCCTTTGCTCAGCAGTGGGACACAATGGGCTAAAAAAATGTCCATCAGTAAGATTTCAAAACATATTGAACACGTACTTTTTTATCTTTAGTGAATAGAAATCTCATGTGACGACGTGACGTCTCATTGGTCTTTTTAATGACAAGTGACGTTACTATTCCCCACTTCCATTTGATTCACCATCTTTGATTTATGATATCTTCATACTTTGATACGTATGCGTTTTTTTTTAGGTAACGGATTAATTAGATTTTTTAGTCAAATACAAAATTCTCAAAATAATTTTAAAAGAAGAAGCCTGATCTTATTGTTAAGGGAATCCAATTCGCCCTTATCAGCTTTCTGTCTTCTTAGCCTACCACGGTAGCGAATTTTACTAACCTACAAAATTAGGTAGTTTCGTTTCTTCTCCCGTAGCAATAGCACAAGAAGCGGTGAAGGGTGGGCGATGGGGTGCTGACCATAATTTATGAATCTCGACGTTCAAAAAGTTGCATATTGTAGCCTAATTTGCATAAATGACTTTTGATTTTGATATAGTGACTAATCCTTCCATTATTTTTGCAGAAAGTAAATTTATTCCCGACGAAGGAGTCTTTGGAACCGTTCTTGGAGAAGATGGTGCCCCTGTTAGTTGGTCTTGCGGACGACAACTCTATGCTGACGCGACAGCATACGATGCGGGCTGTGTGCTGCCTGGCCGTGCTAGCTCGCCAACGCGGCTGCTTTACTGGCGAAATACTGCATAAGCTTTACTTTGGTAAACCTTCTTATATAATTATAAAATGTTGGTGTCACAAATGTATTGTTGCAAATGGAAAGATGTGATCTCTGCCTACCCCCAAGGGAAAGAGGCGTGACGTTTATGTATGTATGTATGTTGGTGTCACAATACTCACAATGTTAGTTATTTTACCGTAATTACGTCTGATAGGGGAGAATGGAAGAATGGAAGAAAAAAACGTGTTGCGCCGACCGCAAGTAAAATGGGATAAGGGCAAGAAGATGATGAATGTTAGTTACTCGTACTCCTTCGAAACGGCTTACCGATTGTTACCAAATTTTGTTATGCGTATTCGGTAAGTGTGAGAATCGGCTGCTATCTATTTTTCATCCCATTTTTATTTTCGTGGATGAAGTCACGGGCAGCAGCTAGTATTTATATAGTAGGATGACTTATTAACAAATTTGGTAAGCTGCCCCAAAATGTTGCTTGTTTACATGAAGATGGTTTTTAAACTTGGCTCTATTTTGACTAGCACGTGTTTCTCTTCATCTCCTTATTTGAAACTACTAAAAATTGATATCTAAACAAAAGAATACTCAACAACGAGGTGATTTAAATATATTTTTCTGGTGCATTTTTTCAGCCGGTCTTAACGACATACACAAAATAAGGAGGATCATACATAAATGGTCATAAACAACTTGTTCTTTTATTGAAGTTGGGTGAAAAATACCGTATTCCATAAGTCTAATAACAAATCATTTATTTCAGTGATACTCAAACGTCTTGACGACAGTAGCGACAAGGTCCGTTCTTTCGCCGTGCACACGCTAGTCACGTTGTTCTGCAACCGTCCTGCGGAGTATGACACTGTACTGTACGGGGCCCACGTCGACGCCCTGTATAACGCTATGCTCGTACACCTTGATGATGCAGATGAGAACTTCAGAAAAGAAATGCTTGGTGAGCTTTACAATTGTCCATTACATTTCATGTTCTATCTATGATAATGTAGTTTTTAAGGTTCCGTACCCAAAGGTTAAAACGGAACCTATTACTAAACCTCCGCTGTGTGTCTGTCTTCTTATAAACCGTGATAGCTAGAAAGCTGCAATTTTGTCTGATCAGTCTGACCCGCACTTGGCCGGTTTTTTTAATAGGTTATTTTTTTTATTTTAAATTCGCTGTAGGATTCATTTAAAAAATGGGAAACAGGATTATAATTTTCTCTATGTTTCTACAAAATAAAACTAATATTAAAAAAAAATAGCATGTCTTCATGCTTTTTATAAGACATACGTCACAAATAGTCACAATCAACATGATAGTCATCTATCATATGAATATCGCAACAGGTGGTGTATAATATTTTACTTCTGTTTCAGAGGCCCTGATCAAATTGAGTGACATTGACCCACCGCTTCTCATGAAGAAAGTAAAGGCCAACATCAATCTCTACAGGAACAAGGCGGCTTACGAGCGGTTGTCTAGTCATATAGAAAAAATATTGAAAGGCTAAAACAAAACTGAAAAATAAATTTTAGTCAAAAATAATAATAAGATTTTTAGCACAGGACACCTTATTAAATATGTCACTTAAACGGATCTTTTTGACATCTTAACGGCCCAAGTATATATTCTATAGGTCGTAGAAAACTAGATTATATTATGAAATGGTACTTTTTAGTTTTAATTTCTTAGCATAGCAAGATATTTATTTAGTTTTCACGGTATTTGTGTTTGTTGAATTCAATAAAAAATAACTGAAAATGTTGTTTCATTTTAGTTTTAGAAATTTGCTGTCTGAAGAGTAGATAGAGATTTGTAGTTTCTCAGGTTATACTTTCGGTGGACGAATAATAGTGAAGAAACAGTACTATTATTCTCGTCGTACGCCCAAAAAACGCTAGTGTAAAAAAGGGCACTTGTTTAGAATCTTGGCAGTGTATACGATGTAATCGGATTTAGGACATAAACAGAAGTGTTGTAATGCACTGTGCGCATACATAGGAGTATGTTAATTATTTCTCAACTCAACCAATCTGCGAAAATAGTAATAATATAATCAATAAAATTAAAACAGGGACTAACATAAATATGGAGGAGTCTGCTACCACTGCTCTTTGGTTCGTAGCTGTCTATGGTAAGCCATGGTAAGCTGTCAAAATGACACCCGCTTGGTTAGCCGGTGCATTCGGAGGAGTCGCTTAATCGCATTCGTATAAACGCAAAGTCGTATAGTGCAGTGTTGTTGGTGCATCTTTATTCTGTTTTCCCATTTTCTGACTACATGAATACTTTTGTAATTCGTATATCAATTCAAATGGTATTATAATTGTATGGCCTCAAGTCTGATGGTAAATCATGGAGGTTGTTCGTAAGAGTGAGTTGAACTTGTGATTATTTACAAGTGTTTTAAAGCACCGCGAACCGCGTTATTGATTTTTCATTATTTTTCAGATTTTAATGAGACATTGCCTTTAGTGCGTGAGTCGATAGAGAAAGCTGATTTTTTATCAATTGATACGGAGTTTACAGGGCTTTTGAATGGTCGAGATGTATCAATGTTTGATTCGCCTGAAGATTATTATGTTCGCTTGTTAAACGGCTCAGCTGAATTTATGCTCATTCAGTATGGGTTGTGTGCGTTTTATTGGGACGAAGAAAAGAAACAGTACATGAATGATGCATACAACTTTTATTTATTCCCTCGCGGGCGCCCAGGGCCAGACAGATTATTTTTGTGCCAAAGTTCCAGCCTGGATTTCTTGGCATCAAATGGATTTGACTTCAATAAGTTAATACGAGAAGGTAAATATAAATTATTATAAATATACGTTATTTTGCGTTAGAGTTTCCAACAATGTGAAATTAGTGTTTTACTCAGAACAAACAAATAAACCTAAGATGACCCACTGACCAAATGGTTTTCCCACATTTCATGATTAGATACAAACAGATGGACCATTATAAATATCGTCAGTATTTATTACTAGCTGTAGCCTATGTTTTTTTTTGTCCACACATCCACATGTTGCACATGTTGTCCTACAAATATCAAAAAACATTTGCCCCGGGCAAGCGGGAACAAACAGACAGTCAAAATACGAAAGTAATGTTATTTTGTATTTACTGTATTTTTATTCACTATGTACAAGTAGTTAAAAATGATTATTTCAATATTACAAACTGACACTCGAATTTTATATGTATCTATAGACTATAGATAATAATGCCCATGCATTTGAAGCTGTGATAGCCTAATGGTAAGACCACAGGACTGCCAAGTCAATGGTCTCAAGTTCAATTCCCATGGTGTGCAGCAACTTTTCAAATGTTCTGTGCGTTTTATAAATAAATGTCACAGAACATGTATCGGAAGGCATGTAAATCTGTGGGTCCTGTACCTGATTTCTCTCTGGTTGTGTTGGAATGCCATCTCACTGGATAATGAGAACGGTGAGTGCGCCTGTGTTTGCGCACTATAATATGTCTCTCGTAGCTGGCTGGTGTCATAGTAACAGTAGCCCCCATCGCAGAATTCAGTCAGGATATTATTCATGCCCATACAAAGAACAAAACACCCGAGAACAATAGGAACAACACTCAAGTTTCAAGTATAATCAATTATTATTTTTATTCTATTTTACAGGTATCTCATATATGCCAGAAAATACAGAAACGAGACTTAGAGAAACTCTGACTGAACGACAATCAACTTATTCTCGGGAGAAAGATACAATAAGAATACCTGACGAACACAGGCAGCTAGTTGAGGAAATATGGTAAGTGTGTGGCTTTGGGCAGATGGGCCGTTGACCACGGCCACTGGTGGCCAGCGAAAGCCACAATAAACGTACTTCACACATACTTTTTGCGGAGCCTATTTCTTCCCTATAACCTATACACATGTAAAATCCAGTTTTTGACAAGCATATTTATTTTGTTTCTATTTATTATTGGATAATCACATAGGCCTTATACTTTTGAAATACTCCTTTAAAGTGGATAAGGTCATTATTCAGGGAATGCATGTTATAGAAGTTATCAAAATTTAGACAGGCAGTTGTTGTAATAACAGAAACCTAAGTACCCACTGCATACAATACACATTGATCACTGGAAACTAATGAAAAACACAATTAATATAGCTTTGGTATTCAACATTTTACACCTTATGTTACCTTATTTAATATTTTTATTATTTTTTTTATTTACAGTGAAAGAGTGGGCAAATTTATTAAAGAAAACAAAGAGAATGAGATGGAGGTAGATAGATGCAATGCCTTTATCAGGCTGCTGCTTTTTCAAGAGCTGCGGAGCCGATTCAAGGATCAAATTGTAGTTGATACCAAGGTTTTAGAAAATAAGACGAGGTCAGTTAATGAGTTGATTCCCAGTGCTTTTTTGATCTGATGATTTTCTAAATAAAATAAATACATATTCCATGACTTTCATGCAACACCATCTAGTTTCGAGCTAAGCAGAGCTTGTGTTATGAGTACTAGACAACTGATAAACTTACTTATATACTTCTAAATACATACTATAGATAAATGAGTCTTATGCATTTAATTTTAATTTAATATTTATTTTTCTAGCCATAGTTATCCTTATATGTAGTATGTTCTCTGGCCGTTTTGAGAACTTATTTATAAGTTACGCTCATTCGACACCACAGATTCGATTATTTACAAGCTGGATTTTGTAACATTTCCCTACAATTTTTTCTGTAATCTTAGTTTACCTTTATCATCATTCTCCTGCCCGTATCCCAGTTATTATTTGTTGTCCGTGCAGCATGTCTTCTTCTTCCACACGTTCCTGTCTGACGTCATCTCCCAATTAGTCTCTATGTAGCCATATCATTTTTCATACAATCTGTCCATCGTTTCTTTGGTCGTTTAGTTTTCCTTTATATTGTGCAGTTTTTTAATTTATGTAATTTTTTAGTTACATAAGTTTAGTTATAAATGTAGATATTTCTGTTTAGTATTGTTTATATCTTAAATAAAATATTTAATTTATTAATTTTAGAGTATTGAAGGTGATGAGGAAAACAGACGATATGGAGGACCAGGATGCTGTTAGGAAAAAACGGGAATGGGATGAACTTGAAGACGCTGTGGGTTTCTCCAAAGTGGCGCGGATGATCAGCCAGTCTGTAAGTGTATATTTGCGCTGATATGCTAAAATGTTTCTTAAATACACATGCAGAAAGAGCACTTTGCAAATTCATAATAAAGAAAAATATTTTTGTGCCGATCTTCGCGACATTACTGACACAATACCAGTAAATAAACCTTTATGTTTTGCAATCTAACTACTACCTGACCCTCTTTTGTTCTAATTTTAATTCGTTTTTACAATCATTTTTATAAGTTCAATACAACCAGGACCTGATAAAGTAAATTTGATCCCAATGAAAATTTTTCTACAATATTATATGCTCAAAAAATATCCTAATGGCGTTTTGACTATGTATGGCTTTGTTTGCATGGGTGCAGGTTCAACTCCATGCTGGCAAAGTATCAATGTGACATTTTCTAACTTATATGTAGGTTCTGATCAATTGTAAGACACCACTGACAAACAGAAGGAACGCATAGTGATCAAACCTGGGTCCAAATATTGGAATCAGAAATTGTCAACTCATAATGAGCAAGTGTGATTATTATTGCTCTAAGCTTCCCCAGATAGGAAGAGATCTGTGCCCAGCTGTGGGACATCGTTAAGTATAATGATATATTATTGTTATAGGCGAAGCTGGTGATCGGACACAACATGTTGCTGGACCTCTTACACACGCTCGGACACTTCTTCCAGCAGCCGCCTTATGATTACAAAGCATTCAAGGAGTTCGCAAACTGCATGTTCCCTAAGTAAGATTGTTTTTACATTAAATATACACCTAAATAATACCCCTAAATGTGTCCTACTGCCTCATCAGATAATTATTGAGGATTGAGAAAGTAAACTATAGACTTCACGGATAGCCGAGTGACATAAGTCACCGCGCCAATTACCAATGTGCGCGACGTGTCGCAGGTTCAATCTGCATAGGACAATAATTTTAATTAAATGCTTGTTCCCCTCTATACCAGGATTAAATTCCTTGTTGCGGGAGTCTAAAAATATTTTCAATCCCAGTTTTTTTCCTATTGCTAGTTAAAGGCTGCATCAAAATATTTTTTATTTTAGCGATTTATTACTAAAAGTGCTCACGCTCTCGAGATCTGCGTAATAGTACCGGATTTATGTTAATTTTGCGAGTTCTTAGAGTCATCCACTGCCGCTTTTGATCGAACCCTTATAATTATTGAATTTCCAAAACCTAGAATAACGTCTAAAATAATCTATATATATAAAAATGAAACCCGTTTTCCTTGGTCACGGCATCACGCGTGAATGGCTGGACCGATTTCACTAATTCTTTTTTTGTTGTATTTGTTATTATTAGGAGAAGGTTCTTACGGAAAAAAATATTAAGAAAAGACCTTGGTTTTTTTGTCCCTTTACCACGCGGGCGAAGCCGCGGGCAGAAGCTAGTCATAAGATAAAATGAAACTTACTTCTGATTAATAGATAAAAAAAAATAACCGTTAACAATAAATCTGCTCATATAACAAGAAAAATTAATGTTGAAATATGTTTGCAGGTTACTAGACACCAAATACATGTCGAGCATGCCGCCGTTCAAGGACAAAGTGACGTCCAGTGTGCTAAATGAACTGTTGATAACTTTCAACCAAAAACCATTCTCACTGCCTAAAGTTGGTAAGTAATCTCTTTCTTGTGAAAGTCGACTGAAAAGTTAGAAGTAAAACACAGTGGTAGATTTAATGTAAGCAAAATGGAAATTCTGATATCGTAATGATTTAATATTGCAGTGGGCGTGTAGGTTAATAATTTAATATAAAATAAATTATCAAAATCATGTTTTACATTAAATATTCTGAATTAATGTAAAACATGATTCATGTATTCATAAAGCAGCAGACCGGGCTCTGTGGCGTACCTTGGGAGAGGCCTATGCCCAGCTGTGGACTGCAACGGGATGATGATGATGATGATGATTCATGTTATCAGAATAGAATATTCTTTGTACACCGTAGTTAGTAGTACAGCTTGTAAAATAGTATCTAATCTAATATATAAAATTCTCGTGTCACAGTTTTCGTTGCCATACTCCTCCGAAACGGCTTGACCGATTTTGATAAAATTTTTGTGCTATCAATGAGAATCGGCCTTTTTTTGTGCATATCCGGTATCTATGAAAATCGGCCAACATCAAATTTTCAACCAATTTTCTTTTTTTTTCGCGAATGAAGTCGCGGGCAACAGCTAGTCATCTTATAAACATTGTGCACAGGATCTGTGGAAGGTCGCGGCTACAGCCGCTTGGACGACAAGGAGCACGAGGCGGGCTACGACGCGTACATCACGGGGCTGTGCTTCCTGGCCATGCTGTCGCACCTCAGCCCCGCACGCGCCGCGCGCTGTGACGTCACGCTGCCCGCGCTGCAGCCCTACATGAACAAGCTGTTCCTAGCCAAGACCGCACGACAAGATAGCCCGTACATTAATCTTGTTGGTGATGACCGTAAGTTATAGTTTATTTATTTATTTAACAATATATACACACTAACTGATAGAAGGACTTAAGTAAGAAATCGGTGTACAAAGGTACCACTTATTTCTACAAGAAATTTCTAGCAGACCTGCAACAGGAGACAATTAAACAAAAAGAAACGAGAAAATACTATACTTCATTATATTACAGTTTAATACCAATATTATTAAAAAAATAACTTTATAAGCTCTGCCTTATTAAGATGCTATGGAAACATTGCCAACGGTAGGTACACGCCTTTCTACTTCGAAAAGTCGAGTGGTCATGCGTTCTTGACACTTAAAAACATCAACCGCTATATTCCAAACCAGCGTCTAAAATGTCTCCTGATCGGCTACTGCGCTACTGAGTGAGAGCAGTGCAATTGTCATGCGTACTTAATAGTGGCAACGTTGCTAGGCTGCCAAGTATTCAGATCCTAGGAGTCACATAGGGAGCTGTTATTCGTTGCCACGCTACTATATTGATTCTAGACATTGATTTTCTAAAATGTATAACCTGTATAACATAATGGAATGCTAAGGAAGAATTGACAAACCGTCCACCCGTGACCACGGTCGGTGCAACTCGATCGAAACGTCGCCGCGTCGGGAGAAAAGAAATATCGTTTTATATCGTGAATAAGTCCCGTTTGTCGTCTAAAATAAGGGATATAAATTGCTTGTGTAACACATTATTAAAATTCTTTATTTGTTGCAGCGTCACCATCTCGAGACCATGTGTTTCACATGGTGTTTCCTAAGGAGTGGCAGAGGAGTGATATTAATCATCTGTTCAGCCCGTTCGGTGAGTTTCAGTCAAATATAATGGTTAACCGATAGTGAACTGAGATCTTATTATACTATGTTTTATTATAATTTCAACAGGCAATGCAACTATCAAAGAAAAAACATAGTATTTTTTTTTAACAATTGACATAAAATTAAATTTACGTTTATATATTCCACCATGTACAAAATACATATTTCTAACCAAAAATTTTATCATCAATCATTATACAACGTTGATAAAAGCGAGAGGCATTAAATGAAACCACATATACTATAAGTGCCTACTGCTAATCCGAAACTATTAAAAAAAAGTTTTCAAGAAGTATACGAAAAAACTTTTTTCAAAGAACTTAAATAGCTTAATTATTAACTTAAAATGTAAACACCCTTAATAAAAATTTACACTGACGTGCGGTGACCTGCGTAACAAAACGGCAACATCGCATTTGTACCTATCGCATAGCGCGTGCGGCGGGCTCACACACAGCAGAGCGGCCGGGTTTGATGTAGACGATAATGTAAACAAGTGGTGTAGTATCGTTGGAAAGTATGATCAATGATCATAATAAACAATAATAATTCATTGTTATACTTACACATTAAATCTTCAATTGTTGGAAATGTCCGCCGTTTGCATTAATACACAAGTTATAACGACGTATAATATTGTTATTTAATCGTGCAATAAAATCTCTGTTTGTTGAATTTTTTAATTTATGAAACGCTAAAATAATTCGGTTTTTAAGTTCCTCTACGGTATTCACGTCTGTTGCATACACTTCACCTTTCACAAAACCCCACAAAAAAAAGTCCATCGGAGTGAGATCCGGGGACCTTGGTGGCCATCGTACTGGTCCAAATCGACCAATCCACTGCTGTCCAGTGAAGTCTGAAGCAGTGTATGTAGCACGAGGCATTATGGATGTCTTACGTACCTAATTTACAAAATTATTAAAAACTGCACACACAACTAAACTTAAACTAACTTGTCCTGTCACAACATAAATCACTATCTTAGAATAAGAAGTTTGGTGTCCTATCACAATAAAAACTTAACAATATTAGAGAATATTGAAAACCGGACGCGTGAGCGACAATAATTTGTGCTTAATTGCGTAACGTGCACCCCGGAAGCGACGCGTCTTCGCACTAAACAATGTAAAAATCGTGTCCTTGACGTACTTATCCGAGTCACCGCCGCCGTCGCCCGCGCAATAGCAACAGACTGATCTATTTCTATTTCTGTTACGCTTATTACATTAGAGTGAGATGACCGTGATCTGTACTTTCTTTTAAGGAAATATTTGGTAATAGTGCACTTGTTTGTATTGCAAACTTACGATGCGGAGCGGCAACGTCGCGTGAATTTTGTTGTTTTGCGGTGAATGACTCTTAGATAACTATGCCTATAAAACTTAGTCACCTAATCAGGAAGATACAGCATGTTCAAACTAAAAAAAAACTAAAAAAATATCCTGTGACTAAACTATTGCTTACATTGATTTGATTTTTGTTGTGTAGCCTTATAATGATATACAGAATATGTGGTTTCATTCATTGCCTCTCGCTTTTATCAACGTTGTATAATCATTGTTGTGCACCTCGCACGTAGTATACAGAGCTAGTTTCCTAGCTACACATTCATTTGTTCATCATCATTCCCCTGCCCTTATCCCAATTTTTACTTGGGGTCGGCGCAACACGTCTTTTAGACATGTTGCTTAAAGTTTTGGCTATGGTTTTATAGTCGGCCGCCTGCCTGACACTAACCCTCTTTGGGAATGCGATTGTTGGTTGTTTACCCGCCACCATTCGGGTGACCCAAGGTGCTTGGTACAGTGCACTGGGTCTTAAGGTCCATTAGTCGCCTTTTACGACACCCAGTGGAGGATATGGGGTGGTGCTATTCTTTATATCCGGACACCACACGGACTACACATTCATTTGTTATTAATGTTTATTGTACGTTAACTAATATATTTAAGTACTAACTGACCTGGCAGTCTTCGTACTGCCCCTATCGCTAAAGAAAAGACCCAAACTTTTGTATAGGAAAAAGTAAAGAGGTGTTTTTAGGGTTTGCCTGGCAATTATTCCATTTTTTCTTGTTAAACCGTCCCTAGACCTCCACGAACATTTTAAGACCAAGATAACGGTACGTTCACACGGCGTCGAGAGTTTCTCCACCGAATCGGTTTTTTGCAGGATTCGGTTTAGTGGCAACAGTATTTCAATGAATGAGTTCACACATGCATTCGGTTTTAAGACACGACAAAAAAAAACGAATCTTGCTGAAGTTGACATCCGATTTTGCGACTACAAACCGAACCGGCAATACTGCAAAATATCAGATCCGGTGCAGTAGTATAGCGCATTCAATACACGCGTTCATACGATACACGCAGGGGTAGATTCGGTTATTTGCCTGATATCCTGTTATATCCTGATATGAGGCCGTCGGATACGGCAATGCAAGATGTGCTGTGTGAATACAACATTCGGTTTTTCCAGATCCGATGGAAATAAGATTCGGGAAAACGTGGCTCCGTGTGAACGTACCGTAAGATGAATCCGTTCAGCCGTTCTCGAGTTTTATCGAGACTAACGAACAGCAATTGGTTTTTATATATTTACTAGCTGTGCCCGCGACTTCGTTCGCGTGGTTGTCGAAACAGAACAACGTCGTTTAGATAAGAGTAGGCTAAATACCTTGGCGTGAAAATAGATGACGAACTAAGAATATTATTAAGTAAAAAATGTACGCTAAAATCTAAGCTTTAAAGTTCCTTTTATTATTTTAAGAGTTTTTTTTTATGACACAGCTATGGGTTAACATTTAAAACTCACTGAGATAAACTGGAAGCTCTTCAAAATAGATTTTTAAAACTACTTGTTATTACTGAAAATACAAAAGCACATGTAAATGAGATTATATAAATCGATTTAGATAAAACAAAAACGAAATATTATTCAATGTATTGCCTTTATAAAAAAATAATAATAATTGAAATCCAATAATGCATTGACCTTTAATGAGTCCGATGGGGGAGGGACTTTCACCTCTCCTCCCTCCCCCCCTGTATCGGTTTCCGGGATGAAAAGTAGATATGATCCTTCTTAGGAGTAAGTGCTATAACCATATTAACCATACCAAGTTTCATCAAAATCCGTTCAGTAGGTTATTGCGTGATTCGCGTTCAAGATACAGACAGACAAAATTTTTTTTATAGCATTTTATACTTCAGTATCGATAAAAAAACGCCCCCCACTCATTTTTTTTAAAAATCTTCAATGTACAGAATTTGACCCCGACCGTTTTTGTTATAGAATAGATTGGATCACAATTTAAAGAATAATAATGATACGACCCACCTTATTTGAAACAGGAGCTGCACGCAACGATTAAATATTTTGACAGAGGTCATTAAATGCAGGAAAATCTTAACACCGCGATTCAGAAATATGACGTCACCGTGACTGCGCCATCTAGTATGTCGAGACGGCAGTTTGTGGTGTTACTTTGGGCGTAGATAATAGATGGCGGTGGTAACTATTATTGACTATTATAGTATTCATGTTAGCCCTAGTTATTATTGACTATTATAGTATTTATGTTAGTGGTAACTATTATAGTATTTATGTTAGCCCGACCTTCGGCAATAATATAATGGTGTCAAATCTTAACACCGCGATTCAGAAAACGACGAAATTTGCACAACGCCATCTATCGGATTTACAATTTATCTATCAATATTAGTTCTATTTTTTGTCATAAGATGTCGTTGCAAGTACTACACTGAATTGCGTAACGTAATTATTTTACTTCTTGAATTCATCATATCTTTTGGTAGAGTGAACCGATTTTGATCAAACAAAGACTAAGTTATACCTCAAGTTGCGTATAATTTTTGTGTATAAACATTGTCTGCATTGAGTTCGTAGATTTTACGTGATGCGGGAGGGACTTTCACCTCTCCTCCCTCCCCTCCTGTATCGGTTTCCGGGATGAAAAGTAGATATGATCCTTCCTCGGAGTAGGTACCATAACCATACCAAGTTTCATCAAAATCCGTTCAGTAGTTTTTGCGTGATTCGCGTTCAAGATACAGACAGACAGACAGACAGACAGACAAAATTTTTTTTAATTGCATTTTATACTTCAGTATCGATAATAAAACGCCCCCCACTAATTTTTTTTTAAATATCTTCAATGTACAGAATTTGACCCGGACCATTTTTATTATAGTATAGAAGTATGTATGTGTGACTAAAAAAATGTTTTATAATAATAATTACTTTAACAAACTTACTTTTATATACAGGACAAATAACAGTGCAGTTTCTCGACGAAAGTTCCGCGTTCGTTGCGTTGGAGCGTCGCGACCAGGCCGCTAGCGTCGCGCGTGCCCTCGCCAACAACTCGCGCGTCAAACTCACTCCCTTCGACGAGTTTAAGGCGAACGGTGAAAGCGAGGTACCAAATAATTAATACTATACAGTGTACACGTCGATTGTAAATATAAAGTACCACATATTTGATATTCGTGCGCTGTGCATTGGGGGTAATCGAAATTAGACTCTATTTGCTTTAGATAGAGTTCATTTTTGAAGTTTGTAGATTGAGGGAAGTATTTAATACTATACGTGTGTATTTGTAATTGTAAATACGAAGTACCATATTATTATATTTGATATTCGAAATTAGACTCTAATCGAATTAGATAGAGTTCATTTTTGAAGTTTGTAGATAGAGGAAAGTATATATAGAAGTAAGTTGAGATCGTTTTTATGGTTATTAAAATGAAAGAGATATTTTGGTAATTTTATATCGAGGCTTAAAAAATTACTTGTTATGTAGATTAGAGATTATTTATGCCTCATATTATGTTATTTAAGTTGGTTTGAACTTCACAAAGGGTACTTTATACATGACATTTCTAAGACTTATAAAGATTGAATTCCCTTTGTGACGTTCGAACCTGAAATGAGATTTGGTATTGTTCAACTCAGAGTGCTTGAATTCAGATAGGTTTGGCCTATCTCATGGGGCCAGCTGACGTCATCGGAGATATGTAGTGATGTGTTAGTCTGTCTAACTCCAAGAAAACTTGGCAAATAAAACTCTTTGCCTTTTGGGCACAAAAGAATTGACAAAAACCGCTCAATGTTTTTTTATAAAATATATTTAAACTGTATTCGCATATTATAGGTGTAAAATTCTTAAATTTGTCTCATAATATCACGATCAAAACTTTGACCTTTTATTTGCCAGGTTTCAAAGGCGAAGTGCAATCTTGTGATAGGGTCGTTTTAGATGTAATGGATAATCGCACTTATTGCCATTGAGTTAGAGAGGATAATCGCACTCACATCTCCCCGATGACGGAATAACGCCCCATTTGAGATATGTCTCGGATGTATTAGAATGCGTGTTTTTTTCTCTCATTTGCACCTTCCTGGGCCGCTGGTGCCTGTAAGTATTCAGACATTCCTATTTGTAGTAGATAAAGTTGTTGTAGAAACAAATATACATATAGGAAAGCTGAAATTGCGACAGTAATACTCATCTAAATGACATTTAACCATTAACTTGCTTTGAAATGCGACTGGCAGAACTTGATCAACCCATAAATGTTTTTTTCTTAAAAAGAATATTAATTGTAGTCAGTAGACAATTCAACAATTTTGGATTCTAAGTTTCTGTTCGTTGTCCACAGATGGCGCATGAACGGAGCGACCGGCCCAAATTGGATACGTATAAAATAACGTTCGTATTTGTGTTCATGTCATTTATAGTTCTCTTAGCTTGCTACAGTAGCAACATTGGTTCGTACTTAAACAAAGATATTGTAGACTTCTTTGACGTAGAGTCGGTACATAAGCAAGAACTTTAATTTACTCATATATTTTCGAAAACTGTAGGCGAGTGATTTTAATGGCAAAGCTGACTCGTAGTATTGTCAAAAGTTTTTTAGCTTATTGGTACCGTCGTGTAGCGTTAGTACATCAAATGATGTATTAGGTAGTATTAAAAAATAATGCAGTGTAGGTGCAGTATATTGATTAAATCAGTAGATTTTTTTTAAATACTGATGTTTTAGACGGACTTATTTGACGATATATTAAAAAGACATGCAAAAAACTGACTTATTTGCGAAAAGGTAGGTGGTATGTAAAGAGGTTTGTCTCTCTAACTTCATCCATAATTTGACTAACATACTCGAATGCGCACACGCATATCTAACAATACATAGACCAAAATTATAATAGTATGTATCAGAACGATTTCAAATGATTGCGATACACACATACTCGGTTCGCAATTTTAATTTGCATTTTATTTTTACTTTATTCTGATGCCTTTAAAAGGTATTACTTAAAGTTTTGATATTGCTGTAGGCTTAAGTTTTACATAGTTAAGATACAGGGTTATGATAAAAAATGCGCTCAGAGAAAATTAGGAATAGTTCCCTTTTAATTATGATTGTGACTAACTTTTAGTACTTAATTATAATAATTTTGAATGTGATTTTCTAAAATAATGTTTTTATTAATAACTGTTAGCTTTGGCACGAGATTTACTCACTATCCCGTTGATAAGCCTTAAAACCTTTAAAAAATCTAAGGTTAGTGTCTCTATCTTTATATAGGTATACCTATAAAAGTCTTGTGTAACGATGTTCGTTCTCGTACTCATCCGAAATGGCTTGACCTATTTTTATAAAATTTTGTGTGTATATCGTGAGAAACGGCCAACGTCAATTTTTTATCCCCGACCTTTTTTTTTTTCGCGAAAATATTACTACTGCGTACGAAGTCGCGGGCAACATCTAGTATACAAATATTATTTTACCGCAACAGAATTCCTAAGTCAGGCAGAAGAATAGGATTCTATTCTCGCTTAATAGTATGGGTTTATGTATGAATCAATTATTTATTAGCTGGGAATCTGGACTAGTTTTGTATAAACGTGCGCGGTTAATGAAGCGGACGTACATTGTTGTTAGTAACCTTAAAATTCAAAGCTGCCTTGCTTTTAACATAGATATAAACAGTTATATATTTTCATGACGAAAATTAAGCTCTCAAATCGAAAACGTTGTTGTTTTAATTCGGAAAGAATCGATTTTAAATCGTATCGTTTTATAGGTAACGGTAACACCGTTATAACAAAATACTTCGAAATATTGTGTTATCGATTAGGTATCGATTTAAATTATAATCAAACAGCTATCGAGTAAGTTAGGCTAGTGAAGCGTCAGCGAATCCTTATAATTGTGTGTATTTTAATTTAGTGTGCTTTGTAACTTGTGTAGCGGGAGCTAAGATAAACGCGAATTTTATTTTTATAATTTTTTTTTGTGCCGAATATGTGTCGTTAATTATCCATGTTCTGATATTTGATTTTGTATTAGACGCTACGGTTGGCATTGTTTGGCATTTTACTGATTTTGTTAAATTGACGATAATAATGACAAACGTTAATCACCTTTTCGGTGTAAAAAATTATAAGTAGTTAGTTTGTTTTAAATAAACCTTTTGCTTTCTATTATTTGTTTTATAATCCTTGAAATCCATAAATGTAAAATCGTCGTGCGTCGAAAAAGACAAATAAGTATAGTGTACAAGGAAAATGAAACAAAAATTACCAATTGACCAATACCAATTGAATTACAAAATACCATTACTATAAACTTATTTCAAACTAGCGATCACAGGTAGGTGTCATGTAAACAAAACGTAAGTAAACCATTATATATTCTTTGTAGATCAAGCTAACCTCCCACCAAAATTAAATATGGTAAAAATCTGTTACTTCGACCAACCTTGAAAACGTTAGAGTATCTATCCTATTTATATTATTACTTACTACGTATAAGTATGGGTAAAGGAGCATAATTTCTCAGCAATCGCCAAAGCCCTCAGGACGAAAGTTACCGACCTATATAAATGGACCATAAATAATCTTCTAACTGTTCGCCACACATTGTTTTAGCTGTGAATCTACTTTGTTTTAAGCGGACTGAACCGCTATTGTACGACGGTCGACGCGATTTAGCGGATCGTGAGAAGATATCAGTAGTGTTAATAGGAAATTGTTGCTAGCTCGGACAGTCTGGGAGCGAAAGCTTACTGGTCAATTTGCTTTGAAATTTTATCAAAAACTTCAGTTGAATTTTTAATTGACTTCATCTAAAACCAATCGGTCTGGACTAGGGTACCCTAGAATGATCATTGAATAAAAAAACATAAAAATAAAAGTACTTTTCGTCATATTTTTATATTATTACTACCTAGTAGACTTCCAGTAGTCTACGGTTCTGTAATAAGTGTAAGCATGGACTTTAGCAGTAAATCAGGTCAAAAGATTGAAGTAGACGAAAACCAAAAACCAAAAAAAAGTTCAAACACCAAAATACCTCAAACTCCTTTAATCCAAAAACCGCATCTACACAAACTAAACCAGAATAACCCAAACAGTAGCAAAAACACATTACCTGTTTCCCCACATGAATTACGTGAGGCATATCCTCATATCGTTGTAATTGATGCTACCTTACTCGGTAGCCGGGACAATGGCGCGTGGCGATACCGGCGACCCCGCGACCTCGCGTGCGCGCTTCCGCCATCTTGCATTTTAATGCGCCCTGCACCGGCCCATTTGCATACCTAAGACGTGTGCGATGATATTTTATTCTCATTTACTTATTTACTTAAATGGAACTTTCTGTTCGCTTTGTATTGTTTTCGATTTAATTGTTTTGTTGTGGGAAGGATTCATTTTGTTGCGTTAAGTAGAAATATTTAAGGAATCAATTTAGGCTAAAGGTGAATTGTAGACATAAAAATGTGTTAATATTTTTATAATTAGCACTTAAAAAAAAATATACAGCATGATGTAGCTATACTTACAGTTTATGGCCTATTTAGTAAGTAGAACTATTATACGTCCTTAACCGTCAAAATTAGAAACAGATACTTATAATAGAATAGCTTTTACACTAGTAAGTAAATCTTCTCAAAAGCGAAATCCATACAAATACACAATTCTTTCACAAATCATATCTATTCATGTCAACTCCTATTAACATTTAACCACACAGTTCATAAATATTGTTGTACCAGCCATTTGCATGCGCCTGAACAAGCAGATTCGGAGATTTCCGCCCACTGACTTGCTTTATGCCTCTCTGTCTATTTGGCAAATCTTTTGTTTCCTTTTATAGAAGTCCCGAGGGAGTATAAACTGAAATTTTGCTTCTTGTAATGGCGAATGCGTTTTTGGATCCGAAAAAGATTTGCCGGCTTTGATGTTTAGTGATTATCTTGATATCTGCACGTGGGAGGATACTAGTTCAGTTTGTATCATTGCATGCGTATCTGCGTAGGTAGGTATGGTAACACAATCAGTGCAAAAAGAACAGCATAGATTACATAGAGCATCTAAACAGTGCACTATCTTAAGATACATAGTTCATGGTGATAAAAATTTAACTAGCGTTTGTAGTGCTCAGCAACCATTGCTCAATCTATTATCTTGTCCCTTGAATAGAAATTTCTCAAAGAGTCTTCTAAATAAGACCTGACTAATGTCTATAGTAAAACTTTACCAGTCTCTTGGTAGGTAAAGAATATAAAACAACGCCTTTCATCAACTTCTATACATCAAGAAACGTGCATCTATAACACAGAGTTACCATTCACCGAACACCAGACCTTACAATATCCGACATTACACCACATTCTGCTAACCCTACACCGCTACCTGGCATCCCTGGCCGTACAGAAAACACAAGTGCATAGATAAGCGCGCCACAATAACCCTCAAACATTCCTGGCCATATAAAAAGCCAGTGGTCGCAATCTGGTCGGTAGGCTCGTAAACAGCGTCGATGCATCGCTCGTGCCGATGATATCGTACCCGCGACTTACGTCGTGCGCCACAGATTAAAACTGGAATACGTAGAACCGATGTATCGATCATCTTTGGGTGGCACGAGAGAACAAGTCTATCGGATAAGACTAAGCAAAGAACTTATCTTTTAGCAAAATCTTTATGAGCCAGATAACAAGACTTGTAATGTCCAATTGCAGTAGCTTACCTCAGAAAATACAAATGTAAGTCGTATTTATTGTTACTTCTATATGTGACAAAATCACGAACTGGTTTTCGGTCATTATGCCTATTATTTTAGAGTCGACCTGTATTTCTCAACAGCTTGCCTTCTAGATATCGTTCGAGCTTTACTTATGTGTTCACCAATAAGGTGCTAATCAGATAAGCCCTACCAATTATAAAACTGGTCATAAAATTTTCGTGTTGCATTGGTGGTCTGCGTCATTAATCAGTTGATCTATGGTGCGCACGCGCCTAACTGGGTCGTTCGCGCCTCGGACGCAGATAGCGATGACGGTAGTTGCACATTGTGCCTGATTTAATAGTTCGTGATGTGGCCACATGCTAATGTCCAGGAACACCGGTCGATCACCCGATAATTGTGTGAATTGAATTTATTGTTTGTTTTAAAGTTAGAAGGTTGCTCTTATCTTGTGTATAGTAGATAGTTCAAGCTCGCTGAAAGACTGAAGTGGGTTAACTGTAGTTTATCTTACTAGTTCACTTTTTCCAGTTAGGGAATTCATATGTTGTAGAATGCTAGAAAAAGACTGAGTTAAGTACTTCATGTAATTTCTCGCCTCACGTGTCTTGTTATCGCAATTTTTCAGTTTCATGGCTATAGGTAAGTTTAAAAAGTAGTTTAGGAAAGGGTATGGAATATTTTTTTCTAACACAATATTATCATCATAATCACATCCTTAACATAATGGAGGAGGATATTCCTTAATGGAACATAATATTCCTCATATTACTCTTAAACTTATCCTTGGACTCTTTAGTCTTCACCCAAACAACAGAAAAACACAACAACAAGCCACTTGGAAACCAACGAAAGATGTCGTAAATTAAGTGCTGAGATTGCACTCCCGCGCATTTCCATTTCTAAAGCTTAAATCTACACTTTGTAAAGACTGAAACATACGGTGCCGTTGAGCCGACGGCGGTGTTCGCGACAATAAATCCCGGAGTCGTCGGGTGGTGCCATTAGTACCACGTCAGGGAATAAAGCATAGAACACACAGAGAGATTCTCGCTGCCAGATGCCGTGATAATGATGGTAGAGCACGGGGAAGTTGCGGCAATCTGTTGCTAGTTTTATGTTGCCAAGCATGGGGATTTTGTTTTTGAGTGCAGGAAGAGCATGTTGTGCTTTGTCTTGAAAGACTGCCTTACTGATTTCACTAATAAGCTGTTAAACTGACAAGTGTAAGGGCAAGTAAAACACGAAATAATAAAACACATTTAGGGGAGAATCGGAGATTACACCTGATCCGCTACGCAACTTCTGCCGCAGTTTGATCAGTGCGTGCCAATGTGTTGCAATTCATCACGCGCCGACCGTGACCGTGGGAGTATTTCCTTAAGCTACATTCTAATCTAAATCCATATCAAAAATAAAATAATTCTTTTTTATCGACCTCTTTCTTTTTCAAGTCTCATAATATACAAGTTTTAATATATTTTTATACTTTACCCATAATTAAGTTTACTATCAAGTACCTTTCAAATTATACATTGCTATTTTCTAAGCTTACTTCAGCAATTGTGTGTCCTGCGCACTGGATCGCTGCCGTGCGCCAGCCGTTATCATTCACCTTTTGTTTCTTTAGCACGTGCGCCTGAGTTTATTCCCAGACAAATATCACCGAGCCACTTGCTTTGATTCTGTAAAAGACTCCTGTTTACTTGTCCGTTGAATAGTGAAAGAGAGTAATGGGTCACCGTTTTCTGTCGCTTTTTGTGCTAACGTAATTTATTTGATAAGATCATATTCTATGACTGTAATATTTTATAGTTCTGAATGGTAATGGTTAGGAGTGTTTCTGAGGGCGTTGCCTGTTTAGTCAGTGTATGAAGTAGGTGTTCATTCTGTGCTTTATTTTGTATCAAGGTGAAAGGGGAAAGTCAAAACTAGGCGAAGCACATCACTTGAGACACATGTAGGTACTAAGCACCTATAGCAGTCTTGCGAAGCTTCATTTTCTTATCTCCTAAAGGTCTTTACATATTGACGCTCTAAGAGTTTCTAGAAAACAGTTTCGTTTAAGACCTTTCGCCTCGGATTCCTTCGACGTTGAGGAAATTTCTTTACACATCTCTTGGAAGTCTGTAGGTAGTTAATTAAGTTTCTAAAGTTCATTAATAAATTAATAATATAGTCACGAGTAGCTAATATCCAGCTGAATATCGAGCTGGTTAAGTAGATAAAAGACTTTTCAAAAATGGATTTATTTCCAAAAAAAATAATCCTTGAGTTGAAATATTATGCGACAAGGCAATATTGACCCGTAACACCTAGTCCCTGCCTTAAAGGGGTCCGCGGTTATCATACGCCTCGATAGGTACATTCGCACATCGTATCTCCGTAAATCCCTCTCGTCTTGTCGCCTGCCTGCTGTCATCGCCTGGCACCTAACGGGCCACATTCGATATAAGCGATATTCGCTTTGCGACGCCGACCAGATAACTATCTTACAATCTCATTAGCTAATAGCCAATTACGCTGAGCGACGTGTCCGGGCCGTTTTGTCAGTGACATTTCGAGTTTTACCTATTTGGGCCCGCTTTGGGCGCGACAACGCTTGTCAAATGGTCGTCAATTACTGCACGGTCGTGGGGTCGGATGTACTGATGTGCGGAGCTCCCCGAGTGTGAATGTCGTTTGAATGTGTTCGGGTTTGTCAAGAGAAATTTGTTTCATGATCCAGGTTTTTTGGCAGAGGAATATTGGTTTGAGATAAAATGAAATGTTCCCTACTGATAATATAGCGTTCCGACTGCAACACTCAAGTGACATTTACTACTAACTAAGAACTTTAAGTACTACATTATCCCAGTTAAATTAAACCTTACTAGGTGTAAAACCAATCAATTAACTTTAAAACCCTACCACACCAAGTAAATACCTGTAAAGGAGCAAAATAAAAACCGATGCATCTCGTAAGTCCAGAGTAAAAATGTGCGCTAACAATGCAAGATTTGTGCGGCAGTGATCGGGCGAGCGCACGCGACGCGACGCGACGAGCGATGTGTCGCTCCGCCGCGCGATTAGAGCGCCTTGTTAGCGCGGGTTAGGCGTACATGACGGTCAGGCGGTTAAACTTCATTTGCTCTTTGTTTAATTGTGTTTTTCTTTACTAACTACTATGTACTAGATTTGTAGTGTTCGTGTTTTCTAGGTTTGCTAGGCTAATATGTATGTTTAACATTTAGATAGTTGCTTGTAAAATTGCTAGCACCAGTTTTATAGGTAGGTTAAACTTAAGCTACATAATATAAGTGATAAACAAAAATATAGTGATAGCGTAGCACACATCATGTTAATTCAGGCCATTTGGTTTTTCTTCGTACACATACGGTATTCACCATTCTCCACGTTAAAACACAACCAATAACAATACAAAGAACATTTGCTTATCTCCTAGAATAGAATAGAAAACCTTATCCCGTCCACATTAATCAGTACCCTGAACCTTAACCGTTGTCCTACACCAGCAGCGTCACCTAACACGCTTTAAAACAATGACTTTCCTCTGTAAACCCTTTATGGGTGGTATCTCCAAAGTTGGCGGTCCAACATGTAAACGCACCGTTCAGGCTAGGCTCTCCGTGATTTACCCAAGCCCCGGCCTTGTCCCCTCGCTAAACGACACGACTAATAAATACTGGTAGCGATTTAAAGACGAGACCTAAACGTTAATCCGGAACAAGATCGTGTAAGGTTACCTTGGATAGGTTTAGGGCTTTGAGGCCTAGTTTTTGTGGTTGTTTGTTATGTAGATGGATGTAGATGAGGTGTTAGTGTTTTAGATTATCTGTCTCATTACAAAAAGAGTCGTTTAAATAGAAAAATGATAATTTTTCGTTTGAAAGTATGTTTTGATTAATATTACTGTGTAATTAATATACTTGGTAGAGGAATGCGTTTTTTCAATGTTCAAGTCAATTTTCTCTAAGAAACTACTTAATTTTTACTATCGAAAAGGAATTTTAAAATTAATGTAAGTGTAGCTTATGTTATTACTACAATGTTTGTTGAGTCTGTTTTCACATACAAACAATTAATTCATTCACGTTTCTTTTTCTATGAGGATAAACATTCACACTCAAGTAATAAATATGAGTACCCCTAGTAGTATTTACTGCAAGTGAAACAGCACGCTCTGAATGACATCGGAATGTAAATTCTTGCTTTCTTACCATTTAGCTGTCATTTACATGATTAGTACGCTTTTGAATGTATTATGAGACAACGGCTCACGCGATACAGTCATCGGTCAATCAGTATTCCCGTTAACCTGGCTTCTAGAATGTTCTTGAATGTCGTATATCGCGTGAGACCATCACTCACCTGTAAACAAGGAGTGACTGAATACAATTAAAGTATATTTTAAATAAACACTGCAACTTACTTTAGGAAAACTAAGTAAGAATCTAAAATTGATATTGTGAGTATATCATGTAGTCATATTTCTTCCATCCTTTTGAATCTTTGTAACACCTTCGTATTGCTACAATATAATCTGACCCACTAATTAAAACAATTTCGGCAATGAACCTAACAGTAGGATGATACAAATGCAAATTTAAACAAAACAAAACAGTTTTAATTATTAACTTGGTATAAAGAGATAATATCCTCCTTGGTGCATTATTTACAAGTGTCACTTACTAGGCACGGCAAATCGCATGAAATTCCTGTAAATGCCGATTAGTCAGTGATCGCGTTAATGGCGCTCAAAACGGCGCCGTGACGCGCGTGTGCGCACGCACCGCAGTGCGTGTAGGGCTGTCGCTATCAGACGAATTAATGCTCAACATAAGTAATTGATATCATTGTAGTATTTTATTTTCACTATCACGAAAGTCTCTACGAATGAAAGTACCGAAATTTTCGAACTGTTAGGTGTTGAATTCGCGCTTGAGTGTAAGGTTTTGGTAACAAAATCGTGAGATTTTTATTGAGTAATCTAACTTTTACATTATAGCGTAAGGTTTAACGCGCAAGTAATATAGTAAAATAATATTAATTACGGCTTTAAAGGTTACTTTAAAAATAAAAACAAATCATCACAAAATAAACTTTTCACTTCGAATATAAATAAATTAGTTCTACAAAACCCTGCCACAAAACGGTGCGGTTTAAACCAAAAACAAGTCCTCCAGCCCTGATAGGATTTGCGCTCGCCGAATAGTTCCCACTAACAGCGATTACGCCTCTCGATAATCACCCATCGCTGTTCAGCATTCTATTAACATAAAGCTAAGGGACTCCAGAGCCGCCGCGACGAGTCCGCCCGGTACAAAAATGTAATCATTTCATAGAATATTACTATGAAAATGTGGCCGCTTCGTGTGAATATGTTGCTTATGAAATAATGAGGTTTTATAACCTAAGGCCTCGCTCTTCGCTCCTCGATACCAACACTTTGGTATTCAGCGCGACTCGTCGTGCCGTCACAAAAAATAATGGGCGCTGGCATCTCGAAGTGGATCACGTCCGTCACGTACGGTATTGATTTAATTAATTTCTAGATCTTTGATTAACAATTATAAAAGCGTAAATCAATAATGACACAAGCGAGGGAAGAGAAAAACTATATTCAGACGCCAAACAAAAGCAATCGAAGACTGAATTGTTTTCTTATTTCGAAATATTTTGACTGTCAAATGTTTTTATCCCAATTTTTAAAGGGTTTCTAGTGAATGTTCTGTTAGATTAAAAAAGCAATAATCGTACTTTTTCAGTTATCATTTTGACGTAATATTGACTGCATGTCTATGAGTGTATTGCCACAATATCGAATTCCCTTCACCAATAAGAAAGGTTATCACGTCGGCAATTAAATCCTTGCTCATAATAAGCCCAATAGCATAAACTACCAAGGAATATAACGCAACGGATTATAAAATGAAACTCAACACTTATTGTCTTGTATAGAATTTGATCACTGCGCTCATTAAGGTTGATTTAAACGATTCGTTTTGGCTCAATTTTGCGAAATTCAACATTTTGAACACGAAACCTTTGTGTTATCTGTGACCTGTTACAATGTAAGCTTGTATTACGAAGAAGTAATAATCATAATGTCCACTTGACATGGTTGTAGATTTGGTTAGATGTGCAGTAAATCACACGGTGCATAGTTGGTACGAGTAGATAAGTTGGCTTGAGTAATGTTTTATGTATGTCTTTTTTTTAGTACTTTTCCCAAAATGCGGTCCCAAATTCCTGATCTTCAGTTTCTTGGTCATTGTAGGTGTTTTTCATGTTTTTTTAAATCCCCATATTTTTCTTCCTTTATTTTTATTTTAAGTTCTAACCTTGCTTCATATTTTGCAAATCGTTTGAATACGCGTCAATTAGCACAATTCATCAATAAATGCATGAGAATCAAATGGTGTAATTTACATAAACACATTTTTTAGACGCATGCTGATCATGGCTCGCGTGTATGCAAACATCTGGTATATATTAACTTTTGTTAGTAATTCATACTTTTGTAGGGGTTCGTAAGGAATTACAAAAACCAATTGAGAAAACACTTTCGAATTTTTCACTATACCATAGTGATCACGTACTTGGTAGGCATTTTGATCAATGATTTCAAGTCTGAAACGTGGTCCAGTTTATAATTCTATTAAAACATTGTTACAATACCACTGCGACTCATGAGTATTATATGACATTGATGTGAAAATCAACATCAAAAGCAATACGTACGTACGAACGTGTATGCTGCCGTCCACTAACTAAAATGCCGTTAAGCCACAGTTGGTCGTTTTTCACTTTTTAATGTAGTCTTATACAACTTTCGACGCTCTATCTTTTGGTCTAAAAATCATTTTTCTATGAATAATAGTGTTAGAGAAACAGATTGTTACTGAGCAGTTAAACCGCACCAATTTTCTGTCTTCTTAAATGAAAAAGCGGCAAAGCCTTCGCTAATACTCGCTAGAAAAAATTATAATTTAACTGAAAATTGATGTATACTATTTTCTCAATAACTTACAAACTTGCTTCTAGGTAGCATGCTTTTAAAGAGATATCAATCCCCGCTTATTTTTGCGTTTTCTCTGAAACTACTTTTTGCATTTAGCCGCATTTTAGTTAGTGGACGGCAGTATGAGTGTTTAGTAGTCGCTTGAAGACTAAATTCATCGTGTCAGTGCGTTGCCTCATATACGAAAGCTTAAAACCTCCATAAAAGGTAAACCTACTTACGATACATAAATCGTATATATTTGACGCTCGTTAGAACGCGGATGCTTTGCGACATATGTTCGCACTTTGTTTTCAGATGAGCGCCCATCATACTAACAATATGTCCTTAGCGTTGTGTACGACTCGATCCATGATGCATTGCTTGCCTTCTCTCTATAAGGCCGTTATTTGTGGCAGTATCACAGCTGGCTGCCAGGCTGTGTGGTATTTTAGTCTATGTAATATCTGGGTCTAGAGATTGAAAGATTTCATTTCGTACTGCAGATGTGGGGCGAAAAATTTGTTCTGGTAAAAAAAAATGACAAGGATAGTCTCTCAACGATCTGTGGCTTAAGGTTCAGAGACAGTATCTTTTTCGAGTCTATTTGTTTTTTGTTTATGATTTTGACTAACAACAAATAACTCTGCCTAGTGTTTAAAATACTAACGCAAATTCATAAGATCACTACACAACGCAACAATAGCCGGGTAAAATGACTACTCATCTGGAGTGATCAAATGCGATGTAAACTAAACACCACACATAACAATTTTAGATTTAACTGTAAGAAACAAATATTGCCTACTAATAACCCAAGCTTGGGTAATCGCTTATGTCTCTACTTCCCGACGGTCTGCAGTGCCTGTCAGCAATTGCGGGACCTCCAGTGAAACACACCGGTGGGGGTCCAGACCTTACCACACAGGAACCGAACTGTCTCAGTGCACTCAGCTTGATGTGTAATTAGGACTTTTTCTACATTCATTGAATCGTCTGTGGATAAACTATAGCTATTACTTGAAATAAATTTAATTTAAAATACGGTTGACAGAGTTTTTAGTGGCGATTTGTTTCATCAGTGACAGGATATGGCTTGCGTCATTTTCTGACTTTGCAGTTGTGTCGGATAGTTAATAGTAGGCGAGAAGAAACACGTGGTTTACCAGGATGCGCTCCGTTCATCCGCGTACTCGAGGGCTGCCTTAACGGCGGGAACATAGCTTATTAGCGAGCGTTACAACAAAAAATAAAAAGTTACAAGTCAATCAAACGTTGTCTCTGGTGTGTCATCTGCGCGGCGCGCCGCTCGCCTTATACGGGCAAACGTTTGATAGATGAACCGTCGTCAGCTTTGAATCCCTCACGTCCGCAACTGTAACATATAAATAACATTTTTATATGAAAATATCAAAGCCCACTCTCATACTTCCAACCTAATCACGTAGAAGTTTTTATTGGAGGATGTTTTGCCCAGTCGTCTATAATTGATTTATTTCCCGAGCGGTATATTAAATCTAAAATAAGTCAATTTATATCCAATGCGAGGATTGGATAAAGAGAATTGCGACTTTTATGTCTAGCAGTATGTTAGATTTGCGATTGAAGAGCCTCTTAGCGAGGTCGTCTTGGATTTAAGTAGGCTGATCTATAAATCTATATGAAGTACGTCCGCCTTATAGATAGTGTGAGGTTAATGCATTTTTATAAATTAAAATATATCAGAAAAAATTACGTTCACTTAAAATGTTGGCTATAAAATTCAGAGCACTCTTCCATAACGGCTTCGAAATTGGACTTGTTACTGGTGCTTAATTTAATGACTTGGGCAGATTTCATGCTTCGAATTATTGCTATTCATTATGAATTCGTTAGTAGTCGATGATATGGTTAATTTACTACTTACTGCCTTTGCATACCAAGAAATCTTATTCATAATTTAGTTTTAAATGTACCTCCAACATGGATTTCTCGGAAGACAACGATGGAATTAAAAGTATTCCTTAAAAAATAAATGCAAAAAAATGTTTGGTGAGTCGTGACCGCGTTCGAGTAATTTGGTTTGCCGGCGGCGTGTTCCCGCGCTTGCGACAGGTGAATGCGGACAGCGGCGCTAGTGTCGCCCGATACTTCACCCACAATTAGCGGATGCGTTCGGATACCAATTAAATGGACACGGCGACAAGTCCTGCGCCTTCGATCTGGTTAGAAAAAAAAAAGAACAGGTGCCTGTATCTTCCTCTTTCAAATTCAAATGTTGCGCGATTTTCTACGTTCTATTTTTTTGCGCTTGACAATTGAAATACTTTTTTTTCTACAGATTGAAAAACTTTTTCAGTCAAATCGTCTAAAATTCTACTGAAAAAGTATGAGTTCCTACGGTTGCAATGTTGCGAATTATGGTTGCAATTTTACTAAAGTGCGTTTTTGTTGCAGGAAAATATCTGATGCGAAGCCACGGCAAGGTTTGTTGCTTTCATGCAATTTTTTTACGACACTGGATCTAAGTCAATACTTGCATATCCTGTCTTGGCCAATTCTAGTTAGGACCTAATCTAAAATTCCCTACCTAATCATACCGTCTTGTGAAAGTCCTGTAAGGGGCTGGCCAAAGTCCTGTTTAGATTTGAGGATAACTATTTTTTATCTAATACATTCTAAATCATTTTTATAATTGAAAGAGAAGTCAGAATATTGTTTTCTGCTGCTCCTATTTACCACTTATGACTAATTTCCTTGCAGTTTCTATAACAGTCAAACTTTCACATTAACTATAAATGCTGGGTGGTATTAGTTGGTTATCCTGGCTTACAAGAGTTGCCTTGACGAGCATGTGCAGCAGGCTTGTGTCATTATTATTATAAGCCATAGTTCTCCACTATCAAATGTTATCAAATGTTTCCTTCGTACCTACCATATTTTTGTACCTCAATCAAATAAAAACCAGTCCTTCAAATAAAAGTCGAGCACATTTTGCCTGGTTCCACCACTGCCTATGTAAGAAGTTAATTATTCCTAGTCAGAGTTACAAAGTTGTGTTCTATGTTCGTCAGTTGTAAGCAACTTACCGGCGGCGCCGCAGTTGCCGCAGAAAGTGAGTCGCGAGCGCACTCGCAGCGCGACCTCGTCCCCTCCGCCCGCCGTAGCCAGGAAAAGGACGTCTTCGGGAGTGTTTCAAGTAAGAACCAGAATTTTACCATTACCTTATTATTATAAACTCGTTTATGCATTTTTTTTTATTTATTTATTACCAGCTAAGCACAGAACGTCCGCATTATTTTTGCCACAGTAAATCTTAATGATGCGTAATTACAATCACAACTGATAGTGCCTGAGTATATCCCGTTGAGTATAAGAAACAAATGAACAACAAAACTTCCGAACATTATAATATCGCAATCCACACAGGCCAAACACCAAACGTTTTGTATTTTTCACAGGTTGATGAATTAGAACCTGTAGCTAAGAAGATTGAATTGGGAACCCCACAACCGCGGTCTGCAGACCTCACCAAGCGCCAAAAGCAGGCCGCGACAAGTGGCAAACATAAGAAAACACCTCAAACAAAAGAAACTCCTAGTAACGAGAGCTCTAACCCTAAGGACGATAAAATACAAATAATTGATAAGTTCGATAGCGAAGCTAAGTCGAACTGTGTGTCTGCTTTCAAAGAAAGCGATAAGTGGGACTGATAGAGTAAATATACGCTCATCTAATATTCCGATGTTTTATTTCACGCCTAAATAAATAATATCACCCTAATATGGAAAACCATCACTCTTGACAGATAGTTGAGTTGATTCTTGTTGCGATTATACACACCTACGCCTTCATATAATGTCATCCACGTGCCAAAAGATCCTTGTAGCTCCATATTACTTGTATAGATACGATCACTTGTGTATGAGGGTCCATCCATCAGTGTTAGGTAAGTTGGCATAAAATACCTTATAGGAAACTCCAGGCAGGTTAATAGGAAACAAATATTCCGAAGTGGACACATGTCACTAAAATCACGGAGATTCCCGTGGGATCGGCCGGGAATAGGAATAAAGTTCGCCTACGTCCGCATAAATATACTGTTGACCTTACGATATGTGTTTTATCAGGAATACATAATATTACTATTTAATGAGTAAACGATAAGATTATATAGGAACTCCTTGTTCAGCCCACTCTTTGTGGTATTGCAGTAGCTTATAAATTGTATTCATTTGAACCTTCTCAAATGAATACAATAAATGCAGGTTACTGCAATAGTTGCACAGAACATAGAATATCTCTTTAGAGAGGTAGTTGTGCGGGGAAAATGGATTGAAATCGTAAAATATGTAGTGCTTTTGATAAAAAAAAAGATGTTAGGTGGGTTCTTGCAAAGACACAATTACAAATAAATATTGTATAAAATAACGAAATAAAATAAATATAGCCTGGAGCATGATTCGAAGATGAGTTTGTTTTATGATTAAAATTAATCAAAACATAGAACATTCAATAGACAATACAAAATCTTGGAAAAATAACGAAAATGCTTGATCAAAATCAAACTAATCTGATCCCGTATCAATTTTAATCTATTTGTAAGGCAGTTTATTTGATCTATTAAAAAAAAATCTTGAAGAAACTTAATCATTTTTCTTAACAAAACTTTTTCGGCCATGCATTTTTGTTATTCACCTATTATAATTACATTGATGGAATGTAAAAATAAAGTCCTTAACGTTGTCTCCGCCGTCGCAGATCGTCGCCAGCACGTTTGGGATTTCCAAGGGCATTGCATAGCAGAAGGCACATGCCGCTTTGAAACCCCAGCTATACGGCGACATTCATCTCACTATCCTATATTAAATCTATTATATTAATTTTATACAATTTTCGGCTATGAAATACATTTGTAGGTACTATAATTACATTTTTACAACATACAATAACATTAGAAATAAGGTAGTCACCTACGTACTAAGGTAACATTGCAGGATGACATGCTTATTTTATTATTATCGCCCAGATATATATTATCTAGGTGACCTGGTCCCTGGCTACAGGGAGACACCCCTCCGTCTCCTCCCCACGGTGAAGGAAGCCCATGTAAGGTTTCCACCGGATACAAAAAGATAAAAATACATCTAGGCGATACTAATATATACCAGAACCAAAAGTTGAGTTATACGATCTTGGACGATATAGGACTTTTAATCAGAACACTATCTTTCATCTTATAAATTATCCCTTTCTATGTTTAATAAGGGCTACTTTTTTACACCTCATTATGATAACGTTTATCCTGTACCTATACTTATTTATTCTTTACAACTATAAGTGCGCTATTCTTGGTTAAAGGACATTGACCATCTATGTATGGACGTTGGACCAAGTGTCGCCCAACATTGAAACATAGTGCACAATGTACCTTAGATTAATACAAGTCCGTAACTCAGAGCGCTTCAAAATCTATCCGAGGAGTTTTGAGAAAAAAAATATTGAATGTAGAGGTCTTACATTAACAAAAAAATAATAACCAACAGCTTATTTTTAAAATAAAAGACGATATATTATAAACAAGGGATTTATTTGAAAAAAAAATAGGTTTACAGAGATGATGAACATAACAAAAATGATACCCTATGTTATAATACCTCATGTAGGCACTAACATAATCAATCGTCATCATCATTGTCGTCTAAGATTATTCTATCTAAAAATAAAGCAGGGCGTCTCACAACGTCTTGGTGCCTAGCCCACCCCAAAAACCAGTAGACCCAAAAAGTAGGATAATATATTTTTTTTACGTAAACCTCGTAAACGTTCAAAAACTAACGAAATACCAAAAGCCATAAAATAAGACTTGTTGCTACTTGTTCACATTCTTATTTATGTGTTATATCCGTTATTTAGATCCCTGTAATACGAGCTATGCTCTGTTTAGGACTAAATAATTGGTGTGAGATGTCCAGGATTTATTTATTTTGAAATCCGTGGCAGATTTTTTTTATTATATTTTTTTTTTATATCTATTCATGTAAGGAAACAAATTAAAGTGTTCCCATGTTTGGGCAGCATTTGGTCCAGAACGGTCAATCTCCTTTTCTTTCAAGACTTCGCTCGTCAAGCGAGAACGCATCAACATACAGTGATCGATACGTAGCATAATTTTTATCAATTGACAAAAGTTCACCATGAATACTTGGCTAAACGTTCTATAGTCTAATAGAATTAACAAGCATACCTTATACCTCTAAGGGTCTAAGTACAGTTAGTATTTTCAAGGTACTGACTTTTCCCTCGTTAATCTAGAACACATCAATACAGTGATCAATTCGTTTATATTTTTTATCAATTGACAAAAGCCCACCACGAATACGGGGGTAAACCTATAGTCTAATCAAATTAGCAAGCATACCTTATACCTCTAATACTCTAAGTATCTCCTTTGATGAGCACCAGGTGACAGTGTCGTGAACTCGTGATCCGCAATACAATGCTTGCGCCGCCGCGCCGGCTACATGAAAGCCGGGCCACGATGAGCCACTTCATTAGCTCCTGACATTGTATGGGACAATTAGAGGGACAATTGTTTGCTGGTAATATCTGGTGGGTATCCGCTCAATTAATTCTGTTAAGGTATTGCTTTAGGATTTGTTTACGATTTATGTTCTTGAAGAGTTTTTGTAACTGAGTTTCAACATCCCATACTTCATTGAAGTTATTTGCAGAACATGAATTTTATCTGTTGGTACACAATTATAAATTAGATCAAACACTACTTACTTAAATATTTGCATTTTGCACCAATTATTGTAATGTCCTCAAAACAAGTTGTTAAAGAAAATTAAAAGGCACCACGAGTTTTGCTCTATTAGTTATTACTCAAAAACACAACTTAAAACTTTAATTAATTATATTATCGACCAAAAATTAAATTGCTAAGTTAAGTTAGCAACAAATAAACCATAAAGGACATAATAACATGCATTTGCGTATTCGTGAATATCCTAACTTACATCTAATTTAAAGTAATAATATAATCATTAAATTCTGCCTTGTTGATTGATGATCTTCTAATGTAGTTCGGGTCCATTATAGCTTGGGACTTAGCAGGCCAGTAAGAATCACACACCGACCAGACCGCCAAGACCCTTGCCGTATGGACCAAGCATTCCCAATCTTCTGTTTTCATGTATCTTCTTTTCCTGGTCTTCTAAAACGAGGTTACACGAAGGTACTTATCCTAATATTCGAATAGGCCAAAATCCACAAGAAATTACTCTCTAAAAATGTTGTCTGTTATAACAGTTGACTGATTATAATAGTTTATACTTAGATATCTATTTTTAGTAAAGAATGTCATTTTCTGGTCCGTTAAAATATACCCCAGATGTGTTTAAGGATTTGAACCGAAAGACGAAAGCATAACATGGTTAATTCTTTCGTCTTCATTATAAAGCAGCCGTCATACTAAGTATCTGAAACAAAACAGAATTTCTTTGTTATTCTATTTATTTGCATTAACATTTTCATCGTTCTGCCTCTACAATTAAGTACTATGAAAATTAACCGTGAAAGCTTATCCTTAGATATTTAATCGTATTACAACATAATAATGTAACCTTGTAATATCATTCATATCTTTACAACTGTTATTCATAATTTCCAGAAAAACAAGTCTTATTACAATATTTCCCTATCTACATACCTATCATATTATATATTCATTTACTCGCAATTAGACAAATGCTCGTTACAGAGTAACGAAACTTTTAATAAGTAATTCCTATACACCTTGTTATACAGCTGTACGCATTTAAGTAGTTAGGACTCAATTGATACTTCAAATGATATAAACTATTTGAAATCAATTAATTTCCTCATCTCTTTAAGTAGAGCAAGAAATTATTTTTAAAACGTTTCTTCGTTTGTCGCTATTCGCTTATTACGCATTGGAGCATCAAATATACATTCATGTCTGCAATTACAAAACTCCGTAATTGTTTATGATATGGCACGCAATACTCGTTTATTTGCGGCAATTCTACAACGTCCATGAAACTGTAACAATCGCTCAATTTGCTATAAAACAATCAACAACTCCACCTTTATTTTAATTGTAGGCTATCGGTATAATGGTACACAATACTACCCGCATGGTGAAGGTAGAAAAATGTATAATAGTGTGATTAGCAGATAACGAAGTTGATTCACCAGTGCAAATTGAGAGGCTTAAAAATGTCAGTGAGATCGTTGGTGGAATTGCATTGGACTATGTTGCTCCGTTTACTGAGTCCAGTGCCGCCGCCGGCGTCGGCACTTGCACTAATTAAACGCAAAAATGAAACAAATAACTGTCAAAAGATATTCCGCTTGTAGATGAGGTGTTTTCAGTGTATTCCAATTTTAATTGCACCTCTTTTTATTTTTTTAAGGATGCTTGTTATAATCAGCTTGCAATATTGCATGCAAACATTTATGCTATTGAAAAAGTTTAATTTGTAATTACTTTCAATCAATTTTCTGTGACTGTATTACTTCTTAACAAGGTTGAACTTTCATACTATTTTAAAATACAAACTGCATTATCCATGAATGAAATTTCTTTTTTTTAACATCTAGTCTCAAATAAGTATACGAGAAACAACTTGTGTTAACCGCCTACGAAAACAGATAAACATACTTATATATTTCTAAACACATACATACCATAGATAAAGTACACCCAGACACAGAACGAAATGATCGTGCTCATCACAGTATCACACAAACATTTGTCCCGGGTGGGAATCGAACCCACGACCTCCGGTACAGCAGTCAGGGCCACTAACCACTAGACCAAAAGGCTCGTCAATTAAAACTTTCGCCTCTGTAGCGCTGGGTATGCGTGTGAACTACTGAACTGTCTACAGTGCTAATGGGATTACGTGCCGCCGTGCGCACGGACACTGGCACCAGCGCCGCGCAGCTCACTTACGGCCAAGTATTGCGCTTACCCGGCGATTTCATATCACCATCACCAGCAGCGAAGGCAATGGATCATAACTTCGTCGATCACCTACATGACGTCATCACGAAGTTAACACCTACATACAAACCGCATTCTAACAATCGTTGTATATTCGTGCACAACGATTTAAAAACATGCAGTCACGTGCTACTACGCGACGACGCCGTCCGCAAACCGCTGCAACAACCATACAAAGGTCCGTACAAGGTCATCGAACGCAACGACAAGTACTTCACCATCCAGCTCCCAGGAAGATCCAGCACTATATCGATCGACCGATTGAAACCGGCATACACGTGCAACACGGATGCACATGACTCGCATGCATCCGCTCCAGCTCCACCGGCATCAGACGTCGCCGCCAACCGATCTCCGAGTCTTTCTCCGAGCAACGCCGCCACTGCTACACGTCGCACGAGATCGGGCCGAGCTGTGAAGTTGCCGGTACGCTTCGCTAGGGGGGGAGTACTGTAGCTGCAATACATAAAACATGCGCGCGCCGCGACGGCGGGCGCGCCACTGGACTCCCGCGCGCCGAGGCGCAATATTTATATGGGCGTTCGCGCGCTCCCATTGGCCGAGACGTATTGTGAGCGAGGTGCACCCTACACAACCTGTACTCAGTGTAGCATTTAAGTAGGCAAGCATTTTATTAGAAATATATCATTGTTACTCCAACTGTCGTTTCATTCACACGCATACCCAGCGCTACACCTCAAAATTCGCTTAGGTACGTAACATTGTATCTTCAGCGTTCTCCGTAGGCGTTAGGGTATCTGCACACTGGCGATTAATCAAGTTCACATCGTCGGCAGGTGAGGCATGGCTCGCGTGGTGGCCGCGGGCGGCGATTACAGATTGTGCCGCCGCACCACCAGACGCACTTGTGCAGGAGGCCTTACCATCAAGTGTTAGGCTGCCAGTGTGATTTAGGTATTATTTTTTAGATTTCATATTATTCTATCTATTGCCTCGTTTTAATAGTGTTTCATAGTCATCAATCCTGAATAGCGTATTTGCTCAATTTATTGCAGAAATTATTGAACAACAATACGTTTCTGCCATAAATACATACTAGAACTAAAAAACAGTCAGCTAGATGCGTTGTTACGACTTTTAGTGGGAAAACATAACGTGTAAAGGTGTCAAACGGAAGTACTTAATAATAAAAGAGCATTATTAATAAAGTATATAATTATTGGTCTTTAACTTTTTAATACTTTATAATTGTGGAATGCTATAAATTAAGTGTTTGGAGGCGGGGTGCGAGAACATAATTTTAAGTTTGCTGTTTCCGAAGAGGCGTGAATTCAAATTGAGGGTAATACGTAATTAACATTATAATTCATAACATTAATGTTACTCCGTTTAAGTGTAATTGAATCATTTATCATTTAAAATATGCTTCGTTATTAATTTTTTAGAAATACTTTAACAGAAAAGCTACGAGTATACAACCCATTTACAGATCTGTCATAAATAAATTTTAAGAAATTGCCGTCATACTTACATTAGTAAAAAGCGAACATATCACAAAATTACATAACTTTTTAACCCATCTATCCGTGATTTCTTTTTTTGCTGATTTACTATAAATACAATACATACAGTGCACAAAAGCACAACATCCTGGTGATACAACAACAGAAAACTGAAAAAAAAAACACTTTTATTCTATACCCTTCCTTCGACAGCTACTACAAAGTTATAATGCTTCAGAAATTGTCTCACAACTAAAACATACGACTATTGCCATTGTCATCGGTTTAGCCGCCGGCGTTTGTCGCATGAAGTTCCAGTCGTGCGTGCGTAGCCCGCCTTACATGCTTTATTATGCCCCCAGAGGATATTCCAACACCTCTTTAAGTAACATTGTTGCAGTTGTGGAAGAGAGATGCTGCTATTTGCCGTATATTGCGCTCTCTCTCACTCTCTTTTACAACTTCAACAGTCTTACTTGAAGAAGTGATGTCAGGCCTGTAGTAGTTCTAGTGGTTAGTATTAATTATAGTTTATGTTATTAATTGAGGTGTAAATAGATGCATGGATTTTGTTTTCAAAGCAATTATGAGTCAATGATGCCTAGGCGCCGCCTATTTGTGCGTTATTGTAATTATATCACTTCAGTTTTCGATAAACATAATCAGACAAAAGTGTTCCTATTATTCAGTTTTTGAGATTTATTTTCACTATAAAAGTATAATTGTGTGTTAAAATACTTGTAATACCTATGTTGTAATATAACGTTTACGTCTGACGAGACAGGTATATTTGCAAATCTTGCAACTCATCTCAAGTCAAAGTTGCTTAGTTTAATTTTAAGCTCATATACCTACTCGTAAATAAATCTTCCGACAAAGCAAGAAAATTAAAATAAAATAGAAAGCTGATTTATATTATCCCAGTTCCAGTTTACCATCTTACAATTGTATCACATTGCATCCTTATTCACAGCCTCTCTCAAAGATATTTATTATTTTAATTTATTGCAATAACGCAACAATAGACCACGATCGCTACTGTAGCGAAAACAATATATTATTTCCCTCTAATAGACCGTTTGACAGAACTTGCGTACACACAGGAAGTTAATACAGTCTACATTATTTGCAAATGTAAATCCTATGATTTATATTTAAAGATAAATTCGTCTAAAATAATCCCGTCCCAATCGAATAATGGCTGTCGCATCGTTACTCGCCGCGGGCAAATCGATTCATTCGAATAATAGAAATCGCGAGACGTCGCTCGCGATTCAGTTATCGATAGTTTTGTTATTATACCGAGTGCTGACGGGAAATTGAGTGCTGAATCGATTATTCGTTTATAAGTAATGCGACGCTTGAGGCTAAAATAAATAAAGGTGGGTTTTGTTGTTCGAATCGATACAATTTACCGTATTCGATTATTTATTCATGTTATCTCGTGTTATTTCTGGGTTTGTTGATTTAATCGGTAAAAAGCGGTTTATTTGGCTCGAGGACGATAGGAAGGTGATTTCCCTGTAAGCGGCGTAAGTGATTGCTGTAATTTTCGGAATGGGATGGGTGGACAATGGACATGGACAAATGTAAGCGGTGTTCGTTACAAAGTACTATTAACGGAGCCCGGGTCAGCGCGGGCCGGCCGATGTTTATACAACGATGGTAAGGTATTGTAGTCAATATAATACTGAGTATTTTCCATCAAAGTAGAGCACAGCTTACATTATCCCTGCCATTTGTTTCCCTCCATTACCTATAGAATTCCCTTCGTGTCATGAAAGCGGATGTCGTTTGTGAACACGACTTATGAATCGAAATTTCTTGTGTTCTGTATTCTGGTTCTTCATTTAATACACTTATTAATATTGTGGATGAATATAAGGGAAGAGGATGACCAAAGAAACGATGGATGGATTGTGTAAATGATAATGTGACTGTAAATAGTGTTATTTGCGAGATGACGTCAGATAGGAATGTGTGGAAAAAGGAGATATTATTATGGTGCACCGACTCCAAATAATAATTGGGATAAGGGCAGGAGAATGATGATGATGATGGAAAGGACAGGGAAATGATAAAAACGTAAAGTATTACTTTACGGCTATTCTTTTTAGCCTTAAATGTACCACTACAAGTTGAAGTTGCTGTTTCAATCATCTGTCATAGATGCAAGAGGCCAATGATGATGATGACAAGTTGAAACCTTCGCACCACCCTATACTTATTCTTAAGTATACTAAAATAAATATGAGTTTAAGAAATTGAAATAGCAACGTATTATAATGGATTATTTCGAAGACAACACCTGCTTCCTGCAGGCTCAAGTGATCACAGGATACAGGGATTATAGGTAATTGTAAAATACTATTCTTTTAGCATTCACTTACGTGTACTGGTTGTAGTTCATTAGTAGGAAACTGTATATCATTGTATTTTATATACGGACGAGTTTGACACTCAATTATTTGTTTCGTATTTTTTTTGGTGATGTAATACCTAAATACCTACACCTAAGATAAATTTAAAGGTAAGCAGCGGAATAATTATTGTAGGTATTGAAATAAAAATAAAATGGAAAGTGGAATTAAAAACCAAATGCTTTTTCGTGATTTTTATTGAGTCGATGAGCATACTTAAAACTGGCTGTATTAGGTTATAATGACGCCATTTAGATGCAATAACGCGATGTTTAATTCTTTGATGAGTCGTTTAGCTTTACAAAAGCTGAGATTTTTTTTTCAAGTAATCTAAATGGGTATAATAATATGTTGAATCGCTACCCTTTCCGGATTTTTTAACCGACCTAACAAAGGAGGACGTTCTCAATTCGTCGGAATTTTGTTTTAACCAACCATTCTACACTACCTCTTCAGCTTTATTATATCACCTACCTTTATTCCTCCTTTATATCTCTATATTACATTAGATATCTGTAAAACAGAGGTAACCCAGATACATTGTATATTAGGAGATTAGCTTCCCCCGATCCCGTTGCATCGCGTCATAAATAATGCACGAGCCATCCGATACCCGGCGTAATGATAACGGCCTTAACTGATATTATTTAAATACCATTGTTTTACTTAATAATGCTGACATTTTAAATGATGTAGGAAGGTATTTTGAGGTTAGTTTTTGAATTACTTGATTGAGATGTTGTTGTGATGTAGCTATTGCTGTCAAAAAGATAGAATATTATTTATTGCATACTATATGAGAAACAGATTTGAAAAAGGTAATAGTTAAATGGTGCCATCAATTAGAACCTACTTATGTAACGTTTTTAAATGGAGTCCATTCATATTTTAAATATACCTTTTGCACTCTTTTTATGGGCTAACAACATTTTGACAGAAGGACTGAATTTTATTTTTGAAAACTGTTTTTTTTTTATGAAAAACTATGTGGTCAGGTGTCTTCCTTCTAGACCAATTGGAAATCACGTCGTTTGGCGAAACCTAGATCAGAAATACTAACTAAGACATAAAATATTAGTAATAATAGTTATACAGAGATCCCTAGGATACTCCAAACCAACAAAAACAACAACAGCATTAAAGTTTCTAGACAAAGTCGCGAACAAAGCGAGTTATTAATATAAATCAGTGCGGGCCCGCGGCGACTCGACCCCAGTTCCTGTGTGGCGCGAACCGTCCGCGCCGGCCGCCGCGCCCTAGGAAACAGGTGTGCTCTGTACTCTCTTATCTATGCCCATCGCTAGACCTTAGCTGGGAGGAATTTTATCTATGGTTCCTGGTTTTACGGGGTTGGTCGATTTTTGTTCATTAATTATTGTAGTTACTTAAATACTATTAGGTTCGTTGAAACATTTTAAATTTAGTAATCTGTGGAATCTGAAACCTAAATTATAAAATCCTAGAATTTTACGTATAAGTCCCTTAATTTGAAAGTCTTAAATGTAATTGTTATATTTTTTTTTACGATGAGTTCGGAAATCTTTTAAAACGAAAATAAAATTAACTGAAACGAGACAAACAACATTTTGGTGACTAATTACTTGCACTCGTAAGTGTATAAAAAATAAGTCACCCTATCAAAATTATATTTAAAAACCTAAAACCCGTATGTGTGCATCTGAGCGAAAAGAAACAAAACAATTGAATGCACACAATTTCAGACAGCACCAATTTGATCGTGAGGTTAGAACAAAAGAGGTTTTAGACAAACAGTAATATGAAAGACCCGCTGGACAAAGTAGCACTCACATTCGAAACTCAATTGATTCTGTGCACAGTCGATTTATTGTTTAGGTTTCGATTCCGGCCGTCTTTTGTTCAGCCGCGATGCCCCAGTCACGACTCCCTTGGAATTTCTAATACATCGAATGGCTTGATTTTATTTCTATCTATTTATTAATCCGTAAGATTTTTCGCAGTTGGCAATTTATTGTTAGGTCTGCAGTTGTTGAGTGTACAGGTGGAGTTGCTTGTTTATTTTGGTTTATGTTCCATTTGAAATTGTGGATTCTATTGTACGTAAGTTCTAAAATAGTATAAAGCATTTTATCTACTAAAAGGAGAGCACCAACATTTTCCAATATAACATTTATCGATATTATAGAAAGTCTTAAGCCGTTGTAAATCTTAACTTGTCCGATAAGAGGGTCCAATAATAGTCCAAATACGTATGTACATGACATTGTCCCGCTAAAGATGAGCATAGCTACCAAATATAGGTGGGCAGAGCTTGTAGTAGGCACACAATGCGAGAGTCGAGTGGTACCGAGTCTTGCCGAATGGTGCCGAGCATTGCCGAGTGTTGCCGAGAGCTGCCGAGTAGTGCCGAATGATGCCGAATGGTGCCGAGAAGTGCCGAGGGTGGAGCGTTTCAAAAAGACGGGCAAGCGTAGATATCTTGAATTAAGCTCAAATTCAATGATGTTATCATTGCAGAGATGGTCAGCTTTTAAGACAATTTGTTGAAGTGATTACAATTTTTTGTTGGAAGATTTCGTTAAACTGTGCTCACTAGAAAGATACAAGCCAATAAGAGTGATCTCTGGAATTAGGATTCATGACGAAAAATGGACAGAGGTGTGAACAAACTTTGAAAACAAAAACTAAAGAGAGGTCAAAAAAATATCTCATAAAATATGCAACTTCATAATTTACTTAACTATGTTATTAATAAGTAAGCAATATTTTTTGCTACCAGTACCTGAGGACAAAAGACGCACGCGCGGGGGCGTCGGGCCCACGCGACACGTCTCTAATTAACCGGCCTCAATTAACTGCACAACGCGCTGCGTAATTGTCTTGCTGACGGTACAACTCGGACACTATTGTCCCGTAAATATTTGTTCGCTTGATTGCTACTCCGTATTGTTTTGTTTGTTAAAATGGATTTAGTATTTATGTATGCGATGCGTGGTTCTTTGATTGTGAGTGCGTTATATTTAATTGAATGTATGCATTGACTTAAGTCCTTTTCACATGAGATTCATTTTTGCAAACATTATCGTTCAGTCGAGTAGAAGATTGATTATAGTTGTAGATCCTCACATGAGTTGTAAAGATAAGAAAGAAAGCATGAAGGTTGCATTAAACTTTAAAAATAAATCCAATAATACACATGCAAATATTAAATAGATTCACAATCAACAAAATAAGTAATTCAATAAATTATCCAGTATCCGTTTTCCTTTTACGATAAATCGAAAGAACAGATCTGAATCTGATGAGAGTTGAACGAATCAAATATATAGCTTCGTTAAATCTCCTAGCATTATTAGTTTAACAAGTCTGTTAACAAGTCGTAGGTCGTCTGTCGTTCTGTAGTTTATTGGCCAGGTTTTATTCACCCCTAGGGGGCAAAGAGTTCCAATTACCGCGGCCGGAACGTTATCACAGCTTGCAGTCGACAAAGTTATTAAGTTTATCAAATATTGTGATAGGATCTGGAACCTGTTCGGTGATCAATAGTTTATTCTTGGCTTTGATATTTCTTTGATTGTGATATATATTTACCTATTAATAATTGCTGGTAAACTTTCGACTTTAGCTGGTTTGTGTATTTTGTAAATTAATGCCTGGGCGTAGACTGTGGTGTTTTATGCATATCTGTTCCTGTGTGAAATGTTAATAGATATGCAAACTTCTTTCAGAGGATGCGATCACGTACATGTATAGTATGTTAAATAAATAAAATAAAAATAACTTGATTGTTCCAGAAAGTTACACTATTTCAGTAAAATGAGAGTATGTTCTTAATAAAGAATGTGGCTATCAGTATGATTGTGTAGGCACCAAACATGATTCCAGATATTGTAATATTATGTTGCACTCGTTTTCCTGGGATAAATTTGTGTTTAATTTAATTCATGTTAAGTACCCACTCTCGTGACTTAATAGATAGGTAACATCATTTCTTTATATTCTTGAGGAGCTTAGAAACTTCAGATTTATGTCTAATTATTTGCAAAACCTTATATGGAGACAGGTAACATCCAGTAATCGCTTCATTACAAAGTTAATTGGTGAGCTGACGGTCAAATCAATCAGTGCGGCGACGGGCGGCGAGTGACGCGTCTCGTTAGCCACGCCCACATGCGCGTGCGCCGACAGGCGACAGCGACACCGTGTCTGCCAACGTGTTAATATTGGAGCTTTGATTGGATGGACGATGTGTTGTGATGAAGCCAGTTTGAGTGCTGATAACTGTTCGCTTTTAAGATTAGATAAGTGAGAGAATTGTATATGATTAGTTACTTCAGGTGTAATGTTTTGGACAGATTTGGAGATGCTTTTGAAGATAAAAGGCAGTAAGATGATGACATAGGCAATGTCCAAACGCTAGCCCACTGCTAAACAATCATCCAAATATACTGCAAAATATTGACTTTCCTTTTTGTAAAGATGAAACAAAAGAAGATAGACTGGATTTTCTATACCTATAGTTTGATTATTAGTAGACACCAGTTCACCATCGAGTAGAGATGATTTTCACGGCATTAGAATCCGTTACTCGCAGTAATATTGGTTGTCTATACAGGAAGCAGAGTTTGATAGCATCCCCGCGCTATTTCAATTGTGTCATATCGCAATTTACGCGGCCGTTGATTGCTGTTCGCTGTGGAATTCAGCTCAGTTCGTTACGGTCGATATGATATACTACATGTATCTCTTTATTATTGGAATGATTATAAATTATCTTAACAACCTTGGTGAGTTAGTTCCGTCATTTGTTCTCCCGTAGCAATAGCACGGGAAGCGGTGAAAGGCGATGGGGTGCTAACTATTTATATTATCTACACGTTCAAAAAGTGCTACATTGTAGATTAATTTGAATAAATGACTTTTAATTTGATTTGACTTATTGATTGTACGCAGTGGCTGGAGGAGTTACAGCGGTGTGTTAGATATGCAGTTATCCATTTTAATGTACAACTGGCCAATGCAGATAAGAGCCTTCTATATTGTTACCATGCCAGACTTTTTGAATAATAACATAAGATGCAGGTCTTTAAAATAATAAGCAAAACCTGTGCAAGAGATATCAAGGATAACAACAATTCAGGTAATTCTGAGAACAACGATTCTTCTGAGATTAAACTCACATAACTTTTCATTTTTCTTGAACTCTCATTGTTTAAAAAAACCGTGCAATTGCCAAAAAAAAGATACTATTTTATGGGTGTAATCAATATACATTAATTAACCAAAGTTTCCTTAATATTATTTTCTTTTAGACCGATATTATACAATTCAGTTAGAACTCCCGCGCTATTTTATTTCACGTTCTTACCATACGCCCTTACATTCACAGGTGCATAAGACCCAGTGCAGGTTTCCATTTAAATCTCCAATTACAGCAGTCTATCAAGCAGATCTTCTGTAACGGTGTTGCCAATATAAACTGCGGTATTGGTTAACAAAATCGAAGGTTTTAATCTAATCCACTTAAGTGGAAGCTAATGCCGTCGTGACAAGCGCTGTATTTATTTATTTCGCGATGTTAGTTATCTGCCCCTTAATGGGCGGCCAGCTAAGAGCTTGATTATCAGCTTATAGCGACCACTCACTATCACGAACTTATTTTATACAAAAAAAGGTGAACAAAAACTTTAAAGTAATTCATTTATTAACTTTTTAAAACATTAAAAGTTTTATTGTTTTTTAAATCGAGTCAAACATCTCTTTAATTTACAATGTCTAGAAGTTTTAGATAGAGAATATCTAATAGGATTACCAGACGCAATTTTAGATATGAATAAAGTATTCATCTAAAATCTAAATCTTATCACGAAAACTTTGCTTTATAAACTTTCCAAACTGAACTGCAGCTTTTATCAGAAACAGATAAAAACTTTCTCTGCGAATCTACCGTTAAAAACTTAAAAAAACATGTTCAGCATTTCTTGTCTTGCCAATAATTTTGGTTTACAATACATAAACGCCTAAGTCCGTACTCTCCGTGGTGGCACAGTATGCTTGGATAAATTTAAAGTAGCACCCAGATATCTGTAGTTATTAGCTCCGGTTAAATTTAACTGTCGATGCTGTGGCGTGCGCTTTGGAGATACAGCATCTAAGGTCGCTGGAACTAACGGTCTTCAAGGTCTTTGTGCAATTTAGAACTAATAAAGAAGAGACTATCTTTGCAACGGTAATTAAAATATTTATTCAGTCTTAGAAAACTTAAGAAAGTTAACATTACTTTATTAATAACTGGAAATAGTTATTTCTTGACAAAACGAAATTATGCACTAAAGATAGCATAGTTATATTAAAATACAGCTTCCATGAACACAATGAAGTAACGTTTAGCCAACAAATGTTGGCCTTCATGACATAAGAATTTAAATGAGGTGCCAATTTTGTATTATAAGTTCTTAAGGATTTTTTGGGAATTTTCCACTTTTCTTGACGATTTTTTCAAAATCAGATCAATTTACTTGCGATGTACCGGTTACAATTGTTGTTAATTTATCTTAGATATAAATATATATTATACATATTTTCATTTCAATTAAGAAATTTTAAATGCATCCGCGATCCATTAAACACTCTGTACAAAAACCCTTAATTCTAAATCAAACAGATAAAACGGGAGCCCATAAATTCTAAGTTACAGATCTCTAAGATGTATGATATTGGTTATAAACCATGCAATATTTCATACACGACCCGAAGGCAAAGTAAACATTTGATGTGGATTACGTAAAAACAGTTTGTTGTAATTATAGTGATGCTGTGTAGTAATGATTAGGTACACAAAGCCCTGAGGGCGTACCACCATCTCGTAGAGTTAAACTTACATTTGTGGGAAAGAGACGCCGCTATATAGCTATAGAGCGCTGTCTCGCTTCCACAACTGCAATATTGCTACTTTAAGAGTTGGTGGTATGTTCCTTGAGTGTAGTTTTGCATGATTGCTGGTCGCTACCTCGGCTACTTTATCTTATTGTGTAGACTAAGACTTAAGCATGAGCGGATTGTGGGAGCTTCCATGTTGTTATGTGGTTTGGTTTTTCTTTTGTTTTATAAGAATAATTGAATAACGAGAAACTGTTGTCAGTAAACACCAACAAAGTTCTTGCAAATAACGCATAAAAAATGAAAAAAATACACAATTGAGTTCAATTAAATGCGAGTGGCTGAAAACAGATCTCAGTGGCGAACACTTGGAGAGGCCTATGTCTAGCAGTGGACTGCGATAGGCTGATGATGATGAAGGACTCCTTGGTTTTAAAGTTGGTTAAAAGTAATTGTATTTAAGTACCAGATCAAAACAAAATAGATACCATAAATGGAAAAATCCTTTTCAGTAAATAAAACTCTGTAATTGTCAAGGATCTATTTCTTTTCCTTTTATGAATATAGACAAAAAATATAATTTGTTGAATACCGCAAGTAATACATAAAAAAATACTACAATTCTCTTTTCCAACCGCAAAAAAAAAACCGAACTTTAAAATATCACCGAAACGTTAAACAGCCTATAAATAACATACATTAACAGCTTCCGAACAATGATTCATTTAGAAAGTTAAGTAGCACAAGTAATGTATGTGTTAATTATAATTACAGCCGAAACGAAACCAATTAAAAACGGTATCGTTTATAAATTGCGGTGGCCCATAATGAGAGCCTCGAGCGACCGACAGACGGACACTCAGTTCAAATCTCCGTAGATGTACTCTACAAATAATTATTTATAATATTTAGAGCTGTTTGAGATGTAAAAGAGAGATAATTGTGTAATTATAGTAACGTGAATTAATCTTTTGGTTCCGTGTTATGGATATTAAAGTGAGGTTGGTATTAGACCTCCTTAAATGTTTAGTAAGACAAGCGACGATTGATCATTGTTAACTTTTGTAGTATATCCCAAATGTATAAGTGATAAGCCTCGTCATTTATTAAGATATTGAGATTTATAATTTATTAATGATAGGGATTCAATATACACGGCGCGGTGAACGTGAAAGCGAACCCCGTACCCCCGACCTACCTAATATCTAAATATTCGAGCCTGAATATCGTAATGCCATGAGGCAGCAGGATTTTCGAATTTCGAACTACTCTGGAACACTCAAACACCCTACTACACGTCCGTGACCACAGACAAACCATAAACCAGGCACGTTCGGATACGCGCATCGTATAAAAGCTACTTTATAATGTCAGCGCCTAACATATGTAGCGGGCGACGTTATCGCCTCCAGATCGGCGTGTTATCGACAATCGAATCTCTTCTTAGTTCGAGTTATCGATATCGATACCTCAGGCGAATCGATCTGATAGAATATATTTTAGAACTGTCTGTTTGTAGCCGTAAAATACCGAGTTAGTGTTCTGAAGGTGTATATTCGAAATTCTAACGTATTTTACTCTTAGCCAAAAAAATATGTTTATTTTCGTGTAGTACAAATTGTTGCACCAAACCAGTGAAACAATAATATTACCAGGGTCCATAGTAATTCCAATTGTTTGATTGAGATAACTTGCGCCAATTTTTTTCGGCTCTGTACGAGAACAGTTGGAATGCATATCATTATTTGATCTCCGAGTTTTTACTACTAGTGGTAGGACTGCTAGATTTGCTTCGGCAGCAATGAGACTGATCGTGTTGAACTGCACTGAGACTGAATGGTGTTTTTGGTCAGGGCCAGTTCGACATGTCGGTTAAGTTAAGGACTTTAGTTTTTCAGTTCGTAAAAAAGTTTTGAATGTTTGTCAACAAGTAAAATAAAAAAAAAAACGTAGTTAGATAAATTAACTACTGAGTGGCTCCAGTTTTTATGCAATTCGAAATCGAAACAAAATAATTTGTAACGTAATCTGTGTCTGGTGTCTATCTACTTCACCCATGAATGTGATATTGAACGACTGAAATTAATTAAAATATTCTATGTAATTTAATTAATTGTAGAAGGTATACTTAATGTTACAATGTAACCAGCAAGCTGTAGAGATAGATATATACTTTAGACCCTCACTAGCCCTAATTAAACTCCCATTATAAAGCAATCTCCAAACATAATTGCTGAACGAAAACCAACATAACTACATACAAGTACACAAGTAAACACGCGCTCATCGGCTTTTAATTAATTCGAGTGCGCGTCTGCGCGTGCGCATGTGTAGCTGTAGCGTTATCGTATCGCATCTACATCGCGTCTTATCGCGCGATACTAAGCTAATGTATAGGTGAATGGTAAATAGGTAGTGTGATTGTTAGATAAATATTAAAATACTAAAGATTTTGTATTAATAGGGTGTAGACGAGAGGTTTTCTAACCTAAGCGTGTTTTGTGTAACTACGCAGCATAGTGCTGAACCTGATGACCTGAACATATCTGATGATCCATCAGAAGCCAGACTTTAGCGTAATTTAATTTTCAAAGAATAGAAAAAATATGTTGAAAAGATAAATTTATTTAGTTTTTTTTTCTATAATTTGGAATGCAGGTAAGTGTTAAAGCGTCCTTTTGCCCAGCAGTGAGATGACAATATCACAGATGAAATAAATTACAGAGCTGTTTTAGACATTTTCATGCGCCTTATTACTGGGTTTAATTTTTCGTACAATACAACTTAAATAGATTTTTACAAAGCAAATCTGAACTGCAGGTGCGGTTTCTAACTTACAAAACAATCACATTCCATTCAGACACAAGAAAATTCATTTTCCCAATACTCTATTCTTCGAGACAATTTAACACCAGTGCCTAATAACCTTTCGATTGGAACAATAAATACAATGAACCAAATACAGGTATCACATCCGTATGTACTAGTTCACGTCTACCAATACCTTTTAACATACAGTTGTGGAAGAGAGATGCAGCTATATTCCTTGTATAGTGCTATCTCGCTTCAACAACCCAACAGTTTTAGTTTACGAGGTGGTGGTTTAGACTTTGTGCAGTTAGCGGATGTTAGACAGATATAAATCCCGTCGCGATGGAAACGGTGAACACACGCGATTCTCTAATATCTAGATATTTCTAATATCGATAAATAATACGTCAAGATGGTAGCTGTATGTGGAGCTATTATTTTTGCTGGTGCTCGTGTTATACGGCTTATCAAGTTGGCGAGTATACTCGATAGGGTAGGATTTTATAGTAAAATGAGATAAGGGCAAGAAGATGATGATGATGACGATGACTTACAATGTAGCAACAAATATATTTATTTGTTGGTAGAGAAAACATACGTCATACCCATAAGATAGAATAAGTGTTCTTCCAGTATCCAGTTTTAACTACGAACCTAAGTTAAAAACGTATCTATATCGTAAATGGTTTTTGGAGCGATATTCATAATAATATGTTTATTTGAGACTCTTCTAAAATACGTGCAAAAAATCTATGAAATAACTAGAAGGAAAACTTCAAGCAATCAAAATTAATTATTATTGCGACTAGCATAAGACATCGTAAAATGCAATATATTGTTTCACATAACTAATCTGCCAACATAATTGAAAATTCCCACCATTTTTAACAGCATTCAATTAGCCGTTCTTGCCACCCGTATGTATGTAGCTTTAATACACAAGTTGCAATTTTAATATTTTATCTGTAGCGTTCGCGCCATAAACAAATAGAGGCAAGTGCGGCTGCGCATGCAAATCTATTGTTTTTAATAGGCTACTGTTATTGGAGGCTGAGTGTAATAGAACGCATAAAGTCACGTTTCTTTGTTGTATGGTAGCAACTACCACGGAATTTTAGTCATTACTAGCTGTTATACGGAGTGGTATTAGATAACGGGCAAAAGCAATAGCGTCTGCGAAAATTTTGCGATGCTATAGACGAAGTTAACGTTTTATTTAAATGTTACATTCTTGGTGTAGCGTTTTTTTTGCAAGTTAGGTAATAGTTCTACTTTTTTGCTCTCTGTATGGGCCCTGTATCTGTATAATTATGTTATTAATATCGCTATGACATACATACATACCTAAAAACAAAACAGATTCTGCTGTACCTGGGTGACAGCTAATTTAGTCTTTACCTATCTTCAAGTTTGTTACACGATTGGTGGACGAACATGTGTTATACCTGAAACAAAGGAAAACTGACTTTAATAAAAAGAAAATGGAATTTAAATATGGAAAAAATCATTTCTCCTTGTTTGAGAAAGAAAAGACGATTCTTTGTTCGGAGGTTTCTGATAAGGACAGACAAATAAAACTAGCAAACAGTTGTCTAACAGAACATTGTTGTTTCGGGACAGAAAATGTAGAGTGAGTTCCGTGTACCGGACATGTACTGCTTACGACAAAAACTCGCACCAGTACAACGCTTGGGTCAAGACAGCCGTGCCTATATTAAGTTGAAAAAGTAAAAGACGTATTGTATGTCGTGAGTGTAAGTTTTATTGAGAAGATTTTTTATCTGAAATACGAGAATTCTGGTAAAATAGAGACCTGAAAAGCCTCATGTATTCATCGTAACATTGAAAATACAGAACTTTGGATTTCTTTTACTCTCAGCTCAAGTTTTGTTGTTTAACATTTTGACTTAATTCAGTAAACATAAATACTCCACGGTCATCAGTAGTCACCATTAAATATGTTACCGAGGGTGAAACTGGCTCAAGACAATGTATATACCTCCAAAGCTGTAAACTTTTGGCGGAAATTGTGTTTTCTATTTTGATGGGTTTTGCTTGACCAACGAAATTAATTAAACGAAAAAATTAATGAATATTTTTACATAGGTACTACTTCAATGACGTGCCTAAAAAATTGTGCCACGTGCCATAAGTTACACGCGTACCAATGCATGGTACATGTCATGCCTAGGCATGTCGTTGGTTATCGACCCAATGCAGGTACATTGGGTTGCCATGCATTGGGTTGGTATTCTTAACCTACGATCACCCTGTTTTATGTCGCACTATTTACTCTTCATCTGGTACAGTGTTTACGATAACGGGCGCTGACGGGTCAGTCCACACTATTAAACATATAAGTGCAAATGTAAGTCTAGATATGTATGTAAACTTATTACAACTTAAAAGATTAAAGTCTTTAACTCAGATTAACTCGAGTATGGATAAGCGTATACGGGAGGACATTCCACTTTATGGTGCCAAGCTCATAAAAGTATACATTATAAGTATAAGGGTGTATATACAGCAAATTTTCTTTGATAAAAAATATATTGATACTTCAATGAGGTTTGGTACTTGGTACTTGGTGGTGGGCACCATTTTTCCGCACGTAGGCTTAATAATTTATTTAATTTGGATACTGTAAATTCAAATTTCTTATTTAAATTATTTAGTTTATAATCTTGCACTCTTAAAGAAAACACATGCAATGGAAAGAAAAGTTTAATACGAATTATTTTTTGTACTGGTTACACATATGTATGGATAGGTGCATGCATTGATTTATCAAAATCATTTGGTAATCAACGTCTTTGATTAATTTTAGTTGAAAAACAACGACAACGTCTAGTGGTAAATAAGTATTAATTAAGAATACGTCCTAAATATATAGTGTAGAACAGCCTTAATAATACAAGCTACTGTTTCTTCGTAAATGAGTTAAGCAACTGGGCGTGACACGACCAATTCATGTTCTGTATGCACTGGATGGGCGATGGGTATCCAATGATCGTATCACAGCAGTAAAGTATTATAACTTGTTAAATGCTCGCTGGCTTCAGTAGCAATCATCGTTACATTACGTATTGTAGAAGAACTACGCTGGGAGATTAAGACTTTGTTGTATTTAGAATTTTAACTGCAGTGTGTGATACCGCGTGTGCATTTTACATTTTCCTTTTTACATTACCGATTTCTATGATCTATGCTTTAAATACAATTAGACTAATAAAATGATTTGTGTATTTAAGATTTTTTATTGGGAAATAAAAGAAATAATATCTAAAGTGAAGGTAAACTTTTTGTACAGACAATATAATAATAACAATGTCCGGACCAATTTCGGCCACGAGGGCTAGTGTTACTATGACAGCCAGCTACGCAGGGCATATTATAGTGCACAAGCGTATGCGCAAACGCAGATGCACTCTCGATTCCTACAGACAATATAATAATACAAAGGTCGACTCAATACCCTTTGCTTTATCAATATTTAATCAACGGTGTAAAGATACCTCATAGCCCAGTCAAATTAGGGGTTTAACCTCGGAATTAAAGATAATAAGCTGAAAATTGGTGAGAACCTTTGTTTGGTCGCCCTAAATATTGTCTCAAAAGTCACAATTTCTATCGTGTCCGCGTCTTGAGATATTCAAGGTCAAAGGTCACGAAAAACAATTTTTCGCGAATATCTCAGTTCCTATTGCTTCAATGATATTTTCACCAATATCAAAGTTATAGAGTATAAAATTATCTACAACTTTTGTCTAAACTTTTTTTTTATACGATCAATCGTTTTTGAGGTAGAGCGCGACGAGTGCGCAGCGTACAGTCATATGATATATGAGGTAATGCAGGGTCAAGCGTGAGTTTCGGTTATCAGTACCTTGTATAAAGTCAATTATTGACAAAAAAAATATAATTATTAAGCAATGCCTATTTTTTCTCTACATAATAGGTCGGCAAAAAAAGTCTTTTCGCAAATTTGTATGTATAAACTTGTAATAAAATCTTTCTCTCTCTAAACAAATTAGAATTTGGAGTTATGTTCTTTATAATTTTAACTTTCAATTGTACCAAAACCAGCCAGATACAAATACTATAGCCAAAAAAAAATTATTACAAGTTCATACATACTATAATGCGAAAAGACTTTTTTCCCCACCTATTATGTTCAGAAATAATAGGCATTCCTTAATAATTATATTTTTTTTGTCAATAATTGACTTTATACAACGTACTGATAACCGAAACTCACGCTTGACCCTGCATTACCTCATATATTATATGACTGTACGCTGCGCACTCGTCGCGCTCTACCTCAAAAACGGTTGATCGCATAAAAAAAAAATCTTGACAAAAGTTGTAGAGAATTTTATACTCTACAACTTTGATATTGGTGAAAATATCATTTAAGCAATAGGAACCGAGATATTCGCGAAAAATGGTTTTTCGTGACCTTTGACCTTGAATATCTTAAGACGCGGACACGATAGAACTTGTGACTTTTGAGACAATATTTAGGGCGACCAAACAAAGGTTCTCACCAATTTTCAGCTTATTATCTTTCATTCCGAGGTTGACCCCTTATTTTACCTAATTTGACTGGGCTATCAAAATATTTCATGAGTTGTACGTAAGTTTTTAAGCCTGTAGGTACCTATAGTACAAAAATTCTCTATTCCAAGCCACACAGTTTCTTACTGTAAAGAAAACAAGCAAATGAGATACCTGTCAACTCTACATAAAATTAAAGGCAAATTAATCTTTTTATAGCTGATGATGTTAAATAAGTATGGCCGGCGTTTACCGGGAATACTTAATAGGGGGCGACGCGACATTATGCAAATATCCGTAGAATTAACTCTGGTAACGGTTCGAGCACTTCAAGTAGGTTGCTACCGGTAAAATAAAGTGTGTATCTGGCTGGATGCAAATAAAAACGAAAAAAAAGCAATTTGATGAGTTGGACACTTTTTGGGTTTAGTGTCATAGAGCTACTAGGAGGTTTTAGAACGTCGATGGCATTACCATGAGGGCGTTAGTGTGCAAATTTGTAACAAGAGTCAACTACCAAACTAACTAAAAAAATCTCGAAATAATTTGTCTCTGTCTGAGATGGTAAAAAAAATAGCTCTCGTATTAGATTTGTGAAACATTCGAGTGAGAAAACAGTTTAATTAGTCAATAAGTTCGAGTCACGTTTTTTCGGTGTTTGGCTGAGCACTTGTAAGCGAAGAGAGAGAACGAAGAGCTTTTGGTCCTGACTCTCATTTGTTAATATTTGACATTTAGATACACCTGATTAGCTTACGACATAAGATAAGAAATATTTCGATCTGCATTGTTTAAATGTTACTTAATCTTATTTATTCTAACCCCAGAAGTATCCAGGTCATTCAACATTGCAATACTAAGTTTACTAAGCGCAATCTTTACCGCTAACTATTAATAACGAAACGATTATTTGCTACTCAGAGATTTCCTGAGCCCAAAGGTCGTTGTGTGTCATTATACTAATCCTTCTACCATGATATTTTAAAGGAGACCTGTGGGCACCTTGCAAGCGAGACGGAGCTCTACAATTCGTTTAGCGGCATCTCACTTTTACAACGGGAATCATGTTAGTTTGAGAGTTCATAGTTGGTGTGTGGTAGTGGAATAATGAAACCCACCGGGGGCAACTCTTTATTACGTCACACCGTCTTGTTAGAGTATTCCATTTCCTAGCCTTCATTTTGTTATTATAACAGTGTTTGCTTATTGTTTTCTGGTATTAACCAAAGAGGTGTGTTAACGGTGTTCCTTTTGAAATTATGTTTGAAAATGGAGAGAATGTTTTGTTATTTGTTTTTTTTTTCTAATTTTACATAATGTTTGCTTCTGAAGAAGTTTAGTTATGAGCTTCAACAACAAAATTTTGAAACTGTTAATTGATGTAAATGTTACTAAACATGTAGTATAATCTCATCGCAATTAAAATAGCAATGAATCAAATGTTAATTGATTACATTTTTCTACAAATTTAAATTGCCTTTAAATATTTTTATAAATTAGCATTGATTAGATATTTTCTACATGCAAAACTATATCTTGTAGTAAATAAGCTACAGTTTAAAATAGAGCAAACAAAATTACTGTTTTCCGTATTTAGCAGTAATGCAAGAGTCATGTTAAACTTTTTCTAGGATCGGGTAAACTGGCTTATATGGCAATTACTATCTGGTACAAGCTGGATGAAGCTGTTTCTGCATAGAAAAAACCAGTAAAGAATGCTCCAAAGTCGTTGTACGTAAAGTGGTCTACAGACATTGTGATTCCGAGAATGTTAAACTCGCGACTTAATCAATTACGCTGTAATTGATTTTATTATCGATTATTCTAGCGATTTATTTTATCGATTAGTATCGCTAAACACTGGCAGGCGAGAGCCTTGTTAATTTTTTATTCTGTTGAAGCGGTCAGTCATTCGAAATTGGAATCGTTTATAAACTCTTTGAATACAATTTAGAATTTGAATAAAGAAATTCGTTTGCCCGCTCTTTGCAAGGAGCAGACATATTGTATTTTCGGTATCCAGATCGGAATGGTAATAAGCGAACGTATAAATCCATGTTATGGGAATTTAATTCAGCAAGTGTTGAAACTATGTCGGATCGATGAATTTCAAATTTGTTCAATTTACTGCTGTGATGCAAATGTCGGGCATTGCGACTTGACACCATAATTTATTCATTGGAAAATCCTATGTCGGCTGATACTCCCAATATGGGCTAGTATTTCTCTATACCTACCGACGTGATATTGAAAAGTTTAAACATCGGTGTTAGAATGATTTACGGCCGATGCAGATTTATCTGTAGGTGTCGGCGAAATAACATTACATGAAGTTATGAAACTCGCTCGTGTAAAGAAGATATCTTATTCCCTTTCTATTTATTTATGCGTTTCATTGATGGTATCTTGTACCGACATGCTTGGATTAAACTGTTACACAATCTTAATTAAATAACATTCATTTTTAATGGCATACAAGATGAATGAGTTACAGTCATGCTGTGAGTATGAAAATATTAAATTAAATTTAAATCTACAAGTAAAAGTAGTATTATGTTTTATTGAAAGGACCAAAAAACCGTCCGAATGTACATTGAAAATTATCCATAAGCTCACAAAAAAGTAACACTTGTTTTATGTTACTAGTAACAACTACCCAGAATTACTCTTAACTCACTATTTAAAATTCATCAAAACTATTTGGCTACAGATTCTATTTGAAAAAGCCTCGACATAAGCATACACTCGAAAACCATAACCTATCTTATCTATCTGGCGAACAACCACTTAAATTTTAGTATTTGTCCAAACTAACATAAACATCATCAGTCCACTATTGGACAAAGGCCCTTCCAAGCGAGCGCCACTAAGCCCGCTCTACCTACTTCATACATACAGCCATTGCCAGGTTCCCTAACTATACATATTAATAATCGCCTCTAGATTACAAGTGCGTATTTGTACTAGCACACGAGTACACGTTCTAGGATAATTGTTCCACTTACTCTATCTGCCGTATTGACCGCGACGTATCATTTGCGCGTTTTCACGCCGAGGAAACTGATCGGGAAGGTTTGTGTTTGTTTAAGAGCTTTGTAATAGTTGTTGGTGGTGGTAAATGTTAATTAATGTGGTGTAACGTTAGCTTATATAAGTAGACAGGCAAATCAGTAGGTCTTGATGACTGGGTAAATGATATGATATAATGTAATGCCGTTCATTTTTCGAATTAGCTCTGTATTTTTTTCACGATCTTCTGTATAAAATTCTCCATATTATTGCATTAGGAAAAAAGTATACGACTGTCTTTAATCTTTGCACAATAAAATACATTAACGTAAATCACTTTATACTAGCTCTTACCAATCTCAGCTGGTCCACCTTTCATGGTCATCCTCGATGACGCTTTCCAATTTTAGTGAAAAACGACATAAATGCACGAAATAATACTGTATCAGCAGTTCACCAACTTATGTAAAGTAGATAACACCAAAAGTAAATATAACATTAAACCTATAATAGGAAAGTACAATGCGGATCCTCTTTAAGCGAACTAAAACTGCAGTTAAAATCAAGACAATCCTAAATTACAGTCAATTTGAAAGCAGACAGTAGTTGGCATACGAAATAAAGGGTGACCATTTATAGTATAACAATGTGGGATATTTCCAGGCAAAGTGTCCCAACAATGAGCCGCCAATGGGACAATTTGGCGCGACCCGTGATCCTGTACCATACTAATAGCGCGTGGTGCAAGTCACAAGCGGAGGAATCTTTAACTTGTCTTGTTGTTATTCAATTAGGAGTACTGTGTTATTGGATAAACTTTGATGTGTCATTAACATTTTTCCGTAAAGAAAACTTCAAGAAATTACAAAAAAAAAATACTATGATTTGAAGATTTTTTGAATAACTTATAGGTTTCATCGAAAAAATTGTTTAATAAAATGTTCGATATTTTTTTTTTGTCATGTAACGCTCCCTTTCGCAACACCGATATTTAGATGGTATTCGGGTTCTTTCGTTGACCCTCTATCTTCTATATTACACTTTCTAGCCACATTTCCATACCTTGCACCACCCAATAACTTCTATTACAGTTTACCATTTAAAGCGATGATGCGTCTCATTGTGCGTGCAGTACGGCAACGGGCGGCAAGAGGCGGCAACACGCGGCATTACCGCGGGGCGCGTTACGCGAAACGCGCGCGACTCGCGAAACGCGCACGATTTATGTGGCTGTTACATTGTATGTGACGCTTAGGGAATAGGGATATTACTTATTGTTAGCAAGGCGGTTGATAGGGTAAATGTTTGAATATTTATTGGGTTTATATATTTGCTATTTTGACAGCGCACGCGACTTGAAACTAAGTATTCTTTGCCGAGCTTCTTAGCGATAGTAAGCGCTATCCAGAAGTGAATTTTGTGGTTTTAAAAACTAGATATCGAATATTTTAGTCGTTGAATATTATGTTGAAAATGCAGATGTAGGTACTTTAAAGAAAAAATTGCATTGTCAGATATTATTTTACTACCTATTATTACGTTTGTCATAAACGTGAAAAATATTATCAAAGATTATATTACAGGGTTTGAAGCTTCAACTTTTAGAAGCTCTACGTATTTACAGCTTCAGCTACAAGTATCTACCGCAGTTAGAAACGCGTATTTCACACCTGGCGCCTGGTTTCTCTCCTATTCCGAACATAATAGCCTGCCCTAAGGGGACGACTTATGAAGTATGTTTTACGCTAAACTTTACAATCCAAACCAAACTAATGACACGATACCGCATTATTTCAAATACTACACTATCAGAACAAAATTCGCTGCGGAAACAAACTGAAAATACTCTTTAAGTGTGTAACATAAGGTTGGTTTTTGATTGTGCATGTTAAACAATGAAATCTCCGATTACAAATCAAAAGTAACAATCATACAATAGTCAATGTGTCGCGCAATTGTTTATAGTTTCGCGAATGGCGCGTGTTTGTTCCCGCCTTCTGACACACTCCTTCATCATTGTTGTAACATATAACCAATTCTAATACACCTGAAACACACAACTTTCAACCTTAACCAATAGCAATAGAGCTTAGAGGTAGTGTATGAAGTGTGGTACATTTTCGGCCTAAAACATGTGGGCTGGGTGGTGTGGCCTATTACGGCACTATGAAAATATATGGAAATGCTGTGAAATGGATTACGTTAAACATTTTGCTGGTATTACACTAACGAGGAGTATAGTATCTCATCTAAATATATTATATTTTTTGTTATCATTTCTACTGAACTGTAATGAAAAAAACTGTAATGAAAAAACACAAAGAATAATAAAAGGCTTCGCATAAGTACGGAGATTGTAAAGTTAGTCCATAAATTCTTTTTTATGCTCCAAAATTAAGGTTAAGAAAAAAACTTTCTGATCTGTACAAAAAATAGTGTAACAATAAATATAAAGAAATTGCAGATTACAACGTCTTTTACAGTTCTTTACGAGACCCCCGCAGCGATTGTCGCCATAAACAAAAAAAAAAACAAAAACGAGCAGTTCCTAGTATGATGTAATTAGAGTATTTACTACCGTCAACGCACATTAATTAACGGCCAGTTACAATAACCAATGAGTTGAAACTCCTTTTATGTCTTATTATCCTAATTTATCACCAGTTTTATTACACTTTTCATTAAGCTCAAACGTTTTAAAATGCGATTACCGTCCGTCCTTCATTTGCAAATACTTTATTGACATTTACGTATATTTTAAAAGATGGTCATTGAATGTTTTATTTATTGTATGTTGGTATCTGCCGTTACATTTTAAATTAAGAACGTTTGTCTATGATATGTGGTCGTGTTTTGCCGCCAAAGAGTTTTTGTTGCAGCTTCTATTTACAATAGTGCGTGGATGTAATACATTGCGTTGTTGGTTCACAGAGCTTAACAGTAACTTGGTGCAAATCTTCAATGGAGTACAAAGAGTGATAATTGTAATTTATTTTTATACGTTCAATGATTTGTTTGACAGGTTGATCGTAGATAAGCGACAGTACAATAGAAATATTCGAGAGACATAAAAAATGGCACTTTAAACTTGCGTTTAATTTAAAAAAGGTTGCGTTTTACTGTTATGTTCCTTTTAACACTGTTTTAATTAATTATTTGATGTATAATGTACAGTTATTAAAGGTCACTTGCTTGCTTGAGTTTTGTAGGCCATATTATTATTCTGTGGTCAATTTAAGGAGGTATCTATAGCGGGATTAGCATAGCGAATTTAGATCGTATGTCTGAATTTGAATGTATTACGATAGGTTCTGAATATGTACATAACATGTATTGAGATCATTTACTATTCCTGTACTTGTTTACCTAATAGGACAATAACCGGTGTATAGTCTTCAAAATGGTGATTTTTCTAGCGTCAGTTGACTACTCGAGGAAATTCGGAGAATACCTAGGTACCATAGGCAAGTAGCTAGAAAACCAAAATCTGTTTCCTGTGCTTGTCTGTCTTCTTTAATTTATTTTCTCAGGAAGTCTAATGGACACAGGTAATTGTAAAATATTTAACCTGGACCCTATATAAAACTGGTCGGTAAATCTCCTCGCTTCCTTGACTTCTTTAACCTGTATTAAAGCTTACTTAGCTAAGCGTTATAGTTAACTGTACCTTATCCCTAGAAAACAGTAATGTATGCGCATATTTTATATCTGACCACAATATATTTCCACAATAATTCTAACAAACGTTAAAATAGTTTCATGCTGTAACCATTGTAACCTGTCATCTGCGTTCCGTTGTACGGAGCACTTGTCTTATTAGCATTGTCTGTGCGGACTAAACGCAACGTTCGCTGCGTGATTTGGAACGCCTTTTACGTTCGAATCTGACAAAAATATTGATGCGTGTGAAAATGGAACTGTAGATCTAATTGCTTTAAGGATAGAGATGAGTTTTGAATGGTGGGTCAGTAATGATAGGTTGGCGGTGGTATGGTAGGCCGTCATGTAATGTATGGCTGGACAAAGGGTATGATTGTGTAGCTTCTCTGTTGGCTTAATTACAAGTGTATACCGTATTGGTCTCATTGTTCTGTCATATATTGTGTTATGTAATAAATAATGTGCCAACGAAATTACTTCGCTTTAGTACTGTTTTATTTACTATAGTTTGTGTAGGAGGATATTTATCCAGTCTTCCAGTCTTTATGTTTTTGTGACAGAAATGGTACGGAGTTAGATGATTAATCTTTAAAAGAAAGCCGACGTTAATACTGTCATTATGTGAAAGAACTTCTTCAGGAAGCATGTTTACAGTTTGGCTTTAACGAACGACTAGCGAGGGAGAACCGCTTGTACGTCTCTTAAGTTGCCTTAAGTGGAATGAGAAAAGCTTATAGCAGTTGAACTCAATGAAACCTGCCATAGAAAAAGTGCGATAGTACATCATAGAGAAGAATTTGGGGCTACAAATTGAAAGATATTTATTATTTGAGTTACTTTTAGCAAAAGGCTAAATGATATTTGTAAAATTCATTCAAATTCCATTCTTCTTTAACCCTGGTCAACAAAATTGAATTTGTCGAGTGAGAAATGCACAGTAAACGCTACAGCTTTGGGTTACTAACGGCACGCATTACAGTAATACATTCAGCAAATAATCCATAATACGTATGAGAGTCGCACGCGCTGTCAATGTCGTAACGAATGCTATCCCCTGAATATCAAGCGAAGATTTGACTGATGTAGTCACGATCGGGACACGCGCTTCCAACGTTTTTCTCGAACATGTGAGACAACCAACCGAGTCGTTTACATCGGCTTATGGCCGCCCCGCAACCAACGGACCATTAATTAATCCCATAACGGGTCTCAGACAGGTTTCAACGATTTTGAATGACAAAATTGCTGCCCCCAAGAGGATCAACTTGACGGATAGTATAATTGAGGTTTGAAATATTATTTCACTATCGACCGCTAACGATGTCGCGTGAAACGGAACGTTGCGGAAAAAAAATAAACAAATATGGCGCCGCAGCGTTTCCCGCGCAAACCGCACTCTTTGATTGTAATCGCGCGCGTGAAGTTCTAATTTCGAATAGATTACTGTGATTGGTCCGGCGCGGCGTGGAAGGGGCGGGGGGTGCGTGGAGGCGCCAGACGTGCCGAGCCGCGTAAATGGCGAGCTGCGTTTTTGCCGTGCAATTGGCGAGTAGAAATCTTGCCGGATCGCGTGAACGCGCGGAATCAATTGCAAACGCGTACGCACGCCATTGCAAAAAAAGTGATATATAGCACTGGATAATTATAAGTCATGTCTGTGGGTAACGCGGGCCCGATAAGGGAATAAGCAACATTTGTACAGGAATACTGCGATGTAATTGGGATCCCGCCAATAAGTACACTAGCACGGTTTTATTTCAAGTTATGGCTATAATGAGTGCTGATAAGTAGGCTCTTCGTGTATTCATTTATCATTAACGGTCCAAACGTTTACTCGGACAGAATACGTATTATCAAATGCTTGAAGAATGTCTTACGAGTAGAAAAAAGGTTCTGATAAAACAAGGCGGTACTTCAGTAGTTTCCACTTTATAATGCAAAGTGATTAATGTATTCCGCTGGCCGGTGCTTGCCCTATGTAATTATCTCAAAAACTGCGTGAATGGTAAAAGCGTGCGATGTTCAGTGCACAATTTATTGAAACTGCCGCTCAATCTAATCTGAACGACTCACGTTTACGCATTAACATTTTTTAATTTAAATTAAACCTTTTTCGTACACCATCGACGGTTGTAAATAAAAGAAAACTTTTTGGAATAACGGTCAGATGTTCCGTGTGTTATTTTAATATCTGCTAATTAATACACAATATAAATAAATAATAAAAAAGAATTAAAATAAATAACTACCTTTTAGTGAACTTAACGACTACCTCATTGGTGTTAAACTTTTACTGGGTCAGACAGCAAATATTTAAAAAGGTTAAGTGGATAATAAAACATAATTTATAGACGTTAGTAATTACCTTTTTACCAGGTAAGTAATGCAGGTATATATTGATTGATCGCTTACTTCGCTTTACAGTGTAAAACCTATTGCTCATAAGCAGTCGTGATTTCATATCACATTTAATTTAGGTTACAGTAATTTATCGCAACTTTCAACGCTAAAAATGTACCGGCAACTTGATTACAACTTCCTTTAAATACAACATTAAATTAAATCGAACCGATGATTATCATTTATTACGCAGTATTTCATAATAAGTGCAGAAGCTATAATAATAGACTTTTTAACACCCACCCACAAAGCAGTGGGAGTGCAATTCTAATTCTAACAAATTCGCCATTGAGCGGACATGAAATAAATCAAGCGGTTTGTATAAAATAATAAATAACATAACGTGAGGCGACAGTAACGCGAATAAATCGCGGCGCGGCTAACGAGTCGCGTCGCCGCGCGCCGCGTGACCGCGCAGCCGCGACAGCCGTGAACCATTCGTAATTTCATCAACACTTGCACTTACATAACTCCGTCAACACCAACACTTGTGCTCGAAGCTCTGTTTGATTTGCAAATTACGGATTTGAAGTAATGTTAATCAGAATGTAAAACCTCCTTATTTTGTACTAATTGTACGAAACACGCCCCCAGGACACGGACTTGTATCTGTCAACGACCTAATCTATCAATCTATATTAAACAAAATTTATTTGTTATTTATAAAGAAATAGTTTATTTTTACGCAATTTCGTAAAAAAAATCTTGAAATTGTTGTAATGAGTATGTATCTACCTATATCTACAATTCTACATTTTGTACTTGCGTTTCTCTTTAACTTCTACCTATGATTTCTACTCACAAAGTCTGTCATTTGTTAGTGACGCTTGTGAGATTAATAAGAGATAGACACAAAGATTGCGGAGGCAGCGCATCACTTCACGCGGAGGTAACTTGTCATGTATCAGGGCATGCCTCTGTATGCTTAAATGAGCTAAATCATTTCACTGAAGCGGAATCGGCACTATTGCTAAGCCAGTTTATATTTTGCTTTTAGAATCATAAAGGAACGTATTTGCCTAGGTTACTGCACTTTCATTTTGATACCGAACTCCTTAACATGATTTTTAACGGACCGAAAAACAGACTCATAAATAAAAAAAAAAATATTTACTTTGCTGTAAAACTAATTAGATAATGACTGCTATAGTCAATTAAAGTTGGATTTTTTTATTGTCACCCAACTTTCTCTTTTGAAGCATCATCGCGAGCGGTTCGACAAAATGTTACGATTGTTTTTCGTTCTTTTATGTTCCGTGTCTGTTCTAAACAAAACAATGATCACTCACTTTGAACTACATTTTTATCCAAGTGTAATCAGCCCGTTTGTTTTTACGAGGTGGCCAAGACGGCAAGTTGTTCTAATTAGCCGTGCGTCGTTAAACTTACTGTAAAGATCACGATTAAATTTTAATTTATGTTTATAGGTTAGCTCAGGACATAGGGAAATGTTTTATACATCCTCCTTGGAGGGCGAAAGGGCGACATTTCGTGCGATAATTTTCTCTTAATATCCACAAGTACGAAATGTATGGACACGGTATATAACGGTATATGTTCTTATTTTCGAACAGGTCATGAGAACTGTATTGAGAAAAATGAATGCCTGCAATGAATGGGTCACAAAAAATTTTGAGTATTCTACTAACGACAAGAATTATATAATAACTGTACCTATACAATTTTGAACAACGTAATTTTATGCCCGTAATTATTTTACTCAAGTTCTTAATTAAAAACCGACAAATCGATTTATTACATTCCCATGACTATACACTGCCATTTAACATGAATAATGTACAAACATTAATGTTATATTCATAGACTAAAACCTCACAATTTGTCCCTTAAAATTTTTGTTCTAAATTCTTGTAATCGAGTCGTTTAGAATCATGCTGAAACCGATATGGACATCGGTGTGCATTGTTACTTACGACCGGAGTACTGAGCTAAACTAATGAATCGATCCATTATCAATACATTCGATCAATTAAGGACGTCCGAGTATCGATAAATCACGATCGAGTACTCGACTTTGAAGCGTGCCTATTAAAGAAATGCCGTTCGATATTTATTTATTTTATGGCACATCTGCAGCGTAAACATTACAAGACAAATAGCAGCTAGATTTTAAAGGTTTAGGAGTTATGTTTACTACTAGTTTTAATTCATAAGCATTAAGTTTAGTTATTGTTTTTGTACCTATTATTATTATAATTTGTGACGTTACTTTTTGTTTTTAGTAGCTTTAAATGTTTCTTTATTTATTCATTTAAATTGGTATGAGAACAGTATACAAAACAGAATAATATTCGAGTATTACAAACGATTTAGAAATTAGAATATTAAGTTTGGTCCTATAATTTTTTTCGGGTATTTTCACTGTAGTATGAACAATATTTTGATGAGACTGCAAAGAATATTATAATTTTGAGCTTCTAAAATGTACAGTAGTAAGGTCATGTATTACTATTAAAATCGACTCCAACGCACCGCTGCACCGATCACGGCCACTGGTGGCCAGCAAAATCCACAATAACGTACTTTATACATACTTTTTGATGGCGGACACTGCTGTAGCGAGTAGCCGCTGCCAGCTTCAGTTGTGCGGCGCATCTAAAGAACATTATGAAAAAGTATGTTAAGTGGCTGTCGCTGGCCACCACAGGCCGTCGCGGTCGGTAGGTGGCCCGTTTACGCGGAGTCTAAAATTCAACTTCAGTTTCTCTGTAGGTATGCCTATATATTGCTATATCAGAAATTCAGATTTCCATTATTATTTTTAAGCTGTAACATTTAACAGAAATGCCATGCAATAAAAAGGGATGACCATACGATACCACAATACTAATACAAGTAATATCATTTTTTGAAATCTATGACACAGTAACACAAGAATAATGAATTTTTAATTAACTTCTTTTATATTTAACGACGTATTTCTTGCTTGTTTCGAAGATGTGTCGATGAGTAATTTTATTCGTCCCGTTAATTAATAGACGTAGCTTATGCAATTAATAACGACTCTAAAAGTGTCTACTGGTTATAGTTTCTTAGATTAATTGATGCGGAACCTTTTGGAAAAAAGCTGACGAAAAACTTGTAAGGGGAGGTCTTTGCTCTGTGACAAAGCGGGCTCGAAATAACAACAATGTAATTTATAACTATAGGTTAACTTATGTTATTATATTGGTGTACTACATATAGATATATTTATCAGTCATCTTGCTAATTTTATGTATCGCGAACTGATAAAATCAACATTGTTATTATTCGTTGTCATCCTTCGTTAACTTATATTTATTTGCTTAAGAACATTTTCTAAAAGCTTGCACTGCCATCTACTTTGTCTTTACATTGATACTTTTGCTTTAAAAGGAAAATTTTGCTCTAAGAACATCCCTGTAGTACCTATAAGCTTTGGACACAGTACTTTTGTTATTGCGGAAACGAGACAGAGCACACTACACTAGCGACCTCTCGCTTCCACACCTTCAACAGTCCTACTTCAAGAAATGACAGTAACTGCATAGATATCGGTGTCAGTACATCAAAAAAAATATCTCAACACCATGTATAGAAGGCGGCTAATGGAAATATTATATCAACGTCAGTTAGAACTGTGCTTCATAATGATGACGAGATCGCCACTGTGCCTGTCAAAAGTAGAAAAAGTGGAATATCATCATTCATGTATCTCGTACCCTCATATTTCTTAATGATAAAGGAAAGTAATGTGATATCTCTTGAAGAATTTCTAGAAAGATTTTTAAATCACCCTACATCTCAAATATTTTTTGAAAAATTCAGTAGTTTTTTTTAGTTCAAGCTCATTTTCAACTTTTTTATCATCATATCTTAAGCTTAGAACGGATCTAAAAAAACATTAAAACTGGCTGCATTTACTTAAGTCCCATTGCTTATATGGCGATTAAGAACAAAAATTACATTTGTTAATAGAGTAATTTACAACATTCGTAGCATCTGATCATACTTTCATACAGTCCTTAACGTATCAATAAATACAAGTTTTTATACAAAAATACCTTGGATTCAATTTGAGTTGAATTGGAAACCAGCAGTGACAAGACCTGAGACAAAACCACCAACTTCTTAAAAGAACATTTTGCAATAAAATTGTGGAAGAGAGACGCCGCTCTATGTCATGTAGTGCGCTGTCACGCTTCCACTCTTGCAATAATATTACTTTAACTTGTAGCAGTAGGTGCCAAGACCTGACTTCTAGACATTTAAAGAGTCCGATAGCCTTAAGAGGCAAGTATTCAATGATACGTTTGTACAAAGTGAAACATTAAGTGTAATCTGTATGAACGATCTTAATGTGTTCGTGCTACTGTGTACAACATGTAGTTCTTAAAGCTTCTAGTGCTTATTGGTGCGGTACAGGTTGGAAATCTTTGTCTCCAAATGAGTGAAGTAGATTTCAGAATTCTTTGAAAGAATTAGAGGCTAAAAGCTTAGAGTTTTAAGAAACTAGAGGTGCAAAACCTCCTTTTGCTTGGCTTCAAATAAGTCACCATGTAGGTACCTACTTATGTAATTGTGGAACTTAAGAGCTAAATTATTAAATTTGGTTTATTTTAGGTTTTTTCTACTCTGTGGCTTGGAAACGATGAGATTACTAAGTATCTACTTGTGTTAGATTTGGTTTCCTTCTTTCTCTATTAAGTTTATTTGGCAAAGTTGCTTTGAGAGAAACTATCAGGTTTCACGTATTTGGACGCAACAGTCCAGCAAAATGTCAAAGAAATCGCAGGGATACCAACTGTATAATAAGGAATATGATCCAATCAGCGTTGCGTGTTCCACGAACATTTCGGGCATCTGCGCCTGCGCTAGATTTACACCACATGATCTAGCATGTCATTACGCACCGGTGATGCATGGCGGCCATTTTGTGCAGTGATCAAGTAATTGCGCTCATTTCGCTGATGTTTCAGTAATGTGTTGCTTTTGCAGTTAGCATTTACATAGTGGAATAGTAACTAGCTTATGACTCCAGGTTTTTTCTATGTCTGATATGATAATTGGACTATAAATGAAATGATTGACGAAAAGAAAATCGACAGAGGTACTTGTAATTGGCATTGTTTTGCGCCCACTAAAAGTACACTTTTCTATAGTCAAATAAAGTCTATTAAGTTAGTCTAAGAGTTTCTCAAGACCTTGACATTAAAAATGTAGAGTAAAAACACTTAAAAACACAATAGAATCAAGTTAATACACTCCCTTATTCATAAAACTCAAAGCATGTAATGCAAATCAAAGTTAACTATGTAAATAAAATGAATATACCATTGAAATGAGCAATAAATTATAAAAAGAGTAATTTACGATCTGCAAAGAAAGGGTGCGATGATATCAGTAGATATTCAAATCAACACATAATTTGTTTTTTATATCATTTAATTATAATTACCGTAGTGAACCTATTTGCATCATCACCCTGTTTTAATAAACAAACAATTTGCATGAATCATTGTTTTTTTATTGGGCTAAATAGCGAAGGGGTCTGGCTTTAATTTGTATGTAAAACGCGTGTACAAAGTGCGCGTGAGCATATGACTTCATTACTACTAACATGCAAATGAAACACAATCTTGTTATTTCGTATCGTTCGTATGATAAGCGTGGGACTACGTAACTTTTTTTAATAAAATATTTTCATACATTTTGACTGGCCTGTTGGTCTAGTGGTTAGTGACACTGACTGCTATACCGGAGGTCGTCGTTTCGATTCCCACCCAGGATAAATAATATCAAAAATCAGAAGCTGGGAGCTTTGATGTCATTTTTACAGGTCTTTTTCACTTCTTGAAAAGTGACCATAATTTTAACTGCACTATCCGTACTCACGAAATGACATAAATAAACTTTGACTTTTACAATTTCATCTTTTTACATTTACCAACATAATATACATATTTTAGTAATTGATGTTAAACTGGGAGTGAAAAATGTAACAGTTACCAAACTCGCTTTAAGAGAACATTTTCTTACCCCAGGAGCCGCAACAAATAAAATAAACGCTTTCGTTTCAAAGTTATATTTAGTACAGAAATGTCGAGTACAGACACATAAAATATACTTTATCCCATCATATATTACAAGGTCTTCTAAACTAATGATAATTTTAAGCGTAATGGAGGTTAGTTAACATTTTATACACATTTGTTTCTATAGATTATCATAATAAAATTATTTAAATACCAACGCCGGCTAAGTTTGCAGCTATAAACATTTTGTGGCAATTTCTTAAGTAAATGATGAGCTTTTATTGTAAATCGATATTTCTGTCATATATGGAGTGAAATGTCGACTACTGGGGCCTACTGTAAACTCTTTAAACAATGTTGCTGCAATTGTGTAAGCGAGATGCAACTACACTGCATAGAGCAGCGTCTCCCTTTTACCATGGCCACGTATCTACTGTTTTAAGCAGTAGTAATAACTTTCCCGGGGCATCGAACGCGAATCCTATCGAATATAATTGTACGCAATAAAAATGAACTTTGTTTTCAAATAATGATACTAAAGCAGAAGTAAATCGTAATGACAATAAATGGTACAACAGCAAATAAATAACAAAAAAGCAAATAAAGTAATTCTCACATAAGTGTTGGAAAAATTACAACCTACACGAATATGGCTCGATGCGACATTGCGGATAAATGTATCGATAAATTAACGTTGATTACTCGCGACGACTTACCGCGATTAATCGAGTTTTAAGCGATCGTAAATGCGTGGGCGCAGGGTAAGGCGCTGTATTTATGTAGTTAAAATTAAACGTTCGATGTTTCTTGTTTTGCTGTGTAAAGTCATAGCTGAAACATAAAAAAACGATTTGAGAGCGGAAAAGTTTCACGGCACTAGTTCCTGTGCGGAATTTTAAGGTACACTTCCCTTTACTTTTCTAAATTCCATAGACTGATCTGATTATAATATAATAAAGTGATTTTTAAAGCCATGCCATACCGGCCAAAATGGCATTTAGTAATGCTATTCTGGGCCGGTATAAGATGGTTTTAAAATTGTAACGTTTATGTAGTGTCGTATTGATTATAATTAAAGCTTTTGAGGATACACCAAAAATACCTATATAATCTCTGTAAATACCTCAGGAGGTCTTATGCCGGTCTTACGCGCGGCGGCGCGGTGAAGAGCGACATTCAGTCTCTTTTTCTCAACCGCAACTTAAAGAACTGTTGATAGGCCCCTGGTATTCAATAAATACGATTACTATCTTCTTTCCCCTCGTTAAATTTAACAACATACTTCAAAAAGTTTATTACTACATTTCGTGTACTATCAGCTCTTAAACACCAATTTTTAAAGTTCGAAGATTACCGCGAGTCAGTTGTTTCTTTGTAATCTTCATAAACAATTATATCTCGTGTCTTTTCACACTTATACATCAAATTACGTACTTAACACAATATTAACATTATCTGCTGTCAGTTTATTGTATTTAATAGGGAACATTTATTGTAATAACACAATGAGAAGTGTTGAATGCCAGTCTTGGATACCTTATCGTAACGTATCGGGTATTTTAAAATGTATTGTGGAATATCGATACTTGGTAGGTACGTACTGTCAGCTACAAAAGTTAATTCACAAGTTTCCAGTAGTTCTAAGGGCTGAAATGCCTTAAAGTAAGAAATGGAAGGGAAACAGGGCCAGTCCTGCTTTTGCAGTTACGACAGTCTTTCGTTGAGGGTGTTAGGCTTCATGAGCAAAAGTTTGACATGGATGCGTTTATGTGTAATTTAAATTTTTGTAACATTTCGATACTTTACTCAATACGCCTTTATTAACAAGGTTTAAGGTTGATTTTTGTAAAACATAATTTTGACAAGCGGTCTGTAAATATTGTAAGAGTAGGAGATATGTTTGATAAGAATCTTGTTTTTTTGTAAGTGTTTTAACACCTTTTCAACGAGTTATATTTTTGAAGGAATCGTTAAAACATTAAGTTATTATGAAATTTTAACAGGAAGATAAAAGGACGATAAGTTAAATGCAACTAAGTAAGGAAAGTGTGAATGTTATGATCGATGTGAGGTTGATAACGTAAAGCACTTTACAAGTTCATTTAGTAAATGTACATTTTTTTATTAAAAATATTTCGGTAGGTATGATCGTATGTATTCGTTTGAAACAAAACAATAATACCGCTATGTTCTACATTATATTTATACAAAACCTCTTTTAAAACAGAATAAAATGAATAAAATTTATAACAGTGCAAACAATATGAATAAATGCGTTCTGATGTTACCGCCATTGGATAGACACGTTCCATCTCTCTCTTGCTCACGGATTTCCGTACCTACTTCTTTTATAACGCTATCTCTTTTTACTAATTTCTCAGTATGTAGTTACTTTGTATTGTGCTTCCTGTATTCTTCAAGGAAGTGTCACGGTAGAGTAAGTTGGGTGCCGATTGGTTGCGTGGCGGCCAATAGGCCAACACCCAATGTTTGACACACATTTTCCTCGAATATTTATCGTGTTGGCGTTTCTGGGAAATGTGGAAAGTAAGGAGGAGGGATAATTATTGTTAATTGACAGCTCCTCTATTCACCGTTGTGGTAAACTGTCATGGCACCTTAAGAAATTGGAAATTTTCCATAACTTTGGCTCTATAGTTAAATTACTACTAATATTATATTTTTTCATAATTGTTAATGTTGCGGACTTTCAGTTCAGATTCGCTGACAAATGGGCAGATTATCATTACTGGATATTAATATCAAGAAGACACAAATTGAAGAGAGAAATCTTATCAAATCATAAGGTTATTTGAAAAAACAGATTGCTGAATTACAGAAAAAAAATGAACAAAATCCTGATCATAAACAATTGTGCTTTAAATAAATTTGCAATAAACTTAACAAGACTAAATCTATCGGATTCATTAAAATTTAGGTTATACTAACGTTATACTAACATTAAATCTATTTTATGAGTAAACGTCAAAATGAATAAAATTAATATTCTGAAGGCTTGCTTTGATTCGAATACAAATATTATTACAGTATTAAGTAAGTTATGTTTTACATAAACCACGTCATTCTTGGCACTGGATATTTTACGCCAGGCTTCTAAACTGCATTAAGATGTAAAGGGCCGTATACTATATAAATGTATATGTCGTATATCGTATTGTCTATGCGCTACTGAAGTTCTCACGGCAAGTGTAACTGGGAGCTTTTGTTTGGAAACATACGGGAGGTTTTAGTTAAGGCGGCAACGCTACGGTTTCTGTCTTTTGTCTTTTTCTCTCTTTCTGTCTTCCTGTCTATCAGTTTCTTTCTGTCTATAACTAAAATTGAAAAAGATAGTGCTACAAGCAAGCTAACTAAGAAGTAAGAACCTCGTCGCTTCTTGTATCTTGTAAGAGTGTTGCACCGTCTGTCTGCCACAACTAAAATAGTTATTTTTTTAAGAGCTGGTAGATTATTTTTACCTATAGATAGATAACGGTATCGGATCAAAGAAATAATGTCGAAAGATAAGAAACTCTAACAGTAGCTCCAGCTTAAACTAAAAGTAACTAATTTCCATACAACCGTCTCTTGTTAATTCAGGGTATCAGCTTTCTTCGTTTCAAATATCATCAAAATAAGTCCAGCCATATAGACTTGTATAGGTACTATATATACACACACATACATATGTACTTTCGCCTTTATAATATTAGTGTATTTACTAAAAACATAAATAAAAAATATCACTTTTGTATATAATAAGAGAGTTAGTTTCAACTAAGTGAATACACAGTTTATATTTATCACATATGTAGGTACATAATTATGTACAGCATTCCATATAACTTAAATTATTCAGATTATGAGAAATGAAAACGTGTGAACACACATATTACCTTTTACAGTATTAAACAAGGACCTAATTTGTGATGGATGCTTGTTAGATGATTCTCCGTAAGTGTTAGAATGCCCTTTAGGCACGCCTCCTTTACATAAGACTGGTTTTTACTTAAATATGTGGCCTTCGTGTAGGTCTATAGTTTCCCGGAATTTATGAGCGTAAATGCTATAGGCTGGTTTTAAAACTGTGCTATGAATATGAATATTTTTTCCTGTGATCATTTCACTAGTATTACAAATGAGAAAGTTTATGAGTATGGATGGATTAATGGTTGGATAAATGTTTGTTACTCTTTCACGCTTAAATGGCTGGATAAATTTTGATGAAATTAAAACGTACTACTTACATTACATAGGCTATTTTGAACCGACTACGTCAAAGGTTTTTGTTTTTATTATGGACAAAAATACATACTCGTACGAGTAGCTAGTTTAATTACATATTTCGTAAAGTTTTTCTTTTATGATTACCAATTTTAGTTTATTTACGTTCAGGTTAATTTCTGACTTGCCATTCTTCTAATAATGCGATTTTAGGTCATCACATGAAAATATTTCAGCGAGCTTGATACACTCCTGGTGTTCAGGAGAGTATCAAACGCGCTAGTCCCAACTATCGCGCCGTATATTCCACACAGATTCCGATACGTGATAAGCATAATATAAAAATATGCGGCGCGTCGAGTGCAGGTCCAGCATGCACCGCTGTGACTGTGACACGGTGACGAGATCTGCGCCACTTAAGATGGGTATCAAAGCAAAAAAGTATTATTATTAGATTATTGGAAGATTATGACTTGGGAAGTTTGCGTTGATCGTTGTGTTTTGGACCTTGGTTTTAAAATCATTTGCCCAGTGCTGGGTCATTTAGAGGCTTTTAAGAGTAAGAAATTTTTAATTTCAAGTTATTATTATACATATTACTGTAATAATTATTAATGGTAGTAGAAGATAAAAAATCAAAGATAATTGTTATAAAAGTATAGGGTTTGACTTAAGGCGACTTATTGACTTTAATAAACGATTAATTACTAACTACTAAGCGTTAGGTATTGTGACATTTTTTTTAAATATGATCAGCACAAAAAGGTTTAGTAACATGGATAAGTAAGTAGCTCTACTTAAAACAACAATATAGGTTACTAATTAAATCTAAACCAACAAGAATACCTAACCTTAGCTCTAATAATGACTAAACATTATCCCCAGAGGCATTTACTACAACCATAACATAACCAAATACCTACATCAACAAAAAAACATTAACAAAACGGTACTATTACAGGTTCATAAAGAAAAAGTAAATCCATTTATGATCGGTAGGTGGTGGTCGATAGGAGGCGAGGCGACTACAATTATTCAGATGGAAGCCAGCAAACATCGGAATACATTAACACACAATGTTACTCTGTTGCAGGAACGTTCTACATTGCGGGTACATGGTGATAGGTAAGCTGTGGACTTGGAAGAAATTGTGATGTAAATTGCGTGTTTTTTGCTAACTTTATGGAAGTGTATGTTTAGTAAAAAGTGGGCATGTAAATTAAAGCGTGGGTGGTAAGTTTTTTCAATTTGGAGATTTAAGTTATGGTATCTAGGTTGAACATTAGATCAATGTTTTTCAGGAATGGAGTTCGAACAAGAAAATGTTTTAGAACGTAAGAAAAGTTAACCTCAGGAGCAGTCATGTCGAATTTCACTCTGAGAAAATACTTTTTTTTAGCTCCGTACCTAAATAACAAATTATAATAATTTGTATACCAAATTACTGAGCATTTTGTAGAAAATCTAAGGAAAGAAGGTACCATCGATAGGGCGAGAAGAAAGAACACAGCAAATATTAAAACCTACTCTGCTCTACTTACAACCTAATTTACAGAACTGCCCTAAGCCCACACTCTACGTGGTTCCACATCTAGTTCTAGTTGATGTATTCAACAGATAACATCTCGGATTGTGCTGATAAGCATCGATATGACACGCGCTACAGGTTCTTGAGTAACACCACTTGCGATATAAATATCTACATCTACAACGTGATCTTATAATACAGATTAACGTTGTTATAATTATATGACAGCTACTGGATATAACAAAAAAAAACAGTATGTACCTCTACAAGAATAAACATAATTATGATGGCTACTGGCTGTTAAAAAAGGTTTGTACATACTTAAAAAAAATAACAGAGTAACTATATGTCGGCTACTGAATTAAAAAAAAAAGTTTAATGGTGTGTGTGACAGCTACTTGGATATTAAAAAAAAATGTTTAAAAAGTTCATTGGTTGCTGGCTGTTTGGAGGTGTCATTTTAATTTTACGCTTGACGGTTGTTTGATTGACATTCATTAGTTAAATATTGGGCAGTCAACCTCGTTATCATCTTGTTAACTCTAACGTCTAGGTGCCTTCGTTACAGCAAGTTATTTTTGTGGAAATAGCAGTTAAATGTTCATGATTGTTTAATTGGGCCAGTTAAGAAAAAAGGATTCGCTTCTTTTTCATATATTAAACCAAATTGTGTCTGCTTATTCTGTGAAAGATATTATTATCATCTGTGATACTTGTCTGAAAATAATTTGTACAACATAAATAAGTTTTTGGTGCTGACGTTACCAGTCAGAACATTAGTGCTTTAATAGAGTTGTCAGTGCGTATACAACGCATAAATGTTTACCTAAATCAGATATAAATGTATTTATTATTAACATAAAAGCTTATTTTCTCTAGCCGGTAGACATATCGAGAATACATGCAATTCCTATTCCACTTTCAAAACTAGGCTGTATGCAAACATGGTATGTAAATGGCCAAAGTGTTGCCATTAACAAGATGATAAGAATTTACTAACGAGCATCTATATTAATATCCGATGTTGCCAGTACGCTGACTGACGGATGTCAGGATGGCTGTGTACTCTTGACAACTGGCGAGGAATTTTATTTATGTTAGACATCTTACAGTTGGTATAATAATTTAGTATTTATTATCTATAAACTTTATCTATAGTGCAGATGGTATGATAATATTTGTTTAATTAAAGAATATAGATCAGACTTTTTCAATGCAATAAAAATATCTAAAACATCAGGTTCAGGAAAGAGAGTTAATTTTTTTATTGCTTTTTACAGGCAATCAAGAAATAACTTATCATTAAATCTAAACTGTTTCCTCTGTTTCACTTACTGATACAATTAGTTCACTAAAAGCATTCCTAAAAAAAGAAACATCTGCAAAAACTGCGTGAATCTTTCCTCCTTTCTCTAGAATTCTTACCTTTTACCTGTATTGTTGTAGTTATAATTATAATCACTTAACCTATAATAACTAGCTTTCCGCTCGCGGCTTCACCCACGTGTAATTTGGGATTATGGCGTTTTTTAATGATCTCGACAGGACTTTCTTTCATAGGCTAAAAAATTGTTAGAATTTGAATTATATTATACAGCTTGAGTTACTCAGGGATGATGTAGCTTTCTAATGGTGAATATTTGAAAACGATAAGTAGTTTTGGAGTTTGTCGATTACGTTATGTAACAAAAAGTAAAGCAAGACAAAAACATCGTCTAGAAAAATTAAAAGTATCAGTTGATCTCCTCCTCCCCCGCCCCCGCCCGCTACCTAAGGGCTTGCTACTCCAAAAATCCTTTCTTAGTGGTCAATTGTGTTACTAAAGGAAGCCTTGTTCAAAATATCAGACTTCTATACCGAGAGGTTTCGGCTGTGCGTTAATCAATCAGTCACCAAATCGCAACCCCCTATTGGAGGGTAGTTTGGAAAAAAATATAATGCCAAACTTATTTACTTGACCATATACGTGTTTGTGCTAAGTTTCAAGTTTATAAACCCAAGGAATAAGATTTTTCATAGAAACGTTATGACCCCTTTTTACCCCCTTAGGGGTTGAATTTCCAAAAAATCTTTTTTTAATGCTCACTCCCGTCAGTGAAGGAAGCTTTGTTCAAAATATAAGACTCCTACACCGAGCGGTTATGGCTGCGCGAAAGTCAATCAGTCACCCAATTGCAACCCCCTAAATCACTATTGGAGGGTAGTTTGGAAAAAATTATAATGCCAAACTTATTTACTTGACCATATAAGTGTTTGTGCTAAGTTTCAAGTTTATAAACCCAAGGAATAAAATTTTTCATAGAAACGTTATGACCCCTTTTCACCCCCTTAGGGGTTGAATTTCCAAAAATCCTTTCTTAGTGCACCCCTACATATCTCAAGGAACCTACATGCCAAATTTCAGCTTTCTACGACCTGTAGTTTCGGCTGTGCGTTGTCTGTCAGTCAGTCAGTCAGTCAGTCAGTCAGTAACGGAAGAGTTTTATATATATAGATTGTACTTTAGGTGTCAATATTTACAGCCTAAAATAATGAAATGAGGCTGAATGTCTATTTAATTTACCTCCTTTCACTTGCTACAAAATACACACCAGAAAAAAGAAGAAACGTCAAAGGTAAATGGCGAGAGTTTTCCTGCCAATTCTTGTAGGTATAAGCAATCTTTATAGATGGTTATTTTGTTTTGTTCGTAATTGCTATAATGCTTTTGCTTAAATGCAGTAAATGATTATGGCATTTTTTTTTAGTTTTACAGTACTTTGCTCTTCCAATTACCATACCAAACAATAAAAATAATAACATCAAAACTAAATATTCAAAAGGAAACGAATCAAGAGATAAATATCCCGAGAGGAGGTAACCGAGATACCGCATTATTCAGTCCGGGAATGACCCAGGAATGCCCGGGATTGCCCGGGAATGTCCGGGAAGCGAGCGTTTTGCATAGCGTGTCGCAATCGGGAACGAACTTAGGTCTTCCGTCCTCTACTTGATGTCTGACGATACAATGTTTCGACAGCTTTACGGTTTGCATCAGATTACAATGTTTAGTGAGGTATGGTGGGCGGTGCGTAGATACCAGATATCTCGCCTTTTATTTACGATGCCGAAAATTGAGGTAATTTAAACTAGGCGATCTTTTGGCCAATAGAAGACTTTAAGATAGTCAAGTCAAGTACTATAGGTAAGAAAAACCGTCAAGCGTAAAATTAAATATTATTTAAATTACGCCTTTAAAATAGCACATCATCATCATTATCTCAGCCGTAGGCTATCCACTGCTGGACTTAGGCCGCACTCAAAGATTTCCAGAGAACACCCTTAATTTGTTTTGTCCTTTTTAATTCTTATCACATTTCGGATCCCGTTTAGACATGATCATTAGGTATTGAAATAAGTCGAAATAGATGATTTTGACTAGGGTTACCTACTATTCATGTGTATTATGTAATCTGCAGTCGTGAACTTGATATGAGCCAAAGATTGTAAGGATGTGGGCGTGCAGTACAGGGTGCGCGTTCTAAGTTGCACCGCTTAAATTGAAAATGTGTGGCAGCTTAAAGGCGCACATAAAATTACTAAACTAGATCGCATTCAAAGATTGCAGTACAAAATTGCATGACCTATCGTTTCAACCCATCACTTTTAAACGCAAAATTAACGCATTAATCCACGTGACGTTTACAACTGTGAAAAAGACAGACACTTTCCATTATATTCACCAACTGGTAGATAAAAATACTGTAAAAGTCACCTATCTGAAGTTGTTAAAATAATTTAATATTTATCCCGTATCATAAAGACAGAGCACTTTTTCTACTATCTATTTCCTACTCAATTCATGGAGTGTTGCCATGCGCGAATTAAAAAAATGGGCTCATACCGCTCGGATCGGTGTAAGCGAACGCACCATTCATCATTTATGATGAATTTACTTCTTCACAACTGGCAACATCCGCGCACCTGCACACGTCAACATTCACAGATAAAAAAGCAAGATGGCGTCTATCGTCATATGCCATTCAAGTCAATTGGTTACAATAAAATTAATGATCGGACATAATTCTGTCTGGTTTATGACAAGTTGTATAAATATTTAAGCTTTGTTATAACAAATAAATTGTTTTCGGATTGATTTTGTGTTTATGATAGACGTAGAAGAGCGAAGAAGTCGAATAATAATGAATATAGATTTAGGATTTGTTGATGTTTGTTGCTGCCACAGGTTTTTAAATATCCTTACCATTTTATGTAATGATTGGTAGATTGGTATGTTTAAATTACGAACAAATTTTAATCTCTCTCAGATTTATTTGATCAATAAAAGAGGTCTTGTACTTATTCAATGAATTACGTTCACAAAAAAAAAATTGAACAAAACTGTTCCATTACTAGACAAATATACATGAACACAAATTATCACACTAACTTTCTTCCGTAACGAGTGTAATATATCAAAAACATGTTTAAAAAAAGTCTGTCTTATAATGGTACTAATTTATTCATTGAATAGTAAATGTTCTATTATCATTTTTTATTAGACAATCTATAACACGGCCCTAATATATTGTGTTCCTTAATAAATTGAATCTAGACCTCCTTTATACCCTTCAAGTTGTAATACATATACTTGGACATGAATGTGTGGCGTTAGTCAGTGTCTGCGTCCCAGCGTGACTCCAAACTCGACGTACAACGCACCAAAACTAATTCGTAACAAAGAACTATGAAAATCAACCTTACTACTATGACAATAAGAGGGTAGCAACGACGAAGCAACAGCAGTCTTGTGCGGTCGACTGTATAACTAAATACACTTATTTGTTTCTGGCAACACTCATTTTTCGTGGGCTAAGTTATGTGGAGAAATTACTGCTCTGTTGTAATGTAACCTTTTAAAGCTTAAGTACCTAATATTAAAGAGTCTTTTTTTTTTGTTGGGCACACAGGTTTTTAATGTGTTATCTAGTCATCTTAACGTTGGACAGTAAATTTTGATATTCGATACAACGTAACTGATAAAATATATGATCAATCTTGCTTAGTGAAAGCGCCTTTGCGTGCGAATTTATGTCACATTAAACGTATAATGGAGCGCTGCTTGTCGGTATTACATGTGTCTAAAAAGTCGCCGTTATGTTAGATCCGTGATAAAGATAACAGATACGAGATTACCATAAACACTATCTTTATTTTATCGTAAGTTATATCACTAAATTATGATATCAGGGTGTAAAATAGACCTTCGACGTCTTACGATAATGGCCCTCTTTGCAAATGTTAACATATCCAATAAAATGTTAAACTAACACTAAACTTGGATATTATATCTACAACTGCGACTTATATACATTTTATCTTGAACTTAAGATCAGGATTAAACCATAACAAAACTAAGAGATTTTTATGTGGGCACTCAATAGTCGGGCTCGCGCCGGTATTGCCAGGATAAATATTTACACTACGCACAAGAAAGACCCGCACTTGTAATGTTATTCATTCACTGGCTGTAAGAAATGAGTGTAAGGCTGTACCTGTAATGTATACCTTTGCTTAGTGTTGGAGATATAACTTTAACAAGAAATCTTGTCTGTGAAGCATTGTTCTTTTTTTGAAGTACATTTAAAATTTGGAAACCTAATTCAGTTTCGATAGCAATGTATTTTAAACAAAATAATATTGATGATTTTTTCATAAAATTATGAAAATGGAAACTATTTGTTTCATTTCAACTAGAAAAATGCGATTATAGTATTTTTTTAAAGTGCTTAGTAAAGTATTATTTCGTTAGGTAGTCAAGATTATAATGCTAATGGCGTCAAACTAACACACATGATCGATCAACTGGCCACTGGCTCTAAAAAAACGTGTCAAGCAATGTCTTATTACAAGCAAAGTAAAAGTGTACTTAGGCATAATTAGTGTTAAACTTTGACTTTAATAAGTACAAAAATACTAGAGATATGGACTTAGATCAGCAGCTAACACCACATACAACGAACCGCGTGTCATCGATCAAACGTTACTCGCATCAGGAAAATGCACCTTAACGTCATGTTGAGAAGGTCCTGTCGACGTCAGACTATATCATAGATACTGATGGGTGACTGTACATATTTGACATAGACGGAGTACGCAATCCGCAATTTACCAGCACACACGATCGCTCATCACAAAAACATGACGTTATCATTCAAAAAACTTCTTTTTTACCCTTTTACAAGGTTCCTGACAAGTATATCTAGGAACATATCTTTATGTTAGGCGAAGTTATCTATGTGGAGGATCGATACGTTATTGTTGACGTGGTGAATGCTCCGATTGAGCTGTCAGCGTGGTCGCCCTCAGGCAAGCCGTGAAGACCTAATGTACAAGCCATTGAGCTGCACCTTTTAAAATACATTGAATATTTATTATCCTCGCGTTGAGTTTAGGTGTCGCGGATATTTACGCGGTGCGGAGGAAAATGCTAGTTTATGGCTTGTTTTGTGCTCGAATTCATGGATGGTTTTTGCTGTATACTGATTAACTGTTGTAACTTGGAAAAAGGATATTTCTGACTAGAAACTTACAATGTTTCAGCTGCGTGCTGCAAAGTATTAACTATGAAAAGTTTGTTCTTTTTGCAGTTATATATTACAACCTGAGGCCGTAGTGAGAAAATAATATCCCGTCTGGTGAAGACTCCTACATTATGGCCAGCTAACAGCTTGATTTTCATACAATGTAAAACAACCTTACATACGAAAACATTCAAATACATACCTCCACAGTAAATCCTAAACAAAATAACCTAACCCAAAAACAAACCGGAGACCTCCAATCACAACCAACGAAGCGGTCATACCAGAAACAAATTAAAATAAATACCTCCGCTGTATCAAAACGTACCGTATTTCGCGTAATGATTTAAGTAAAACCTTTGCTATCGCGTTCATTAGGCGTCCTCAGCCGAAAATAAATAATCGTGGTGGAGACACATCTGTGCCGTGTACCGGGGGAGTTAAGATCGGGGATTGTCACATTAATCACGATTTGAGTTGGATGCGGGCAGGCGGGCAGTAGGCAGAGCGCATCGCCGCCGCAGCGCTGGTTAGTGGCGGCAGGCCAGGAAGCCAGAGGTGAGCGGAATTCAAGGTACGTCATGTTAAGAAAAGCAATAAAGACTTTTTTACAAATTTCGAGGATTACTCTTTATCTACAAATAAGGAAATCAAATCAGGGAACGATAGCTTTTAAAAAGGTTTCCGTTCTGTTAGATTTTAAAAACAACTTAGATAAATCTAGACACGATTAAATTGGCTGCGCATTTCTATATATTTTTTTTATTGTAAGCTTGTAATTTATTGCAATACTATACCTACTTATCTGCTCTGGTCTTATTTTTTAAGTCTAAACTGGTATTCTAACGCTGTAATCTCTTTTTCGAAATCCAATCCTCAGTTTTCGTGAATGCACAAGTACGAAGGAACTAGTTTGGCAAATGGGCGGCAGCATCAATCATTAACTCGATATGTATCGGTCACACGGCCGGGCAGCTACAGCGTGCGCACGCGCACCCAGCATATACCGCATACGCCGCGTATACCGCGTACGCCGTATATACCGCGTATGCTGACCGGGGTATATGCTGCCCTTCTAATCTTAAGGATTTATGCGAATTGGGAGTGGACAGATAGTTGGGTGACATCATACAGATAGTGTCTATTACTGATTTAAAGGACATTTATATATTTGATTTGATGAGGGTAGATAGTGCTTGTTGTATTGATTGCGGCGATTTGCTGGACATTATTACATGATAAGTTTTGCCGAGGATTGGTGGTGGCTTGTAGTAAATTGGGTAGGTGATAAGATTTACTGGAAAACTAAGTTTTGTTGTATTATTCGGCGGCAGTTTAATCCGAAACATGGGTATGTTTTTTTGAAGAAAGTACCACGTTGGGGCGCCAATATAAGTTGCAACTTATTTAAGACGTATCTTTAGTGATTTATTTTAATACTGGTTAGAATTGAATTGAATACTCGAATTTACAGTTTAGAAACAGATGTAAGTAAACCTCTAAGTAAAAAAGTAGTTTTTTATTTTTTTAGTTTTGGAAGCACTCTGTATAAGCCCACGTATTTCTATGCGCGTGAGCACACGGTCGAGCCGTTCAGTTTCCGACATACAGAACACTTGTTTTGTATAAATTGATCGCTAATTATCATCCATTACCAACAAAAGTGACAGTGACAACTTTGACAGATCTCTCCTGTCAAAAGTTAAAAAATAACAAAACGTTGTCTATGGCTAGAAAATATTTGACGTGTGCTACCTAATGCAAAGTCTGATGGATGGTAAGGAGGATTTTATCTCAATATTTATCGCGATATAAATCTGCATTGACGGATCACGCTCTTTACTTGGAGAAGGCTACACGCTCAATGAATATCGCGTTCAAATTGCGATTTAAGATCGTAATAGATACTCTGTGTTTGACGGATCGAGATTCGTTTAGAATTTCTTGAAATGTAGAAATTGAATCATGGCCATAGAGTAAGTTACTAACAGAGCATCTGACTACGATATAACTGTACCATTTATTATATTTTTTCTGTTCATTATTGTTTATTTGTTCATTATTTTTTTCAAACTTAGGAAACAACGTAAATTACAAATTTTTGCTAGATTAATCTGACTTGTATTATTATATCAAGCTCGTTCAATTTCCAGGCTCGTTTGCTCCTAGTCTTTCAGTCCCCATGGGTTTAAAAAAATGGGTTTGAAGGATGTTCCGGGTATGGGGAGAGTATCGAGTATAGAGGAGAAAGGTAACGAAATAATCCTAACCTACCGTAACACTAACCATTTACGAAAGTGCGTACATAATGGACGAATAACAGGTCCCTATGAATATTTCCTCATGGACTGCGCAAACTGCCCGTGATCCTGATTGGATAGTGTCCGGAGTGCAGCATGAAATATGAGTCCTCTTTGTTACTCGTCTCTACATCATCTGATAAACAGCAACAAAGACCCCGTAATACGTAACAACCAGTTTCCGAGATAGTGCTGAAATTTATTTATCTATAAACGCTGGTTGGTCAAGGGATGTCTGGTGTCAGAACTTTGGCAGGCGGATTGACTGCTCCATATGATTACTACTGGAAAACCCGAGATCTATTTAAATTGAAATTGGAACTACCTTTGTTTGTTTGGCTTCATTCATGTAATATAACGCTAACAGGCTAACAGCTGATCAGGTGCTTTCTAGCAAATATAACCTGAGTATCGACTGACACTAACACATCTAGTTGACATCCACAAATGATAATAAAGAAGTGTCACACCTCAAATTTTACTTCTTAAATATTCTGAAAATCTTTACCCTTATAAAATCCAAGACGTGATCTCCATACTCCTCCGTTAACGCCATGATTGAACTAACAAACAACCAACAACCACAAACGTATTTACAATATAAATGGGATTCCTCTTTAATTACTAGCTTAGAGTCATCAATTCCCTATTGAAACGAAACCAACATTAATAGAGTAATAATTAGTGGGCAAAATAGTAATCTGCGCATAAAATCGATGTTTATCTCGGGACAGCGTCCAAATGGGCGTATCTGAGGACAATCTGTGTATTTGCATATACTATGCACCGGTACGTGTTAGATCGGAGCGATTGCCGGATTACTAAGGATGAGAGGTAATGAATGCGCGGGTTTAATGTATGGACGGTTTCTGCAAGGTTTAGAAGAAAATTCGTTTAGATTGGAATTTTTGGTTTTGACGTTTTAGTGGTAAGTGGTTCGAAGTTGAATTTTGACTTATATGGAAAATTAACATAATAATTTAAAAGAACAAAAAAATAATAGCAAATGGAAAGATGTGATCTCTGCCTACCCCCAAGGGAAAGAGGCGTGACGTTTATGTATGTATGTATGTATGTAACAAAAAAATGTTTGCTATAAGTTCAATTGTTTTTTTTTGCTTTAGGTAATAGATCGACTACATGTAAATGTTTGACATTCTCTTTTCGGAAAGTTGAACATATAAGTTTACTGAGCTTCTTTCCGCTTATGAGATAGTCTTTTTTCTATCATAGATAGAAAAAAGTTTACCTAAGCTAATGAATCATCACGAATTCTTAAATTTTAGAAAGGGAATTCATTTTTCATGTTTAGTCTATTCTTTACATTGGACAGCCCTATCGTTTGGTATGCGGTCAGCTGTAGGTATGCGATATTCAAAACTCTAGTGATTAATTTTGTTTATGGCGACCAATAATTCATGTATTGCAGTTCATACTAGTTCCATTTTTTGTACAATAGCTATTGGCATTTGTAGCAGAATGTAACAGTGACTAAGCGGGTTCAAGTATTCTGCATTTAGAAATAATAACGCTCGTATTCCGTCGCAGTAAGGATCAATTTTGTGAATCAATGAATCTTTATCCAAGATACAGTTTTGTATGAGTCATAGTGACGTCAAGAAGTGGTTGCAATTCAATGAATGCTGATTGTTATTTTTTTAATCCGGGTTTATTGAAAGGTTAATGTATCATCATAAGCGCGAATGAGTGTTTGAAAACATTGACAATGGTAGAAAAGTTTACACGAAGATTTGTGATGAGAAGTCACGATGGCTTATGGGTTCAATAGCCAATAGGTATAGGTTTGACACCAGTGCTAACAAGTGCTACCAATGTGTTGAGTACCCTGCTTTTGTACCTTAACTTTTTAATCTTTCAGTTGAACTATAGAAAGCTTAATTTCCATCCTTATAAATAGAAAGAATAAAAGAAAAAAAAAATACATTGAAATCGTGTTAAATGCCCCTAAGAGTAGCCAGAGCTTGACGTAGAATATTTTAACTATCAATATTAAAATGTATTCATCATAAAATGTGTATAATATATTTTAAAGTAGCAAGCATCTTTCACTACTAGTATCAACATTTGTCATGTTTCTTCATCATATAATATAAATACCTAAAATAATTCAGATGATAGTCTATTGATTTGATATCGCTGTATCTAAATAGTGGATCAATATACATTTTTTATGTTCATCGTGTATGGCACTGTAATATGTTCCAGAAAATATTACATCAACGACTATGATTCCCTAATACGGGTACGTATTTATTGCTTTTAGAGATCCGTATGAACATTGTGCGGATAACTGTTTAGGGGGCCTTCCGCTTAGAGTAAGAAGTAGGCCTCAAAGGAACTTTAATAGTTTGGTAAGGTTTTTTGATGGTTTATTAGTTTCTTGTTTAATCTATGATGGTAGATAGGGAGAAGATTTTTATTAAAAAAAAAACGTAGTCCATACCAACAGTATTTTTGATTATTTTTGATAAGTTTATGAACTGATTATTGAATAATCTAAAAAATATATAAATGATACTAAATTACAAAAAAAAACTATGTTTATTTGATAAGGTAATGGTCAAAAATGGCCCAAAAAATCTCTTTAATTTGCGCTCTCTCGAAGTAACTTTTCGGTTTACGTTTGCCCATTAATAAATGAATTATCAAAACTATTAAAGTCTATTTCATTCACCAATTTTCCAAAACATCCTCTTACTTTTACAGTTGTAATACCTACGGAACAACCCTACACCAGCGCACTCTTGCCAACACTTTATCGATTTGATATTTCTTATAGAATGATATCTTTATTATCATCGAGTATATATCTAGTTTATAGTTCAAGATGCTTAGTTATCAAGTCAATTGAATTGAGAATAGTTGTTCATCTGCCTCGCTCTACATTTTTCCCATTACGGATAAAGGTGATGGCACACGGGCGTTGCGTTGACGCTGCGTTAAATGAGCGTTGAAACTCTATCATTGTTTTTACAAATCTATGACATGTTAAATGGTATGTTAGAATGACTGACGGACGTAACAAAAACGCAACACAAGGAGAAGAGCTAATTTGGTACGACAGCATATCAATATTTATTGACGCCGCGATGAGGGAACCCCGTTTTTTTTTTCGGGGAAATCCTCATGAACTTTCACCACCCTGGGGAAGGCGGAGAGGCGTGCCGGACTCCCACCGGAGTGCTTCGCCCTTCCCTTGTACCGGGGACCACGGGAACGCAAACGACCGTGATCTCCGGCAGGGGTGTTCTTTGCTTTCACCAATAAAGAGGCGCACGGAAGAACCGCGCGCGCCATCCTTTACCTTTTTTGTCATGAGCAACAGACTTTCCTGCGTCTGCTGCTGAGCGAAGACGGAACCCTAAAGGCCCATTTAGAAGAGGCCTGATACATCGGGCGAGCGATACACTACCGGCAATGGTAGAACACTTGATATCAGAGTTACACGGCTCAGCAATGTATTGCAACAGGCACGATAATTCTCGCTTGGTCTAAAAAAGCCTTTAGACAACGCTTGTGCTATGCTCTATATTGCAATAGCCGAGTTACGACAACGCAGCGCAGTCGCACCACCCCGTGTGTCGTCACCTTAAGTGCAGACATTCTAATGGGATTAATATTAAGCGGATCCGAGTGATAAGCATAGCATCGTATTTGTGATGGTTTTTGTAATGTTGCCTTATTTGTCTGTTAGGTATTTATTGTTAGTAAGAGATAGTTGTGCAAAATTATTGTTAAATGAATTTACCACGAGCTTGAAATAGACGATTGTTTTTTGTTCTAGTCCTGCCATTTGTAAAATATTGGACAGATATTTTTCATATTTCACGTTTCATACATATTAATTGACCATTCATTTTCGACGATGTTAATATTTTGAGCTGAATGTAAAAAAAAATAGTATCAGTTTCACAATACTGAGCAGATTTTATTTTCAAAAGAAAATTACAAAACGATTGAGACGATAGAAAAGATAAATTTATACACGTATGCAACATACATATATAACGCAATATGTGCAATTGCGTTGCAAAAGACCATCCGTTATATTTTTAGCGGAAGAAATAGTACTTAACTTTTATATCTATTCCTCTTCCTTAATACTTGCAAAAATACGTAACAAAACAAAAGAAAATCATCAATTACATTACATAATTTCCTACAAACCTAATCAGATGACTAGAAAAGGGCTCTACAACCAATAATACTGAATAATTGATCCGCGGTATCTGTGTAGTACAGCCAACCAACTGGCTACCACTCGGCAACCAGGACTATAAGAATTTATGAATAACAATAACAACCATTAAACATTATCGTCAAAATGTTATAAACAATGATACACAGGAAGCTGTTGTTTTTTATGAGATCCAACAGATTTGTTGGCGATTGCAGCTGCTTGGATAATGATGAGGCTATTGGAATCTATTTCTGGTGCCACCCGTGATTTTTAACCTACCAAGGGCTTGCTCTACTATGATTTTAGCCGTTAGTATACTACATATAGTTCACCTTACGAAGAAGACGCCTTAAGACGAAATGCTTTGGCAGACCCTTTGCCAGGATATTTTACAAAGGCTTTGAAAAACCTTTCAACATTTTCACTTTACAGAAAACCTCTAGTGTTAAGTGCGTCTACATCCGTGATCGTTTGTCATAGTAAGCTCGCTTTACTCACAGCTCCACGCTGAGATCTAACAAAAACAAATGCATATCGCGTGGATTCGCGTGGCTCATATAATCCCCTCTTTTCACACTATAACAGTTTTAGAATCCCTTCAATAGCCCTGTATAGTCAGGTCACAGTATAATAGTATATACAGTATGAAGTGTTCATGTAAACGGGCGCAAAGCGAGTTATGTATACGCTATTGGGCATATACGCTCTTGTTATAATAAAGTTGTGACCGTGTTGCAGTGACGAACGGACGGTGTATTGTTGATGTTATTAAAATGTTTTAGGTGGACAACTCTATTGCTGTTATATACCACGTGGTTGTAGGCATTTTCTTTTAGAAGCGGCCGAGTTAAACTGCTGTATGTATTTACACTGTGGTCAGCCCCAAGTTATTGCCGTAAATTAAATCACTGTTTGTGTACACTCAAGCTCAGTTTACATTTGAATGGTACAGTCGCGTTCGTTAGTATTTGCGTCGGGCAATGAATTTGTTATGTAGATAGGGTAGGCTGTAAATTTAGTTATTTAGAAGATTATCAAAGTGTTTCGGTGATACGGAATTATAGTTACAATTCATAATGGTTTGGTATTTATTGTTGTGTCTAGGCTTTAAGTTTAAGCTATAAATATAAGGCTAAGTTTGGTTAGTTTGTTTCTGCTAAGAAATGACTGTGAGGAATTGGTAGAGACTTAATGTTTTAATTTTAGTGCGAGATTCACAAGGTAGAGGACAGTGCTTCTGCACAGTTATCTTGGTTTTAACTAAGAGTTATAACTGAAACAACTATAACAAAAAATCCAGCCTCAAAGCAATTCAATTAATAGAATAGAATACTCTTTATTGTACACCGTAATTACAGCTATATATACCAACAAACTTGTAACACCAACAACTCTATCATAAAACGTAAACACAACAAAAATAAACGTCAACATTCCTTCCACAAATAAAGAAGAAACTTTAAATAAAGTTACCCATCAAGAACTACTCTATAAAAACTAAGTATTTCAGAGTATTTAAAAAAAGGAAGAGTCTTTTAATAAAGTTGCCCATCAAGAACTACTTTATAAAACCTAAGTATTTCAGATTATTGCCCAAAAAAAGGAAGAATTCTTAAATAAAGTCACCCATCAAGAACTACTCTACAAAACCGGAGTATTTCACAAAAAAAGAAGAGTTCTAAAAAGTATCTATACATCACCATGGGGCATTGCAACAAAACAGTCGACAATCACGTCAAGAACCTAAACGTGCAAAACCTAAGTATTTCAGAGTATCGCACAAAAATTGACAAATAAAACAAAAAAACTCAGCCCCAAACCTATACAAATAACATACTTGGAACAACAACAACTCTATCATAAAACGTCCACACGACAAAAATACACATCAACATTCCGTGCACAAATAAAGAAGAAACTTTAAATAAAGTTACCCATCAAGAACTACTCTACAAAACCTAAGTATTTCAGAGTATTTCACAAAAAAAGAAGAGTCCTCGAATAAAGTTACCCATCAAGAACTATATAAAACCTAAGTATTTCAGAGTATTTTACAAAAAGTATCTCTACATCACCATGGGGCATTGCAACAAAACAGTCGACAATCACGTCCGTTTTTGCCGCCCGTACTAATTTACCACCCGCTGACGCTATTGATTGGCATCTTATTTATTAACACTAATAGCTAGTAAAATGGCAGACGATTTAAATTTATCTTTGACACGGTTTCATCATGTTTAAGGTAATTAGTAGTAGGTAACTACTTATGTACAGTTAGGTTGGAGCTAATTTAATGCGGATCTGTTTGTGGAAAACTTAATTTTAAGTTTAATGAGAATGTCTTTTGATTTTTAGTGTGTTACTGTTAAATTTGTAGCTCGATGGTTCTTTACAGCGCACCTTGTACCGACTCTTTTTCTTAAACTATACCTTCACTTCTTAGGATTGTCAGTGTATCTTATTACGTGTTGGAACATAGTCTGGGGAAAACTTAGCTAGAAAAATGTAGGTAAATGTAGTATAAAGAGAATTTAACTTAAACATATTAAAAACATTCTCAATGTAAGGTTTGATTAAACAAAATTAAGCAAACCCGTCATACATATCTCCAAATCTCAGTTTCTCTAAACCAAGATTAACCAAATAAATCGTGTTACCACCCGGCCACACCTACACCAAACAACATTTCTCTTAACTAAAATTTGTACCGAAAACCGTACATTTTCTGAACAAAATTCCATAGTAACGTGCTAGTACTGCAATGTTTGCACGTAAATTTCAGAAAGCTCATTGTGCCTTAAATCGCTCGCGGCGATATCATTTCGCTATCTCGAGCATTTGTCTCTCATTGCGGATTAGAAGGCGGGCTGCACACCGACGGATTTCGAACGTGTAAATTAGGCTTAGAAAATTTACGATTTCATCTAGTTATTTTTTACAAAGACATCGTCGGTATTATAGTTATTTGTATTTTTTCCTTGCTCACAGGCGCTTCTTTAATGAAAATCTTTGTGTTAGTTAGAACTAGAATCATTAAAATCGATATAATTATCATGACAGACACTCATATTTCGCCAATGAGCATAACACCTAAAATAGGTTGTAAGTAAAAAAATGAGTAAAGTTTAAATTTAACTTACTACAATAAGTAAAGTTTTATTTTTAAGCGTTTTATTTTTTGAGTTGAGGGTAAATAAAAAATCGTTTTATTAGGTAATAAATTATAGTGAATGATTTTGGCTAATCAAGAATTATGTAGGACATTACTTTTAACTTAACTGATTATCTGCTGTATTTTTTTCTTTTTCACACAACGGTAACACGTAAGTGTTAACACGGTGTAACGTCAAGAAACTATCACTAACACAGAAACTAAAAAAACATAAACAACAATAAACCTTTTTAATGGTCACTTCTTTAAACACACGTCATGTTAGTACGTCTTAGAAACGCACATTAAGTAATGCGACCAAAAAAACTCAAAGTCGTAAACCATCATAATTGGCTATTGTAGTCGATTCAACCTTTCTTAGTGCAATACATCATTACACACGCAACACTCTACCCATCAAGACTAATTAACCACGAAAATAAACCCTAACAGCTTTAAGACAAGGAGTAAAATCCTTTGGGGATAAATCATCGCAAACAGTCAAGGTTCTAAGAAAATAAACGCATGTCTAACAAGTTTAATCGCCAGAAAAACATGCAAACAATTATTTAACATATTGCGTAGGAAAATGGAAGTTGATGGAGAATGTACGCGTAATAACTAATACACTAAGTGCCTAATTAGGGTAAGTGAATGGTACTTGTTAATGTTTAAAAGCCTTTTTGTACAATCACTTCTTCTTCCCATACATTTAAGACTCTTAGCTTTCACCAAGGCTTAAAGCTGCAGCTTATTTTTATTGTCCAAATAAATAAAAGGTTTGTTTTATGAGGCAAATATTTTTTTTTAAAGTTCCACTTTTGTCATTAAGGTTTTTCAGTTTAAACGCTTTCTGAATTTGTGACATTAAATGTCAAACGATTTGACTGACAGCTTTCAAGTTACGTTAGTAAAGTGCAAATCAAAACTATATTTGAGTAACATTTAGTTCAAAGTAGTTTTTCAAATAAAGGTATTCGACCACAATCATGGGAATAAGTCTCTACCTAATAATAATACTTATCTCGTAGAGTCCTTTTATATGAAGAACGGACATTAATAACTACTCACATTCATAGCCAAGCAAATCAACAACAAATTATGCAGGTATCTAAACCAGAAAAAATAGCCGACAAATCTTAAAAGAAAACCAACTAAGCAAGTACTCGTTAGCCAGAGGAAATAAAAAAAAATATCCAAACGCCGATGTTAAGTAGCAGTTAGGTTCGAATAACGTCAAACGTGTGGCCTGCCTTAGGGCAGTCACACACTGGATGCTGGACACTAAATCTCACCGATGACTGATTTGTTTTTTTACAATTTACAGCTTGTTATAAATTATACCATCCAGGGGATACGGTTTTTTGTTATACGAAAAAGTCTACATAGGAATAAATATCAGTTAGTTTCTACTGATATTTATTCCTATGTAGACTTTTTCGTATATACTCGTAAAAGCTGATAAAATATATTCTGAACTACTCTGCATTACACTTTCGATTCAGTTACATTTCTAAAAAAGTAAAGCTTTTTTAAAAAAATAGCTACGAATTGATTTTTTTTTGATAGTTGCAGTATTTTACTTTTCAAACCGAAACTCCTCTTTAAAAACCTCCTGGGAAAGACTAGACGCTTTCTTACTCCTTAATGCTTACGCGGCATCCTTTGCTTGAGATCAGGCAGCCATTCCAACACCGCAGCGTGTGCACCGCCCCTAAAGCCGCCGTACATGGCTGTCAATTCCTAAGGTACCAGTGTTAGGCTTAGTGCCATTATTCACAGGTCGGGAACACAGCTAAATCAAAAGCGCCGCGTTGGCACTTCAGGCCTATAACAGCGTATCTCTGATCTGACGGGACTGGTCTTGTTTTCTCTTTGTACTACATATTTGTTTTATAATGCTTGTTTGCTGTTTAGGATGAATTAGAGATGGATTGTTTTACGCTTTAGGATTTTGTAAGGCGTTACACTGTATTGGTATTAGTATAGGATATTAGGGGCTACATAGGGGTCTCTCCTTTTAAGTTTGTCCTGGCAACAATGTTTCTAACATTTTTAAACTAACTTCACTCAATACTTTTGTTATCAAATATCTAGGCATTACAGTTCTATAGGATGTTAAGGGGTTCTTCTTTATACGTATTGCCCTCAGCCATAATGTTTCTGAAGAGCTTTTCAAACTAAAAACTTTTCCAATAGATGATTAGACTTTGGAGAAGATATTATATTTCGTGTGCAATTTATTTAAATGTTAATACGTTTTTACACTTACCAATACATGCCTAGACATATATCTTCCCATTTCATACACGTGAGCTACCTGAAAGAAAAAGAGATAGTTTAGTTATTATTCCATGTAATTTAAACATTCCTAAAAGGTGATTTTTATAAATTCAAATATGTAGTATTTAGGATTGCAGTAGCAAAACATTTGTTTTAAGTTTTCAATGACTTGATACAGTCCTATCAGGCAACAAAAATCGTCTCTACATTTGCAAAATATACATATTAAAAACAATTGTTATTTGACTACGTATAACTATCACCAGCAACAATTGCGAGATGTAGTTATCTCCACAAACATTAACACGTTCGAAGCATTATTTTAACTGGTTCTCCAATCATAACACGGAGGCTCGACATTACAGCTGGTATTATAACTGTTTTTATTGTTAACAATATAAAGATAATGCCCGAACAATGATAGCTTTCTAGATTTCAATCAGTTGAGCGATCGGGTGCGTTTTTGTAATGACGGTTGGGCATTGCGGTGTAACGTTTGTAAGTTGTTAACGTTTAAGGTTTTATTAAAATATTGTTTGTCGTCAAGTAATAAATAATACTATGTACTGATAATAAGACTGATAGAACTTGCAATTTTTTTGTCAGCAAATTTTAGTAGTTACGATTTGGCATTTAAGTTACATTTGTCACTTTTATGGAAAAAGCCCAACATTAACCGGTAGGTGCATCTCTTTTTTACTATATCCTACTTTATAACAAACCATCCATTCTTTAGTCTACATATTTTCGTGAATTACTTTAGATTAACTTTACATATTTATCAAGATATCAGCATACTCTCCTTCATACCAAACACCCCTGAGTTTGTTTCGACATTTCTTCTATTAGTCAGTCTTCTATCAGTCGTCTAGTAGCTAGTTAAAAAATGTTGAAGCCAGCGAGCTCAAGTGATATAAGTATCGTATTACAAAATAAATGTTTTCATTCGTTCTTTGGTCAGTGGAATAGTATTAGATTAAATATATGTGTTGCTATCACATCAGTGTATAACAATCCTAAGCCCAGTTATTTTCGGCGCGTGTCACCTTATTTTTGATCGGACAGCTCGTGATCGAGTGCTTATTGTTTGTCTTTAAAAAAGAACTGTTTTAATCACTGTTATGGCAATACATATCTTAGCTCTAAAACTTGTGGCATAAGGTTCAATTTCGCTTGGCAATTTTTATAGAAAACTTGGTATGAATGTTTGTGGGCGTATATGTTTTTCTGTGATGGGTTTCGATCACTCCTGTTATAGAATTGCTATGGCTTATGGTGTCATAATATTTTAAATATGGACGTCTTTTCGTTATTTTATTATGTAGATTTCTATTTGAGATATGTTAACCGTATTGCTTTTCAATCAGCTTGCGATGTTTTACTGTTATTTATCACTTTACTCGTTTAGTTTTTAACTCAGAGATTTGAAATATTTGTTTATTCTTACTGAAATGAAGTCTATATCTGGGCAGGGCTGTTAAGATATTTAAGACTTTACTTAAAATTTATATTGATTTAGAGATTCCAGAGGTTGAAGAATTTTGCACTCTTTAAGTAGTAAATATTTAGTAAGTAAGCTGTAGCAGATGGTAAAATTAAACAAAAGATACAAAAAAAGCATTAGGAAAATAATCAGCAGAAAAGAAGTAAGACTATTATTATCGCGAAAAAAATAATACTGTTTGACAACTATTTAACTAGCATTTTTCACTTTTGAAATTTCAAAGAAGATACGCAAGAAGACTTTAAAAGTTCAAAAAATAAATTCAGCTACACGAACATTATAACTCAAGCAAGCAAGAGCTGATTGATCTAAGATCGCAACAAGTGTGGATGGCACGTTACATTTAAGTGGAGCTGGAATTATTCAAATATGCCCACTACAACACTTGTTCCGTCAGATGCCAGAGGCTGCGAGTGTGGCCAGGAAGCCAGCGGGGGCGGGAGAGGAAGCGGCTAACTGATATCGAAGTAGGTAACCAGCTACCGATTTAAAAAAATTGTCTGCACGGTTAGCCGAGTGGTATAGGTCACGCCAATTACCATTATACGCAACGTGTCGTAGGTTCGATCCTTGCGTAGGGCAAGAATTTGTGCATGTGAATTGAGTATCTGTGAAACCCCCTGATAGAAGAATCAAATTCCTTAGTGCGGGAGTCGTTTAAAAAAAAAAACAATATTATACAAATGCAGCAAAAAGATGGGTATAGTTTTTGAAATAGTCCTGTCTTACTCTGTTGTGTTTAAATATGCCTACTAAAATAAGTGCCAGTTGCCTTAGGCTGCGAGTGTGGTTAGAGAGTGAGCGATTCGAAAAAGTATGAACGAAAAACATAAACGCAAGAAAATGTACTTTACTAAGCGGGAATATAGACCTTCGGGATGTGGGGATGTTAGGAATGTGCCTTATAAAAAATATTGGATAAGTGTACTTGAAACGCTGATGAAAAGGTCCTGTTTTACTTTGTTATACTCAAATACCTACGCTTGTAGCTTAGGAACCGGAGGCTGTAGCGTGCAGTGGCGAAGGGTCCATATAACTCGATTCCTACCGGCTTCCCTTTTGAAATATGGCAAATACTAAGATTCTGTTTATTTAAGTATCATTTAAAAATATCAACTATAATTATAATAATTTACGAAATAATAATGTACGTGTATAGCCTTTGCTTGAAAATAACAATAAACGCCTAAACTTTTTTTTTGAGCAAAACGCATGCAATAAACGCCTACAACTTTTATTGAGTAAACCCACGACTCGCTTTACCGGTGAAAAGGTAAGCCGGGACGCGATTTGGGAATCGCGTACATCTACTTCATAGTGCGATCTCTTTTACTCCATTGAGTAAAAGTGAGACACATTATGTAGTTTGACACATTGAACAACCGCGGCCAATAGGACTTAGGGAAGCCGTTGATTTTCGGCTTATGACAAAGACAGAAAAAAAAAATACTTACGCCAGAAAGAGATGCAATATGAACTTCGTACGTCAACTGAACAGAACAGATGACAGCTGACGTTTACGTTCGCGCTAATATTACAAAAGTTTTATTTGTTATTTTCACCGGTTCATTTGCATTAGATTTGGTGTATTCGTATCATAATTTAGAATCTTATAATATTATTACTTGTGATTGATCAGTGTAGTGATTGTGCAGTAAAAACAAAATTACATCAGTTCAGTGTTATTGTTTGGTTATCGTCTATTCGAATAAATATTTAGGTAAGTCAGAATTACTAAGATTGTTGATTTAGTTTGTAGATCTATTAGAAAGTAGTTATTTTTGTTATTTTTAAGTAAATTCGATAATATAGCGGCATTAGTGAATGTAGAATGCTGTCTAACAGATTATTTGCTGACTGAGGGAAAATCTTTTTCAAAGTAGAGTTTTGAAAAAGACCTGACATGATTTGAATTAATTACAAATGACGATCAAACATTTTAACAATTCTTTCTACAACAAAATATCATTGGCTCACAGGAAGTTTTAAATTAAATTAAATGTTTTGTTTCCCTTGCTTGTTATTCTCAGATCCAATACTCAATATCTTATTTCATTCCACATAGTAATATAAATTAAAATGTGAACCTTGTCTGTAGGACAAGTTAGTAGTAGATATGCACAGCATAGCATAGTACATATGTGGGAAGGCTTAAAATATTGTGTTTATAATTTCTATATTTATGTACTTATACTATTTGTGTATTATTGTTATAACATTACAATCTTCTAAATATGATAATATATAAGTAATTTAGAAGTGTTGTATATTGTTGTTTTGCAACTTAACAACAATATAAATATTCATATTTTAATTATAATGCACTTAAGTCCATGTTTATGTGGCAACCAACTATTATATTTTTAATATTCTATTATTTAGTTGCATTTTATTTTATAGTATACATTTTAATTTGTCTATCAGTTAGATATTCATTTATTGTACTTATAGTAGAATTTTGATTGTAAAAAGGTTTTAAATAATAAATTATTACTGTATTTCTCTTATTTTTTTAATTTTCAGCGTGTTTATAATATTAGTAGTGAATAGAGCTACACAGGGTTTAATGCTCTTATTAATTCATCTAAAATACATGTTCAGACAAAAAACATATCCGTACTTGTTGTTTATCGTTGCATGATAATAATGCAATTTTTGGACGGGCTTCCCTTTTAAGAAATTTCACCCTTCGCCACTGGTAGCGTGGCTACAGAGCCAGAGGGGAAGATAGCGGTTTACTATGCGAGTAAACAGAACTGTTACCATGCAGATAAAAATGATAGAACAAAAGACATAAACGCGTAACACCACGACGTTTTTGACGAGAAAACGTTGGTAATAAAATCCCTGGCCTACTTTAAAGAGCTTTTTAAGTTTACCTTCCGCCTAAGTAGAACTAGAACAGAAAAATGTTTAGCATTTTTCATTTTTTTTCATTCATGCATTTTCCAAAAAAAGATTTTCTAAAAAAAAAACATAATTATATTAAAATACGAAAGGTGTTAACTATGAATTTACTAGTATTAATATAACTAGTTTTATTATAATGCCGAGTACCTATCTATTACCTCAGCGCTCATGGCTCCACATTTACAATATTAACGGTGACAGCGCCATTTGATGTAAAACTAATAAAGTAACCGAAGCGTTAATTTTCTATCATAAACCAGTGTTAGCGATATTTGCAGAACATTCTAGATTTTCTTTCTCAATAACCAGCTATAAAGAAAATGTGTTAAAGTAACTATGCTTTTTCATTTTATTACGCATTTTTGGAGCTGATATGATAGTATCAATAGTACTGTCGGTAGTCCGCTCTAGATCTGGCCAAAGTCGTTGACTATTGGAGACTTGTGACACTTTTACAAAGTGCTAAATAGACACTGTAAAGGTCGATAGTATTTTAGTACCTTAAGGATTTAATGATAATAGTTTAACTCTCAATAAAAAAAATATATGTACTGAATACATATAATCCAATTGCCGATCAACTTAACGTCCTATTTCAAAAAGTGTAGCTTAGATTATGATACTGATATAAATAAAAATTGTCGACAGAGAACCAATTTTCCCGTGCAATTGAAATCACGAGAGTTTACAACAAGTAACAATTCCCATTTTTCATCTCAAGAAAACAACAAAAAGGTAGAGACAAAATTTACGACACAACACGGACAAACTAAATGACTTCCACTTAGATACCTAACTGCCCGGTAAGCCCTAAAGGCTGCACCGAAGTCTAAACGCTACTTACTAGTACTTACGTAAATTTACCAGAGAGTTCTCTCGTTACGATCATAGCATTCGGTCTGTAATATCAATTAATTTTGCATAAAGCGTCAGAGCTGTTTATAGGTCGCCCGCGGCGATGCGAGTTGCATACGAGTTGCGTCAAATCTGACAGACTTAACGGGAATCAGAGTTATAGAACTTGGAGTTTTATTTTTAAACTGTGTCTTGTATTAGGTTCTAGATTTTCAGATCGTTGATTGTATCTTATATATAAAATTCCCTTGTCACAATGTTAGTAACTGTACTTTGTAAATATATGCATTTAATAGGTCTAAGAATCGTCTAGTATATATTTTTCATCCTTATTTTTTTTCGTGAACGAGGACCCGGACAACTGCTAGTTATTTTATATTAGAACCTACGACACTGCTGCCCTGTTCTGATTCCTCGGTCGAGTGCTCCAGGAAGTCTAATTCCTAAAATAAGATTGTAGTTTTGGAAGCGAGACAGCACACTACACGGCGAAGAGCGTGCTCTTGGGCACCTTTAACGTGATCTTCTCATAATAAACTTGAAGACATTACTTTAAAACGAAAAATCCATCTTCATAAGAGCAACTAGTATACACATATCTAAATTATACAAAGTTTATTGTGGTAACACTTAACTAAAGTGTAGCTAACCGGTGTTGCAGGTTACGAATTACAGACGTTACATTTACTAATCACTTCTAATTGGTATTCGCGCGGCGTTTATTTCCATGGCTATCTCGAATGAGAGGGATATAGGACGCTGCTATCTCGCTTCTAGTCGTCACTCGATAGATGGAAGCGTGGCCGGTGTAACCTAACTGTAGGCTAATGTCTTAATTACTATCTGAAATTCTGGATGAGTTCAAAATTTGGTTGTTGGTATATTATTGAGGTTTGGAGTTTATACTCCAATCTAAAAGTTAACACAAAAATATTATTATTCGCATCATAACAGTGTTTGTCACTTTTCAGCGATATAATTATATGGTAATTTTCTTTTTTCTTTCCGACTCGTCTTAACGTAATTGTATTTGTTCTACAAATTGTCTCGTCTTTGGGCTTTACTACGCATTTTTTATAGTATACTCACACGTAGAATATCTTTAGTTTATGTTATACTGTTCTGATAACCTGTATATTGAAATAAAACATTGTCAATACTAGGTTGAGTTTCAAAATTATCAAAATTAATGACCAATCAATTCAATAAGCTGGATTCTTAAAGCTTTTAATTGTTGTATAAACGTTTCGAGACTTAGTAAGCAAGCCACAACCAGAGAGAGATGAAACCCGCCTTACCCGTACATGTAATTAATCTATGAATTTAGTATTCATAGAACGGCAATTATCGGATTCCCTGCCATAGGTGTGAAGTAAAAACCCCGCGCCGCATACAGAGCGTCATATAATTATTCACATCGCAATTATTGGAAGTATTCCAAGAAGTTTTTATTCAATAAAACCACTGTTGGTATTTTAACAATTTCCTTACCAGTATTGTTTGTGATTAAGTAGAAGTTTGTTTTATAAAAAGGTGATGGATCGTCGTCGTTGAAGAAAGGTTGGTACTTGGTGCTCTAGTAATTGTTACCGGTGTATAGTGATAGCCTGATACCAGTGTTGCTCGTGCCGTACGTGGTGCGAGCAAGTTCACTAGACCTGTCATAAATATGACGTTAATCATTTTTGATTTATTGCTTTATCTGGTGAAGGTTTTTCTTGGTTGGTTTAAGGTAAAACTAGTGAAAATATGGGAGTATCTATTACTAAGTGCACAATGCTGCAACAAGAAAGGATCGTTAGGAAAACGTGTCGATTAATTGAAAGGAAAATATTGATTCTATACCTAAAATAGGTGTGCTTTTTGTTTACCACCGCTTCCGTCAATAAGGTTGATGCAGTTATGGAAAAGATCGGCCGTTATGCTTAATTTACTTCGTTGTATCACGTCCCTAAGAACAAAAGCTCTTTAAAAACAAGTGACAAGTGATAATCAAGGAGCGAGCAAAACTTTTCTCAGATCTCTTCATTCATGAAAATAGTTTTTCATTGCTTTGTTCCTCTCATAACAAATAATGTTTTAAAGGTTCAATTCTTCTAAACTAGGTGTAAATGTGATCGCGTGAGGCGTGAGCTTTCCCGGTGATGTGGCGCGGCGGCTATAAGTCACTGCTGTACGGCCGTGTCTTACAATCTGCATTAAACGGTCCAGTAACGACAGCAAATTAGAAAGAACAAAATTTCGTTTTTTAAGTTGCCATTTCGGAATTTTTAATCAAGTTAAATCTTTTTTAGAGGTTTTTGAACGGAAAAAGATTATGATTTGTTTTTTTTTTCTAGAATCATCATCATTTGTATTGAGTATTTCATATTTTAACAATTTTCATTGAAAGTTACTTTTGGTTACTTCGTCTCTAAATATTATTTGTCTCTCAATATGCCACAGTTAAAGTCATTTATAGCAATCAAGTAGTTTACAATATGTTACAAAATAGATAAGGCACATTTGTATTTCAACCAAAATTGACATTTAAAACCTTAACATTTTGTAAAGATTATTTCAAAACAGAATTTCCTTAATCACATCAATATTTGTCTATCCTGATACCGCGTCATGCCGGGTCTACTTCAGTGCGGGGTCTGGGCCGGGACATTAAGGGTGCTATAAGTCACTCGCGAGACTGACGCGCGTTAAGTCCAACTTGCGTGATTTAACGCACAACGATAATGTAGCGTCAGCATATAAAACGTAAGTGTGAGAAACAAGGTTTTTTTTCTGACAAATTTTGCTGTTCATTTTCTTGTTATGTTGTATGTTAAAATAAGATTTGATTTTTAATAATAGGTTTTTTTTTCTAGGATCTTAAATTGTGCTATTTTAATTTATATCCTAGAATGAAAATTTAATAACATTTCATTTTCTTTTGAGTTAGTAGGTATTTTCATTTAATTTGTTATGATCAAAAGCTGAGCTAATTATACACTACACATATGAATAAATAAAGAAAACAACAGTTCAGACGTATAAAAAGCCACGTATTTACCTAGATAGCGTCGCTTGCATAAACAATAAGTTTTTTCTATCCGCCATCTTGTCTGATAGTTTAGTTCCATGATAAACCCATTTGTATGTAGGAGGGCTATCAGACACCACTAAATATGTATATGGCCTGTAATTGAATCAAAAAGTTAAATAAGGTGTGCTTTATCAACATAATAAAGTTACTGTGATATGGCGCTTCTGTAGCGGCGTTGACGTCTTTATTAAAAGGCAATAAGGTCGATTTTTGCACGTGATTTTGATGTAAGGCGTAGCACGGTTATAGTGAAAAATTATGACTACGGTAAGGTGGGGTTGCTTAAGGAGCTTATTTCATCTCTAGTCTGTTTTGTTCCAGGCTTCAGGAAAAGCGAATTGTCTGGTAAATATTCGCTTCCATCAATTTTGATTTTTGTGATGAAATGACTGAGTTTAAAATGTCTTAGCCACTAATGATTTTGAATAAAATGTAAATCTGACCGAAATACCATCCAAGTATTGATTGTTGAGTTAATCTTAAAGTGAAAAACTATCCAATTAATTTTGACTATAATATATGTTTTTTTTTAAAACACTGAAAGGACTGAAGACAATGATAAAGTCCTTACTTTATCATGTATAACCCTATATGTAAGCCCCGAGCGTGTCTTGAACATATTCAGTGACGAGGGACTTTTTATCATTTTTATTGGTTTCCATATCCAAGTTCCGAAGCAGTTGCTCCTTATTAAGGCGACTACTATGACGCCTCAAGGAGTGACGTTAAAATTCAGAATTTATATAGTTTCATTATTGTGATGAACATATAAATTATAGCTTTAATAAACACTTGTTTTTCCCTTCTTGCTTGTTTACTGAGATGTTTACTGCAAGATAAATGTGAATGCGTTTGTCAGTTTTTTTTCTTATTGTTTTAGATGATTGTCGCTGGCATACGTGTTTTTAGACAAGGTGTTGTTCCTTTACAAAGTTGTTGAATAAGAATGTGTTATGCAGGATTCCTATTTATATAAATTACAAAATTTATTTTAGTTTTCATGTTGTGGTAGCCTCGCGGTTCTATGTTTGGATTTGTGTGGAAGAACACTGAGTTTATAAAAAAAATACCAGCAAGGACTCAAAAAAAATTCCGGCTGCTAAAATTACAACCTTTCACCAAAGATTGTTCTGCTATCCGTCCAAACGAACAACGACAATGCATTCCACCCCACTTGTAATACATTTCAATTTAAGTTGGAATCGCGGCATTACGTGGAGTTATAACAGCTTAGACCTTTATTTAGTGTCGGACCACCTCGGCCTCGCAACTTTATACGGAACACCATTATGTTATTTTGGCTCTAGTTTATTGGGATCAAGTGTCTTCCGAGGTATTGCTCTTTGATTTGAGAAAGGTTCTTCGCAAATAATAGAAGATATCTTTATTGTTTTTACTGAGAGTTTGAATTCACAAAGGCGTGACGTGATATAATAGGGTGACTGGTGTATTTAGTAAGGAGTCGCAGGTTCCAGTCCCGTTTGGGGTTTAAATTTTACCTACCATGTTTTTTTTATTTTCTACCATGTTATATGTATTTAATTACAAAAAGAGCTATAACACTTAAATCATAAAAGAGTTTACTTACGCTTATTAAATATATTGGGATTTCCCGTCTAGTTTCGGGCCCAATTGAGTATTACTGGCGATCTAAAGATACTGTAAAGAAGTGATACTTATGTAAATGTAATTTACATGAAAGTTATTGAAATGGATAACAGGAGATTGGCATTTGTCGTAAAGTAAATCATATTGAAGCTCCAGGCTAAATAAGATAAGGCAGTCAATTCGCTTGTTTTCTTCATCTAAATTGCTATTCGATACCAAAATCATCGATATTCTTTAAATACTGATTTTTTTATTTTCGTCCTGATGTATGATATTCTAACGACCATCGATGGTCGCGCCATCTAAATCAAGCAAAGTAAATATCTTTCAAAATGGCGCTAGATATGACAGCGGTACTTGAAGCGACGTCGTGTAGCAACAAAGACAGGCGAGGTGACTATCGATACCTCCTGCCAAGGTCACAGCGTGGGCGGTTGATTTACATTGAATACCTCTGCATCGGCATCAGGTATTTGGCGTTAAATATTAAGAGGAAACCGGTCAAGTGCGAGGTTTGTTGGTTGTTAGTATGATGAAAGTGAACATGTATTTTGAATTTGTTAAGAAATTGCAGTTCAACAGTTTTATTTATTAAGAATCGGAACATTTAGGAGTAAATCAGTCAGAGAAAACAGTATGAATTGATTTTTTTCAGTTGGTATTATATTATAAAAATATCTATAAATATAAATAAATATCTTATGCTTAAGTTGTAGGTGGTGTGAAGGAGTGTTAGGAAATTGGTACCTCCTTCTTTGTGACACTGTCTCTACCCAAAATATGAGAGAGCAGATACAACACGAACTTTAACCTCTACAGCTAAAAGAGGTCGAAACCTGTACGAACATTTAAAAACAAAATGTGTTAACAAATTGAATACCGCGGCTGCCTCAGAAGCGATCAAACCCCTCGGAGCGACGAACCAAAATTTACAACCTTAAAACTGAATAGCCATAAATAACTATTGTACGGTATCGTCCATTTTGCATGAATTATCATACAATTAGCCGTCAGAAGCTCCGCGCTTATAGCTGTCATTGTTAACTCGGTTTTAATCAGAGCGCGAGATTTATGCGCCTGCGCATTTGCCAAGCAGAGAGCCGCCGGCAGTTGTCGCCAGTGATTAAGTAAGTTCCTGTGCTCCAAATACGGGGACTGAGGGCGAGAACAGCTATTTTGTGGATCGTCGTAAGTAGGGTAACAGGTGTAGTTTGGCAGTTCGTGCTTGTGGTTAGATATTTTGTGTTTTGGCAAATTGTATTGTGATTGGCTGATATTTATACGAACTTATGTGGGACGAATTTGAAGTAAGGAATGTTTGTTTTCTAAAAAATCAGTGTTAAAATAGACTGGAGGCATATTTTTATAAGATACTTTTTAGGATCACACAAGAAACTTCTGTTAAAAGTTTATAATTCTATCAGACTTGATAACTGTTTCACATTGTAATCAATACACGCACGAGAAGAAGTACCGTAACAGTTAAAATTAGAAGTTACAATTAAATTAGCTCGCCCACCTGTTAGCTACCCGGAACACATTGACAGCCCGGGGCTTACGCGGCAATTATCTAAAAATCTAAAGTGCCATCGTCCATTACTATCTACGTATTAACTTCGTGATCTGCCACGCGACAGGTAATAACTAATATAATAATCTAGATTCACTGGGCGTAGTAATTAAATACTGTAATAAACAAGGCTAGGCCCCCGGCGCGGGGAACTTCACGACTGGACCGCGGGCCGGGTATATATTAGTGAGGCAACAAGATATCATGGGCCGTCCATCAGGACTCATAAATTCTTCACGGGAAATTAGAACGGGAGATTTTGTGTCTGTGACGCGATTGGAGGTTGATTAGACTTATACATGCATGGATACATTAAATATGAAGACTATCAGATAAAATAGGGTGTGCTCTACTATATACAGCGTTCTTCGGGCATTATTTATTAAAGATCATCAGTTTATTCGGCTCTCTCCACTAAAGTTTTTTTTTAACCCTTTGACCTCCCGAAGTGGGTTTTGGCTCCTGACATTGTGGAACAGGTGTTTTTCCGGGCCTATATCAACTCCGTAGAAATCTTGGTCTTAAAAAGGTATTGTATTGTTGAACATACTTATACTTTCTCATTTTTTGTGGCATTATAGACAACGGGAGAAGGAGGAGCCTTAAACTTAATAATTTAATACTTTCATTTTAATGTAGTGTTTTAGTATAGCATGTACGATGTCAGTTTTCTACGGTTACCATTCAGGATAACTAAAATAAATTAATTAGGATCAAGTTATAGTGATTTACAAGGTTATCAAGGCTCTATTGTATTATTTCGTCATTACATCTACTTAAGGCATCAAGTTAGTCCACCGTTTAGCATAAAACCACTTAACTTTTTACTTAATCAACTTAGAAAATATCTGAACGACAAACTCATTTATTAGCAATATCCCCGCAAGCCGGCGGCTAGCCGACCTAAAGCAAACACGGGAACAGAAATTATCTTTAATTATGTGCACTAAGAACATGACTTATTTATGCCTAACCGCGGAACATTCTAACCAACCCTGGGGACATAGAAGTAATTTGTTGGACTTGGATTAAAGACCTGTGTAACTATACTGGAGGAACTCTACATTCGCAGCAGATTTTGTGGTACATTTTTGAATTATTATTGGTACTTACTGCGTTTTACGTAAGACATAGTTTTTTATAATCTAATACAAACTAACTTTTTGTCACTGGAGTTCAAAGAAAAAGTAGTTAAGTTGTGATTTGTCACTAATATGACTGAGGTATTAAAAGTAAAATCTGAGTGCAAGTATAAAAATGATCGAAGTGTAAATAGGGGGCCGAAGGTGCACATTATAATATTCATGTTGTTATAAAGTTTTTATTAAGTTGTGTAATGAATCAAATTACCTACTACATTCTAAGTCGCCCGTAACAAATATTGGCAATTCATGTGTGGTCAACTAACATGTTCAATAATGTTTTTCGTTTTCTATTTCAAAATAATTGGTCTCTTACAAAATGATGTGATGATTATTTTTATTTATCTTATAATTTTCTATTTACTTGGTTCGTAATTTAATTTCTTCTTTTTTCGATCTAAGATAACCGTGTAAAGTAAATAAAGCAATTATTTGAACTCGTTAAAACTATTTAAATATTAATTGACAATTAACGATGTGGGAAGATAAAGGTTAATGCATTTCTATTTACGGAAAGCAAAAAAACATGAGAAAAATTGTTTAGATAGTTTTATCCTAGTTTTGCTCTATGTAGTTAAGAAATGACTTCTTTTTGTAAGAATTCATTGACAATATTATCTCACTGTGTTACCTTATTGGATAAGGCCGAGAACCTCTTGAACACCTATCTCCTCGCTAAAAGAAGTTGATCTAGTATCACACACTTTCTGACTAAATCTAAACCACCAAGCAACATCTCTCGTGTGCGATCAGTGTGTGATAATTTATCATGCGCAAAATGCAAGTTATTCTTTTCTCTGTCCCACTTCAAACTCCCCAATCATCTTCCATTTCTCTTTATCCATGACTACGTTTCTAATTATTAAGACTAATCTCATAATTACCAACTCGTTGTGTGCTGCAAAAATCTCAAGAATCAGGACAGTTTTTCGTTTGTATCAAATACAGCTGAAAGTTTCAAAAACAAGCGCATTAAAAGAAAAAAAATCAAAGCACTTTTATTATATTAGTATTGATAATGAGAAATAGATATGTAAATGACTTAATAAGCTAACACGTGCAATAAAAAGTTAATAGACTAATACCATAATTACTATGCATGTATTTTATTGAATAAAGTAATATTACAATGTAGGGAACAAAGTTTGCATTATTTTTTATAATTGGGAACTGCCATTAAAAATCAATTACTTATTGAACATTTAACATTTACATTTATTTATTTCTAAGGGCTTATGATATTTATAAGGCCAAATTCGTTTTCGTATTTTTATGTAATTTGATATTGAATGTAGGAAATAAAAAAAATTAACGCACAAATTTACAGATAGAGTCTAGTTTAAATTACATAATTGGAATTTTCCAACCAAGTACCCAAAACTGTTGTTTAAAAGGAGTCAGTTTGCTAAACTTTTATTTTTATTATTTGTCAAGATACGTGTGTCTGCCTTTAATTTTAAAGTTGTTTCATTATTTTTATATATTAACAGTACATCAAACTAAAATGATTTTAAAATCTAGTTTATAAGATAAATTAAAATATGTGACTTTTGTTTTTTTGCCAAACGTCCAATGGTCTACGATCCCTCGTTGTCTATTCATAGTGTATTTTAGGAGCTTCATGTTATAGCATATTATTACAGGTTTAAGACAACAGTAAGATAACATTCCGCCTTTTTGTTAAGATAACCATGTGCTAGTTATGTTGAAGTAGCTAAATTCGTTTTATTCACAAGCCATTTGGAAAGTGCTTTCAGTTTCCCTAGATTAAAAAAAATCTTTTTTATTAAAGATAATATTGTTTGTATCTTAATTAAAATTATCAAATAGAGTAAAGCAATAAAAGACTCGAAAAACCAAGCTAACATCTTGTTAACATAATTTGAACTAAAAAAGTTTATAAGCTTCCCAGTTATTTCCAAACAATTATCATAACAAAACGAATATGTAATTATGTTAGTTAATTAATATCGATTTTATCGTTCAAAGATCGCTATCTCTGACTCGCATCATTAGTGAATTGTTCATGTAAATTATGATACGATCGAATATATACACGTCGTTGTTAAAAAGCTTGCGTTCGCCAGACCCCTCCCACTTCCCCCCTCTTTTTGAAGACGTGAAGTTATGTTAGGTTAACTTAAGTAATGCTTTATTGGTTGATTAGTGCAATTTATTGATTTTAGTATTTATGTATAGTTTCAGTTACATGTTTTTCATCTGGAGAGCAGTCGGTTTTTTTTTTCAAATCACCAAAGTGATAAGCACATCTAGATAACTGACGATTTTACGACCTCTAACGCTGAATAAGAGCTCAATTGTACTAAATGGTCAAAATCACGTACCTCGTCGAAAAAGACTGCCATTTCCAGTCATTTGAGCGAATCGATATGCGCTTACGCTTATAAACTTGTCGTTTGTCTATTCTCTTTCGATTCTGGAACTATGACAATGTTCGTTCCTTTTTCAAAGGTGAGGAGACTTTATAAAAGGTTAGCTAGAATGATATTAAAAAAACAACCACAAAGGTTAAATGTATGTTAGAAAAATAAATGAAACTTTTGCTTACTGTGTTGTAGCAGAAAAGTTACTAGTGTTTTTTTACATTTATGCAGTTTTGCATAATGAGAACCATGTAATGATAACCATTCTAGTTTATCACAAGTATTCATATTTAAAAAAGTATAGGAATATTAATACAGGTTCCTTGGAAGTTATATTTATTCATCTTTTGTTATGTAAAACATTGTAATTCCCATGAGAATGCGGTTTGTGGATGAAAAAACTCCTGATGTTGGCCACACCAAATAATTTAATTCCATTTTTCAAATTCTTTGTTTTTATTTGTAACGTTTATGGCATCCAAGTTTGCTATATTTATTGCTCTTAGATGGCACACCCAGGTGAAATGAGCCGACCTGTTTTGTATTATTTGGTTGTATTTATTCTTAGAATTATTGGTTGTTGTGGACAGACGCATAACAAAAATGTAGGTCCTCTTTTTGGTGTTTACACAAGGCCATGCATATGTGGCCTTAGATTGGTTGCGTTGTACCCCCCTTTATCACGTCCTGGCAAAAAATTGCTGAGTTGCCAGTAACCCTTAATAAGTAAATCAAAATTCTGTACTCTTTAGGCTGTAGAAGATGGTAAGAATAGAGTAAACCGATGTTTGTGGCATTGTTTCATATTAATTACAGAATTGAAAATGATAGCTCAATGAAGAAGTTTACAAATACAAAAGTTGTTAACAGTAGTATTTTTAGACCTCCACATCAAACCTTTCTTATTAGCACCTCATTTAAAAAAACCTTTTAAATGTAAGAAAAAATATAACACGTCGCTCACAAATGCACATCGAACATTTTTAACAAAAAAATGCATAATGATGGCGTATAAGATATCTCCGGGTGGATCGCCTTATTGTAAAACGTTAAACTGTTGTAATGTACCAGTTTCCACGAAATGATACTTATTCAACGGTATTATAGTAAAGTATACAAAAAGTGTGAAATTGTTGTAAGATGTGTAGTAGTGAGCCAATTTGTAGCCTATTAAGAGTAAAAAAATAAAATTGATTGGGGTTTGATTTTACGAAAACCAGTTGGATTGTGTATGTGTGAACTCCACCTGTGTGGTATCCATTTTGAAAATTTGAAGTTGGAAATGTTTTTGCAGTTCGAAATTTGAATATGTAGTGTAGAGCTACAAGGATCTTTTGATAAGTGGGTGACATGACATAAACATGAGAGCGTTGGTGTGCATTTTCGAAACAAGAATCAACTCAACTGTCTGTCAAATGTGATGGTTTTTGCACCACCACGTGCCAAAAGATCCTTGTAGTACTAAATAGTATCTATTCAACACACAAAGTTTTAGTAGAGTATTTATTGAAACAATAAGGAGGATAAGTTGAACATGAAAAGCCAGATATTAATGTTTGGCTTTATAAATAATATATCATTATGTGGTTAAAATTGATTAAAATTTACTCTTACAATAGTCGAGTTTGTGGTGTATAGTCGAAACAGCTAAGAAAGCTTATCCATTATTGAACATATCCACTAGACGAGTTTTTTTTGAACTAATGGAGTAGTTTCGTATTAATAATGGTAATAAATTATGGAAACAATGTAAAACAAGATACATTACATCGTTGAACCTAAAAGAGAAATTTGCTACGTTAGTATTTTTAGGGTTCCGTAGCTTAAAACGGAAAAAACTCTTATAGAATCACGTTTTTAGCCGTCCGTCCGTCTGCTTTTCTATCAAAAGCTTTTTTCTTATACAAAACGTGAAGGTATCAAGCTGTTTATGTCAAATACTCAGCTCTACTCTGCCCTAAAAAGCCTTAGACTTTCAAGCCAATGCCGCAATTTTTCGACTCTCTCAAGGGAATCGAAATTCAAAAGGTACTTTTCGTGAACCCGTGAATTGAACCTTGTGAAAACCGTAAGTTAGATCAGAAATTAAAAAAGTCGTTTTTTTTTGTTTAGCGTATCGTACGGAACCGCAGTGTCGCATCCAGAGTCGCACATGTCCGGTTTTTTTAAGAATTGAGATCTTATCTTGCAAGTCACGTTTTCTATCTAAATAAATAAAAGGAAACTTACAAATACCGCCGAACATTAAAGGACGGTTAATCATTGTAATATATAAAACAAACTTACCAATTAAGACTAACATTAACTGGTCTTAATAAATGGCAGAAATTCTTCATCTACGAGAAAATTGCAGGAAAAAAAACAGATATCACTCATCTCATGGCGGCACTCCAGCTATTTATTAAGTAATTAACATTATCTATACAATTTAAACAAACAGCTGACAAACTACTTTATCTTTCTGATTGAACTTTGCCGAAAAGATCGCTATTCAAGATAACAACATTTATTGCTATTAAAATTAGTTATGCAACTCCGATCCGTATCGGTTTGCTACTTAACCACCAGCCTTATAATTCTTAATTATTACACTGGCAACACTGTTGGCGGTAAAATGGATCTTGCCACACTAAATGGCCATAGATAATCTTGAGCGTTTCACAAAAATTTACCCGTAGATAAGCTATGATTAAGAAATTACGACTTAATTTATGGTCAAATGACAGAAATTGCTGGTTTAGCGCCGCGGCCGTTGGTGCTTATTTATTTGTTTGTTTATGCTCTTGGTGATTTTGTATTTGCAAGTATAATAACTGTTCGGGTTGCATTTTAACGCTTCAGTTAAGTAGACACTCCTATACCGTAATAATTTCGTCAAGCAGTTTTTTCATAATAGTCTACAAGACATCTTCGACGTTTTTCGGAATACGTTACCTAAAATTTATGAAATCGGCATTTCTTTTAGATAATAATAAATACTATCCTCGCGACGAAACATGACAGTTCAAAGCATTTGATAAATTTGTTCTGTATTTACGATTTCAATATTCAATTTTCTTGGAACAGTTTACAATAGGTATGCAAACGAATAATGTATACAGTCTATTACTAAATCATCGGTGCCGAAATCTGACAATACACGTATCATTGCATGGATTAATTACGAAACATCGATTCTATTTCCGATAGACAGCGAAGTATTTTAATTAATAAATGAAAAGGAACAATTATAAGGTGTAATTGTGCAGGCACCGGTTATCTGTCGAAGTTATGTTACTATCGGCTAATTGAAAGTCTGGACGTTAGATCGTACGCAATGCGTGGCTAGTGGTGTGACCAATTGGTTAGATTTTAGTGCGATTTTCTTAGTTACACGCCATAATTTTTACGCTTGTCCACATGGGAAACTTAAATCAAATCACTTTTATGTTTTCGTCAACTGGACACACGGTCCTTAAAATCTGAAATGTCCAGAATCGGGTATAATACGACCGTGTGTCCAGTTGACGAAAACATAAAAGTGATTTAATTTAAGTTTCCCATGTGGACACGCCTAAAAATTATGGCGTGTCCACATGACGAAATAATTAGTAGCACTAATTTTAATTTCACCAACCGGACACACATGTGTCCAGTCTCTTGTGTCGAGTTGGGAACAACCCAAGCCAATAGCCTACTTTTCTCATTCTACCGGAGACTACTCGAACGTGCATTCGCGGCTGTGAATTTGTCAATAGCAGTGTCCTTGTATTTACTCCGGCGTATAAGTCTTATTGATATAAAACAGAATTATAATCATATAAGCTTATATGATTCCACAGCTGGGCAAAGGCCTCTCTCTTATATTTCCATTCCTCTCCGTCGTCTTTTCATGTCAAAACCTCTATAATAAAACCACAGGGATTTTCCTTTTTTTGTGCGCCGTATATTTCTGTAGTTTGCAATTAAAAGCTATGGAAAAAAGGAGTGTTGAATGACAGCTAACTAAAACCATCACAGTACTTCTCCGTTCCCTCTTGTCTTAGACCAGGAGACAACAAATTTTCAGAGACCGATACATCTAATTCATGGTGTCCCTACTCCACGATGACATACGACTATTTGAAGTTTACTAATAATCGGCTTCATTTGAACATGGCAGGGTAATGAGCAGCTATAATAGATTCCATCTAACCATTACATCATCGATGGACAAAACGAGATAATACCAACAAGTTAGCGAGACACGGTATATTGGGGTTCGTAATGAATGTTCTGTATTTCTATTTTGGCAGGGTAATTATTGCTCGGGATTACCCTGCCAATGTAGGATTAACTACTGTAGCTGCTGTGTTGCAGGTAACTCGTGTTAGAATGTGACGTTCTTGTACTGTTAGTATAATTTGAGAGCTTGTACTGAGGTCCAGGTTTCTGTTGTGTTAGGAATACTTTGCACAAATATGTCTGTTGTACTTCGGTCATAGAGATTATTTAGATAAACTACTTGTTAAGTATGTTTTAACGTGAGTTAACCTTTAGGAAAATCGTATGAAACGGTAAATGAATGAAAAAAAAACTACATAAGTCGATTAATGTCATGTGTCATGTCATCTTAGTGAAAAGCCAATTGTAAACATTTTCTTCTTTTAAAACTTGGCAAAAAAATGTGTAGCCTAGTTACAAATAAATCAACCTTTCTCCTTAATAAAAATACAAAATAAAGTAGTACTTCGCTTCAAATTGTTGACTTTACGTTACGAGTTTCGTAAAAGCCGCTTCCACATTCCAAACAGAATATTGCAATAAAATTGTTTAACCACATGTTTGCTTGGCAATGAAAACGAAATCATTTTAATAAGTGTTTTTATCAGGTGAAATGTAAAATTGCTTCATTTTGCAACTCCTTAATGATCGCTTGTACATAATTGTGTTCTGGGTATAAAATCATATAATTATCTCCGTGTATCTCCTATTATCAGTTTAATGGTTGCAAATACTGTTTCACATTGGAAAGGAATGTCGAAGTAGGTGTGTGTCTAGTTTATACCAAGATAGTTAAGAAAGTGCTTTTGTGGATCAAGTGTTTAGTTTGCGACAGACAGGGAATGAAGTGTATTAAACAAATGATCTCTTCATGTTAGTAGAACTTATTTAGCCTTGCGCTTATTAGGTCCACGATATATTTTGAGTAAATATTATTCATTTTCTTTTTATTTCGATAGTCTTCTTGCTATTCGAAATTGAAAATTTTCGAATATATCTAACGCCACAAACATATACGTACTTAAATTCAAAACTACATAGCTCTGAGTATGTCAGAACTTTAATTACGCTTAACGGTAATTTCAGCTATAATCCTTCTACTTAGGGCCTAAATTGCCTTGAACGGAGACAGATAACCTTAGACTACATTGTCTATAAAAGATTTTAATCTCATGCCCGCTAAGGTTGATGGAAACCACTCACATGCACTTGACAGACTAATAAACGTGGCTCCGGCTGTGGATAATGTACACGCAGGTCTAGATAATCTGTTGGTATGCAAATATGTGTATTATTTCATTTGTAGCGGTATATTTAGGTACGTGTATCTTAAAGGAAATAATATAATATTTTTGTTAATATAATATCTGCAAGGATCAGGATAGTATTTGGAACGGTTAATGAATTTAATCTATTGTTGAAACTATGTATTTTGATCATGAATGGTTACAATAGAATTAATTATCTACGACGAATCAAAACGCTCATCATAAAACTTGACAACCGAATTTGAAATGAAATGATAACTATTTCGAAAAACAGGCTGGCATTGCCAAATCGTGTTTGTATGATATTTGTAATTTCTAACTTATTAACGAACATAATTATAAAACCGATATCTCACTTTAATCACTTGCTTTGCTTTGACTTTTGCTTTGCACTTGCTTTGGTCACTTGTAAACGACCGTTGAGATTGACGTTATTCTTTGGCTTCTTAAACAAAAATGAATAGTCAATGCAGTCGGATAGTCAACGCCGAGATCCAACTTGTAGTGCTAAGCTCTACCAAACAATAGCTCTATGAAACAGGAGTCTGCAACCTAATCTCCCCACAACTCGTGTTTGACGGATAAATAGGAACTACAACAACGCTGCGTCTGCGCAGCTCAGCTGGGATTAATTCCATTCAACGCCGGCGCTTCAGACGGCACGCGATGACGGGGAACGGAGACCAGGAATTTAAAGGACATCGTTTTTAATTATATTTTGTAGGAAAGACAGAGGCACTTCTTCTAAAGGAATTATTTTACAGTTATGAAGGAAATGCGGCTCACTATAAGGCGTAGAGCGATGTATCTCTTCCGAAACGATAAGATACGATCCGTTTTACCCTAAAAAGTGACTCTACATTTACAAAAACAAAAAAAAATCTTGAAATAATATGAAAAAGAAAGAAGTGGTAGTAGGTAGAGGTAGAGTTGCTAGATGCGAGTTGGTAGAACGAGATATTTTGAATTTACGTAAGATTAGAATACATAGAAGAACTATGCTTTTCTATTTTATTTTTTTTTGAGAAATTATGTGCTCTACATTTTGAATGACCAATCTACCGTTCTATTTCATCGATGTACCAACATAATGTTCTATTAAACTCTATTTACTATCATACTTAATTTATTAAAACAAGAAATATCTACATTTATGACTAAACTTATGTAACTAAAAAAATTACATATTTACAAAGCGTAAGCGTATTTATTAGTGATATTATCCTTGTTTCCTCCTAACTCAGAGACAGTGTATGTCTCGCAGCGGGAGGCGAAGGCCGTGAGGTAAACTGCTGACTGCGCGCTCGACGCAAAAACGTGTGTAGAGATAATACTGGGGACTTTTATTGGTACACGGGATTAGAGTAATTTATTCATAACGTAGTTTTAAGTTATAAGATTATGAATTAACTTAATATTAAGAAATAATAATACTTTTAAACTTTTACTTCAATTAAGAAAGAGAAATGGCTTATTTTAAAAAATACTAATATTGTGAAAAAGTTTCATACAGAAAAGCGTGTTTCTCGTAAAGCAACAATAGACAACAATTTTACAATATTTTATTACAAATTGTTAATATTTTTTCTAGTGTTTTTTCCATTAACAATACTCTAGTAGTCTTGCATAGTCTTTGCAGTCTAGTCTTAAATTTGAACTACCGACAATAATATACAACGTTCTGTTATAAATTTGTAGTTCATTAACGATGCAAAATCATAATAAGGTATTTTTTAAGACAACATCTTTCTTTCATATTATGCCATGAAGTCCAACTTATAGCATGTAAATAGCAAATCGTGACCAGCTCCTGTAGTAATTAGCTGTTAGAATCAAGTACACTCAAGCCCACATGCTTCGCACCACTTTGATATAGAAACTGACTGTATTGCAACACAATATAGCAGAGTTTTGTACTTATTTGTTGCTGTATTCGCGGGGTTGACTGTACTCGAAGCGTTGATTGATGCACGGGAAATTAAATGTTTTATTTCTGTAATGAAATCTTACAAAAATAAATTAAATTGTAATGGATTTACTTGCCTAGGAGAACCGTTCATTTGATTGACCATATTTTAATTTTGTTTATTAGACACTAAACTATTTGACGACTTTAGAGAATATTAACTGTTCCTTTCCCTTTTCTCTTCTTTAATATTTGCTTTGAAACTCACTGACGACGATTCTTCTCAGAGTAGCCAGTTAGGAAGTGTCGATTCCAACAAACTTATGTAAAAAAAATACATGTAAAAGAGATGACATTTAATTTTATCCTATTTGCAGAATAAACCATTTAATTTTCATTTCATTTCACAGATATAGTAGCTATTTAGGTACCACTAAAACATAATTATACGTTTTTTAATCCCTGTATAACACTCACCAGTAAAAAGAAATTGTCAATATTTGCCAATTCAAACACCATGGCCATCTCTTCAAACTAAATTTGCGAGTACATTTTCAGAGTAGAGTAGAGTACAATCAATAAAACTAGAATAGAATTTATTCGGCCATTGAACAGATTAAACGTTACTTTTGATGACTTTAATATTACAGCAGTTTTCTTCAATGTATGCTAAAACTGACTTTTGCTCGCGACTCCGTACGCAAATAAAGCATAGGAATGTAAAATTTCAGTTGAAAACAAAATTTCAAAAGAATCGGTCAAGCCGTTTCCGAGGAATACGGGAACAAACATATGACACGAGAATTCCTAATATAAAATTCTAGTGTTACAATGCCAGTTACCGTGCTCCTCCAAAACGGCTTTACCGATTTTTACCAAACTTTATAAGCGTATTCAGTAGGTCTGAGAATCGGTTATTGGTCACTTGCTGCCGTATGTTGTGACGAGAAGTGATACTTTTAAAGTGTTTTCAGAGAAGGGTTATTGTATAGCGGTGCACAGAGGGTTTCTGGGTTGTTCTTTCTAAGAGGGAACAGAAACCCTCACATTTTGCGGATGATGACCAACGGGGTGGTTTTAGAGGGTAAAAATCCCACACTGGGCTGGCCGGACGCCTTTTGAAGGTTTCCCCCGTAAAAAAAACGGTCTAAGAATCGGCTACTATCTATTTGTCATCTCAATTTTTTTTCGCGAACAAAGTCGCTGGCAACAGCTAGTTTCATATATTAATATAAGACTAAACTAATATCTAATGCCTACAAGCAAACCTAAAATTTAAGTTATATAGTTATATCTGTATGTAAATCCGTCGTGTCCTCGTGACTCGGTCTGAAAGGCTTCACTTAATTAGCCTGAGTAATTAAACGCTAACCCGGAGATAGCAGTAACAGCGATAAAGGTAATTATTTTGATTTTATAGTCCGCTGCAATGGCCTTTATAATATTGTACTTAGTTCCGAGATGGGTGGGGTATTTGCATAGAATGTGAATTAAATTAACTTAATTAAAGGTTAAATTTTATTCAAATAGTAGTGTATTGGTCATACATTTACAAAAAAACTTTTTACTAAATCCTTTTTCGTTGTCTCGGGAAAAACGTCTAAAATAAGTTAAATACGTATTTATCAGTAATACTTAACACTTTAAAGAGACATGCTTCATGTCTAAAAATCTACTTGAATATCTTTGTCTTTAGCACTGTCTGAAAATAAAGTACAGGTTAAATCATTTTTTGTTAACATTATTTTTTTAAGTATGTATGACGTCTCCGGATACAATTATTACCTATATATCGTTAACTTAATTCTAAAACTGATATTACCTTTCAAAATGAGACAACATGACTACAATCAGTGACTTAAATCTAAAGTATCAGTATTCGGCCATCAGGATAATGTGCATATTATCTCACTAACAACAACTTAATCGCCCTAAAATTATCACATCATTGGCGCCGACCGGCATCTACAAAGGTTGACTCACAATTCAACCTCCTTGTAGATCAAATCGTTATAAATCTATCCCACAGATATTTGGCACAATTAGTCACTAGGGAACTATTCGGTCTCGTGATCGATAATATTGTTATTCCTTTGTTTCCATAAATTTAAATTGGAATGCCGTCATTGTCCTGCCTGTTAGAGCAGAGAGATTGTAAGATGGGCTGAATATAATAATATATTGATTAAATTATCACTTGTGCTTGGTATTGTTTGTTCCGGATTTGGTGGCTGAAATTGTATTTGGTAGAATTGTAAGATAATGTCTAAGATAGCAGGATGAAACTTGGGAAATGCTTGGATACTGAAGAATGTGTCTGTGTCTCTTGGACTAAGAACTTGGAATAGAATATATCTATTTGGACTGAGAAGACTCATGATATGTTTTAATTAAAGACGTTTATTTTTTATGAACCCGTTATTTCAAATAAAATTATCTTATTGCGGATTTCTTTTGTTAAGTATGAGAGTGAAAAATAATTAAAAAAATATATTTAATATCAAGGTTCACTCAAGAATATTGAGGTTGACCTCTCCTTTTAAGCCTCAAATATAAATGTACTGTACTTACGTAGGTAGGATATAGTCTCGTTATGAGCAAAAATGCGTTACGACGAATTTTAAAGACCAGAACCGTTTTAAAAGTACTATTTACAAAAATACCTGATATAATTGTCTATAGTTATACGTACTATTTAAAAACACAATTAAATAATTATCTGAAAATTCGAGCGACGAGTAACGACTTAATTTTTAAGCCCATCTTCTCGTACCAAAAAACTGAGAATGTTACATCTGTCTTCCTGCGCTTATGGTGGCCCTACGGCGAGGTATGGACCCTTAAGGGACCCGAACGAGGATAGCATTCCATTGTATTGGATAGGCGATTATATAATAACTTTGATGCTATGTTAAAGATGGTATAAGAGTGATGAAATTTTCCGTCAAGGTTATTATTTTTAACAATTTTAGGCTTTATAGTCCAGTCATTTGGTAGTTTTACCTGGAAAGTTTTCCGGGAGTTTTGAAAATTGGGTATTTTATAGATTTCGATATGCTCTTTTCGAATTTTAACTTTGCCACCTCGTATCACCGCCGCTCGCGCCGCCATTTTGAAAAAATGGCGCCCAAAAACGGTTTTTTGGGAATATCTCCTTTTTGAGGCATTTTACGAAAAAAATGTTTTCTGCAAAATTAAACTAGAAAAAATTTCCTACACTTACATCCAAAATGCTCGTACATCCAAAACTATTGATTTTATGAAAAAGTGAATAAGACATAAAGTGTAGGAATTTTTTTCTAGTTTAATTTTGTAGAAATTATTTTTTTCGTAAAATGCCTCAGAAAGGAGATATTGCCAAAAAACCGGTTTTGGGCGCCATTTTTTCAAAATGGCGGCGCGAGCGGCGGTCGTACGAGGTGGCAAAGTTAAAATTCGAAAAGAGCATATCGAAATCTATAAAATACCCAATTTTCAAAACTCCCGGAAAACTTTCCAGGTAACCCCCTTATTTTCTACCAAATGACTGGACTATTATGTTTTAGGAATAAATTTACGTAGGGATTATTATTATATACTTTTATGCTTGTAAATTGGATAATAAGGTACGATGGCGTTGACGTTATATCCATATGGACAAAAATCCCCCTAAAATAAAGAGAGAAAAAAGGGATTAATTGTACCTTGCTGAAAAACCCTTAAAAATAATAAAGAGAAAAAGTAAGGAATAAATTAGACCTTACCGAATCGATGAGCTTGAGCTGATCTGTGTCAGAATTTATGTTCATGGCTATTGTAATATTTTCATTTTCTTTTCATTAGGATCGTTTAGTGAACAGAAAAGCCTTTTAAGTGCCGTATTCTACAGTTCTTGTTTAGGAAACTACCTATTTTAAGATCTTTATTCAAATCTTATCCATTATCGTCAAGTTCTTTATTTTTTTAAAGAATATTTTACAAATTCTTCAAAAAATTAATTTGATGTACCACAGGCGAGCTTAATTCAAAAAATATTTTTCTGCCAACAAACCTTAGAGTGATAAAAAAACTGGCTCTTAAAAAAATAGCAATAAGTACTCCACAAGCAAATATACAAACAGTAAAGTATCTGTTTACTGTTTGAATACTACAAATGTTTTCTTTTCCTACTTTCCAATAGTCACCACTTATTTATCTAAGGACTAGGCCAACTCGAACAGTAACGTCATAACAACAAAATATACTCCCAGCCTTTGGATCCAATAAAGGCATCCTTAAAAGAAAGTAATTACTCACAGTCGTTGGCTAATTGTTTAATATAATATGATGAGTGCTCATCCCATATCAGTTCTAAATGCATAGCTTACGGTAAAGGTTACGTTACAGAAGCCCCGCTGAGTATTGCAATTCAATGGGCAATTAACTTTTTACGCGACAGACTTAGTTTTGTAAGATGTCTTGTTTATATCGTACGATATTTTGACGAGATCTTAGAGGATTTTAGAAATAAACTTCTTATTCTTAGCCTATGGTGTCCCACTGCTGAGCAAACGCCTCAAATAAACAAAAGAAAGTTTAGAAATAAACTAAACAATAAAATTGCTATTGTTTTACTAGTTGTTGCCCGCGACTTCACCCGCAAGACTTTCAGTTATAGCTACAAGGACATTGTGTGAGACTTTTTGACGAAGTCGGTTAAAAAGTAGCTTCTGTGTTAATCCAGGGTGTCAGCTAACTGATAGCGCTTAAAGAGAGCGCGGAGAGAGACCGAGAGGTACGTCTGATGTCCCAATGAGGCCGCCGCCCAAGAGGTTGAAAAAAGGGCCCAGTATTCCCTACTTCAGCTATTATAAATAGCCTTAGGCAGCAGACTTGGAGAAGTCACACAATAGCAGACTTGGAGAAGTCTACTGCCTTATAGGCAAATTGGCAATAAGACGGCGCGCTTGGTGCTTCCGCGCGTCTCTTTAAAACTTTAAAAGCGAAGGGCAATAATACTAAACTTACACCCCCATCACACGAAGCAGTCTTTTTTTCAGAAAAACTCCACTGTCGGGGTCGCGGTAGTTTGTGAAAGCTTTCCCGCCTGGCCCCTGGCAATAGGGATCGGAGAAGCACTCCAGGGGGTTTAGCTGGTAGGAGCCCGGCACACCCCTCTGTCTCCTCCCCACGGTGCGGCGGCGGAGGAAGTCTATATACGATTTCCAACGGATTAAAAAAAAACTCATCCGTGAGTGGCTGTCATATTTTTAACATATCTTCGTTTCTCATAGAGTAAGCCTAGCCTCAATTTCCTTGCGTGTGTTTTATTTGATTTCTAACAATTGTTAAGTTATTACAATTACTACAATTCTGAATGACAAAGACTTGCCGTGGGTTACTGTGTTCACCTGTATGGAGACTTCAGGTCAATACTCGATATTTTATAATAAAAAGTAATATATCTGCTCTTTAGATTTTGAATTATTTTTCGAACAGAGCCTTTAGCCTTTTAGTTAATAATACATTTATACTTAAAGATTCTAATGTTGTTGCTACTTGTCGCATCGAATACGTCGCGTCAAACCTAAATGAGGTCCCCTTAATTGTTTTATAATATATACCGGTAATTGCTCGATACCTATGAATAAACAAACGAAAAAACACACAAACACATTTACATTTACTGGCTGTTTATGACATAATTGTTAGAATAAAAACCTTATTATTTTAATATGTATGCGCGAATACCGCACACAGATTAACCAGCTCTATTCTTTGAGGTTAAAGTTTAAAATAGCTTGGAGGTTTAGTCGCTCTGTATTCACTAATAAAGTTATCTAATAACGATAAAATTACTACTAATTATATTGTAATAGCGTAATTTAGCGCTTGTAAGTATAGTGCGTTCCATTTTATTGGTCAATAAAGCCACAGAGCCTCTTGTGTCTAAAAAGCTTGAACAATTACTGGCCAATTTGTATCGTTGATCTTCTCACACTTGTTATGAATTGGTAAGATAGACAGAGACAAAAATTCAAAGGTGGTGGTTATGATGGGTGCTGAAAATTGCGGAATAATACGTTCTTGGATGATGTAATGGAATAACGTGTTGAGTTATACCTCACCAAACATTACCATGTAAATGTCTCTGTTTTAAGTGAGGACTCGAATTACGTCGTAAACTTGTATTGAATGCAAATAAAATCATTATACTCTTGTCCTTATTTCATTTTTAATCATAAAAACGCTATAAAGAAAACCTCTTTACCGTTTATGGGATATACTTAATTTAAAAGGATATTACGAAAACAATATTTGAATAAATAGATTATTTTTTTATTAACTGTTGTTATACTGAACGGCCGAAGTCAACATTATAAAAATATGACATTTATAAAACGCCTTTTTGCTGATTACGTGTGCTTACAGTAATTACGCCATCTTGGCTCTCAGGTGTTAGGGCAACGTACAGTTGGTCTCTTGCCTATATTTCTCCCAACATGGCACAAAATTCTATGCTGAAGAAAGCTACCCTATACCCAAGTGCAGTCAAAACCTCCAAAGTAATGCATAGTTTCGCATAAAACCATAAGAGCCTATATTATACCATAATGAGGCTTTGAAATAGGATTTCTGAACAATCTTGAGTCTACCAGCACTTCTGAATAAACGACCATTGTAGTTGTGCAAGAGAGATGCAGCTCTACATTTTGTAATGCGCTGTCTCTTTTCTACACAGGGAATAGTACTGTTTGAGGAGGTATTGGTAGGCCCTTTGGTCCATATCGAGAGAAAGATTGTAAGAATAACTAAATTAGGTGATATCGAAAGATCGGTAAGTGTGGCCGCGAGGTACGCTCCACGTAACTATCAAAGAGGTAGGAAACTCAAGGCGATATATGCGGTGTTAAAGTGAAGTAGGTATTGGCTACGTTTTATTGAATTTTTTGGTTACATATTAATAAAAAAAATGTGCTATACCTTCTGTATATTTTAATATTTTTTTGCTACTTATTAGTTTTAGGAAAAATAATTGATTTTAAATTATGATATACTGAATGAATCTGAATGGGGTGATTCACAGTTCAAATTCTCTATTTACATGATAACACAACCTACAAGAATCCACCAGAAGACACTCATTACAGTATTCCTGTTTCAAGATCTCTAAGTAGAGGCTAGAAGGCTAGCAGCAAGAAGTATTTAGCAAACGTCACATTAACAACCACCTTCAAACAGACCGATCGACTCCTTAAAACTCCTTAGTTGCTACCACTATCATCATAAGCGATCGATCTCCAACAATCGTAGCTCATTCCTCGCAGGTACCACACAAACCAGCCTCTATTAGTGATATAATGCTTCCCAGATAAACACAGTTTAAGGCGAAAGCTCTGAAAACCTACCAACACATCTTAAAATAATGCTATTGCAAGCGTGCAAGCGAGATAGTGATAGATACGGCGTAAAGCAGCGTCTCTTTTACACGCTGCAATAATGCTACTTCGAGACATGATGGTAGGTAGTCTGTAATGCACGGGAGAAGCCACGAATGACAGATTTAGTGCCATTTAATTAAGTGATCGAAGATAAAACCGCTTTAATGTGTTTTATCAGATTTTTGAAGTTATTTGCAACTGGTTAGATAGGCTGGTTTAGATGTTACGTTTTATGATAACAAAGCGTTTAGGAGACGATTTATGGTGTTTAGATGAGGACGATGGTACTCTTGTTAGGTAGCTAAGACAGTTAATTGTAAAGGTTCGTGTATTGCGGTAGCTTAAACTTTGCGGTCGTGTCTTATCACATACTACTCGCTTCCGATTATTGTTGAAAAATAATAAAAAAAATATGTATTACCTACCCGCCCCAGCGTCGCGCGGGTAGCATCTGATGTGATTAAATATATAAAAATTTCGATTGAACCATAGTTTAAAAGATCTAAGCATACATAGGGACAGGTAGATATGTAGGACAGTAGGTTATGGAGTGATAAAGCCGAGTATGTATTATCTTGTATTATTAAACGTTCCTCCCATTATTGTGTACCTTTCTTTATTAAAAACAAATGTAAGTAACTCGATGTCCTCGACGTTTCAACAGGAAATCTAATTAAACAGTAATTGTTGTTATTTCTTAATTATTGTCCCACATGTGGTTAGTTTAAACATGCGAGTTAAACTGAACTGGGAATTAAATGATCTTATCTTGAATAGTTAATTCTCTTGGTATTAAGAGTCGGTTTCGACGGTTAACATTTAACTTAAACATTCGGTGATTGTTTACACTTAACATAGTTTGGATTCTAATGACTTCATTGCACATATTATTGTAAGGGCAGACAATTAGACAATACCTAAGTAAGGTTAGCGTTCTCTGAATACTAAGGTAAGTAGCTGCCCCATTAACTGACTCTAGAATTGTCAAGTATTTGAAAACAATGTGTCAAAGTAATTTCATTACCAGATCAGCTTTTATCATAGCTAGTAGGCATCGCGTATATAAGACTTCTGGTGATAGAAGTAACCATGACTGTTGGTATTGTGCTGATCACAGCCGCCCTAGGCAGAAGAAGAAAGGTGGTTTAGCCCTAAAGCATGAGGTGCAGTACAGAAAAAATATAAGTACATAGTTCAATGTCCCCTACTTTTTATTTGCGGTCATGCTAAGGAAAGAGTTTTGCACAAACCATGTATCAGTGTCTCATTTTTATCAGAGTCTCCAATTTTTTTTTTAAGTATAATTACTGTAAATGGTGTGCATACCTGTAAGTGACGTATTTACACTGTACGTAAATTATGGAAATAATGTCACAAATCATAATTGTAAATATGTCGTTGGTTTGCCTTATCAATAAATAAATAAAATCTTATACCTAAACTAAATCGAACTAAGCTTTGTTAAAACATTTTGCAACAAAAGGACCCGGGTATTGGGTACCCTCAATAGCCAGACAACACTAAATTATAACAAGAGGCAGGTATTTCTCGTGGCCAGATAAACAAAATTAATTACTTTACTGATAGTAGCTCAGGACACCTACCACGAACACTCAAAGTAACATTACTGCATCTGTGAAAGAGAGACACCGCTCTACAACGTGTAGCGCTCTATCTCGCTCTCCAAAACTGCAATAGCATTATTATTTATTACTTTAAGGTTTCATGGTAGGTCCTCAGTTTGCGTAGTATCTCGAAATGTTAGTCGTTCATCGGATTGATTTAGGACTTATATTTTAGTGGTTAACGTTTACCGACTTTGAAGTCGAGTATTTTGGTTTATGAGATAAGGAAAGTTCAAGGAGGTTAACTCTAAGATAGAGCTTTTTAATTGTTACGTAGAACAGCTACCTATATAATAGCTTGTAGGTACTATATTGTACTTGCATATAAAAAAGGTGATTTAAAGCAACTAAGTTTCAAAACCGCGTAGTTTTGTTTAATTGCCTTCACAAATATGTTCTGAAACTATAAAATAGACCACGTGATCACTTTCTTGAAATAAGCAATTAGTGTTATGTTACAAAGCCGCTATCGAGTTTTATATTTGTACTTATTAAATAATAAATTAATAAATAAAATATAAATATCTTGGGACAATATCCACACACGGCCATCTGATCCCAAGCTAAGCAGAACTTGTGTTATGGTAATCAGACAGCTGATAAACATACTTATATATTTCTAAATATATACATATTATAGATAAATTATATATTTAATGTTTCAGCCACCTTACACGCAGGGAAACTCTAAAAGATTTTACAAGAATTTACTTTTAAATACCAAATAAAACGGGAGAGCTATAGAAGCATTGGTTACTTGAAAGTCTTTCTACAATTACAATGAGTTGTATTTGAAACGTTAATTTCGCATAAACTTTAAATGTCAGATTGCGGTGAGTAAAAGGGCAGTGGATTACAATGGCCAGATATGTCGTGATCTTTACACCAATTACTATTAAAACTGTTTGGATATTACCCGCGGACGCTACCGAGTTATGTTGCAAGATTAGAAAGGAAAGTATTAAAAGCCGTATTAAAAGAATGAAGGCTTTTGTTGGACTATTGCTTACAAGATTTTACAAGTAGGTTCGAACTCCACCAAAGCGGAGACGAGACGAGAAAAACATCTCTCCATGTTTTTCTAACAATTAATAGAATTGTGTTATTGACATATCTCCTCTCCGCTCAGCGGCAGTAGAGATCGTTGTGCGGATATGAGTATTATTTGTATGGCGCGATAGAAGCGGAGATGTGAGCTGTGCGAAACTCGTGGCCAGCCGGCCATCTTACTATCACTCAACGCCTTGCACTATGAAAAACACTCCCTGAAAAACATGACTTTTCGCACAGTACAAAGCTCTCCTTCCAAAGCTTTACACATCTCCGCTTTGGTGGACCCCGACCTAGCAAATGGTTTTTTGACGGCAATGCCAATACCTATACTTTTAGTCAAAAATATAGCATAAAATTTAATATACCAGGTATTATAGCAAGCAATTTATATACCAGGCCGTTTGTCAACAATGTTTCTCCCATTTACAAGACTTAGTTATGCACCTGTGTGACAAATAACGTTTAATACACCCATACATAATTACCCCAATAATGTTGTATAACCCCACACAAGTCATATAAAACCATCTAAAAAACTATAATTTATCATGAAACCAGAGTTATGCCATACAAAAACTTAGAATGTATGTAACATGTATTGCTCTGCGCATATTAATTTCTTATAATGACGTTACATGATATTAATTCCTTGTTTAGCTTACAGGTGAATTAGGAAGGTATGCGATGACATTCGTTTACTATGTTGAAAGAATACGAAATTTGGTTGAATAGTAAGCTGTTTTTCATATAATAAATCAAAGATCACCAAGTGGCCGAATTTTCAAACGACAATAGTTACGTTTTAATTTGTTGTTTATCACTTCAAGGTATAAAGAAGTGACATAGAAGTAATTAGCCTGGCATTTTAAGTTGTACTATTGTATTTGGACCACATAACCTAACTTCTTGAGATAATAAAAAAAAACATTATTCTAACAAATTACCGTATCAGTTATAAACAGGTTAAATATCAAAAACATACGCACCACAGATAAAATACACATAAAAAATAAAGCGGGCAAAGGCACAGGTATTCAGCCAGACCATACAGCCATACAGCTTATGTCACAGTAATTTAAGAAACCGCACCATTTATTTCGACATCTGCCACTAAAGATGCCATAAAAATGTTTGCTTGTATTTATGTTTTTATTATTTTGTACGGACGGATTGTCATTTTTCGCATATATGAGGTTTGTGTACTAAAAGTTGTCACTATAATTAATCTTAATAATTGCTGGGGTGCATGTAAGCTTATGCTAGGAGCATATTCTGTCGGCATTGTCTACCTCTATTTGATGTAAAAATTTAATTCATTTCTCATTCGTAAAAGGTGTGAACCGGAATGCAATTTAAAAAGAGTATTTTTGTACATTTTAGTTGGTAATTAAATGTTCAAGCGTTTTCGGTTTGATTTTTTAGTGGAGACTAAGTATGTAGTTACATTCTTTTAAGGGGTCTTTGTGTTAATTGTTGCTATAAATCACATTAATGAGCTGTTATAGCGACGGGTTGTGTTTAAAATTGTGAAAATATTTTAAATATATACCTAAAAAATATACATAACTTGTGGTTTCAAAAACTTCTTTAAAGTTTTAGTGGAATAACTAAGGGTTTTTTTTAATTTTTTAAATAGAACATTAAAATTGCTGGTTAAGGCTCGAGTCTTCGGTCAGTGCATGATAAATTGCTATGTATTGCCACGCACCGACCAAATGCGGGAGACGTTACACGGCAGTTCCGCTTTAGTCAGCATGAGCCTCACCCGAGGAGGTGGGTGTCCATGAGGATTTCCCCGCATTAACAAAAAAAATTACTCAGGCCAGTGCTACTGGCCTACTACTACTACTACATATGGACTGAGTAGGTATGGGACCCATTAAAGTAGTAACAACAGTCATAATCGCTCATATATGTGTAAACAAACTAAATGTCTTGCAGAAAAGTATTAATAGATATTATTATAACCTAAACGAGTCACTTTCATGTACTTGCGTGTTTCAGCCAGCATTAACGACTGTAAAATACCTGAACTACTGTTAGGCTTACCCGTGTCTAAAGTAACACAGTTGTTGCACGACATCTGAAAATAAAATAAAAATACTTAAGTGATTGTAACATTTTTTTTTTAATTTTTGTTTTTTTTTAGTGTAGATGACTGCTAAAGTTTCATGAGGCTGAACATTTCGGCTTAGAAAATAATAATGTGACGTCCTAACTTCGAATCAGATACGAAGTTGTCCAAGGAACCTACTGCCACCCGGTACTGCCAACCTTAGCCTAACGGAGTCCTTAATCATGAGCTCACTCATTGAGATCGAGGGTCTAGTCGGGCTGTCCCGATATATACGCGTAAGTAAACCAATAACATAAAATTATGTATCCATCTTATAAAAGTTACTATAGTAAAATATGAATACAGTTTTAGAAGCATGACAGCGCACTACACGGCAAAGAGCAGCGTTTGTCTTCCACAATTGCAATAATATTACTTTAAGAGGTGGTATTCCCTCTGACAGTTATGATCACACTTTATATTATCCCAGCAACAACGACCTAACCCAATAAATATGTAATAAACAATATAACCTAACCATTAACCCAAACAGATGAACATCATACATATATGTTACAGTCATAGTGATTAATGAGCGATTATACATAATGACTAGTCATTATGGATAATAGCTAAATTCACTAGACAGTGTAATAAATTAATCACATTATCTAGTTATTATTCATAATATCGTGTCAAAGTTAGCCAAAGTAATAATACGGTCTTTATCTTAGGTTCACCCATGTTTGATCGAACAACGTTTGATATAATATTACTCAATCGAACAACGTTTAAGAAAATCATCACTTTGTATAATGTCGTTTGACATAATTTTCAGTTCGTCGAATATTTATTTGCTATATCAACATTTGCGCTAATGATCAAAAGGTATAATGTTCATTTGATATCCACACTCCTGCCAAAAAAAAAACCTTTAGGTGAGGTTAGGTTTTTTTTTTTTTTTTTTTATAATATCTATGTTTATTGAGGTGAAAATATTATCTTATGTTATTTTAATTGTTAAAATAATCTTTCTGATATGTATGCTTAAGGAAAATTGAAATATAAATTTATTCTTAAACGAATATCTACTTGTTTTATCACTTTATCTAATTCTTTGAAGATATTATGTATAATAGCTAGTTAATGTGATTAATTTTGTGTGAATTATCACTTTATCCAAATTGAGTAGATATTATTCATAATGACTAGTCATTATGTATAATATCTAGATTAATCACTTTGGCTGTAACATATACACAAACAAATACCAGCCAATGGCACGTCAAAAATAATTTCGTCCAATCAATACTCAGCATTCATAAATCGAATCGTTAACAATCGTTTTGTGGTGCGCAGGCGCCATTAGGTAAGCCGTTTACCGGACTCTGAGTTACTGGGCTATTTGCTATTAGCCCAAGCACTTCGGTCCTTACCATCTATTTAACCTTAAAAATATGGCGGCTAGTAAGCCACGAGTTATTTGCGAGTGTAAGAATTAATTTTATGGGCGCTTGGTAAGTGTCAGTTAATATGTTGTGGTAACGTTAAGAGTAGTTTATTTTATGTATTTTAAAGTACTACTAGTTTGCTAAACACTCAGTAGTGTTACAAAAGGTGTTTCCTATTGATTGAAAAGTATACTTAACTACCTACTTAGAAAGATAGAAGGTAGAGTATTCTTGATTATCGTATGATTTACGTTTTGTACTTACAAAAATATCAAACAATTTTTTCGACTATATGTATTATTTTCATTCGTAATTAATCCAATTTCTAGTAACCGCTTGGAAGAAATACTCTTTTAGTAAAGAACAATATTGGTCAACAAAATTACAAAGACTATAACTTCTCAACGTATGTTCCTTTACACAAGTCAAGCGGCAAAACTAAAGGAATCATTAAGTATATTTATAATGTCCCATCCATATAATATTTTAACCTTTACATCTTCCTGTATCGCTAACATTGTATACTTGGATATGCAGGCAATTAGTTTAGACGCGGCGGGAAGCCCTTCCGCTTCCGTCAATTGTCCGGCAAAACTAGAACCTATCCATAGACAACGTTGAAATGTCTAAAAAAAGATAAAAGAGATGTTAGTTTTAATTGACGCCATGTGCAGAAATAATGTAAAGTAACAGCGGTTACTGCATTTAGCTTAAAGAGCAAGTTCTACGGCCACCTACACCTGTACTTAACTTTATCTAAGTTACACTTACATACAACTTGAAGCTTGCTTAAGTAATAACTTGTGCGCTGATAAAACTTTTACGTTTTTACAGTAAACGGAACGCAGTGCATCGGTTACTGAAGCTTTATCTTTTGGTGAGTTGTTTATCGATGGGGGAATCAGATTAATTGATATCTCAATTTATTTTCTGCGTTACTTTTCACACTATGCACTAACAAACTATTTATATTGCCTGTAAAATGTCTATAATAAATGGTGATGATAACATTGAGTAAATATACTAACACAGTATTATCTGCAAGGAACACTTTTAAACAACAGCTCTTTCAAATATACAACCACTTAACACAAAAACACAAACCTAACAAAATCCTACCTAAAACCAAACCCAGGATTTAGCTAAAAGATATCCCAATATCCATAATTCCTAGTCTAAAACTAAAAGTACATACGAGTCTAATAGGCAAGGCAGATCACACAGTCGATTGCAACAAGGGCCAGCAATCTGGCGACCGCATCTGGACACACTGGACTGCAATCATAAATTTGGCGAAGGTTCTTCGTGACAAACCCCCATTTGGACTAACGAGGTTGCAAACACCATCAGGTTATATCTTTTATCTTTAAATGGTGTGTTAGATTGGTCCTTACGTACGGATTATGCACGAGTCTTAGGCTGTTTTTAATTTCGATCTGGGTTAATTGCGCCTGGTTTTAAGGGACAGTTAATTTGTGAGGTATTTAACTGGGTATTTAATTTTGAGTTTATTTCCAAGACGAAGTAGGTATTTGTTTAGAATTAGGTAATCACGAAAATAAACTTGAATTTGTAGTGTTTTCTATTCATTTTGTTAAGACAAGTCGCACTTCCAGTTTCTTATCCATTTGCAGTTCATCGATAACAGTACTGAATATTTTTTTTTCGGTTTTGTCTAAAGGACCAAATTTACGTATGAAAATACCGACACAGAACTAGACGTATTAAGTAAATAATTCTTTTATACAAATGACAGGTGAATTGGAAACCCGTTTGTTTCGCTCAGGTGTACTAATTTCGCAAATTTCCTATTTTATGTCCGCTGGCCATGTTTTGACTCCGTAGGTAATGGAAACAAGATACATATTAATTTAGTTTTAATGCCGAATAAGGATCACTCTTTAAATTTATCTTATCGTGTTTATTTTATTCTAGAGAAATAAATAAAACAATTGAAGTTTTGTAAAATTATTTCGCTGTACCCTTTTGATCAAAATTCGCAGTGCGTTTTGTTAAGTTGGCGAAAAGGAAGCAATAGGTATAAGGTTCGTCAAGTAATATTGCGCTTACCCGAATTGTGAACACTGAAACCTTCGACCGTAGGTTTAAATACTCGTTATTAATTATTGTTCGTATTAGAAAACGTTCAGGAACCCGCACTTTTATGGGACATGTGACCAGTGAAAAGCTTGACGATCGACTCGCCACATCGACCGTCTTATCATAAAGGAGACCGCCACCAGTTGGGCGTTCCCGAAAATGCGTGAGCAAACCAAACATAAATAATAATGAGGATAACACAAAAACACCGATTCTCGAACAAAAACTGCAATTTAAAATTCAAGACGCGTTCAGCCAGTATTTAATTCCAATTTTCAGTTACCGCATGATTGCTTTAAACGTCGGTATTGAAACTTTCTCACATATTTTAAAGAAAAATCTCGCTAATCTGACTAATCTAATACAATTAGGCATAGTTTCTTTCGTTGTGAAATCGTTTGGACGAAGGAGGCGTGTTTACGTGAAACTACTACATATGTAAGAATAGTGTGGGTACCGCCTACCTGCTTGCAACGCTTACGATACGTGGTCAGACAAATACGACATGTACGGAAACCGGTGAGTCGAGGAAAATCTGGGATTCGATGGAATACGCCGCCGCGTGTGACGGTAGTGTTCCGGACCATCCTTGTTGGTTTCTATTAGTCTTTCTTATGGCAGATTAACACTATCTTTTGTTTTTCAAGCACTTCAGAGAAGTAACATGGCTCGCACGCTCGTGTTTGTGATTTTACGGTGATTCTAGTTGCTGTGAAGACATCATTTGCCACTTTCAATATGTAATAAACAAACTAGGGGTTAGCCATCATGCCTTATAGTTATTGTCTTAAAAAAGTTAGTACGTTTATTTCTATACTTTCTAATTTCAAAAGTACTTCTACCAATAAGCTTCTGAACTATTCAATTTCTAAAACTGTACTCCAAAACTACCGACTTGAGGACCTACTATTAAGACCTCTACTTCCAATCTATCAACCGTCGAGCACCAGTTATTTTTAACTCAACACAAATATTTACAATGATCCGGTCGGCAGTACAGTTAGTTCAATTTAGCCGGGCAGGCGTTCTGATATAAAGAGATCTCAATATGATCGGGCAACAAATTGAGCGGCGCACGCGCAGGGCGCGCAGACTTTTTACCTTTATTGTTTATGAGAGAAATAGATTGCGTTTTAGCGGTCTGGCTGAGGGCTTTGAGGCTGGGAAAAGGGTATTGTTGTTTTAAGACTTTATATAAAGGTATCAAGTGAGAACGTAAAGGGTTTTCATGCTAACTTTGGATGCATTTCGCACCTAAAGCACGAAAAACTAAGAAGACTGATAAAAGGTTTAAATTAAGGAAATCAGATTTAATAATAATCATATGTAATTATTCTAGTCTATAAATGTGACACTTCTGGACACTGGCTTCTTCCCACATTGGAGAAGTATTGAGCGCTGATAAATACATCATTAAAACAAAACCATTTAAGATTAGCCAACAAAAACAATTCTAAACTGAAAGTTTCAAAGGTTCATTTAATCCTATCACAGACAAACGAAATCGAAACTGAGCAAACTTGGGATAAGGATAGGGGAATGATGATGGTTAAACCTAAATGATATCAATAGAAAGAATAAAACAAGGAACTTCAAAGCTAAGATCAATTTGCATATTCCAAAACAACGCTTAAGCACATACCTAATTGTATTAATATCCTACATGCATGCACCTGCGTGTGTGTACTATATATTCACATGTTTATGGCAAATAAATGATTCTTATTCTTAACGTTAATACCAACGAACTATGAATCTTCCATGCTAAACAAATTAACTAAGTTTAACTCCATGTTCTGCATATCAGTTACCTTAAAACGTTATTTGTGAATTCCAATGTTATATTTAACCTAATCTTAGGAACAATACTAACTAAATAATTCATTCATTTTGTAAATTCAAGCCGTTTACCTATAGCGCATGTGGTGTTAGCCTGTAAGTGATTGTTACACTCACAAATGTTTATTTGCCTATGCCGAATGCAATGTTATGTGTAGACAATTGTTGGCTAACCTAAAAATGTTGTTTTTTATGCAATATTTTAAGCTTTTGTATATTGTATTGTTTGTAAATATTAAGTATATGTCTAATTGTGTACATTGTATGTAATAAAATAGATATTACTGAACAAACTACTGATTAAAGTTACCCTACCTAAAATTAAATAAATAAATACCTTGTAGTGTACTCAATCCACAGCAGTTTTAACGCACAGCCCTAGCGTGTTACCGGGAAATGAAGATGGTTGATAGTGGCGAAATAATTTCATTTGGCCCTCGCTGCAGCCTCACGATCCAGTGCAACCACTGATTTTTACACTCTCTATTAAAATACACGCGCTTGTAATTAGTCGGTCTAATTGTGTGCACTTATTATAATAGACCAGTTTATTGCTTAGATGAAACTTATTTAGGTTTCATTCGGTTTCATGTTTCTTATAAAGGCTTTGATTAAGTTTGTAAGATTGTGAATATTGGTTTGGATTTTATATAATATCTTTTCCGTTTAGAAGCTGTGGATATGTTCTTGGGTGTTTATGAGAATGATACCGAAAGGCAGTTAAAAGTATCGTAGTAAGACTAAGACAAATAAAACATAAGAATTAGCATGCTGAAGTGGCAGCGGGATCAAATCTCCATACAAATATTAACGTAGTATTATTTACTGATAACGACTACTTGTAATTAGACTTGTATTATAACTTGACCATTAAGTACACATCTTAAAGAAACCCTGCGGTGGCTTTCACACTACGGTGGGGTTATGCATAAACTTCGTAGATTGGTGATGCTATCACTAAAAGCAAAATTGTCGCATAGTTTATAAAAATCAAACAAAAAATAAAAGAATGAATCCTCTTTCTACTCAATCCTTCAAGCTAACAAAGAGGCATTCTTGCACCATTTAAAAATCGAACAAATCTCAGCCATCTTGCCACCATTACGAGAGTGCAAACAATTTCGCGGGCTCCCGATCGGGAGATTCACAACAACGATTAATCTAGTCGCGGGAGCACAAAACTGCTATTTATTGCCAACTATTTACGTGCAAAATAACCTATTAATATTGTAAATTGTTACGATTTAATACCAACCGCGGCAAGATGCTCGCGAATGTTCACCATTAGGGGAACTAGGGGCATGATGGGGACGCTAAGGGAAAACTACAAAAATACACAGATCTAATTAATATAATGTTTTCATTTATTTATGGCACATTAGTTACTTAATCAACTACAAATTGGCATATTCTTTGGACGGACATGTCATCACAATTTTTTATTATTAATTATTTTTTAATAACAAATAAAAAAACCATCTTACCCCACGTACGGGGTAAGATGGTTTACGATAAATGCGGCAAGATGGGTCTAGGATACTATGGTCTAAGGCCGCCTTCCTGTATCCTGACTTTTTTGTCATAACTTTATCTATTAAGACTTTTTGTCTTTTTCTTGTAGTTTCTAACCATTTTTATCTGAAAAAGAAAAATGTAATGAGGTCAATATTTTAGGCTGTGATGATGAATTTCTTTTTGTGAATCAATCTAGCTGCAAATTGAAAAACAAAACACAACCTAGTAATGTTTAAGTAATAACTTGTTTGAAAATCGATGGGCCATGATGAATCTCATTATGCCCCGTAGGACACCTACACCATCTTGCCCCTGTCACTATTTTTTTAAATATTTAAATTTTTAAAATAAGTGCTTGGGACTAGAATGATTTTGGATGTGCCTATCAACAGCAAGTAAAATGTAAAAACAAAGTGCATAAACACAATGAGTTCAACTGTTTTTCTTACCTTTTTCTGATGTCGTTCACGTGCACATAATATTATATTAATTAGATTATTAGGTGCACTGTAGCAGTAATTAGTTTATAAACGAAGAACGCACGCACTCTCACCGACTGTTATGGCCGCACTGAGTATTGTTCGATAGCAGCTTCTGATTGGCTAATGCGCCGTGTCATAGGAACGTTGGGATTTTCGTATGAGTGCGTGACCTCGTCTTACCTCATGGCCCCATCATGCCCCTAGTTCCCTTACAAATCGTTTCGACCTTTACCCAACATTGCTATGAAGAAGACGCAAGTCAGCCATTTTTTCAAACATTTTTCTAGAATTATTGAATTAAACGTTCTGTTAATTAGGTGTTTTTAAAAATTACTGTGGATTGATACGAAGACGAATGTTAAGAGCATGAAGACGTTGCTTCGTTAATTTTATCTTTTAATTTGTTCGTATGTTGGTAATTTTTTAATTAGTTTTGGCCGGTTTCTTTAATTAGGCATTTTAGTGATGTTGGCGATTCCAGAATGGTATTCTTTCTGTTTTAGTTTTTTTGTTATTTCCGTTGGGTGGCTTAGGAAACCAGACTATATTATAAAATATTCAGCTGGCGTTATTAGTTGAACTTAAGAACGGGATCAATAAATGTGTCATTAGCGAAGTTATAGGGGTTCCTGAGAAACGAATAATTGCTTATTCAAAGGAAGGCATGTTTATAGTGACTTATTACTTCTAGCATCTAATAAATAAGTTTTATACATAATTGAAGAAAAGGTGTAGGAGCCTAACGTACTTATTTACATGTGTCTCGTAAATCAATTTGATACCTAGTTGTGAATAACCATTTATAAAAGACACAAAAAACCCTACAATACCGATTCATGGACACTGCATCCGTTTCTAGCACCTGCAATATAATAATTATATGCAGAAGATTTTGACAAAAACATTGATACTTTTTGTTATTTAATACCTCTTTAAGACAATTAATTCTTAAAGGCAAAACACCTAATCAATAATTAACGTAAAAAGTCGCTCAATAATTTACAATTAATCGAATGTTTGCAATAGCCACAAAATAATTCATCTAATTTTTACATCACCTTCGCAAAGCCAGAAACATTAGCAAACAAATATAAATAATACTAAACCATTCACGTCTATTCACATTCAGTCTTAGATCAATATTCAGCCTTAATTTACAAAACGATAATCATCAAAGGCTACCGTTAAATCCATCATGTCTGACACTACACGTCACAGCCTAGCCTTCTAATAGAGCGCTACATTAACGCTCTTGACGGAATAATTAGCATTTCGCAATAAGTACGTGTAAATTATAGTGTAAGAAACTGCATGTAGTGACGCAGGCGGCAGGAGTTGTGGACAAAACCATGTTTATTTATCTGGATGTGAGATCATGTTTAAATATGAAACGTACACCGTTTTTAGCGTTCCGTAAAGAGAATATTGGTGAGAATTTATTTCAAAACCTTCGTTGTTCTCGTGTCTTTTATTTCAGCTCTATTTTTCTATTACAATCACTTCAATCAACGAGGTTTGGCTACTGACTTCTGCAGTAGGAATATTACAATAGCACTCCTTTGCTAGGCTCAAAAGTTTGGAAGAACTTGAAACTCTTGGAAACTTTGAAAAAAAAACGCAAAAAAAGCGTAACTTTATTGTTTTGGATATTCATTTTTAGATCATTTCCCCGGTATTTTCATTTGAAAACTGGGATAGCTGAAGCTTGCAGACTAGTTTAAATGAAAATTTAAATATTCACATAAAATTAATTATGACGAAACTTAATTCCAACAGAATCTATATCCACGACTGCGACTCGCACTTAACCAGCATTATATTTCAAAGATCAGTAGATAACTTGACAGGTGATACAAAAAAAACTCTATGACGCCTGCAGTTATGTTTTGTTACTCATTAAGTATTGATTTTAGATATTGAAATTGTTGTAATTATGTGGTATAATGTTTTATAGAAATGTCAAATTACTTATTAACTGCGATGACCCGTGTTTTATCGGTCTAATGATCTGAAAGTCTTGTTTCAATAGTGTTTAATAATAGGGTTGTATTTCTTCATCGGTATACAAAATACCATCTGTTTTATATGCGGACTGCAATGTTCTAGGATCGGATAACACGCTTATCTGTGTAACATTTTAAGTCGATTTTCGTGTCGCTTTATATCTCGGAATAAGACATAAAAAGTAAGTACTTACTGAAGTTAAGTATTAGAACTGATGTACTGTGTTTTGTTCATAGTAAGGAATTTTAGACAGGAATAAAATTTGATTAATCCTTATTGCTTAGAAGGAATATTTTTAATTTTATTGGTATCATTGCATATAACATTTACACCAAATAACAATAGAACACGTCGTCGTGGCCTTGCGGTTCAGGTGCAGTAATTTAATCAGCAAGAGCTGCAGGTTCAATCTCAATGTAGGCAAAGTGCCAATGTGACTTTTTCAAAATGATATGTACTTTCTTAATAAGCTAAAAGTACAACGTTTTACCAAACCCAACAACACAAAAACGAAGATAAATATTATTTGTAAAACTTACTACAGTTTACTCCATTTTCTGTATTAAATATAAAATGAGCTAGGAAATCATGTCGATATGATAATCGCGGTAGTGGCTGAACTTTGTCCTTTCGGACTACCGGCCGAGCTTCGTGAGCTTACACGCCCACAGCCCGACTTGACTCAATAAAATAGAAATGATCTAGATAATGTAAAATGAAATTATATTTAAAGGCATTCCTGATGTTGTGGTCCTTCGAGACGAAAGTATTAGCTTCTGAGAACCATAGAGACTGAAATATTTAAAATGTATAAGAAAATACTTTCGTAAGTAACTATAATATCGAAAAGTCATATTTTGTATACTTTCACCATTTCAGCGTATTGAACTATTTATGAACCTGAAGTAAAAATGCTTTTTTATTAAACATCTTTAACTTTAACTAACAAAAACCAGAACAAGGCATCAAGCATACTCAATACAGTGCACTACACAATCAAACCGTTAATACAACTTTCTGTACTCGCTTAGCACTTACACTATCTCATAACACAGCTTATATTGCGTTGATACGATAATCACGGCGGTAGCTGAACTTTGGTCCTTTCACCCGTATTCCGGACTACCGGCGTCGTGAGCGCGCACACCCACTTCCCGACCTTACGTCTTAGGAACTTGATATTTAGATTTATGCCCGCATATTTTTGTTGTAATGTAAATTTTTGAGTTTTGGCATGTATTAACTGTATAATGTTAACGGTAAAATGTTATATGGAATAGAGATATGAATATTAAAAATGGAAAAGGAAATGGTCAAAATTGTGTGGTCATGGATTAAAAACCCAGAAACGACTTTTTTTTTTCTTTCTAAGAACCTTTTGATTTAAAGATTTTTGATGTTATTAAAAAGAAACCGTATTCTTCGGGGTCTTGGATTGGATATGGATTCTGAGTAATTTATCGTTTTTTTTTTACATTAAAATACTCTGCCAAGAAAAGGTTTGTTCTCGGGGTACAGAACTCTAAGAAGAGGAATTAAGCAAAAGTCAAAAAGAAAAGTAGATTTTTATCAAATAATTGTGCAATCAAACTATTAAACGTCCGTTGCCCGCTGAAACAGCTCTTATAAAACTTTAGAAGGTTAATACAAAAAACAATCTTGTTCCTTCACCTTTGTATCAGTTAGACATTTAACTATGCCTACCTATTTTAATAGTCACAATTACTATAGATAGATGGTTATCAATAGTATCGTTATTGATACTGCGGATACTAAAAGCGAAACCTTTTTGCTACAATTGTAAGTCTTTATACAATTTTACAGGACTTTTATCTACAACAATTAAGTTCGTTAACAGTCATCATTTTGTTAAATACTATATTTCTGTTTGCTGATAACATTCATAGATAAAGAACGCTGTTTCTTTTAATTAAATAATCGTCAACTTATTTAGTTTACAGGCAATTAGTTAGGTTATAAAAATAATTGTTCTGGATACCTATGTAATAACACTACAAACATAAAATAACCGCGCTGTAATTTTTTCATCGCGGAACAAAAGTGTCTTTCATGCAAGATGTTTAAAACGAGGGTGGTCAAAACAGTACGAAAGGAATCAGCCAATAAACATTTTTGTTAACTTGACAGTTGGAAGAATTTGATTTTCACTTTTGGTATCTCTTGACCATCATGGGGACTTCCAAACAGTGTTCTAGAACACCTCAGAATACTGAACTTTGTGTCATCTACCATCGGTGTAAATTTTTGCCAAGAGCTCTCTGTGGCACCTCTTGTGTGAGTATTTAGTCCCTACTGGGTCTCCTCCAAATCCTTACACGACTCCCTATTCTCTGCCACTTAAAATTAGCTTTCGCAATAAGCGTTTAATTAGTTCCACTACCTTTTTCTGAACTGACCTCAGCGGCGCCATCCGTCTGCTGGCTCCATTAAGCAGTATTGAATAATTCTAATCTTCCATACAATTTCTGGACAATAAATTTGATTTAAATTAACAAGAGTTTCCTCATTAATACTGCTATAATAATGGTCTATAATTTCTAAATTAGAGGTATTAAAGTTGATAGTCTAAGTCTAGGTGTATTGTCGCCACCCAGGCCGATATAGCGCATCACGCCTTGTCTGAGTCGAATCGCATTTAAAATTAGCATGTGTACCGTGGTTCATATTAACATAATTACTCTTGGTATGCATTAATGTTGCTGTGACATGCCATGTCTGTAGCCAATTGGCAACAAAGTACCGTGATAACACCTTAAGAGGGACTAGATTTTTTATAGCTTGTTGAAAGTGTTACGTGGTGTGTTAAATGGACTTAGGAAGTTTGTGATTAGATAGGAGATCGAAATTATGACGTATTTATGGTAGAGTAGGTAATACAGCAGGGACGATATGAAGCATAAATTATTTTTAGAATTAAAAAGAAAACGAGAAATCCCGTAATTGAGCAATTAAAAAAAAAGATATGATACAATGACTGTAACAACACTCAACAGCAAATTATGACGAAAACCGAAAACATACTGAGAATTGATTAAGTAATCGTCGTTAGCCAGCAAAACCAACTAACCAATCTTTGTTCAAGTAACAACAGCAAAAAGTGAATTAAAACCTCATGCAGTAAGTTCCGTAAAGAACAAAAACGTCCAAAATACACTTCTTCCGAGAACGAATGGCAAAAAAAGAAATCTTAAAGTGCGCGAGCGCATTCTGACAATTTATTCGCAAATTGTTCAGAAGTAAACGGTGAACGAACTACAGTTCCTGGAAAAGTAGTTAGCAAGCGAAAATTTAAAACTTTATTCAGCTGACAGTTAGATAACTTTTTCTGATAGACACGAAAAACTTAATAAAATTTTGTTTTTTGTTCACCAAAAAAGCTATTGAGTCGACTGTGGTTTGATTTTTTTAGATCCGAATTGTGTGGACTGGTTCAAATTAATTTGACTGTGGTTTTGGTTTCGGGTTTTTCTTCTTTACCAAAATTTGTATTGTTATAGGAATACCTGGAATCCCATCTAAGTGGAGTAAACTGAAATTTCATATGAAATCATTTCTAATACTTCTTTTTCTTGTAAGTACCTACACCTTGTTATCTAGCTTTTAACTTGTAAAATTTTTATTTGCTGCATCAACTACAAAACACAGTGATAGAAATAGTCTATAACTTTAAATTTGTAACTTCCATCTCCAATCTCGTTCATTCATTCATAAGAAAAATAGCAAAAAAAATACATCGGTAGGCTCCATGGCTCTCGTGTCCAGTTCATCCGTTTTTGTACGCTTGAGATGCCTGATACGTGCTGCATTAAATCTTATAATTAAATGCGGATAGGCGTATTATAGGGAGCTGGTTCGACACTCGACTCTAAACTAGCTTTTGCGCCGGCATCACTTGTTATTTAGCATGAAATTAGTTATCCTTATTGATTGTGCTGGCGACTGCTTTATGATTAAGTATTGTAATTATTTGTGGGTGGTCTTTTAGATTTTTGTCTACTTTTTTTCATGAAGATTGTAATTTTAATATTAAGTTTAATGACGTACATGACGGACATAATGTGACCATGCTTAACATAAATACCCTATATTTAAGTTGCAACCTCGTTACTTGTCACTTTCTTGTTTTGAGTCATTGGAAGATTCAGAGACTGTAGCGAACATTATTATAAGTAGGTACCATAAGTTCATCTTTTCTCAAGCGTGCTTCAAGAGAATTTCACGACTATCACACAACACCACTTAATCTCAAAATAAACAGAGCTGGTATTATGAGTACTAAACAACTGATAAATAAACAATATTATATAGATAAATTACACGTAGAAGCGGAACAAATAATCGTGCTCATCACACAAACATTTGTCCTGGGAGGAAATCGAACCCACGACTTCTGGTCTAGCAGTCAGGACCACTAACCACTAGACCAACAGGCCAGTCATTTTATATCTACCTTTCAGATATAGAGCTTATTTTACATACTTTCCCAAGAAAAGAAATAAGATTTCATCATTTTAACACAGTGTACTTGTCATTTCTATTAAAGTACCATAATAAATACAAAATATAATAAACTGACAAACAGACAGCAGTAGAGTACATCCACTAGTCACATACCATCGCAAGTTAAACGCGAGATCACAAGAAGCTGGTTTGACACAGCTCGGAATATGTTCCAGTCTTACAACGTGTGTAATCCTTAAGTGCTGCTTATAAAGACGATCGTAGATAATATTGCGCTTCATATTGTTATGGTCAATTGCTTGTCTTTTTTCTATTCACATGAATGTGCGAAGTCACAAAATTTTATACGAGCTAATTTTAGAGAGTCATAAATGTGAATCTATTTTTATGAACTGTGCTATTTTTAAGCTTGACTGTTGAAACGGTTTTTATTTATTAACGAAAAAAACTGTACCGTAAAAATTGTCTTCACAAAAAATCTCACAAAACTATACCAATATGTTTCTTACAGGTTTAAATGTTTTTTTTTTATCTATGGCACGGTATGTTACGTTAATGATAGTAAACTGAAAGGCGTCATACTATACATTATAGACAAATAAATCATATGAAAAAACTAATTATCATGATCAGTAAAGTTGTCAATCATATAAGTCTATGGTCCTTTTACCCTAACATGCATACCAAAGGACACAATAGAAAATATTATTACATCCATCACTTTCTAATACTGTATGCTTCGTTTCTGACTCTACTATGTAAAAAGCATATTGTGATTCATTTGTAACAGTACTGGCCGCCTTAAATAACTAACATAGGTGCAACAAAGGGAACTACTTTTTCTCCTAACATCAGATCAGATGGTTTTCTCATTCCTTACGTACCCAGCAGAACTCCATAGTTTTTGCTCAGTTTATCAGTTCGTTAATAAATTGACATTCTTTTACATTAATTATGAAACCGTTGACGATGTTAAAGAATCAGGGTAGAGCGACATTAAATATGTATTAAGTTCTTGCTTTAAGCAGTGTTTAGAATTAGCAGATCATTTTATCAACAAGTCAATCATTACGAAAAACGAAGGTAATACGTTATGTTGAAACAAAATAGGATGATCATAGATTCAAATCACAAGCTGAAAAGAGATTCAAAACATTTAATTTGCTTGTGATTTTGTAAACGCATCGCGCGCCCACGCATCGTTTGAGACAGCTCTTAATGTTTCGAATCTTTTTTCATATAGTTTAGTATTTCCAAAAACGTAAATCATTGTGGATATGCATAGGCCTTTTTCTTCACTGTACCTGATAGTTTACTTACGATATTAAAAATGTCACTATTCATAATATATGTTACTCCAAACCTTGTATCAATAATTTGAATTGGATGGAGAGAGATTACAGAGGCTTTTATCTAATAGTGAGACGAAAAAAAAAACGATGTATGGGGTCTGTTTATAGTATAGATACAGCTGCAAAATGCCTTCTCGCTTTGTTGCCCACCTACCTCAAACGCCATGATATTTTTATGGGAATATCCACACGTGCCCTTCGCCACCATGGCTGCGTGACCGCCACATTATAGAAGATGGCCTTTCAGTTAAATGTTTAATTACTCTTTTCTAGAATATATGGTAAGGAATTAATGCCATTATCATTTAATAGAGGTTGATAGCTTATGTTTCTAGCATAGCACTATTAAATTGTACTATATTTATGGAATGTGGAAGCGTCTATACAGTCTTTAATAACTCGCTAGTCCTGCTCACTGAGTGAATGATGCGATGTGTAAATGCAGTCGGATCACAAAAAAAAGGAAAGCTAAGAAATTAATAACATTTATTTAAAAATATCTGTCTAGAACCTAATATTTGACCTTGAAGTAACCTTTATCATGTACTAATTCAGAGAATACGAGGCACTTACTTCTTGTAGTTAATTTTTCAATCAATAATCTCCACTTAAATTGTAAACTGCTACTTAAAATGCATTAAACATTTAATTACACACAAAAAAAACTACAAACAACAATAGTTTTCCCACCACGAAATACTATTGCACTTTTATGAAACACGAACTTCAAACATAGTTTTTACACAATAGAAAATCGATGCAAAACATATTCCGCCTTCTTGCAAAAAAACATACTGAAACCGCAAACCATTGGGAAACGACTTATTAGACTTTCTTTCAGGCATAGCGAGCCTGACCAAGCATTACAACTGTAATTGGCATCAAACTGTGAACGAAACTCAACGCACTACAATTCGGCTCCACCCATTAAAAAGTAAACAGCATTTAATACACGAATAACGAGTGTTAAACCACCGTTACTTAGAAAATTGTTAGCAAATCATAACACGAGCAACATTTGGTATTCATTACACGCAGCGGGACGGCTTGCTTAAAATAATAATTAAAATTTATGAACATAGAGTTAATTATTAGAGCGCCTGTGACCACATAGTCGCACTTGGGAATTCGCTCATGAATATACAGAGACCGGTTCGGGATTCTTTCAAGCAAACGACACGAGATTCTTAGTATTAGCAATCTTTTAATTTGTAGGATAGATTTAAGGTTCAGAAAAGTTTGAATTTTATCAATTTATCGATGTATTAACTGTTATTTTTAAATCAAATGTGAAATAGATTCCTCCTGAAAAACTGCCTATCAAAGAAAATTTACAGTAAATTGAATTACTTGCCTAAATTTTGAAAATATATGTAAATTACAATTATGCTTGGCCATTTTTATACATTATAATCTCAAAGAAGCAATGACGCTTAACTTTGTTTCGACGTTCTCTCAGGCTAGTCAGTTAGGAAACGTTGACTCGAGCAAGCTTATATCAAAAAACAAATAATGACATGTAAAAGCGATAACATTTATCTAATTTCCGAGTAATAAACTATTTTATTTATATTTCATTTGATTCGACCGTTTGATCAACGCTACCAACCACTTACTAGAAGGGATGAACCAACAAATCTAATCTCCATCCAAAATCGTGTCGCATCCGTCACGGAAGGCGTAAATAACGTTGCGAAATTGAGACGTTCCAACTCCGGGATTAAGTCGAACGGTAATCGGTAATCTAATTAATATGGACCGTTTAGAACACACGATTAGAGGACGTTTCGCCCATTAAGATTGTGCAATCTAACTCCAGAGCAAGTTAATTGTCTAATGATGAGCCCATTCAGAACTGCACGAGAGTCGTATTGATTGAGCTAAGTGCTCTGTTTATCTTGTAGCTTGTTCGGGTGAAGTAACTGAGCAAAAGCTTTTGTTTAATTATATAGACTTACTACTACTGCCTCTTACTCTGAGGCGTGCGCTAACAAAAGACCATCAGCTATTCAAAAGAAGTCGAAGTGATAAATCTGGAATTCGAATCCTTGTAAGAGATTAAGTATTAAATATGACATTCTAAAATCCTAATCAAAATATTTCCAAGAATAAATTCTATTAGCAATTGTCATTTCTAATAACACACTGGTTAGTTTTTTTTATAAGAGCGAAAGAAAAAGTTACATCCGTCTGAACATTAAATCTCGGATAAAAGGACCAGTGTCATTTACACAGGACACAAAAAAACAAAAAAGCATCGAACGTACTTCGAAACTCCAACTCGACCAGACGGCCAGGCGACTTGAAACTTAATAAGTGTAGGTACTGCAAGTAGTGTAGGTACTTTTTATGTATCTTGATCACAGTAATTTCTCCATACTTTCACAAAGAAACCCGTCGTATTATAGTTATAGAACTAAATTAGACCCACTAAGGCCGTGTTGGACTTAATTAAACGAAATTACGTAGCTTGGGTGTACAGAAAATTGATCCAGCTCGTGCCCATGTACCGGCTTCAAGTTAAAAAGTGGTGTTATTATTATTATGGTACTATGATACATGTGTACTAGTTTTGAACCATACCGGTGTCTGCTTTCGAGTTTTATGTACTTGAATTTAATTTAAAACGAATTATGGGATTGCATTCCTTCTTAAGTATTTTTGTCCTCAATTCACTGTTTTAAAAAGTTACTTCAATAACATACGTACATCAAATCCTTCATCAAATTTTAAATCCTCGTGTTGGATTTAAAATTTGAAGACTATAACATTTTAGCAGTAAAGCTTGTTTCATACAACTCAATCAAATAGTTAATTTGGTCACATTTTAGGCTGAAACAGTTCCACCATCGGCTCAAAAAGAAACATCTCTGTAAAAGTCTGTACCAATTCCTTCAAAAATCACTATACTTTAGACGCATTAACACCAATCTTTAACACTTAATTTAGTCATCTTCTTCATAATTCGTATAAAATTAAAGCAACGTTTATCTCAGCAAAGCTACTCTTACAAGCATGCTATACTGATTACATTAGTGAGTTACGCCCAAGTTTAGATTCAAGGGGGGATCAGCAGTCTACTTAATAAGTGGGAGGTGTCACAAATGCTACTAATGGTGGGGAGTGCGTGAGCGCACAATTTCATGTGTGGCGTAAACGAAGATGGGTGTGTTTGGAAAACGTTTGGAATGCATTGCGTTACTGTGAGACGAGGACCGCCTATTGATACCCTTTGTATTGTTTGGGAACCATACACAAGTACCTACAGAAAAGTTAGATTAATTTGAATTTTGTGTGAAGAGAGCTTCTTTTGTTTTTCGTTATTACATTTCTGTAAAATACTAGCTTGCTGTTGATGAGTTGGTCTTTTTGAACCAACTTGTTGAAGAAACTGGTCCTAAGGACCAATATGTCGCATTTAGTTAAGAATAGTTAATATGTCTTAAAACTAAGTGATCGTTTAAGGTGTTAAATACTGTAATTGCGATTAGGAACTCTGTAACCCATTCATAGGAGTGAAACTAATAAAACTAGTTTTCCCAACATAAAATATTTAACGATAACTGAAATTATAGATTAAAATATAAACTGCATCATTTCGCATAAAATCAAGAATGTTTAATTTACGCGTATTATGTCGACTCGTAAAACTTTTATCTTTACCGTAGGTATTTAAATTTTATTACGCCATCTATTTTGACGAACCTGCATAATTTCTCCATGATCTGTTAATTGCTAAAGCTAAGGAGACCACATAATTTCGAGATATCCTAGTCCCACGATCCTGGTTGTAGACCATTAAGAGAAGAATCGAAATGAGCAGAAAAAAATCTGATTGCCATAAAAAAGTTTAGACTTAAAAAAATCAAAAGACTGCGGAAACTGGGCTCCAAACTCTGCTTATAGCTTATACTGAAAATGAAGTATTATATTGTCAGGGTGTATTTTGAACCAGAAATCGGCTTGACAATTCTTCGAACAGTCTATGAAAGTTTCATCACAATTGTATCAAGACCTATATCATAATTCATACAAACATTATCTTTTATCTACGAAACGGTGTTTTAATGTATTTCTCTCCGTAAATGTTCTAGTAACCTTATATTTCTCTAAGCGCTATTCTCGAATGCGTCAAATTAATAAAACTAACAACTCAAAATCCTTAAAGTCTGTCAAAAAGGAATGTCATTCCCATACACTTGATCTTATTCGTGACAACGCTAATACTTCGCAACATTGTAGAGATGTTCGCTTATCGCTTGCACCGCGTTGTAATGAACACGGGAGTAAGTAAGCGACGTCGTTTATGCCTGATATGTAATTTCCGATGCGATCCACAACGTTATGGGCAACTAACAAAATAATGGTATTAGATAACCTGTTTGCCTGCCTGCGTTCGAAGCGAGGGGTTAAGTTGCTTGCCCCGTGACAGCTCATTGCTCATACCCATGAGTGATAATGTTATAACCAATTAAAGTCTAAGTAAGTAATTAATATAGGAAGTTCGTAACGTCGGCCCTACTTGAGTAGCTTGGGATTGAAGCTCTAGGAGCGTGGGACCCGAACGTTAAATTATTTAAAGATATGTTAAAACGTTTTGTTGTCACTTCGCGTGACCCAAAGACTGGCTTGACAAAGATTAGCAATACTCTACCTACTCAACTTAATTGTAGATAAAATGCTGAGTGATAAATTATAGTTAGAAAATCGTAAAAGCGTATATAAATCCTTATATTCATAAATAAGCTTGACTGGTGGTAGCTTATTGTATTCGTGGGCAAACCTTCGTATGGAATACATCGGATATGAATAATCTGCACATAACTGAGCACATACAACACAATATATCAGATATGTGCTCGCAGCCGCGAAAACAGCGATCTACCTCACCGCTAAATAAATACTGATACACTACAGTAGATACTGTAATTGAGACATGATAATAAGTCAAGACACAATATGAAGGTTACTATGATAGAAAGGAGTATAAAAATTTATAATGTAAAAAAATGAATTAAGGATTGATTTAGCATACTAAATAAGACGTGTTTCTATTTTAGGAATGTGATAGATAAAGTTTACTTATTTGTACTGTCATAAACATTTACTTAATAGCAAACAAAACAAATGTCAACTTCAATGGAAATTAAATAAAATTATTGTATTGAATAACCATGATTTAAAACGTCTTATCTCCAATTCGCGTGTCCACCAATCAATGAAAAAGCATGTCGTTATTTTAATTATTTTTAGCACTTTGTCTTTCCACACGCACGGCTTATCCCAAGGCGACGTCGCTAAGTAATCGCTGGTAGAACAGCACTATCCACGTTTTCCATGGCCTCATTTGAAAACATGTCTGTCTGACGGGAGGTATTTTATCGTAAAATAATATTTCTGTTATTAGACACCTCTAAATCTACGTATTGTCCCCATAAATTATATGTGTACGAGAAATGAAGTGATAATATGCGGGACAATACTCTATTGGTGTTAGGTTTTGTAGTGATGTGACGATGAGAGTTTTAGTTATGTCGATGTTTTTAGACGGTTCAGTCGTGTGAAAACATTGACAGAACTAAAATGTTTAATTTCTATTATGACCGTATGGTTTATTTGACATGAAAGTAACTGTTCTGTGCGTATTTCATTAACTAAGAGGATATTTAAATACAATCATTTTTAGTTTAAAGACTCAAAGCTTTAAGACTTTACTGTTACTTTTTTTTTAACATCTTTTATTCTCTATGACGACATAGTTTTATTTAGGTAATAAAATAATTAATTTAAATTTCTAGGACCAATTCAATAACATCATGTTAACTTATAGTACCTTATAGTAATTCTATTAAACTAACGACGAACATGAATCACCTGTTTTTTTACAGTACAAACACCGTTTTACCAATATCGATATATCGATACAAAGGGTATGACGCATGTCAGCAATTTACGACGCAATAACTCATAAGTGCTGTACGAGACGACAGTAACAGCTTTAGCGCGAGCCGTTAATGCATGTCGACCGACATCACGTGATTGATATCAATCGCTCGATATTTATGATCGTTAACCAACTTTTTGGCAAATAAAATTGTTTATTTGTGATAATTTTATCGATACTTTTTTGTGTTACTGGATGCACTTTTTGCTGTAGCATGTGTTTGTTTTGATTTGTGTTTGTAATTTATTAAGAGAGTTTGTATCTATTAAAAGCGTGGGCTTGTTTTAGTCATTTTTGCGACACCACTGTCAAAATGTCAATTGCTCAAACACCTGAATTACATTTTGGATCTTCAGTTCGTTACTTTGGACGGTAAAATCGCTACCTCATAGGTACCTACGTCAAGTTACTTTCGTAAGCTCGTTAATCTGTCAGACGCACAAGTGACTAAGTCTTATAGCTAAATAAAATTAGCGTGACACAATGTTAGTTACTGAACTCTTCCAAAAATTTTATCTGCGTATTCAGTAGGTCTGAGAATTGGCCAACATCTATTTTGTTGTATTTGTACGGGAAAATGCGTACGAAGTCGCGGGTAACAGCTACCAATATATAATTTTAAATCAAAGACCCAAGAAACGTGAATACATTATCCATCGCACGTGCCTCTACATTCCCGGTTCTCTTGAACACGTGTCCGATATTACTCTCTCGTTATCCATATTAATTATATAAAATAATATCCGTAATTATTCGAAGCAATTTTAAAACTCCACAGTAATTGCTACTTTGCTTCCGAACGGTTATTTAATAACAGTCGTTGTGTAACAGTGTTATTTTTATGAAATATGCTCGTTAAAAGCACATCCGTACTATTATCGATAAGTAAGTTAAATATAAAGTCATGGTGGTCTTGCGGTTCTATGTATGGATTTGTGTGCACGAGATGCGAATTCGATTTCCAGCGCAGGCAAGAACCAATGCGACTTTTAGAAAGTTATAAGATGTAATCTCTTATTGATTATAAGACACTACTGTTAAAAGGTGTAAAAAAAACATCGTGAGGAAACCTGGATTTCAAATATGGGGGTCCGAAATCACCAATCCGCAGTGAGTTGACGTGGTGATCGAATGCTCAAACCATGTAAATTATATCGATATAAGTAATTGTTGTTGGACTTCACGAAAATTGGCTAACTTAACTATGTAGTAGCTTTTATTGTAGAGTCCTCAAAGCGATCAAATCGATTGGATCAATCATATAGAATTTAGTTCATTTGTATCAAAAATATGGCTGGTTTGAGGAGGAAAATTTACAAAAATAATATTTTTGTAAATTACAAAAATAATATTTTTGTAAATTTTAGTTAGACGAAAACCGTGATTTACTCAAACTAATTTAACTTAAAACACATCATAGGTTTCATCATCTGAAAGGCGTCTTATTTATTTACTTTGTTTGATATGAGCTCTGTATCTCTACTTGTATATGTACCCCTTTCACTATATGTAATTATAATCATCCTGTCAGAGCATCCTTCATTTACATCAACCTACAACACGGATTTAATAAACAAAGGTATTTCCTCAGATAGAGCAATAATATAGTCGAGATTACGGTTCCAGGCTTGTTAGTACCGCAGTTAGCATTTAGTTAAACAACGAGTACTTAATAGTTCATTTCCCTTAAGTAACTCTCACGGTAAGAGGATATCCTATGGGATGAGGGCTGCTCTCGACGGTTCATTATTGAAATATAATTAGTGCGATTCCGTTTTGAATAAAAAACTTACACGAGTACAACGAGAGGTAGAGATAGAGAAAGAGAGACATACATACTCGTACAAGTATTTTTTTGTCAATCTCTCTGAATTAAAGAATTGAATGATTGGAATGAGACCCGCAAGCTAACGTTATAAATAAAGGTCAATTAATGTACGACTGTTGTATCTAAATTGAGCAATTTCAAAACATTTTGGCGTTGCAAAAGGATTAAACAAGCTGGAAGAACTTTGGTACAAGTCCAAGAATATGTGTTTACAATTTTACAGTTATTTTTATGTAGAAAGCTCCTGTAACAGTATAACTATTTCCGACCAATAAGAAAGAGCGCAACTCCTTTGTGCTATCATATTTCGTACCAAAGGACCGCATAAGACCAATAATTCCGCCTCAAAGCTCCGAGTGACACAAATTGCAAGTTCTCACATTTTTCCCTTACAATTTTCGCGTCACTCGGCCCGCGAGCCCGCAGCTACCGTTTCGTCTCAGTTACTAACGATAATGGTCGATAAATAACTTACCATGAGTTATGGTGACGTTACACAATAGTCGATAGACGATGCGACGTACACCACTATTATGCGAGGAATTTTAGGAATGTAATCTCTGCTTGAAGAAGGAAACTATTCTAAAGTTTTATTTAAAACACAGGTGATATTAAAACTATTTACATTTACATTTTATACTTAGACTGCGACCAAGTAAAAAAGATTTTGCATCTGATAAAAAGACTTCAACGAGATAAAGGCGCTGGCATTTTATGCTTAGACAAAAAAGTATTTACATACACACTTATCAAATCTTCAGCGAATTATATGAATCTATTGAGAATACGGGATTAAATATCTATTCCATATATTGCGTAGAGGCTTAGAATCAAGATAAGTTGTAGCTCTGAAATCTCGTGTCACTATTATTTGCTTTGCTCTCCGGAGGTCTAATGACAATGTATTGTATCCTGAGCGCAATAACTCATCTAATACCTTTTATTAATGACGGCACACGCTAATATTTATCTTCGCCTTACATCTGAATTGTGACAAACCGAAATACAATAACCATTAGAGTAGCTCCCGTTAGCCGATAGCCCAATGCGATATGACTGACCTTAATAACAGCAGCATTAAAACATTAACGAAATACCCATACTTAAAAGATTACATCAAATGCCTGACCAAAAGGACCAATTTATCAAGAAACTGGTCCTTACGCGCTCAGTTCCTGGGGCTAATGACGGCGGATATTAAATCAAAATTGGTCCTACGGGTCGAAGTACACTTTATGAAGCTCTAAACACACTTCATAGTTGCACATCTATTTTCGGTTCAGCACAATTTCGGTGTACTTGCAACTAAGTACGGTCGGTGCAGATAACAATCTCTATTGTGCTGTGTCGTAATAAGTCATCTTATGCCTTATTTATAGGTGCATTATCACGTCCTCTGCAGGAAATTTACGGTCAAGTGTTTACGTAGATGTATAGTTTTGAATAGATTCCATGTTAGCTTGTAATGGTATCGGAGAAATGTATTAATTTAGAGATTTGTTGCTTTGCGGCTGAGTAATGAAAATGTATTGGGATTGTAAGTTATTTAGTATGTTTAATAGAATTTGACACGTTTAATACATAGTTAAGATATATGTGCAAATATTTTAAATGTTTGATAGTCCTTTTACACCAAACCGAAAAACCAAACTATTCGACCAAACCATAAACTCATTAAGTATCTCTTTTTAATACACGATAAATTCAGTATACTTCCAAAACTAATTGGCATTTACGAGTCTGAATATTGCCCAAATATCCACTAAATTCACGAGCGCAACTATCGTGCCTTACTCGGTTTCCACAGCATACACTTGACGTCTTAAATCGAACTACAACGACGTTATTACATGTAGTATATAGGCGAACGGTGGCTGTTAACTCAAGTTGTAACTTCTGACCCCCGGTCACTTTATCATACGTTTCGCCAGCTATCGCACGATATGCAATACCACTATGTTTATAGGTTGCCATGGTTACCGTATAGGTTTAAAGATCGCTATCTCTTGACTTGACAGCGTCAATTTAAAGTGGTTCAGAATTTGAATGAATATTTCAGTAGTTGTTGTTAGTGTGTGGATGCTGAATTTTGTTGATTGGTTTACGTGTTGAAATTTGTTTAGAAATATTTTGCAACGTACCTAATCAATGCTAGTGATTGTACTTTCATAGCTAGAATAAAAGTATTAGGCAAATAAAGAGTAAAACAAAGCTTTTTATATATTTTTCAACGACAGCATTTTATTTAATAAGATTATTAGTAAGTTGTTTCCATATATTTGAGTTATAAAATGAAAATAAAAAGAAATCAAATCTAGATGCCCAGCAGGAAGACAGTATTAAATGATTGTAGTAGATATATGCTAACAGCTAAAACTATATATTCCTAAATCAAATTTAGCAATCATCAATCATCATTTCCTTTCAGAACGATTCCTTCATTACACACCTCAACAAGCTTTTAGATTTCTTCACCAATCTAATTTACTGAACACAACTCTCAGCTTCATTATATAAATACACATACTACAAATATATTCTACACCATAGTGATGAGTTACACAGCGCCTGTACAATAGCGATCGTTATCGTAAGCGCGTGCGCAAGCGCTTTCGCTCAAGCGTGCCGGATCGAAGGACCACCTAATTGTGGACTTTGTAAGTCCAGGATCTAAGGACGAGAGCTGTTTTATTTATGTAATAGAATTTTGTAAATGTTTTGTATGGTAAATAGGTGTTAACTTGATTCAAAATCAAAGTTGTGATCTCTTTTCTATTGTGAGTATAGAAACAAAAATTATTTAAAAACTAACTTTAATTAAGATTAAAAAAGGGTAGAATACAAAAGTATGTAATATATTGATAAGTTCAAATTAAATAAATATAAAAATTAATCTACAGCACCGTTTAAAACACCAACAAAAAGTGCTACAATTTAAATCACTCATCACGATGCCATAGAAAAATGAGAGTACCCAGAAAAATGAGAAGCACGCCTTATCATACCAACATCCAGCCATAACCCAGGTATTTATTACCCATAACGACGACCACAATAAAAATATTTACAAACAAAAAATTACATAAAATCGTGTTTCATATCTCGTCATCAGAAACCTGTTGGGAACAGGAATTTCATGAAAAACCAAGTGGAATACGCCTCGACACTTCCTTAGTTAACGATTTTCTTGATAAAAAAATGATATTGAGAGCAGGCGGTTCCTGGAGGCATCCATATGGATGACATCCTCAATTAATGATCGATAGTATTTGTCTTGATTAAGTAAGTTATGTTGGGTCCGGCTGGGAGAGAACAAGTGTATAATGTATTGTTAGAAGGTACAAATAACGTTAAATAAAGATAACGCTCTTTGTAAATTGTTTTGTAATTTATTCATGTCTAGTCACTCGTAAAGATTTGGATACTTTACAAGAAGTATAGTGCTGTCACAAAAATGAAATGTCAAAATTGATCAACTTAACTTTTAGACTTTATTAATTATATTTATTTTGCTACTCTACACTTTAAGGATACAGAGACATTACAATGTAAATGTAAATGATATGGTTTCCAGTATTCGGCTCATAAATACAAGGTCTAATATTCGGTCATAAATCTGATATTACTCTCAACAAAAAGGGCTTCCATAAACCCATCTAAATAAATACAACAAATATGATCTAATGCCTCCCTTCGCGCAATACATCTCACTCTACCTTTTGTCTCGAGCCCACTCAATACCACTGATTAAGGTGTTTCCTAAACAATAAATCGTTTACCAGATCATTGTCCCAAGATACAGTAGCACAATATCAAAATATACGATTACCAGACTCCAACTACCACGTGTGAGGAAAAGAGACGGTGCTCTACATTGTGTAGAGCGCTGTCACACTCCCACACTTGCTATAATTTTATTTGTAAGAGTAAGTGGTAGGTTTTCTGTGAACGTATGTAATCTGTGTGTTGATTTACTGCGGTGTACTGTGGCTGAAGGTATTATTATTGTAGCTATTCGCGCAGCTCTAATGGAGAAAGCAGGGAAATAATAACAGCAGCCGATATTTTGCCTTAATTGAAACATCTAGAGGAAATTTTGTACGAGTTTTTAAGTGCAGTGAAGTATGGTTTAATGAATGAGATAAAGATATCTTCTACAATTTTCTTGAGATATAGAGAGTATACTGTTGGTCGTGCTGTTTTTATCTATTTTATAGAACAGTGTGCTTTACCCATTTTTGATTAGGATTAATTTGTAACGTACCGAACATATTACGTACTCTTTGTATGGAATATATTCTTCACATATTTTAAATAAGTATCATCATGGTGTATAAACGACATGAGATTAAAATACCTTTATCTTGGTTAATGGTGGGTACAAAAGATAATTTTAACAATATCGCACATGCGAACACGTTTTAACATAACGCACTCATATAATTCATCTAAAGAACATAGTTTACTATTTTAAGCCCCTCTAGAAAGAACATGTTTTTCCTCCGCCTTTAGATAATTCCACAATGACAAAGTAAATAATAATCTTTGATTACTTCCATTTCGGTAGTGGCGACCTTCCTTCATTTCCAACATAACCATTGGTGCATGTCCACATGCCGTGATTGCGTTATTACTACATAGTTGTCAATAATTTCTACACGAGGACGTAATAAATTAATTAATTACGGTTTACTTAAACGGTAAACATCGAGAAAATTTGCATGTCTGATTTATTTTTGTCCGGTTCCTGTTAGCATCACGCAAACGACGGCGCCAAGTCTCTAACCTAACCTCGATGCAAAAAAGGGATATTATAAATTTGACGGAACTTTCTTGAGTCCGGTGAAACGACAAGGCCAGTGCTCGGGCTAACAAATTGTCTGTCTTGCTTGTCCTAAATCATGTAGAGAAAATTTTGGATCTTGAACTTACTCTAACTAAAAAACTATATTTTAATATACCGTTACAAGATGAACCACATTTCAATGTGTATAGTCACTGTAACTAAATAGACAGTCACAAATTCCAGAAAGAGTTTTACTGTCACTTACTTTTTATGGTTTAACAAAACAGACAGATGTATACGTTATAGACTAGAGTATAGTGTAAAGAAGTGGTCTTACAGAAATAATCTTATACTGATTTACATTGATAACAAATTACCTATCAAATTACTCATAGACCATCATTCTAACTCCCCATACAAAGTTAGGACAAGCATTGAATTTTGATTGCGAGTCACCCCGTAACGCTCGCGGCGCTCTCAAAGGGACCAACAATTACGAAACAAAGCACTTTTTGCTCGCATAACTTGACAGCGTAAAATTCAAATGTCATATATAATTGGTATACAGTAAAATTGCTTAGATAGTTGTCCTCTCATTAAATGTGTGAATAGTGAGGGGTTTAATTGAAGAGTGTTACTCGATTATATTCGATACGGCAGTTTTGCCGATGTCGATATGTCGTAAAAAGTGAATTACCTCACTATTGTCATTGTTTGTTGAATAGAGCTTTTGTGGTTAAGTTCGTTATGCCAGATGTTTGTATGAATTTATATGGCAGTTAATAACATAACGATTAAAAATCCATTTAATTATACATACTTTTGCTCAGGTAAACACCGCACAAACATCGGTTATAACTTAGATGTTAACTACTAAACCCTTTTTATGTATGAGTATGAGGAATACAGTTCACAACATTCAAATTAAAATGCTACAAATTGCCTAATGCTGTCAAGCTCGAGTTTGCTAACTACTGAAATAAAATGAATACTGTTACTATATTTTTCTTAGAAATTCTTTCTATTAATTCTTTGCATTAACCTTACTTTGTAGTATGTCTCTTAGGCTTGGTTAAGCTTCAGTTATTACCAAACTGTATTTTCTATACCTCATCTGCATAACCTAACATCTCAGCGATCGTGGGAGGCCTCTAAGACAGTTATCTACAAAATAATAGCACATTTTATTATTCATCTAAACTAGCGTTCATACATTTTCATACATACATTCATGACAGTTAATAAACTCAAAAAGGAAAACCATACCTTTATCAGTCTTCATACAAAAACTTCTAGTTTTCAATATGGTATGAATGTTACAATAAATTTAATTACCATGGGTTACTTTTAATTAAGACTTTAATTAAAATTGATGGATTTGACATATTATTGGTTTTTCTTGACGGACGTTTGTTTAAATTATTCATGTTAGATGGCTAGACGCATATGCATTCAAATTAATGTGACTGTTTTATTCGACATTCTTAATTACATCGGCTCACAATATTGTAACGTCCTTTGCATGTGCCGGTCTGCCTGTGTTTGTTTTAATATTGATGTTAATAAGGTTTTCAGAATAACAATTAGAATAAAATGTATTACTTAGTTTAGTTTATTATAAAACAAAAATCTAACGGTTGCATTTGGAGTAAATGGTTGCATTTAAATTGAAATCGTCGTAAACGATAACTTAGAGTTTTACTCTGTAATTAAATACAAATAATATGATAAAAAAATTCAAACCAGGATTTGAGCCAGGATTCGAAACTGCGACTCCTGGCTCAAAGGTCGCTTTACCACCTAATCTGCCGAGGTTGATGTACGAGAGTTAAAATTTTGCTCATTGTACTCGTCTCAACTTGCCTGAACAAATTAAACAGATACATCTTAAGATTTATTTAACGACGCGACGTTCTGAACCAGTAGCGACGCAGATTATCGTCAAAATTATTGTCATCATATCAACAATACATTCTTAATAAACAATACAAATACAACAATAATAGATAAAGGTGAGACAAAAACGAATAATCGTTATCTGCAAAGGGTGAATAAAATAGAACGCACATATAAGTAAAGTGCATTTTTTCCGGAATAATCACGCATATATTAATTAGTTATTAAAATATTAATAAGGTCGGGTCAATCTCTTTAATGAGGTTTTCTAACGGTGCGTTGCCTTAAACAGCTGATAATGTCATTTTATAACACTTCACTTACATAAAATTATATTAAAGTAGTGAAGGGATAGCGCTCTATAGGGGGTTGAGTGGCATCTCTCTAACAATAAAATTAAGTAAATATTAAAAAAAAAGTAAATTAAAATTAAACCATTATTACGATTCTAAATGTCATTAATTATGATCAAGTCAAATATACCACGGTCAATGCACATTTTAACAAATTGAAGTGTGTGTATGGAACTCGTTTGTGCAAATACCAATTAGTAAACAAGTATTACATCTGAGTGGGGCTCAACATTTGAAATTTGTGCAGCTGGCTGAGGAAATTCAGGTGACTGGATGACATTAGTTTTTCTTTAGGGATTAGTATGAAGTCCAAATAGAACTGTCTTAAGTTAAAGGGGTGACGTATCCACAAATAAGTAACCTAAGGTTTACTCAATTAAAGTTCAACAAAAAAATTAACACAATATTCAAAACATGTTATAATCATCATGTCCTGTTTGCTAAAAATAAAGCCATTAGTATAATTACATTAACCGCTAATCACTTGCCAGTCTTTAATAAAAACTGTCCCATATCAGGGGCTTGTCTTATAAATGTCCCATCAAAGCGCAAACAGAAATACCCTAGAACACGCCCCTTTCAAACCCCAGATAATGAAACTGTCCTTAAACATCAAACCACAAACCTTACCACACATAATTAATAAAAAAAATATACATACATTGTAGTCACCACAATGGCTTGCTAATTGCTGCTCCCTCAATTAATCTAATCGAGTGATAATGTATACCCACATGTCAAGTTCTTCTAATTCCTAAAATATATTACTATGCAACACTTTATCATTCAAATCGTATACATAATAGAATGAACAAAAAACGCAAAAACATTTTTAGTTGTGCCCATTTCACACTATACATACCGCCCATTCGCAAAAAGAAAAACTAAAAAAAAACCGCAGCCATTTTGTTTCCTACACAATTAAAATATGTAATCGTTTTCTATCACTGTCTGGTACGAATGCGTGTGAAGAGGATAGTTCGAATTTTAGGAATAAGTAATTGGTTGCTAACCCTATTTTCTCGAAAAGTCGATGAAAAAAACCGAGTGGATATCGGCGAAATTCGTGGTATTGCTGTCCACGCAGGGGATCCTGGAAACATTATAATTTCTATGGTACGAGCACACGTTAAATGTTATGTGGAATCCGCGGTTTATTGGACCTCAGGTATTTTTTATATCTGTATCGACACTTCGTACTAGGGATGTGCTGACGTGATTCAAACTTGTCGCCTCATTATACTAATCGTATGTCCTGTTTGTATCCCCAAAAAAATTAGGTCCTGTTGGGATAGTTACAGTGCAGATATGAAAACATTTTATCAATTGTCTTATTTATTGTCCAAGACTATCCAATAAACCATCTAAGTATAGTTTTTAATTATGGTTTTGATAAAGACAGCTTCAAAGTTATTATGTTTAAGCTTATGTAAAATCTTTAGTTCATCTCTTTCATATGCCAAATTGGTAGTGTTAATTTAACGTAAGTATATTTTACAAACAAATAATTCAATTATTATGAAACTAGTAATAAAGTGAGCAAACATTAAAAATCTTTATTAAATATTTTTTACTCAACATTTACTACGTACATGATCTTCGAAGTGATTGCAATTTGATTGGCGTGTAATATATAAATAAAAAAAACAAAAGAGAAATGGTAAGCTTCCTCGAAACTAATTTAACAAACAAAAAACAGTCACAGCATTAACCTAATAAAGGAACAACCAATCGTCGGCAAGGGCCCTTTTAGACATGATCCATCGCCATACAATACTTACACAAAAACTGTCTAACATGCGACACTTATTCTCGTAAGCGATCGATTTGAGTAAGTATCACTAAATCCAAAGAATTACTACCCTATTTCTAGGCCCGACTTCCTTAGAACGCATCGATTTATTCGTATCGATCACAACCCTATGTGAAACATTGTTATATAGTTCCAAATACTACTTATTCCTCGTTCCAAGAGTCACGGTCAAGTCATTGCGCAATTTCTGCTAACTCGTCGCCCGTTTTTTGCTATTCTTCAATGACTAATGTCTTTATCTAATATGTAGGGATGGTTTTTAAAAATGTTTGCGACATTTTGTAATTACTGTCCGGACATTTGTCAACGTAAAGTATGGTTCGTTTAATGTTGCCTACTTGTAACTTACAACTTTATTATTTAAGTATTCCATCACAAAGTACGCCATAAATCATGACACTAAGGACTTATGTCTTATTATTTTTTCTATTACATAAATGTGCATCCATTTGATAGTTGATTAAATCATTAAACATTATTTGCTTCACTATAAAATTTTATATGACTTTAATTTCAAATAGCTTTTAACAGAAAACACAAAAATATATCGAAAGATCTTGAAGAGATATGTGTATGAATGTAAATAGATTAACATACAAGTAAATTGTATGAAGATTATATTTTACCAAAAATTTTTTTTAATAAATTGTCTAGTATCATTATAGGGCCAGGTACTTCTATAACCCACCGATACGTTTATCATGGTCAAAAACAATATTACGTTTGCAATTTGCTGTAAATGTTATGTAAACAATTAACGCCAAGCTGTGATGTAAGTACGTTGACCCTTATTACATACCAATCAATATCAACTAAAGTTCATCAGAACGCCATAAGATCTATTTATGTATGTGTGCAGAAGCAGCTTAGTACAAAGCAATCATCATATTTTAAATTCAAATTAAACTACCAAAAAGTTTTTAAGTAATATTGTTGCAATAGTGAAAGAAAGACGCCGCTCTACTACGTTAGTGCTCTGTCACGCTTCTACGGCTGCAACTGTCTTACTTTAAGAGGTGGTGGCAGAAAACCCTCAGAACCTTGTAAATAAACCTCTATAAACAACGATCCCGACGATTGATTTTATTGGTATTCTTAAGGACTATTGCTATTGGTGCGTCCGCTGTTTAAGTAATACGACTGCCGTAGACATTTACCTGAAAAGAAAAACAAAACCGTTAATAATGTATAAAGTATAACAATAAATATATCTTATCTTTTAGATAAGTTATTACGATGTGTAAAATGGCGTTTATAAATAATTTCCTAAGAAGTAATTATAAATGATTTAGGGGGTCGATATTCATGTCCCATTACAAGTTTTAGATATACCTTATCTAGTAAATTGCATATTATACATATAAAAATAAATTATGTTTATTAAAATTATCTTTTTAATTTAATTTGTAAAATGATTAAGCTCATCAATAACAGCGACAAATGCTGTTGTCAGTGCTAAATAAAAATTATTCGATGTAGTTTATGTTCACACCCCTATTTCTATAAAATAATAAATTTAATAAACAGTTAGATGCCAAGCGCAGCAAGTTACCCACCGTAGAGCCCAATTATTTTCACAAACGGACTGTATAGTAAATATCATTTCTAATACATTTAGGTATCGTATCTGTTCTAACGAATGCACCCACCGCGGTATGCAGATCGCAGCTTTGATTTACATCCTAGCTTGTTACTAGCTCAGTAAGAAAAAACCTCGGTATACGTACACTGTCCACGAACGACATTCTAAAAGATTCTCGCAAACACTTCACCCGTGACCAACTTTAATTTCGAACTTCTCCGAAACGTTTGAATTCGTTTTATGAATGACATCTGTCACAATTGACAGTTCGCTGAATTTTGGCTGGTCGTGACAGTTCTAATTTCAAACTCGGTTACATTTACTTTACAAAAAGTATTGAATAGCCTTTAGTATGCTTTTGAATCACTTTGGGCTCTCGACCTTTCTTGTCTGTTTCCTAAATACAATCTCTACGTGAATTAGGTAAACTGTTGCAACGAACTAAAATGAACGAAAACAATGTATGCAGGTATTCTATTTTTACTAGGTGCGGTTAGTAGACCGTAACTAATAACGTGTAATCGCAACTTTACCAATAAACCCGGCACGATATTACTGAATGCTGTATGAAATTATATCAATAAATGGCTTTATGAGTAATTAATAGGTTACCAATATAGAAGAAAGAAGTTTTTAATTAAAGTGTTAGTTTGTTTTTCTTTCCATTTTGTCCTTTTTAGGACTTGCAAGTCGAACACCCATGTTTATACTAGATGATGATTAATAAAACAGGAATTAATATGTTCTTTTCATAAAACTAATAATGTTGTGAACGCATTACAATTAATAACATCGTCATAATTAATAAGTTTATAATTAAAAAAACAACAACGCAACGGTCATTTCATCCCTAGTATTCAAAATTCAAAAAGTGTTCGGTTATTTTCCGAGGGGAGCCGATGATTGCCGAAGCGTCATTCGTGCGGTGTACGCATACCGTCGGGATCCTCCGGATAGAGTCATACATATCTTTTGCAGAGAATTATGGGAACGAACTAGGATATTTATAGTTCAACTAATAGATGGGGTTATGTTTGCTCGTTTTGTTCCAGCCGACGGTGGCCATTTTTCGCTATTGACAATGTTATAAATCTTTTGTGTAACAAATTATCTATTGGAGAATGTTGGAGGGAATGCGAGATGGATGGTCCAAAGGATGTACCGGCTGGGCAGAGTAATAGAATGTTACGGAAGATATTTTCATTTGATTTTGAAGCTGTACGAAAGTAATCATAATTCATCCAATTGTATTATTGCGTTATTTCTGTCTAAAGAAACAAATGGTCTGAAAGATACAGGGACTAAACAATTATTCGTTACTTGTTCAATAATTATAACTTTATTTACACCAATCAGTATAAATAGAATTTTAAATTAATTTAAAAAAGTCAACGACATTTTCGACATATATTACAAGACTGTTATGTTATGACGTTCAAAATTATAATTATATCAATGACATTTTTTTAAATAGAGATCCATTTGTTGACACGTGATACACATTATCTTGATAGCAATGTATATGTATGTTTTATTATCGCTAGATACGCAATACTGGTCTGGGTCACCGCGTGGTGAACTCTACATAAGGGTACGGATTAATTCCGAAACTTAGTCAAGCGATCACAGACCATAGACAAGTGTAAATATGAATAAATTAGAATAATACATGATGCTACGACGTACAAGAAAGTGTGTATAAATGTCGCATCATGTGTAGGATGCACTAGAAGTTTACCACGGTATTGAGTCTTAATTAATAGTATTATTTTTTAATTATCACATTGCAAGCAGCATCCGCTTTGAAAAGAAAAAAAAACAATAATCTCCGTTTTTTTGTGTACCAGTTTTCTACACTGTTCCTATACTGCAATATTTTGATAGGTTTTTCTCATAAATAGAAATAAACAATTATATATAGCGTTTATTCGCGTTATTTATAGGATATTTTTCGACACTGATTTGTGATAACTTAGGCTGAAAAAAATACGGAAATTCTTGAGATTTAAACCTAAATCGGCCATCAGGGGTCTAATAAGGAGGTGGCAGAAAAATAGACCACATTGATGATTTTTGAAGTAACTGTCACCCGATGGGCAAGATTTTATAGTAACGTTATACCTACTGACATTTCATTTCATAATACAGGTTATGTCATTATTTATATTTTACATAACCTACTATAGATTTACCCACACAAATGTAATCGGAGTAGCAAAAAAAATCGGCTTTTTGTCAGTTCCGCTGCGGGTATAAATACTGCCAACAGTATGAACATTCCTAAGCAGATTCAATTGCTGATAACAATGGGGTTTTATATCTACTACATCTCTATATCTTCATCCGCGAGTCGGAGAGAAAGAAGAAAAACTGCTAAAGGTACTAAAAAGCGCTTTAAAAACTCCCGACGAATGGCACGTATATTGCATGCCTACCCTCATTCCATAAACAGCATGATTAATCATAAATATGTTCAGCTAATTGCTCGTTGTAATTACACAGGCGCTTATATAACTCGAATATCTTTGTACGTATAATTGAATCCCAGAATCAGATAATTGTAACAAAAGACCAGGTCTTTTGGACCGGGACTAAGTTGGTCTGCGCTGTTAGTGGCTGTTTGATCCCTGTATTGACTTACAAATAATTACGGTGTACGACAGGCGACCAAATCTTAGATGACCACATAAAATTGTCGCTTATGACTCCTGCTCGGCCCTATTTTCATACAGACATGTATATTACCCACAAGGGCATATAAGATAGAACTCTTATGGATGCTCGCTACACGCTTTTTGGGCATCTTATTGGCGTACTCTAAACGCCCGTGCATTTATCTAGATATAGGACTAAGTACAACACATTTTTTTTTTAAACTTGCTCTAATAACTCTTCGTACTTGGAGAGTCTTCTTTATACTAATAAAATTCCTCCAAAGGTATTTATATCGAAAACACAGAAATAAAGGAAGCGCGCCATAAATAGTTAACAGTACAGTTTTAATTAATATATTGACGTTTATAAAATGTGAATGGTAGCTGAGGATTGTATTAAAACGGTTTATTTGAGTGAAAGGAATTGTAATTACAGACATAGGTGAAACTAATTTAGTTTATTTAAATTTGTCAAGGAAAAAAACTAATCTGATAGCGTATCCTTTTTTTCAGTAAATTTATCTTAATTGCAGAATTTTATATTTTAAAAAACTTTATTTTTCTTTTTAAGTTATTACTGGAAATGGAAACTATCTATATGTAAGTAATATCTATGATAGACTCAATGACATAATAGGAAATTTCGTTATCTTTAACGTGACCATTCATTATTTGACTCAAAACGGGACATTAGTTTGTTAGGTTAAATAATAGGTAGTTAATAAAAATAAAATGTATTTTTAATCAACCTTAAAAAAGGAGGAGGTTTCTTCATTCGACCGTATAAGGTTTTTTTATGTTTTTTCGCGGATAACTTCGTCGTTTATTTTGATAATTCTTTTTTTGTTGTAAAGTAGACATAAAACCAAAGTTCATTTCGGAACACCAGGATGCGTAATTGTAAAAAGGGACAGTCCCATTCAAAACGGGACGTCTGGTCACTATCAAGACTCAGAATTCGAAAAAAATAACTTAATTTAAGAAAACCACAATATTACTCTTAGGAAATAGGAATCATTTATATTCTCTTCGAATTGGTTACAAATGTACCGTAACACTAGAATCATAGACTATTACCGTTTCTTCGTACTGCCAAAGGTTAGGAGAGTGATGGCTACTAATTTGACGTGTCACAGCACGTAGCTGTCAATAGCTGTCATATTAATGCCTATTCAGAGTAAACGAGCGTTTCTGAACAAAATATTGACAGCAATTTAAAAATGGAGCACTAGGAAGAAGAAAAAGTTAGAAAATGAACGTTTTATGGAATTTAAAAAGACGTTAGGTGCGGTTCCAAGATGAAAGAGAGAAATGTTTTTGTTTTCATATTTATTTAAAAATATTATTCTATATTACTAAAGAGTTACTTTGTTTTTTTTTCTATGAAAATAGTAAAACTGCTCATATTTTTATAACAACATTTTTAGCTCTTGATATAATTTTTATGCAAATAGAGTCAGGGTCGAAAATCTCATACTATCTCAATCTCTTTAGGTACAGTAAAAGTTGCAAAAGAAAAATGATATAAACATATTAGCAATTAATTCGCTTTTCATTAGCTATTCGACATTTATAAAAATATATAAATATATAAGAAATCTTGAAGTTTAACCGCTACTACTTACGCTACAATATTTATTGTTTAAATATTTAAGTATGGGCTACTTTGATCTCAATGCGACATTTTATCGTCCGCAAACTTTAATAGTACTTAATTAATTTAATACTACTGAATAAATCATTATTTAAGAACGTCATAAACTTCACTAAATACGCCATTAACGCTTAAGTAAATATTATTATGTGCTAACAGCCCACAAGGAATTATCGTTAAATATTTTATGGCGACGCGGTCGCTAAAATTTTACCCGCATAATTAAACGCAAAAAGTAGTCGTAACTTATTTGCAACTGTATAGTGTAATTAATAGTGATTTTTATTAGTTATTTGGGATTGAAAAAAACATACAAATTAAGAATTTTGAAAATAATTTCTTGTTGATGTAAAAGTAATTATTAATTTTTGACGATATTTTAGCTCCAGCAGTATTAGTCCCTAACGGATTCCAAATAATTATAAGAGTAAGAAGAGAAGAAATTAGAACTTTTACGACATCCATCAAAAATTTTGTGTTGTTAACTTGCAATCCTATGCATATTCAAACCTTTCGCGCAAGCAGAGAGGTATAGAACCAGATTTTAATTAGGTGTCGATCACAATTAACGTAAGTACGTAACGGGTATCACCAGCCCCGGCAGATACTATCAGTTAACAATAAGACGTGACCTATCCACAAATAAGGCCAGTTTACATTACATAATTGTTATTTAAGCGGAAACCATTCGCTTGTCGTTCTTCAGGCGGCGCGGCGGCGGCACCCGCCACAGTATATGGCTATCGGAATGTCACATTGAGTGTTGTCTCATGCAACAAAAAGTACCGCCACACACAAAACAACAACTTTTTTCTAAAACACACAATTTATAATTGCTTCGAAAAAAAGATGTCACCTAAATACGGAAAAGTCACAATAGATTGAAATTAATTTAATAGATATTAAATGTCTTTACAATTAACACGATCGGGCTTCGCTAAATATGGCAGGAATATATCCAATTTGAAAACTAATTGAGCGGCATAGTCTCGCATATTGTCGGCTTGTCAACAGATGAATAATTATACGATAATATCTTGTTGGTTAATGAATAATATCTTTGTGTTTGCCGACGTTTTTATTGTAATTACGGGCGGCCATAGGAGCCGCGATTGTCACAGCGGGTGAAAGCGGGCTCTACAAAAGTGCAGACAATAATTCTGAAGTTAAAAATTAAAATGTCAGGTTTTTTTTTCACTGAGCCTCTATATGGAAGTACACGTATTAAGTATGTGTAATTGAAAATTAAAAATACAATATTAATTTCCTTTCTTTTTGTGTTTTAAAAGCAGTGTACCAAAAAGGTTGACATGATAAGGAAAAATTTTAACGAACATTGTACTTTTTTAACTCACTAAACTTTAATTGACCTTATTTTCTAGTGAGATAACAACACAATACAATGATGTTTATTCATTTGTATGGTTTGCAGATAGTTTTTGCTATTATGATTAGTCCTTAGTAATATGACCATGTACCGGCTGTAAAATTTCTACGTGAAATTCCTTTACACACAATTTCTTATTTTTCTGGTGCCACTCCACCACTGCATAACATTCTCCGTCTCTGGCGTGATTACATAGTACCTACACAATTTACATAAGCTAAATCCACAACTTTATCATGAACATCATCATCAGTCTATCGCAGTCCACTGCTGGACATAGACCTGTCTAAGTGCACACCACTGTGATCTATTCTCAGCCACTCGCCTATATTAATATTTTTGACGAATCTTTTATTTATTTTTGTATGTAGCCAATAATATTCTCGAATAAATTCATCGCCTGTCCACACTTTCTTCAGCAGTTGTCATGGCTCTACATTTACCCGCGGATCCGTAAAACGCAGCTACCTAGTCTCATAATTATATTTAATATAACAGTCGGTTGTACATAAAGGAATTATTTTGTATAAAACTCACGTTATAAATATAAATGAGTCTTTATTAAGTGCTTAATTTTTCGCTATGTCAAAACATCGACGTTTTTGCAACAATTGTACTGAAGCGGTTTCTTTTAGCTTCGAGTACTTAGGACTATTGTATGTCTTTGACAGTTACCGTAGTACTAAATAAAAGAACAGTAGATAATGTATCATTAATAATGTTGTATTTACATAGTGTTGGATGAAAGGGAGCCGCAGGTAATGTGTAGTAATGGGCGTAATTGTTTTGTTTTTCTCGTCTTATGGCGTTGAACTGTCAACCTGTCAATGATGTTGACATCCAAGTGTACCGACTTTAACAAAGGTTCCGATTGTTAGCAGCCTAAGGCATGTCCGTTGAACTAGGATGGGGTTACTAGGAATTGTATTTTATTGACAGACTAACTTGCATGTATGTAAGTGATATTTGAACTTTGTATGAAGTTGCCAATTAGACATAAATTTTCTTAACAATTTACTTAAAAACTTAAAACTATTTGTTGATTGACAAAGTTAATTGCTTAATTTAAAGTTTACTTTAAACTGCACTTTTCTAAACATAAAGAATAAATTAACCTTAAATATTTAACCTTACAATTAAATGTATTTAAATGCGTTTTCACAGTAACTTACAAACTTTAAATGCTTTTTTCTAATGGACTTACTTAACTTGATTGTTGATATCTATTAAGTAGTATCATGTACTATCAGATAAGGTAAGTATACCTTGGCAAAAATGCTTTCGAATTGGGAAAAAATATTTTTATCGAACAATAAACATTTCTAAGACTACCCAGGGATATGATAAAAGTTCAAAATGTCAACCTCATTCCCCATCTCCGATAGCATAATAATATTTCTTTTGTCTTATTTAATAAGCCAGAAATATTTTTGTTTATTTAGCCTATATAAGATCCCACCGCATGGCAAAGCCTCTCCTTTCTCCTTCCAAACCTCCGTGTCCCTTGCAATTTATGGCCACGTACAACCAGCATATCTGACAAGATCATCCCACCAACTTCGCCGCGGACGACCTCGACGAAGGTGGTGTGAAATATTATTATTATCACACATTGTATAAAAGTGAGTCGAAATAAATTGTCGGCATTAAACAACTTTGACTCCAAAGCGTTCGCATTTTACATGCCGTGACAAAAGTATATACGTTACTCCTAGTTTACAGTAAAAGATGGAGTGATTAATACATAATGATAGTTCAATAATTACCGCCAATTGGACATTTTAACTACGTTTTAATTGTTCGTTTGCGACTGTTCATTCAGCATTTACTTATAATATATCTTTATTAGTTAGTCCCGCCATCGTTTCATTTATTTCTTTAAAATCCTTCTTTAATACTTTTGAACAGCAATTATTATTATTCATAAAATGTGCTAGAGCTATTTATTACTCTCTACGGTCGTAAAAAAACACTGTGATCTCTGTCAAAATGAAGTCAGACAGACGCTTCATGAAAAATACTGCACTGTAAGTAGATAGAGAAAGTAGAAGACAACTCCAACATAGTTTGGAATAGTAGTAATATCAATAGTAATGTTTTTAAATGTTTGCAGTTCTGCTTTCGTTCATACTAACTGAAGTAACGGTAAATACTGAAAATAAAAATATTCTTGTTTTATTTCGATATTGTGATCATACGTGTGAGTAAAGCGAACTCCACAGGGAGCGCATAATCTTCGCATGAATCAATAAAATATTGGAATTCGTACCGAAGATTATGTCAGAATCATTTACAACAATGTAGCAATCCCAACTTAAAAAAATGCAAGCATTACATAGAACAACAATACGATTAGAATAACGAATTCTGGTAACTCAACGAATGTGCAAATATCTGTTATCGCTATTACAACGATACGTCAGCAATGACACATTACTTATAAACGTAACGGACAAAACTACTAACATTTCTACTTCCCACAACAGAAAATTAAAAAAAAAACGCTCCAATAAAATATACACTACAAAGAATCAGTTAAAACGCTCGCGATATTTTAATGCCCCTTTAATTCTTGGCAAATCGATGCGTTCTCGACTAAACGTTCGCTCGATGAAGGAATCGATTAAATGTGTTAAATGTCATACGACGGGTGCGACAAATTGCGGCGGCTAGTCCGACAAAATGTCGTAAGAAGCGGCAAATGTGACGCCTACTTATTGGTACGTGTTAAGTACAGTCGCGGGCAGTTCGTAGCGAAACGAGTTTCAGGTGATACGAGTAGAGTATCTTTCATCGATTTTTTATTGGCAACACATTTTTGCTAGTTTTAATTATTGATAGGATATTGAGGAATGTATGCGTTTGACTGTTTTTGTTCGGGGTTTTGAAGTGTTTGGTGAATTTACCTACAATTTTATGAGACGTGTTTCTTCGTAATAAGCATCGTGATTCTTGTCAAATTAGTCAGAAAACGTAAAACTTTTATTATTTTGTTCATTATTATACACTCACGGAGGAAAACAATCTTAAGTTCAAATATATTTTGAGACACCAAAGAAAAACTTCATTTTACTGCATCAATCTGAATATGATAATACTCTCAGTGCTGGCACTGACTGTACGCTCGTAAGTTTTCTATAGTATTCCAGCTGTACCATTACGGACATTTTTACGCATAAAAAGCTATAGTTGAAATAGTTTAGTTAAACATATTCTATTTTAACACAAAACCAGGAACTCATTTTATAAAAAAAAAAACACATTTAGCTTCAAAACCACTCTAATTGAAATTTCAAAGAAGCGTGGCGTGCATTCACAAGTTTTTATTTTAATCTATCAAAATGTAAGACCATGTAATTGTAATGTTTCTTTAAATACTCGAATACATAATTCGATTCTTGAAGCTTATAAATACCATTTTACGACCAACATTTCTTAGAAAATTGGTCGAAGACAAGTCAGGGCACTATAAAGACATTTCCTGCAAGTCACTAGCAAATATCGAGTGCGTGCTTTTAAATTCAAAACAACAGTTAACGTAAAGGTCACAATAAAAATGTCGTTTCCGATAAGCAACATTAATTGTTGAATTTTGTGTGGATTAATGTCTCCACAATTTCAAATTTTCCCAACGGATACGCGAGAACATTTGTCCTGACGTAGCGGTTGGGAATGTGTTTTTGCTTCGCGGATTTGTGTTGAAGAATTAGTGCGTGTATGGCGTGTGGCCGATTTTCAAGTGAATGGGAAAATTGCAGTACTCGTGCGCCGTTGAAGCGTAGGGCGGCTCGGACTGGTTTAATGCGTCTCACAGTTTTGTTCGTATCGAAATGTAATACTTTAGATCTTCTTTATTTATTCTTACTTTGTAATGTTTTTTGAGCGGTACATAAAATGCGTATCGTAGTGTTATATCAGCGTCAAAGCTTAAATTAATTAATAAAATGTTTTATGTATAATCCTATCTTGTTTTTGTAGAATAATGTTGCAGCCTAATTAATGTTATAGAGTTTTCTGAGTACATCATCAAGTGCCTTATAAAATAAAGTAACTTAAGTCATTAACTATAATTTTGTTGCATGTTTCATATCTAAAATGGCTCGTGTTATTGATACACTTGTCAATAATTGATGTCACCTTTGAAGGGTGTGTCTAAGCGATGATTTGCCTTACTTTTATGCAAACGGCGCGCGCCGACAGATGGCCGGCTTAAGTCAGCCATTACTGTTTTATAGCATCTGCGGTCGTGTGCAGATGCGAGCATCCATAATAACACAGCATTTCCCAACGAAACAACTTATAGTAGGAATGATAATTTTCACACTTTGAATAATAAGTTAATAATTGTGTTACGATGGAGGACAACAGGTGATGTCTCTCGAAATTGCTATATTCCTAAATGTTTGTGGATAAGAATGTCTACGACAGTAATTGTCGGGTATTAATTGCAGTTTTACAGTATGAACGTGTTTTGCAATTAGCAGGACAATGGGTATATTCCACTTATATCAATCAATGTAATGTAAAAAGCTGGTCGCCTGTTATAGAAAAGCCCTATCACACGTGACGGTCTCGTTATTGTCGGACTAATAAACCGAATTCTTCAGTGTACGTCTATCATAAATGCCAATGTTTTTTAATCCTCGAGGCTTTAGAATCTTAATGACTACCATAAGTCGAGAGCAAGGCCTCTCTCGTAAAAACTTGGTGACCTATTCTCCCACCTTTCTGCCCTATTAAACTGTCTCAAAACAGAATGTCAAAAGAGCATTCCATTTATTCAAAAATTGAAGTTATGCTTGTAACTTTCCACATAATTTAGTTTTTTTGCTCTTCTTTAATTTCGAGTACCTACACTTCACACTGCAAAAGGTTAATTACCCAAACTATAAAAAACGAGCACCTGCCAATTAGCTTTCAATACTAGATGGCGTGTCACAGACACCACACGATGTTTCTTTGTGCAGCTAGAAATGGCATCCGAGCCGTTATGACTAGAAACTAGTGTCACTACCTGGCTTAAGACCTTTCGCAACGAGCGCTTAGCCACTATAAAGGTTAATTAAAATTTTTGTTTTGTTATATCAGCCTCATCATAGTCTTTAGTTTTTTTCCTGACTGCAAAAACGCAATTAATAATGAAAAACTTTCACTAAATAGTAAGCACTAAGCTGCAGGCTTCCATTTTTTAGCGAAGCAACATATTTAAGTATCGTAGTTGTCACAAGAAATAAAACAACCTTACATTGAGTTGTAACTCTTGACATGTAATGAATTATCATAACATATTCCACTTGAGAAATGCACACACATTTTTACTTTTTATTTTTCAATTACTATTACTCTAGATAATTAATCGAGGGGCTCTAAGCGATTTATACAACTGCACTTTGTGTTTCATGTTTGTCAACATTTCTATAAAATGGGGCTCTCCACATGTTGGGACTTTTTCATCCGTTTACCCTTAAAAGGATTGTAACATCGCTTGAAATATTTAACAATTACTTGTTTCAGAGTAAGCTCAATATATTACTTAGACAACAATACCTCGAGGCAAATTAAATTGGTCATTTGAGTACAATGCATGTCAGTTAAAAGTCATCTAGGTGCACTTTATAATTGAGTCACGTAAGGCGACATTGTCTTCTATTAGAATTAGCAATATATATTCGCAAGCGCATGTCGTAGCGAATGGGAAAAAAATGTTTACACGATTAACAGTAAGTTTACAACGCTACAAGTGGTTGTTTACTTCAGAAACACATTGTGAACAACACACAATTTTGTATTAGTGTCGTTCAGTCATGTAATTATGTTAACGGTCAAAAATAACGTTTTTATTAGAGTATACTTTTTACGTCGCATTAGTAATTTATTCCAAAAAAAAAGTGCACACTTCTAACAAAAAAGAAAATTAATTATTGAGTACGAAATTTCCGAGTTAAAGTATAAATATTGGTCACTGTGGCGTAGCGGCTGGGAAAAAATACGAAACAGACGGCGCGAATGGGAATTCGACCTTCATTTAGCTACATAATAAAAGTATGCGGCCGCGTCGCCGTTGGGAAGTGCGCTGGGATCAAGTGCAAATTCTTCAAGCGAGGGAACGAGACAGCACTATACATGTGACACGAGCAGTTGCTATTATACTTGCACATTATTACCGGGATTGCCAGACGTGTGAGCAGCTTTTGCTCATTTTTAAAACAGACATGCAAAAAACTGTTGATAAACAACAACCTCGTATATTTATTTCATTACACAATTAGATATTCAATATTTATAGAGGAAGGGTAGTGCGGCTCTAACTATGAATGGGCTCATTTGCATGTTAATTTGACACTAAAGAGCGGAACATAAACAGCCATTTAAGTTCGCAGCCTTAGAAATGGATATCGAAGTTAACTTAGACGCATTAACATTATTTGCTTATAACGATTAACTAAGGAATATATTACAGTTGTGACAGATAATTTGCAGAGCCTTCGAATGAATAATGAAATAACATTGAATTCCAGTAATTAAAGTGTCATAATTTTAATTAAAAGTATTCATCAGATGTCCGTTGCAATGAAATGACACGAGTTTTATGGGTCGAGGTTTGCGGCGGCTGGACATGGAAATAAAAAATTATGACTTCAAGAAAACTAGTTCGTGTTGCTACACGATACATGTTCTAAAACCATTGGATCTTATGAGGCAGTCTTGTGTAATAATTATTAATAGGCACACTGAACGTCTTGAAACACAATTCTAAAAAAAAAGAACACATGACACTCGATTTTAATTTACATAACTTATTATATATCCTCATTATTGCACTCAAGATTCTGAAAATTTGAAAAATAAATTGCAATAAGAAAAATTTTGAAGATGTTCCAAAAACTTTTTCCCAATGGGATTTAGGAATGTCCAAGAAAGTAGAAACGTTTGGACAACTTAATTTCTCGCTTTAGCATGATCAATTATCACATGTTTTTTCATGTTTTAGTCAAGACTAGTTTCCTTATTTGATTAGCTGTATCTCGAACTAGATCAAGATGGAATATCTATAAGTTACACTAAAACATAACTCGCTGAAGTAACGATTTTGTTCGGCTTTAAAAAAACATATAAATAAAAAAAAATGTTCTAGAAAAAAATTAAACTTTTTAGTTCTTGCTGGGTTTACCTCCTTGTTATCATGAAGACGATCGATATTAATATCAAGTATTACTTATTTTTATTAATATAATAATGATAATTTAAAACGAAACACTAAATTATTCAAAAAGTACTAGAAAGATATTTTATTTTATTATATTAGAAAACCAAACACTACCACACAAGATACATATCAAAAATCAATAAATTTACATACTATGCATATTTTATTTAAAATTTATTACTTAAACTAAAATGTATTTATTCAATCACCTCACGATTTCCTTAAACATCAGAAAACTAGATTTATTTCTACATAATTATGTTCGTTAATGAAGGTTTAACTTTCTAAAATGACCCTTATTTTAATAAACATAACTTTCTTTTCCATAATTGTTAAATAACATCCATTCAAAATGAAACATAGAACCCGTCAGCAGACACTTTTAATATACGAACATTTACATGTATGAAAACTCTGTCACAATATCGTCTGTACGGACTACTCCAAATAATTAAAAGGATTTTAAAGCATATGTCATAAAACACATAACTGTAAAACTTAACAATTGTAACGAAAACAGCTTTCATTCCAATTATCGTGAAAAAAAACATATCATATCATTTATATCATTCAGAATTGTTTAAGAAAACATTCCTTAAACTAAAAGCAACAACAAAAAATGCTCCAATTAATATACATGAGATGTAAATACGTATAAATATAGGCATTCAGGGCACATTAAATATAATAAAAACAAAAATTCTTCACATTTTAATTAACTCAAGTGAATCGTTTGACGTGTGGCTTTTACTTATAAAGTCCGTTATATTGACGAGCCAAAAAACTCGTTTCATTATAAAACACGAGCTATGAATGACAAACTTGATTTTTAGGGTACTATGATGTATGAACAGAAACCTACACATTAAGCTCGTAATGAAATAGTTTTTACACCTGTATCTTTTCTTCGATTACAGTCACAACACACTTACATTCACCAACAAATTAAATCACATCACACATGCATACACGTAGGTACTAACACATACGAAAACACTCACATATACATAACAAAATAGAGTCCTTTCATTTTGATTATGACTTTCAAAACGTTACTGACTCTAGTTGCGCGGTTCCAAAATGTCATTCTTATGGAGAAGAATCGGTAACAAACTCCATAAGTTACTCTTTTAAAAACAGAAAAACACGGCTTAGGCTTTACGATTAAGTATGCAACTTGTTACTTACTTAGGGAAGGAGATCAATTGATACTTTTATCTCGCTTTACTTTTTGTTACATAAAGTAATTGATAAACTTCAAAACTACTTATCGTTTTCAAATATTCATTATTAGAAAACTACATCATCCCTGAGCAACTCAAGCTGTATAATATAATTCCAATTGTAACACTTGTTTAGCCTATGAAAGAAAGTCCTGTCGAGATCATTAAACAACGCTACAATTCCAAATTACACGTGGGCGAAGCCGCGAGCGGAAAGCTAGTTATTTATAATATAATGACTGGCCTGTTGGTTTAGTGCTTAGTGACCCTGACTGCTATACCAGAGGTCGTAGGTTCGACTCCCACCCAGGGCTAATGTTTGTGTGTAGAGCGCGATCGATATTGTACTTGTATGAATTTAGAAATATAAAAACCACTAGACCAGCAGGCCCGTCGAAGTTAATAAATTTTAATGACCATTAATATATCTTAAAGACAAAACAATGTCCACGACATTAATGAGAACAGATAAAAATATTTCAATGCAATAACATCTCGTTCGTTATCTATTGACTATTGAAGCATTGCTGGATGTCTACCACAACCTCTTAAAGTAATATTATTGTAATTGTGGAAGCGTGATAGCGCTCTACATGGTATAGAGTGGCGTCTCTCTACCACAATAATTGTAATAAATAAATATCTTTGGACAAAATCCACACACGGCCATTTGATCCCAAGCTAAGCAGAGCTTGTGTTATGGTAATTAGACAGCTGATATACATACTTATATATTTTTTAAAACACATATTATGGATAAATCACACCCAGAGACAGAACAAATGATCATGCTCATCACACAACCATTTGTCCTGGGTGGGAATCGAACCCACGACCTCTGGTTTAGCAGTCAGGGTCACTAACCACTAGACCAACAGGCCCGTCAACAATAGTAGATACTTTGTAATAATAGTACTTTGGTAGGAGGTAAGACCTCAGGACATTCCACAAGGGTGGCCTATAACACGGTACACAATTTAGCATCAGCTAGTTTTCCAAGAAAAGCTAACAGTTGTTTTACGACGCAACATTATTATACAATAATGTATCTAGTTATTATAGTTACGACTCTTACCTATATTTGTAATAGAATGTGAAATGATACGCGGTTGTAATAATAAATTATCTTAAATGAGGTTGGATGATAATCTTTCTAGTGACAATAAATTTTGTTTTTAGTAGTTGGTGCTGTTAGTAGAGTAATTCCATTTTATCTGTGGAATTTGTTAAGGACTCTCTTCGTCCATAACTAGACAGATATATAAATAGCTGGACTTTTACCGGCTAATACCACTGTAGTACTTCACTTTATGGCATATACCAGTCAAAAAGGATAAACATACATAGTATTCAACGTGGTAATGCCGCCAGTCTCCTGGGCACGTTTCCCGCCATTGACGGAGATGACGAGATATTTTTTGACGCTTTGTAAATATGTTATTTCATAAACTAAACTTTTCACTGTAAAAGGATAAATAAAATCCATATAATTACGTGATTCGTTCTACAAGTAAAATCTTACTTCTCAACGAGAATCAGAGCCTACAAAATCCACTGAAGCAACTCGAATTGTCACAAAAAATGTGTAAATCCAGTTTAAAGATCTTCGGTTGGCTATTTGGCTGGCCAAAATAGTAAAAAAATAGACAACTTTAGTTAATTTATTTCTTTATTCTACAATCTAAACTGTCCTAGTGACATGCATGCTATCTTCACGAATAACCAACTTTCAAAAACACATTAGTCCTCAACTGTTTTTATCACTTAATTTGCTAATTGTACTCTTGCCTGACAATCAACTCCCGTTCAGTGATACCGTTTCATTTTAATTCCAGCGCAAAAAAGGTATCGAGTGACGCGGTATTTAAATTAAAGAAAAACATTAATGATCTGGGTCTAACTACCTCTTAAAGTAAGTAAAGTAAGACTGTTGCAGTTGTGGAAGAGAGACAGTGCTCTATGCCACGTAGTGCACTGTCTCATTTTCACAATGGCAGTTACTTTCTTTAAAAGGTGGTGGAAGGCATCCAGAGTAAAGATAACAACTAAAACGCTCTTATATAACTTCGGTTGAAATTTTGTGACTTTTTCAAAGTTATATGTCTGTAATCAGTAATCACGAAAAGACATTACCGTCAAACGGTGAAGGAAAACGTCGTAAGGAAACCTGGATTCCTAATATTGGTAACTGAAATCGCCAATCCGTAGTGAGCTAGCGTGGTGATCAATGTTCACTTTCCCTATATGGGAAGAGGCCTGTACTCAGCAGTGGTAGGCAGGCTGGATTATTATTATGTGTAAACTAATCGTTGCGACTAAAATAAAAAGCAAATTTAAATATAACGTTTTATATTTTAATCCTACATTTATTACATTTCCGACCTCATTGATGAGCATCCTTTTTGCAAATCAATATTCAAAATTCATAGACAAGCAAAAGCTTGAAAAAGTAAGTTAGTCGTGTGTATTCTCTTTGAATATCATTGCATTATCGTTGGCAGCTAATTAACGATCAAATTAGATTCCATTTATGGTGTTTTTACCACATTATGAGTAGAAGGGTGGAATAGGAATGTTGAAATTTAGTTTACTTTGTTGCATCGGTAAGTTTTTTTTAGGTCAAACTGTAAGATCATTACGTAAAACCAATATTATAGAACACAGAAATAAAGAAAACTTCATATCAATATAGAGTTTAATAAGCGTATGTAGATATTATGTTTACACAACGATTTTCGTAACGTTTTTTTGCATTTCATGGCGAGGTAGAAAGAGAGTGGTCAAAAATAAGGAAAACAAATTTATTACAGCATTACAATTTGTTACTATAATTTATTTTTTTACTAATAACCTTAATCACGCAATACTTTTCAGTTTGATTCTCGACTTCGCCGCGTCGGCTCATGATTAAGGACTTGGGTTGGGTCCGAAAGTAATCGGGTTATCCCGATAAAGATGCGTGAGTAAACCGTTAACATAAAATCATATAATACTTATTTTTAAGTAAAAAGTGTTATTTTTTATATTTAATTACCATCATGGTCAATAACATCACCACATATTCAGCTGACAACATGTTATTTCGACAACCGTTAGCGATACAAAAAGCTCGTATGTATGAAGATGACAGATCAATTTCACGTGACATATGTATATAAACGAAATGTCATCCCATACATTTGACAAAAACTATTGTAAACATGTCACTTGCCTAGACGGTCTGTAATAAAAAAATGTTTCTTAAATAAATATAAGGTTAGTTTCTTTTAAATAAATATTACGACTTATACTCTACAATGCAAGCACAAGCAACTTTGTAACATAAAGGGAAGTATGTATAATGCAATCTAACAGAGTACAAATCTCATCAATCAATTCCCATGATTTAGCATCTACATTGGTACAAAAACCTTCGATTGCTATGATGACTGTCTGACGTATTGGTCGATTATGACGCGGCGACAAAAAGTCGCAGTCGCAGTGTCGCATGTCGCGAGCGGTCGCACGGTCGCGCGTGCGTTTGTGCCGCCGCATTTCAATTTGGCGCCGTCTAGCCGTAAGACTTTACCACAAACACTTAAGACAACTGGAGTATGATATTACTCCAGTTGTGGAAGCGGGATAGCGAGACACGACGTAGAGCGGCGTCTCTCTTCCACATTTTCAATAATGTTAGTTTAAGATATGGTGGTAGAGGACTTGTTCAAGTAGCTATCCTGGTATGCTATCGTAAATCTTCATTTGGTTTGAAGTCAAAAGGAAGTTGAACAAGTATTCCTTGCAAATCTATGATTAATAAGCTATTTGATTTGTTATCCCTGATAGGAAGGTACATTAATTTATACATTAGAAAATACAATTATTAGAAAATTCTAGGTAGTACACAGCTAGGCTTAAAATTATAATAGTTTGTAATTTAGGATAATGAAGACTTAAAGCGTTTGGTGTTTATATCAGGCGCTCAATAACATAAAAAATCGAGGTGTATGGCGTCCATTTTGACTCGTCAGTTCAATGCATTTATAAGCGAGTATGCCACCAAATTGTCACATAAATATGACCTACTAATAATAACTGTGAAAGTTTGTAAGTATGGTAGAATTAATGGATAGACGGGCGTTTGTTACTCTTTCACACTTAAACAGCTAGAGCAATTTTCATGAAATTTGGTACGAAGTTAGCTTATACCCTGGATCAACAAATAGGCTACTTTTTAACCAACGGTGTCAGAGGAGTGTAATCATTTTGCAGCTAAAACCAACATTCGCGCGGGCAGTCGAGGGCAATATCTTTGAAAGCTAGTATATAATAAACAGAATCCAAAAATGAGCTTTCGAAGCCGACCCACGCAACATGTATTCAATTTGCGAAGGCATAGAAACAGGTGTCGACTGTCACTACACTTAAGGTAATCTCGGGCAGTGCGCCATAGATCATGTGCTGCCGCGATAGCTGACGAAACAATACGATATTATAGCTGGATAATGTGGACATGTATTTAACGTGGAATTTGTGTGATTGTGTTAGGATTTTTTTAAAATTGTGTTTTGTTTTTTTGATATTGATTGGATTGGTAATAGTTGAAATTTCCTTTCCCGTCCTTAAGGGGATTACGATAGACAACCATTAAAATGGGTAAACAAACCAAAACCTGTCGTTGACTAAAATGGACGCTAGGCCGTTTGTCCTGATAGTAATTTATTATTTTCATGTCATTGTCACTCTCATCTGTGAGTGCTTGTTGTGGTTTTATGAAATAAAAATAGAGACAGTCGTTTAATGTAAAATATAGATAATAATATGATTTTATTCCGCTGAATTCGGCAAAATTGAAACTGGGCTCCATCGCAGCTTGAAAAAAGAGAGTTCAGAAACATTCCCAATGGCTCTACGATATTTCTTTTCACTCAAAAACTTTTTCACAACAAAAGAACATCTTGATAATAATATCTCCTATCTAGTACACACCCTGGCAGCATTATCGGTGGAGTTATCTGAATTAAGTAAACAACGGTTTGCAAGTGTTTCGACACCGCCCGCCTCGCCGCGCCGGTAATTTGCAAATAAATGATGTCACTGTTTGGACATCAGGTTCCTAAGGTATGCCTTAGGGTTTTTAGTACTCTCCTTTATACAATATGCATTATATAACTCATGGCCATATTTCAAATTCCGCTTCAGTAAAAAGATACTTTTTCTTTTAAGAAAAAAATATAATTTTCTTAAAACTGTACAAAGGTTTCGTCATCTGATAAAAAATTGTATAAGATTTTTTGAATTTTTTTTTTTAAACATGTTAAAATGCTACAATTACACTTCGATACAATTACATAATTATATTACTGTAATTCAAGGCGGCGGCTGTAATGTAAGCCCTCAGGAAGAAACTACAAGTCTCTTTCTAAAGATACAAATCATTTTATTTGTTCAGACTCTAACAATGACATTACAGAATCATACCATAACCATATTCAAATCTAACCAAAACGGATAAAATAAATAAGTATTTACCTCAACACCCAAGGAACATAACAGAACAATTTACATTCGCATAATCCACGAAACGTGGGCGTTACACAAAAATATCGACAAGAAAAACTGCCAGCTACCTAATAGCAGAGATACAGTAACATCTTTAGAAGCTCATTTAAATACAACATAGTGTTAGCGATATGTGTAGGGAATAAACAGAACACAACTCGCAAATAGCTTCATTTAGACCGTGTGGGTAGACCGTAACTAAATCGTGTTACGGGAAACTCGACCTTAACAAAAAGGGATAAGAATTAACCTGAAACCAAAATAATATCTTGTTCAAGTTAATTGTGATATGGAAAAATGGACTTTAATGTGTTGTAATAGGGTTGTATTAGTCTAATGGGAATGTGTTGAACATTTTGCTGCAGTATCAGTTATGAATTTCATCATACTGATGACATTCTGACTTTTAAGCCAACAAAAATATTGGCTTTATTTTAATCTGGTCCTTAAGAGAAATCCTTATATTCACAATAGGAAATTATATACTTTGCTTATTTGCAGCGCAGAAATCTGTAGTAGTAGATATCTCTTTTATGTATTTTTATCTTCAAACAACATAAACTCAATGTTTATAGAATTTGTTACGTACAATATAGAAGATAGACATTCACGGGTCCTATCACAGATGATGGTCCAAGAACATGTTTTATAGGTTCTATCCTATAACATCATCTTGGAGAAAGACTGTTACAATTTTGGAGGTGAGATAGCACCAATGCACGGCCCGATCTCTACAACTACGGTACAACTGCAATAATCTTAGTTTTGAAGAAGGTCAGCTCTAAATGTCAAAAGTAAATGTTTGACCTGCGGCTTTACCCTAATTTGCCACTTAATCCTCGAGAGTATTATAATAATAATAATTATGCAGTTTGGATAATGCGATCGAATTAAGCAAACACGTCTGTTACAAATAATGGACGTTAGGAATATCTTACAAATCGCGCTGCGTGGGCGCACCGGATTGTAAGGAGGAAAATCATATACTGCTTACAATAATGTTACTTTCTGGTGTTATTAGAAATAGAGTATAATACAAACTCTGGTAGAATTTGCAGTTAATTAATTTGTTTACAGAATTGATATTTGGTTAATTTTACAAAAGACAAACATCTTTGATGCAAATGTGACAGTTACTGTCCAATAAACAATTACTTTAAAATCAATGTACAATCGTTTTGTATTAAAAACGACAAAATCCGCGAAGTGAAGTTGTTTCAAGTAGTTATTACTTGAAAAAACTTCACTTCCTTATTAAGACAGTGTCATTTTACACAGTATAATTTACACGTAATATCCTTACTTTATTTAACTCCAACATAATCTGCAGAAACTTCCAGAAGCACTTTCACAACCAACCTTACTTGAAACACCAACCATCTCATACATTTAAGGTTTCTCCATACGTAAAGCCATAACAATTAAGGATAACTAATAACATATTAGCACAGATATAGAGTGGATACCTTCATGTTACTATTAGCTTGTAATGATTGCTTAGCGATATAATTGCTCGCATCCGATTGTGGATCTGATTATCCATGTTTTATGATGGGGGGTTTCATAAGGACTTGTGTTCGCTGACCAAAAGGACGAATATGTGCATTTCTTTATCGTTAGGATTCAAGGAACTGGATATTTATTTGCACTCCAACCCGATGAGCGAATCACCTGAAAAGGGTGGAGGAGTTAGGACCGGAAAGGTTGTTTTGTTTGATTTACATCTAAATGGAACTTATTATACAAATAATATAATAAGTTCCATTTGGTATGGTTCCATAATAAGTTTCAAATGGAACTCTTTGTTAAATTATAATTCGGTGTACTCAATCATATGAGATCATTATTAAGAATTCCTGGCTAGTTTGGACCTGACGCGGTGGATTACAAGTAGATACCTAAAAACTGGCAGTTTGCGACTTGTAAATCTTGCAATTACTTTGAGTAGAATGCATGTAATAAAAATATGTTTCTTTTTTCTTTCGAACGTGATGTTTGAATACTTTAATCGAAAAGATATAAGACAAAATCAGATAAAAATATAATTATGTATCTTGATGATATTTTAACAAAGTACACTTCGCTGAAAATTCTCCTCCGAAACGGCTTGACCGATTTTCTACAAATTTTGTGAGGATATCGAGTAGATCTGAGAATCGGCCAACATCAATTTTTGAACCAGAATTTATTTATTTTTGCGTACAAAGTCGCAGGCAACAGCTAGTCATTCTATAAAAACGTTACATTAAACCCATCTAAACTACAGTTACTTCAAACTAACCAAGCCCTTAGCTCTCGATAATATATAGCTTAATGATTGATATTTGATTGGTCGATCAGAGCCAATCTTTGTAATTATTTAATGAAATATCTTACTGTTAAATGTTTACCGAGGAATGGCATGAAAATTAAGTGTGTGATAGTTTATTGTGGCTTCGAGATAAATGGCTTAAGTGTAGGCAGTTATGTCATAATGTAGCTTATAGGAGTTGGAAACGTTTTAGATTGCCGTCGATGGCTGGTGTTTTTTTACAAATCTAAGAGGAAAACACTATACCCCTTCTAATGCAGTCGAGTACAAATTTAGTATTTATTAAATTATAAATTGTTAGGATACTTTGGTCAAAGGTTTTTGTGAAATATTTTTGACGATACTTTCATAAGAATATTCGTAGTATTATTTATTTTAGCTAGCGAGTTTCTCCGGCCTGCGCCAAATTATTTACAATGTCATATAATAAAACAATTATTAAAGAATAATATTTTAAAGTTTTTGGTTGATTTAAATATTAATATTAATAGGTAAGTAGGTATAATCACGTACACAACACACATTAACTTTTAAACATTGTTTTATTCTTGAAGAATGATTTTAAAGTAATAACACCATATTCCGATTTAATTGTATCTCCAATGAATTGCTGAATAAACATAGCAAAGGTTTCTTACAAATTGTGAACAACTTTTCATAGAAGTTAGACTGAGATTAATATGATCCCGTCTATTGTAAGGTAGCCGCGGGCGAATCCATGTGAAAAACATAGCCTGTCCTGGGCTAAATGTAAAGCGGAGTTTCACTGCTAGCCGGCTAGAGTGGAATGAGGTCATTATGTTTTTATATAGGATAGAATAAATCTGAATTGATCGTTATAAATGTGAAATGCTTTGAACGTAAATGCGTAGAATAAATTCGTTATTGCCGTCGGCATTTTAGAAATTGATAAAAGAGACAAATTAGATTTTTTTATTATAATGTTTGTTGACGAATTAGTTTTGTTTAAATCTAATTGCTTGCTTGCATGTAATTGAAGTGTAAATTAATACTATATAAGAAAGTATACCCAACGCATTACCCAAACTCGAGTGACTGCAAATACATTCAGTAGATATAAAATAAATCGTGACAGAGATCAAGATATGAATGATTTTCAAATGTTATTTAAATTCCGTTCCAGTTTTACCTTTACCTTCCTTTAATATAACAATAATAATAAGTCCAATTCTTCTAAAACATTTCCACACTACATGCACTAAGCCTTATATAAGGCAGTCCTCACCTATTTCAATGTCACCGCATCTCCGTAACTCATAGTAATTGAATTGTCTCCGATCTCTGGCCATATTTATGCTCCTCATAATTTATGTCACAGGAATATAATTCTGTATTTAGTCGTAGTTCACTTACAGACAGATGTCGGGTCCGATTTGATGTAAATTATTGTGATACGCTGCTTAGAAGAATGTGCTTTCTTAGTTATAAATTGCGTATGAATACTATGTGAACTGGCAGTAGTAATTTGAAAGAAAGAAAAATCTAGTATGTTTCGAAAATAATTGTGAAAAGATTTAGGTATCTGAATGTTACTAACAAAATGATTAAGAGCTGGACCAACACAACTGAGGTAGAATACGTCGAAAAGAAAATCGGTATCAACCTGTATGGTCTATGAATTAATAAAAAACAAAACACTGCGTACAAGGACTTGTATCCACATGTGTGCTTTTATATCGGGCTGCCAGCAGAAGTATAAATTAAACTTTCCAAAACAATGCATCAATGATATCGCTACGAAAAAAAAATGCCACATCTCTGCCAATCTCTTCTAAGTTAATGTAAACAGATACTGTATAACAATCATAGCCTTATAATAAACTAGCTGTGCCCGCGACTTCGTCCGCGTGGAATAATTATTTTGGGCATCATTTATTTTTGCGGACAACTTTCTTAGCTTTATAAATTATAGCTGTTACCCACGACTTTGTCCTCGTCATTGTCTGTTATTATTTTAGACAATTTAGTTTTAATTTTTTTAAAAGAACATAATTATTTTGACTTCACAACCTGATACGTTGATACAACTCTTAACAAATGCATTAATTTCGACCGAATTTGATTACCATAAAAACGGTTCTAGTGAGTTAATCTTAAAAGATAGACATATACTGTTCTGGACATTTTTTTAGATCATTTAAATAGGAATAGTTCTTTAATACATATATTTTTGGTATCTTGAACCGTTTTCGCAGCGCACGCAACGGAAGCCCTCAAGGATGAATAATTTTCCCCGTTTATTTCACATTTTCCATTATTTCTTCGCTCCTAAGAGTTGCAACGTGATGTTATATAGCCTAAAGCCTTCCTCGATAAGTGGTATATTCAACACAAAAAGAATTTTTCGATTCGACCCAGTAGTTCCTGAGATTAGCGCGTTCAAACTAACAAACATACAAACAAACTTTTCAGTTTTATAATATTAGTATAGATTATACTTTATAATAAGAAATGAAACTAAACTTTAAATATACGTAGCCACGGGCGTGCACAGGAATGTGACACTGTGCATACAGTGGAGTACTTACTAATTCGATGATCGAATTAGTAAAATCGAATTAGAATTAGTTAAATATTCGAATTAGTTAAATATTTTGACAGAGGTCATTAAATGCAGGAAAATCTTAACACCGCGATTCAGAAATATGACGTCATCGTGACTGCGCCATCTAGTATAATCAAAACGGCAGTTTGTGGTGTTACTTTGGGCGTAGATAATAGATGGCGGTGGTAACTATTATTGACTATTATAGTATTTATGTTAGTGGTAACTATTATAGTATTTATGTTAGCCCGACTTTCGGCAATAATATAATGGTGTCAAATCTTAACACCGCGATTCAGAAAACGACGAAATTTGCACAACGCCATCTATCGGATTTAGAATTTATCTATCAACATTAGTTCTATTTTTTGTCATAAGATGTCGTTGCAAGTGACACACTGAATTGCGTAACGTAATTGTTTTACTTCTTGAATTCACTTAATTAATCATATCTTTTGGTAGAGTGAACCGATTTTGATCAAACAAAGACTAAGTTATACCTCAAGTTGCGTATAATTTTTGTGTATAAACATTGTCTGCATTGAGTTCGTAGATTTTACGTGATGCGGGAGGGACTTTCACCTCTCCTCCCTCCCCCCCTGTATCGGTTTCCGGGATGAAAAGTAGATATGATCCTTCCTCGGAGTAGGTGCTATAACCATACCAAGTTTCATCAAAATCCGTTCAGTAGTTTTTGCGTGATTCGCGTTCAAGATACAGACAGACAGACAGACAGACAGACAGACAGACAGACAAAATTTTTTTTAATTGCATTTTATACTTCAGTATCGATAATAAAACGCCCCCCACTAATTTTTTTTTTAAATATCTTCAATGTACAGAATTTGACCCCGACCATTTTTATTATAGTATAGATTGCATATTGTCAAAGACACAATACTAACTGGCAATATAGCACTGGTAATTGGCAATTGGCAATTAATTGGCAACGTATTGACCTCAGCTGGCAAGTGCTTATTAAACAAATTGATTGAGCTAATCATTGCCTGATAACTGGCGAACATGCTAATGCTGATAACATACTGAGTATGCGTTAGGACATGGCAATAAATAAACGTTTCGTAAGTGCAAATAAATGTAAAATCCAACAATAAGGTCATTATGTAAAATAAAAAATTACCACATTCAAAAAGCTAATTTTGGGTATTCGCACAACCTGTGTTATCATGGTAGAAAAAAGGTATTCAGTTTAAAAAAGGTGCTGGTTGAAAGGTGGTTTATTTTTGAGAGTGAAGAAGTTTTCATAAAAATTAACATTAAATTAATTTTCATTCAATTAAAAATAATATTATTGACTGCATTGAATCTTGTGTTTTCTATTATTTGAATAAACACCTCTTAAATGTCAATTGAGATCTATATTAAATTTAAGAACCACATAACAATTTTCTGACAGCGTAAAACAATTACAAGAGAATGAGGACATGGCGTAACATAACCTAAGTATACACTGAATAGCAAGTCATAAATCAATGCTTAACTACACTGTGATAGCTACAAAAACTGCAAGCGTAAAACTAACATGGCACGCTATATAAACGAGGAGATTTACACATATATAATGATACACTATGTAAAGTGATCGAGCTGTAATACTATTGACAATGCAACGGTGCTACAGAAGGTCTAGCTCACACAATAGTTCAAAAAAGTAACGGATGGTGTAGTAATGTCAGTGCGGTTACGTTTCTTGGGTTCGGATACATAATAATTTATTAGTAAAATCAATATATCGAAGAATATTTAGTAATTTATAATAATATTTATTTTATCGTATTTCTTTTATAAATAAATAAAATAATAAATAAATAATAATGTCCGGACCGAAAGTGTTACTATGACACACTAGCCAGCTACGTAGGACGTGTTATAGTGCACAAGCGTGTGCACAAACACAGGTGCACTCTCCATTCTTTTACTCTCATAGCCCGACTGGAACCCAATCGCATGTGAGAGATCAGGCGCAGAACTCACATTTTTAAGTGCCTTCCGAATCACGGAAACTATGATATTTATTTCTAAAACGCACACAACATTTAAAAAGTCGGTACGTGCCGTGGGGATTGAACTCGATTCTGACTTTTCAGACCTGCTGACTAGGCTATCACAGCTTCAACCGTACACATACGTATGTACCTATGCCAATTAGTAGGCTTACTATAGGTAAAGATAAGGCACACAGTAAAGTCAAAACCAACTCACATCACGTAACAAGATAACTGAGTGCTTAGGGTGGCTCATGACACTCCGTTATCCGTGCGTAACAACTTTGACCTTTTCCAATCACCACGCAATATGCGTGACATCTTTACCTTTGGGAGTTAACCTTCTGTTTTATACCTGGCCAATAGCCACTGTCGTAAAAACGTTGCGTGTAAGCTCCGCCTTTACGCAGGCTTTAGATAAACATATAAAAAAATATATTAAAATAATGAAAATGTAATATCTACCTAAGTAGCTATTTGTTCACGGTCGATTTTGTTTTGTAAAAAATAAGAAAGTAATTATTAGTCTGTTCTAAGTCTAGATATATTTTCTTCAATCGATTATCAAACTTATTACTTTTATCATAAGAGTGGTTTTACAAATGCTTATTTCTGTAATGTAATTCATAAAGCATTGGATTTAGTATTGTTTATGAGAATGAAGATCTCGGTTTACTTTTTACAATTAAATTTCTTTTTATTTCTACACCATACAAAGATGTTGCACTAAAACAACAAATATGTAAATATAAATATTAAATAGTATACATATTATGTTTAAAGGTAAAAATATAGTAAAAACTCCTTTATTTACTAGCTCATATTTCTTATTTCATAACTTATGTAATGGTTGGTTATTAAGCCATGGATTCACTGAGCAATTATGTTAATTACAATTTATTTACCTACACAATAGAATGTCTAGGCGTAATTACAAAGAGGCTATGTTAAAAAAGTTTGCAACAAAGTCCTTTAACTTATTTTCAAAGCAGTGTTGCGGAAAATTAAAAAGTTGTGGTCACAGACTGACCGTTGATTGGTTAGCTAGTTGGATGTTAACTATGTGGGTTTTTGTACACGTTATATTATTTTATGTACTTCTTTGTTTAATAATCCATTCTGTTAGAAGTATGGTTGCTCGTTTAATGAAACAACTAAGCGGTTTTAGCAGACTTACTTTAATATGTAAATTGATCATTTTATACATTGTCGTTTTCATATACTTCATCGTTTCAAATTTGCTTAGAAACTGATTTAGTTCCAAAATAAAAAATCCCCAAAAAAATATCATAATATTACGAATACCTACTGCGACAAAATATTACTTATGTTCATGAACTATAAGTAAACAAATCCAAAAGGACACCTACATAACGAAATCTCTAATCAATCAATTAAAATTCCTAAAATACCAAGCATCAAATATATCAGATTCCATAATAAAAGATTCCGACGAATTGAGAACCTCCTCCTTTTTTGAAGTCGGTTAAAAATCAATTCTCCAATAGAGTTAAATAAAAGCAATTTTATTTTATTATCTGTGCTTTGTAAAAACACTCATGTTTTGTGTATACTCCGCTCTCATAAGTAATGCATTTGATACAATAGACTGGGGCTGGTCTAACGCCTACAACTATGTTGTGATGTGTAGCGTGTGTGCTGTGGGACATACGGACGGATAGGTTAGTAGATTTGTTGGGTGATATGTTGGTAGGTATTAATTATATTAATACCCCAACGAACTTTTACGTAAAGCTTTCGAAAAGCCTTGGTAGAAGAAAAATATAGTAGGTTTAGATAAATAATTAAAATGTTGGTTTCCGTTCGGGATATGCCAAAATGGCAAAAGCCCAGATGTTATAATAAACTGAAAAAAATACCTTATAAAATACACACATCTTTTTAGTTTAGATGTAAAGTTATAACATACTTAGAAACGTAGTGTTGAAATGTTAATAATATGTAAGTTAATGGCTACCCTATTAAAACAAACCATTAATTTTGGCTTTCAAGTTAAAATTTATTAAAAAAATATAGCTCAATGTGGCTCTCAAGGTTCAATAACAAAGTATACCTAACTGATTCTCCGATCTCTCTACCCGTATGTATCGCTAACGGTCAGGAGGCGACACTGTAAATGCCCGTACAGTAGCAGGAATCTCGATATAATAACTCCAGCCTTTTTATATCATATTAAAAAAAAAACACGGCGTTAGGAACAACTTCTATGTAACAAGCTGCTCGCATGATTGTCACGACACATCTCGGAAAAACATCGAATAAAATAATTGCTTCTGTATACATTGTTTTAATCATTTATTGTGATCTAGTGATAAATATCTGGTTGGGCTAAAAACATGTATATACAGGATGTGCTGTACAAGAAGTTTCTTATCTTCATCGTCACTGCAAGTCAAAAAAGGTAGAGGGAATATGGATCTCTTTGGTAACAAAAACCAAAAATATTCCCAGCTCATCATTAGAGTTGGATGATTATTATGATTGTCGTATAAACTCAAGATGATATAGCAAGACTAAATGAGTTACTACTTGTTTTATACATTCATCGCAGAATTTAGGAAAATAGAACTCATTCTTTATTCTGACTAAGGCAAAATGTATGTAACTAATTACAATGTAGATTGAAAGAGTATGATTTAAAATAAACTAAACTTGTAATAAAATATCAAATTACTTTAAAAAGGCTATTACCCCTGAGTTCGTTTCGACGTTTCATCTCAGGGTAGCCAGTTAGGAAATGTCACATCCAGCGAGCTTATATTTAAAAAAAAAACATGTAAAAGAGATAACATTTATCCTATTTGCAGAATAAACGATTTCATTTTATTTCAAACGAATATCTAAGCTTAAAACATTAATTTTTCAGAACATATCGAAAGTTATACATATTTCCGAAATGCAACAATATCAAAAACATTTTTACTTTCTTTATATTTCATCATCAAAGTTGACACCAGAACGAGCCTTTTTATAGCCACACCTTTGACAAGCTTAAACAAAATGTATTTTCCTTTTATTTTTTGTTCCATTTCCTAATAAAATGTAATTAACAGCACAACAGGTATTATATTATAACAAACTACAACTTGTCTATAATTACTTCCGAAGACACAAGCTTTGGTGTTATAATCTACTTTTCTAACAACCACGCTATAGGGGAGCAAAAGTGTACGAGTATAATTACAATACGCTTCGAAGTATTCGTGACAAGTCAACTGACACCAAACATACTCAGAAATGTAACGAACACTGTACAATGTACCTATGACAATTTCTCTTCACACTTCCATTAAAGTCCTGACTGCTGACGAAGCTGTGATAGCCTAGTGGTAAGACTGTAGGACTGCTAAGTCAGAGGTCTTGAGTTCAATCCCCACGGCGCGCACTGACTTTTCGAATGTTGTGTGCGTTTTAGAAACAATTATTACAGCTTCCGTATTTCGGAAGACACGTAAAAATGTGGGTCCTGCGCCTGATCTCTCTCCGGTCGTGTCGGATTACCGTCCCATCGGGCTATGAGAGTAAAGGAACAGAGAGTGCACCTGTTTTTGCGCACACGCTTGTGCATTATAATAATATGAGAAATATTCATTTATTTGTTGAAGCGAGATAGTGTGACAGTGTAGAGCGCCATCTCTTTTCAACAACGGAACTAATCTTGCTTCAAAAGGTGGTGATTGGTCTTCGGGTACGCGACAAGACGTAAGAAATTATCCTTATTAGAAGGTATTTGGAAAAAGCCTCGTGCCTCAATACTAAGGTCCAATTAGATGGAAAAAATCAGTGTGTCCTCAACTTTATGTCGCTTTAACTCAACTTTATGAGCGCGGAAAACTGGAATGCACAGTTTACGCGTCCATTGCGTAGTTTATTTGTAATGTACGGGTTATTTCTTGCACGGAATGGTAATGGACGGCGTGCGGAAATGGAATCGCTGAGATTCCACCGATGTCGGAGTTTATGGTGTGTTTTTATAATAATGGATTTGTTCTGTTTAATTTTAATGAGGGCATTCTTTTTTTTTTGTATATTTTGGTTGTAAGTCCTTTTATTTAGGAACTTTTTAAGATTGCACTTTTTTACGATAATTAATTAATGTTATTAAACGTTATATCCCACTAGAATATGGAATTAACAAACTAATTACGACAGTTAAAAAAACCAGTGCAACTTATTATTGACGTTACTTTTAAATTGGTGCTTTAAAAAATAACAGTTGCGATGAAATAATAATTAAGTATGCCATTTCAGAAATAAACAAAATACTTTCTGACTACACTAGCGTAAACACGTTTTTTCACCTAAAATATAACAATATATTATTTTATTTATTACGTTTTTGTATATTCAATAAAATGTATTAAACATAAAAAATAGAGCAACAAAAAAGTGAGCAACAAATTCCGCCATCATTTTTCAAACAGTACTCATAATAACACACCCCACGGCCGCTAGTTGGCGCCACTTCTAAACAAAGCGAGCCCAGTTCCCGTGGGAATAATTATTTCCCGCCATAATCCGCTGGAGGAACTTCATTAATCTGTCGCATTGCTCTGACCAATCCTGAAGAGGCCTATAAGGCAGGGACACATTGTAGAATGTAGAGCATGCCTTACGACATAATCACATGTGCGCTGGCCTTATACAGGGATCGTTATAGCGATTTAACGCCTTTTAATTATTGTGCTTGTGATACTGCAGCAATGGAGGTTGTATATGGTGGTGGTATTTATGCTATCACGCCTACGTTTAATCGAGGGGGTGTGTAGAGTTGTAGAGGTCTTCTAAATGATGTAAAGTTGTTTTTAAGAGGGCAACTTCGTGACAGTAGGAGGTAAAAAGACATGGACACACATCTTTTCTTTCGCAAAAGAAATATTTATATAATACAATCCTTTTATTCTAGTAAAGCGGTTTAAATATCATAAAAATATTAAAAAACGAACATGCCACTTTAATTGTTTTAACAGGCATCAGAAAAAACAGTTTTGAAGCCCCAAACAAACTAAAAATAAGTTCAATATTTAAGTAATATCGATGCTTTTAGAAAATGAAAACTAAATTATTTTTCAACATTATGCAAATTAACTCAGATATTTTAGTTTTAAATTAACTCGCAAATTGATTTACCGAACCCGCATTGTGTATCAAAATTAATTTATGCAAATTAATTATATGAAAATCCAATTTATTTAGCCATTATTATAGTCCAATGGCGAATTAAACTGATTGAATGAATTTTCCTTTTATTGAAACACCATTACACTTTCAATTACAATCTTTTGAATTGTTCACAAATGGAGTATTAACATAGTTAGGTTACGTTACTACACAACGTACTTTTTTGATTACTAAATATATTTATACTGTGACAAATTGGAATCTAATTTGAATGAAATAGTAAGAACAACAAAACCTTTGTGAAGAAAACTTTGCACACTGTCATTGCTATTAAGACTTTTTGTGTAATGTCATTGAACAGAAAAGTACTACAATACCTACCTATTGTACTAGGTCCACACAAAAAAGACACTAAAATCCGAGAGCCTACTTGTGTGGAATTTCATTTTTATTTTTCATTTTATTCTTGTAAAATCGATAAGTTACCGTTAGGTATACTCTTACATAATTTAATTACAGGAATGTTTGTTGTACACAATCAAGCACATTCAGTTTTATTTTATTGACTCGAGCTATTCTAATGCGTCACTTAGCATAACGCAACCTAAAGTTGTAGCAAGTACTCGCCCTATTCAAATTACAAGTCATTGAGCTATTCGTCCAATCATAGTATCGTTTATTTTTAAGTCAAAGCCGTTCTCAGTAAGCTGGTTCAGAAGCGATACGAATCAAATTATTTGTAGTTAATGTTTTACTGAGAGCCTTCCACCTCTCAGAGTAATATGGAAGTTGTGGAAGAGAGACGCCGCTCTACGCCATATAGTGCACTATCTCGCATCCAAAACTATTAGTTGAAGAGAGAATATTACTTTTAAGAGGTCATAGAAACAATGTATGACAATATGTGTAGTACATGCATGAAGGTTATTTGTTACATATAATAACAACCTCCTTGCGTTTTATCACTAAAAACAAACTATATTTTTAAATGTAATTGCTAATCGTAAGTAATCGGATTGTAGTTAAGGGGCCCAATTAATAAGAATGTTTATGTATCATATTCTAACACGTAAATTCATTTTTTTTTAATATTTTGTCTTAAATGCTTTATTATGTGCATTGGTTTTTATGCCAGTTATTATTATTAAAACGAATCCCGTAATAACTGTCGTAAGGTGGAAAAGAATATAAAATAATATAAAACAAGCTTTTTTTATCTCATGAAAAAATACGCATTCATTTTTTTTATTATTTTAGAGTTTTGAGCCATATTTTGAACCGATCACATGAAAGTCGTGTCACGTTTTACACCTCAAAATAAAAACATGGGCAATTCATTAAATTAAATTGAATTATTCATTTCAAAAACCGTGTTGTTAGTACAAAAATTAAGTTAATTACAGTAAATTGCCAATTATAAGGAGACACAAGATATTTTAGATATTTTATATGTATTGACAAAACGTATCGTTGTAAACTTTACGAACAAGCCATAGTTAATTAATTGAATTATAATAATTGGTATAAAGACAGTTTAATAAGAGAAGCAGCGGGAATCATTTAATTTAAAATAGTTTTTTAGACATCTGTTTCTTGCTGCAGCTTAAAGCGACTTGTCAATATACTATTTTTATAATAATTACCAATAAATGTGAAACAAGTTCTAAATTCGAAATGTTAAAGGTTTATTTTTTTTGTAAAACGAAATGTCAAATGTGACATTTGTCTTTATAAAAAATACAGAAAAATAAAGTAAATGGCTAGTTAAAATAAAACTTGAAGTGAAATTGAAAATTGTCAAACAATTATAATGTGTAAGGGCGAGACAAAAGTGCCTTTCGGAATACCATATTTACGTTTAGACTATTAACTTATTATAGGATCTGGCAATAAGTGTATACGTAAATATGGTATCGCTCGCAGTATAGAAAATCTATTCAAAACATTTCTTTAAGGCAATAAGCCCTTTAACGACAAAAAGCAGTCTTGTTTCCCTCAGCCGTCAGCTTTTAAAAGCGCCTAAAAGTTAAACAAATTAGATTATTGCGTAAATATAATATGCATTGAAAAGAATTTATTAAAATAAATCATCGATGTCGTCCTAATTGACTTTTTGCAGCGAGTGCTTTAGCGGCTCTGAACTAGGCATAGACTAGTTGACGATACGACTTAATTAGCTAGTGATCTATGGTCAAACCGTGTTAGAGTTCCGTCGGCAGTCGTCATTAGACTATCGCTAACAAAATAGTATGAAATCAGAATATTATATTTACGTTTATTTTGATGTCTTGTGTCGTTGAATTTTAAGTATGACTGTGATTTTAATATAATTTTATTGAATTTTATTTAATGAGTGTGTAAAACCCGATATCTTTAGATATCTGAAATAAATGTTATTTATTTATTAGTGCTAGTGAAAAAATAGTGGATTAGGGCATGTATGAATTTGGGATCTTCATGATTCTTTAGTGTTACAAACTTCACACGCGTAACTTTGCTTGGCTCTTTATTACGCAGGTAAATATGAACCAAAGACAGGTAGAGTTCATTTAATTACCAAAGATTTTCAATCAGACTAAATCTCTCTTATTGCCTTGGTTTTTGTAAATTTATACTACTATGTAGATTTAACAGAGAAAAATAGTTTATTACGAGTGCATAAATGATTTGAACATACTATGTATATTGATTATAATGAACATGAAAGATAAATCGGAATATTTTAATGGAAATCACGCCTATCACCACTTTTTTGTATCATATTTTTCTTCAGATGTACTAATGAATGGGGTACAAAAAAATAAGTGAGATACCAACTGATTGATAACCTTGTTCAAGACACGAGCCCTTAATCAGTACCGCGTACACTCGACCGCATATCATTGATAAAGAATTGACTACAATCGTTTCTTCTGTCAAAGGAATAAGGTTCGATGTACCTCAGTTTCGTTTAAATAACTTTGCGCTGAAGAGTACTACAATCAATAAATATCTTATCTAATTATGTAAGCCGACCATAAACAACATGCAGAACACACCATAAATTAAAACTCGTGCTTGACAACTTTTTTATTTATGCAACAGATACAGACTATATAAAGACACGTGGCTTCCGTTGCATGGTAATCACGTGCCTTATCTTTAAAAAAAAAGCTCGTTATCTATGCTTCAAAGATGGTAGTAACGTAGTTAATTTACTGATTAAGCTGATCATTTTTCAGATTTTTTTGGCCCTTATCTTTACAATCTATGTCTTATACGGGATGGGAACTGGATTCTGTTAACATTCGGTGCGGTATTTACGTGGAGTGTTTACAAATCACTCATTTATTAAGGGTGGGTAACCTTTCGCTAATGAGCACAGCATTGTATTGGTTGTCGGTGCACAGTGGCCCGCGTGGCCGGTGGCTCTGTGCGGTCATTACAGGGCCATTCGTATTCCAGGCATTAGGTCTAACGAAATGACGACCTAGTGTTTAAATGGTTGACTTTCTGCGCTAAGGGTCACGTGTTCTACAGAAATAATGATGTTTTGCTAACCTTACTATTGTATTTTACATACTTCATTAATTAAGTACGTGGTTAAGATCCGTAAGTATGACCATTTAATTAAAGTTATAATAAAATTAATTGAAATAACCGTGTAACGCGGAAAGTATCAAGAATCTTTTTTTGTTGTCAGTTGACAAGACTTCTTTACAGGAGGAACCTAAAAGATAAAAGGTAACTAACGAACCTTTAAAAGATACATTTAAAGGAAAATTAACACCTCTTTGGATAATAAACAAGAGTAATCACCAGATACGAACTATCGCCGTTTTAATGTTTATTCTCCGTTCAAAAATGGTGATAAGTTTTTTATTGTAGGCGTTTGGTACAAAGATATCTTAGTTTTATAACCATTGGGAAATAAACAGGGATAGGTAAGCAGCTGACTATAAAATAAATAAATAATACTATCAATAGTTTTAAAAGTAATTATTTTTATTACAGATACTTTTGTGGGCTTCAAAAATATACTAGTGTTAATAATTTCTGATAAGTTTCATTGTATATTATGTTGTAAAATAAAACTTGTTGAAAGCGATAAAAAATAAATTTATATCTCTTAAAATATGTAGGCACTTAAAAATACGATAAAATTAAACAAAAAACCTCTTTTCACTGACATACATTTACTACACGACGAATAATGAATACAACTTTAAGTATAAAACTATTTGAATTGCACGATAGCGTGCAAATGAACACTTGTCCAAACAAATACTTTAATAAATTAACATCTAATAAAAAATAAATTATTCATTTCATTTAGTACTTTTAAACTTACTACATAAGAATAGTATGCGAATTGTTCCCTTTAATAAGAGGTCGTAACTTAACCCTAGTTACAGTTTTATAGGGCAACATTGAAGCTCATAGACTATACGCCAACTAGGCGCTGGCAACACTGGACAATAATGAGTATTTATGTCATTTACGAGGTTTTGAGTAAGTTTTTTTTTAAACCGTATTTAAACGGTAATTTATGAGTCGTGAGTATAAAATTATTTTTTATGATTATTTGCATATTAAAATGCCAAGTTCAAGACATGTTTTTATGAATATTAATTTCATTATTAGTTTCAGATAGTTGCAATAAATCTCGCTTGGACCTATTGTTGGGAGAAACTGATGACCTGGTTTAATTTGATATTCAAAGAGAAAAATGGGAATTTGTATTATAAATCGTAATTTGTGTGATTATATTATTCGTTCACTAATTACCAACGACAACTGTTATTGATTTTAACAACAGGTCGACAACCTCAAATCTGCACAAATATCAACTCTTCTTTTCTGTTTCTTTATTTCTTCCATTCATCCTTTCCACTTTTCATGCAACCCTTTCGTTATATACCTTTCACATAATCCATCCACGTCTTTTGTCCCTGTATCCACAATCCACACCTACCATTTCAATACCCAAAATACGGAACTTGGCAACAACACTACCGCACCACCTACGTGCTACGTGCAGTAATTTTCGCGTGCATTTCAATTGCGTTTCATTATTCATGAGAATGACGACATTCGCTAATGATTGGGCTACGTGTTAATTATTCCGACTAGGCCCTGGGTTCGCGGCTTTAGGACGAATCTCGGGCCGTATTTGGTCCTAGTAATATTCTAATTGAATGTTCAGAATTAATGTTTACTAATTTATTTAGATTTGGCTCTGTGATTAGGATGTTGGGATACTTAATTGACGTGTCGTTTTATATTTGGTAAGTTTTTTATTAGATTTAATATTAATAGAACACTAATTTGTTGAACTATTTAGGTAATGTTACCCGTAACATAAAACAAAATAAAAACAGTAGGTAAGAGAGACCTAACCGTTTAAAAACGATTTATTGCAGAAGGAAAATTATTAACTGCACACAATAAAGGCTGTACCTAATGACAATCATTTAAGTCAGCAAACACACCATAAACTTTCCTTAAATAAGTACTCCTTTAAAACAAAAATTAAGCCATAAGAATAAACGATGGCATAAATTAAACAGTTGCAACACCGAAAACCATTTGCCGCGAAGTAAAATAAAAAACCAAACAATAAAACTCGAGCGTCTCACTAAAGTCAACGAGACTTAACCTTAAAACCTTTTACTTGTTCAATATAAACTAAAACGTTATAAAAATACAGTAACCGTCAATAAAAATCATAAAACCTTCAAAAAATTTGCATATCGGTATAACTGTATCGACTCTACATGTAGAGGGGGTGAAAGTGACAGTTATTCGCGCGCAAAATTAATTGTCACTCGTTCAATTTCTGGGTTTTCTTCGTCGCGGTATTCGACCTGCGACGCGACGGTCCGAATGCAAAATGGTACCGTCGATAATTGTCCGTCGGTCTACTCAGACGCACGTGGTGAGGCCACCGAGGCACCGACACGTGTATTTTCGCACAGTCTCGTTTTTTTAGGCACGTGTATTTTGTGAACTAAATATTAAGGTCAACGACCCAGATTTTTATTAAGTTAGGTTTGCTTTTATGCGAATTGCAAAATGTCTTCATTATAAAAATAGAGTAAACCGTTTGAATAAGAATGCGGTGAACAATGTGTTGAAAAGAGGTTATTATCTTCACGACTTTAAATTGATATTAAAGTGTTTTGCAGTAAAATTACAGGTTATAAATTGCCTGTCGAATTAATTTGTAGGTCACATCTTAATGGAGATATTGATTTTGTGAGACTTTTCTTAAAGTGCCTTACACGTATAAAATATTCAGTGTAGGTATATTGAATCGCCATGACTAAGGCCAGTTGTGGGCCAGATACTTTTATCATTAGAAGTATGGTTATATTGAATAGACTTTGAGAAAGTGTGGTTAAATTGTATCGTTTTCTATGGTAAACAAAAAGATTTTACGTACTATAAAAAGGTACTATAAGACGATAGCGTAACTATTTAATTTATTGCATTCCATAATATGTTACAGAGATGGTGAAAAATATAACAAGTTAACATCAATATGGACCCTGTCGGGCACGCAATATAACCTCGTGCACTCAGATAAAATAATTTATTAATGAACCGCTTCGTTCCACGACGCCAATAGGAATATATTTTTTACATGTAATGCTTTATATCTAAAATTGATTGTTTAAAAGTTTGTCACCTAAGACAGTTGAGTTTTAAATACTCTCTTTTAAAAAAACGGTATCGTACAATTTCAAATATTTACATATATGTGTGAATGAATATTATTGTAAATAACATTTGGTGAAAACTCATAATTCACATAAACATTAAATGTATGGTTTCAATAACCTCAAAAAGTAGGTATCAATTACATCTAAACTGTTCTTAACCAGAGTAACCCTGTATTTGTGATTTGCAAAATTTGTACGGAATTTCACAAACTGCACATAAAACCTTTTTTGTTTGGAAATACAAATTTTTCATACCCTTATTAAAATTACATTGGCGCCATAAAATATCATTTTATTTCATGATTATTTGAATATTTTATGTATGTATCAGTTTCTTATTAAAATTATCATGTTAACACACTTAAAGACATTATAAATAATAATTGTAAGACTGTAAATGTTTATCATCTTCGTCCAGGTCGTCCGAGGAGAGGGTGCTGTGACAATCTTGTCAAGTATGCAGAGTGCACGTGGCCAGAAATCGCGAAAAATAGAGAGGGTATGAAAAGAGAAGGGGGCCTTTGCCCAACGCTGCAACGGTGGGATCTTATAGGAGTCAATAAAATAATGAGCCAATAAAATCTGTATATGCTGTGGATAACGGTGTGAGTTTCCCATTCGTATACCTTTAGTTTTAGACGTGATATTTACTCACATGTAATGTGGAACTGTTTGTTTTCCCAAATAAATAAACAAATAAAATGAGAGAATTACCTTATTAAAAGAGTATTATAAGGGTCCTCTGAATAGAACTTATTCAGAGTATTTTGCGATTCTTTTTATTCAATGCAAGTCTAATTAATGTTTTTCGTCATCTTCCGGACTTATTAGACTAGATTGGCAGTTAGCCTAACATGAAACTTCCATTTCAAGTCTTTAGTTTCCATGCATAAAAACGTTACCCCATAATTTTCTTAACTAAACTAATTTAAACTATCTTATTTTTTCATATCTAAATAGAACAGTAGCTTCATCAACGAAGTTCTTATAAAACAATTACTATAATATGTATTAATTACAAGGTTTAGAAGAATAGAATATAACAAAAAGAAACCAGTTTTTTTTTCATTTGATACAATGTATAGCCTTATTATTACTCCGAAAGTTGCTTTAGAACAATTAATACGACCCTACGGATATTATAAAATACAAAAAAAGGTTGAATATAAATAATTTTTATTTTTCTATCAACGACCATTATATTGGTCACCTGTAATAATAAAAAAAAATGAAATATTTTACATTGACAGCCTAACGCTCATGTAATGCCATTTATGTTATCTTCAATTATTATAAATAATAAAAACGTGTATGGAATATTGTATTAGTTTTTATTATAAAATACTCATAGTCGAATCAACACACCTGTCAGGCTATAGGGAATAATATTTCACGCAACAATGTAACTATGAAATGGAAAAATATCTAATCTAATATATAAAATTCTCATGTCACAGTTTTCGTTGCCATACTCCTCCGAAACGGCTGGACAGATTCTCTTGAAATTTTGTATATGCATTCAGTAGATCTGAGAATCGGCCAACATCTATTTTTCATCCCAATCTCTTTCTTTTTTTTTTTTCGCGAACGAAGTCGCAGGCAACAGCTAGTAGTGATATAAAATCTCCATGTCACAATGTTAGTTACCGTACTCCTCCGAAACGGCTGGACCAATTATCTTGAAATTTTGTATATGCAGTTAGTGGGTGAGAAAATCGGCCATCGTCTTATTTTCATCCCTATTTTTTTCGCAAACGAAATCGCATGCAACTACTAGTTTAAATATAATTTTACTCTATAAATATATCGTCTATTCGATATTTAAATGTTTTTTTTTTATTTTGTCGTACAGAAAAACTTGAAAAACTACATGACATTATTAAAAAACACCTATATTGAATAACTCTATTACCAAGGATTTTGACATAAACTGGCTTTGACATTTAACACCAGCCTAAGCAAACAGCCGAACGAAAGCCGAAAATCTCCGATCACGACCGAACGACTTAAGCTCCATTGTCATGCATTGTTTGACACGAATGACAAGCCCATCGAATGTCAAATGACATCGATGATCCATCCCGAACCGGTTGTCTATGATTTTTATCGACCCACGATAAGCAAGCAGCTCTCTTTAAAGTTAGTAACTCCAGTTAATAACTTTAGTCTTGTCAGTTCCCCATACAAGGCATCCCCGCACCAATTAATGTTATTTTCCATAAATCTACTCGTTTTTAACCAAAGGGTGATCGAAATACGCCCTTAAAGCTCTTAACCCTTTTATGAACTAAATGGCGATTTGAACTAATGACTAAAATAAAGTTTGTGAGTTGACTCTAGTGAGCAATTGACCAATAATTCGGCCTGATTCAATTAACCAATAATTTCCAATTAGGCACTTATATAAACGCAATAAAATATAACTCAGGCCTGTTTTATTACTGTGCTTTTATTGGCGGCGTTTTTTGTGCATTTTGCTAAATGTACTTATGTGGGTGCTCATTCTGTATGCCGCACACACCTGCCCAGATTGACTTTATTTTTCAGTTCTTTAATGATTATTCAATGTGATTAGGTGTTATGTATTTTTTCTTAGCTTTGACTTAAAACTAGTTTATCTACGCGTTATAGAGTTCATACAAAGTAATTTAATTTCAACGTTATAAAAAATAGCAGTTATTTATAATTATGAGATTGACCACACGTTATGAAATTAACACTGTAACTTCGTCACTTGTAGACTGACAGGCGAGGAAGATGGTATGATAAAGTTGAAAGTGAAAACTTGTAATAATTTTACACAACCTTTTGTTTTGTTAAGATGGCCGCGATAAACGTGCTAAGGGTTGTCAAGAGTATTACTTTGAGAAGCATAACGTAAATCGTAAAAGCCGTAAAGACATACATTAACAATATAAATAGTTTTTTTCACTCATTAGGCACGGTTTCAACAGTTAATAAACAGTTATTTCCAATTAAAAAAAACTTCTTCTTCTTCGTTACATAACTTAAGAAGCCGTGATGAGACCACCGCTCCCAATTACGCTTATGACAAATACCATCTTCAAAATATTGAAAATTATAAAAATCAGCTTGTTTGGTGTAAAGTGATCAGATAACACGTGTCATGTACAGAAACGAACCAAAAATTATCTTTCTTCACCAGGATACACGAATCGAGGCGAATTTAAGTGCCAACGACGACACTACTCACCGAAAGATATTTAGATTTGAAAACCCAATAGACGGTTCTTTAAAACAACCGCATAACTCAGCGTAAACTATGAAACTTCTTGGAATAATCCAAAACATCAAAGTCAAACACATTCGATCGTCTCCAGAGCCCTTTTCACTGCCCAGTCTTTAATTACTCAACCGCAAACGATTTCTTTCGAGCATTGAAGTTATATCTCTAACAAAAACAAAGCATTTATCATATCTTAATAGAATGAGGATAAAACCTTAATAGTATGTAATTTTGAAGGATTGTTTCTAAGAAATTCGTAATAATGATGGAACAAATACATATTCATTGCAATGCAGTGAGCAGGCGATATGGTGCGATCGGTACAACTTAATCTTAGTTTGTAGTTAAGTTATTTTACACGTAAGTTAATAAAGTTAAATGTTAGGTAGAATTGTATTATTTTACAAAGATTTTATAACTTTTCAGCTATTTATTTTAAATTCAAGCTAATTAATCTACTATTAAATATCAGTTATTACTGCAAAAATATTTCTCTCCGCTACCGCGTCGGTTAAAAAGGTGCCTATGTGTTAATCCAGGGTTCCATCCATACCAAATTTCACCAAAAGTGATCCAGCCGTTTGAGCGTGAAAGAGTGACAAACATCCATCTATACTTACAAACTTTCGCGTTTATAATATTAGTAGGATTAATCTGTTTAAGAAATATTACCAACAAATTTCATTAATATAAACCGAATATTTAGTCAAAAGAAATTGTATGCAAAAATCAATAAACACCGTAATATAATATAGTGTCCAATAATTTAATTCGTAAAAATAAATTTACAATTATTAATAATATCTAGCACACTTGCGTTAAATTCCTTAACAGATGTAGAACCTATTACCACTTGTTGGGAGAAATACCAAATCAGTTAGCGGTGCCTTAGATATAGTTAGAGGTAACCAAACTTAGAGCTGTAGTAGTAAAAAGACCATATTCATACTCGATTTTAATTTAAACGTTAATACGTACGTAATACAATCAAAAATTGGTCATTTCAGCTCCACTTTGTATTTAATTTTAATGATATCTATAAAATATGTCGCTTAAATAAACTAGATTCAATTGCCCCACTGCTGAGCAAAACTCTTCTCATATAAAGAAGAGTCCAACATTTAACACGCTAGCTCATTTCGAGTTGGAGATTTAATATATTGGATATTATGAAGATATTTGGAATCCAGGTTCCTTTACGATATTTTCCTCCAACATTGGCCGATCTCTTAAATTAAGGTATATTGCTAATGGACCACAATTTCAGCCATAAGCCTAATTTAAATTTAATCTTCACCATACACCTACATACTTCAATTATAATATATCACTAACTAAAATACCTATATGTACTTTCATACTACATCTGCATATCCACCACCTAGATACGTCACAAAATCGTCGCTAACTCTGCATACATGCGCCCGCGCATCTCGCATGACTCCGTGTATCATCAAACACGCTCGCTGACTATAAATCCATCAATCTGAACAATTGACACTCGCATAACGAAGGAAGAAACATTGCCTAAATTACGAGAAAAATGCAAAAATGATTGTTTTGCTATTAATATTTGCAATTACAATTCATCATTACAACAAGATTTATGGCTTAGTTAACGTGTGATATATGCATGCAGGTTAATACCAGTGTTGTGTTTTCAATGATTTATGTACTTTCTTTCTTAATTAGTATATTATTCAACGAAAAAGTTATATGAATCATATTTTGACGGAGCTAACAGCTACTAGGTAAATACAGTCAAGGAAAACGACTTACAGATATAGATAGAACTTTTTCAGAGTAAGAATATAAGAAAAGACATTTATGATGTAATCCAGGAAGGATTACAACATAAATATTAAATTAAAAAGATCCAATGGAAACTTCTGGTGTCAGACGATTCCCGTGAAATTGTAATACTATATTCCTTCCTCCACTGCCAACGCACATCGGCACGGCAGCCATTATTAAGCTATTTCACCGTTAAATACCACAAGCCTTAGTGATCCGAACTTTTTGCTCCACAACCATCTACCCACATTTTAGCGGAAGCGTGCAATATAAATAATTAATACAAACAATTTTAATACGCTAGGACACTTGGCCCCTCTACTCGTGAAAGCGTCTGTGGAAGGGAGTGGGTCACGCCTGACTGCGATTGAATGCCGCCCAATAAACGAATAGGTGTGTTTTCCCCACCAAAGGCGAATCATTGGGAATACGTGGAAAGTGAAATGCGAGCCGACGAGGAAGTGCTCTGTATATAGCATAACATATAGCGCACATACATGTGTGGTACCGTCTGCTAATTGTTCCTCTTTCTCGGTAAACTTGCACTGTTATCTGTTAACGGTTTGTGTTGAAATCAAGTCAAGCAGTGTTTGGTTTGAAAGTGTTCAACTGCAACGGATAGTATAGGTTTGTTAAGGTGATGTTTGATTGACAATACTCTGAATCATTTTTATTTTAGTCTATGCATGCACTACTTGAAGAGTAGTAGGTTAAAAATTGACATAGGTATAATTTAAAATGTTTTACTTTATAGTGTCCTGTTAATTAAGCTCAATGCTCCTTGAACCAGTGAAAGGCTGCCTGTCCACCGGACCGAAGCTAGACTGCGGAGCGGAGAATCCCAAAATTATAAACCAATAGATTGTATGGAGCGGAGATTTTGTGCAATCCTATTGGTTGATATATCCCAGTATTTTCGCTCCGCAGCCTAAATCTGATCCGGTGGACAGGTAGTCATAGATTACCTTCTTGAAAGAACCGGTTTCTTAATATCATCATATCAACAGATCCAGAAATTATTAGCCTTGTCTCTTTTGTCATAATGAGCTATTAATATCATTGTTACTTTCATAAATCATCAACAACCCTTAATTGGCTTATAAAACTCGTTTCTCTATCTTATAATAATAACCCTTTAAAGAACATCTTTAACAAACTTGCAAACATAATTATTATTATTTCCATATCATTCTCTTACTCCCCTTGTAATTGTACAACTGGGTATATTCTAATTATAACCTTTTTTTGTCTCAAACGACAAAGTTTCGAATATCAAAGATGTTATTAAAATAAGACATCTTTAAAAATTGATAGAACTCAGATCGATGCCAGATCATAAAAAGTAGAAAACGTTACAATAACGTCAAGTTGTTTCGGTATGTTATGTTGGGTTCCGTATCCGTAAAATGTGAACAGAACAGAATATAAGTTCTAATATTTTATTAAACTACACTGATACAATGCAATAATATGCAATATTGCCAATTAATTTTTAATTTATCTAGTTGACTTATTTCATTCAAGCAGCCTAAGATAAAATAGAGACCTTATCCACACTTCTAAAGTTGTTTAACCCCAATAGCCAATTGATGTTTCTGCAGCGTTAGCGATGATCGTAATCACTCACACATATATGGTATTTTTTTTACTATGCACATGCGTCAATGACATACATTCAACCGAATAGAATAGCCTTGAAACATATAAAAGTCCTTTATCAATTAAGACAAATCGATAACTCAGTTCCACTTTTTGCTAACACATTCTCAGAATCTTTCACAGTCATTATTGAGAATCATTTCAATTAGCTAAGTTGTGTAATTACTTTAAAAGCCTTGTTTCTATGCCGAAATTGACAAGTGAAAATCACCTAACAGAGGCCTGTTTACAAGCAAAAAATTCTCAGAAATCTATTTTAGTTCTAACTTTTATTTCTATAGTCTAAAGTAACCCCAAAAAATGTTGGGTATAGACAAAAAAGGCCGCTATGTTGTCACGCACGAACGAGCTGCGCCCGCGCCGGATCTCGAGTCTTTGACATCGACGTGATGTGATTCATAGTCCTTTGTGGGATAGTGACGAGATAACCCACGTGGTTATGTTAAATGTGTTGAGAAACGGTTTTATTTTGAAATAAATTGGATTAAAGTTATATGAAATGACCGTTAGTGCTTGTACACGTTGACTCGCGGGCGCGGTGGCGGGCGATGTCACGAAATATCAAACATATGAGGTGCTTCCGAGTGTTCACGTTCAAAACGCACGTGCGGTCCAACTAGCGGGCTAACTAGCGACTGGCGCGCGCGGCGAGCTCGCGACAATTTCAAACGCTTGAGACCTGTGTGTGTGTTCACGTCGAACTAGCGGCGGCGCGCGCGTTTCACTCGCGACGTCAGGTCAGTTCAACCAGTTTGAATTTGTCGCTAGATGCGATAGCGCGTTTTTATCATGTCATTCAGTACAGAAGAGAAATCTTGAAGGATGTTCCCTCAAAATACCATATAAAGTATGAAATTCACCATACCGTTCTCTTTCTTTATTAATTTCGTGCACACCAATTCTAATTTTTAGCATCTCCCACTTTAGGTATGAATTTTCGGTTAAAAATAAAAGATCGTCGTCCATGTTTACAACCCCTGAAATACGTCACGATCGCGCGAACGCCTGGCGTTTAATGTGAACACGAGCCCGCCACGTCCCCGCGCCCGCGCACGCGCCCGCGCCCGCGCGTAGCAACGTGTACAAGCACTTACTCCTGTAGCCTATTTATATATTATTGCTTAATAAAAAAGAGTCGTGTCTGTCACATTAAATAACAATCAATTACGTGTATGTTTAACTATTTATTACTAAAATCTTATAGTTACATGGATTGTTAGCCAAATGCAACTCAATTCATTTTACAAACAAAAACATAAAATGTTCATGTTATTTCATCAACTAAGTGTTCTAAACATCATAAATACTTTAACATACCTAAAACATACCGCAAATAGATGATTTGAATTTGACTAACTTTAATATTCATTTACCCAAAGCAAAATACAATAACCATTTAAAGAGTATCCTAATTTAGCAGTACACTACTCTACCATTTTTTTTTTACTATTTTTCTCAACAAATACATCTCACATATAATTCGTCATAGTCTCCACCTGCCTAGGCAAGCTTAGGCTTCAGATTTCTATCCACTGACATACCTCTTCCGCTTCATTCAATCTTCAGAATCACATTTTCCACGGGCCGTGAATTCGGAGCTCGCATTGTTCTAATATCACAGTAATTTGCCGACAGCCAACACTGTTTCATGTTATATTCATGTACTCTTGTAATAAGTGTAGAAACTTAGTCTTTTGATACTGGTAGTTTTATAATAGAATTTAACGTCTGAGATTGCTATAGATAAGGTGAAATATAACTAACAATAATCCTAGGTTATGTAAAAACATTACATTAAGACTTAGGATAATAAACATTAACATATTATTAAGAACTACGATATAATATGGTGTAAAACCGTAATTAAATCAATACACTAGCAATCCGCCCCAGCTTCGCACATGGTGAAACACTGATGAATTATACGGATAAACCTTCCTCGTGAATCCCTTTTTCTGTTAAAAAAAACTGCTTTAAAATCCGTTGCGTAGTTTCAAAGGTTTATACTTGCGGCACATCACATGTAAGTTACTCATAGATACGATTGGAGATAATACTCTTGCGTAATTAGATACTTCATGTCAAAAACTTTCATTTTGATTCGTCACAAATTATTGCATTTTGAATTCGAGTTGATAATAATAAAGTTAGTTGGTTGAGCTACTACAAATTTCTATCACACATACATACAAATACAGACGTAAGACTTAAAAACAATTGCCGTACAATTTGAGTGCGTTCTACAAATCACACGTGGAATCATATATCAACTACCGTTGACACTAACAATTGCGGACGCCCCCGTCGCGAGCGCATAATGCGCCGCGAATTATATCTTCATCGGCTTTCTGTGTTTCTTCCCACACAGGATGGATTTTTTTTAGAATAAAACTAAGGAGTAATACTATTAGCTAAGGATGTGATATTCATAAGATTATTCTGATGTTTGAGAAAAGTACTGGCGTTTTAATTCCATGTGCAACTAAAGAGTCGTTACTTGGATCAATTATTGACTCGTCGAAAACACCATTATTTAATTTTATATCTCTCTATTTTCTAAGCCAGCTGCCTATACATGGCAACAAATACAAGTAATAAAAAAAGAAAATATAAAACAGCAAAACTTTTAAGACGCCTAAGTCTAAGTACCAACGGACTGCAAGGGGTTCGTGATAATGATAAAATATGAAGAAACATGTAAAGTATACTAAATCGTACAAGTTTTTGTATAAACAGGGTAGTGACATGAAACATTTGCACATGGAATCTCGTTATAAATTTCGCAACAGTTTTTGACTTTTTGTGGCAATATTGAATAATATTTTTAACTTAGTATCTAGCATACGAAATAAGAAATATTGCAGCAGTGTACAAATTAATCTGTATCCACATAATCCCTACTTAACTTACTTATTAATCCTTAAGTGATCGAAGTTTTTGTAAGAAAATACTCGAAGCGAAAAGATCACGAAAATTGATATAGTTATTGTTAAAAGATTTTCCTTGTCGATAAATTGGAAAGTGAAAGATAAATGGCGATCGTATCTCTTAGTTATTAGCTCAGGAACGCAGTAACAACCGATAGAGATAAAAGATGCTATAATATCATAATACTGACTTTGTAGATATATCTATAACTATCTTTATACGTCTTATAAAAGACTAGCTGTTGCCTGCAACTTTGCCCCTGTGAATGTCGGTTATAGGTGCAAAAACATTACCAATACATCATATCTGACACTGTCGATCAAAAAGTAATGTGTCAATCCAAGTTTAAACTAACTACATACCAAACTTCACCAAAATTACTCCAGTCGTTTGAGCGTGAAAGAGTGACAAATAGACATCCATGATCAGAAACTTTCGCGTTTATAATATTAGTTGTAGCTGTGTAGTTAACCTAAGTAGGCTTGGACTGCTTCACCGGACTACAGTTATTTATAATAAAAACTTATCAGTGTGATCCGAGATAGACACCTTTTTACTCAGATCCTACTTTCATTTCAATCACTTTATTATATACGCCTGCTATATATAGAGAAATAGTTTTGTTAATTTCTTTATTACCTATCTTGTTTTATTAGTATTACTAGCGATACGCCTCTACTTTTCAGGCGTGTAATACTCATGTATTCTACATACAAACCGTCCTCTTCAATCATTCTATATATAGAAAACCGCATGAAATTCATATTTTTTTCCTAGCTTATTGTGTCCTACTACTAAGCAAAGGACAAGTCCTTCCACGTTTTTCTCTTTTGTGCCAAATCATCCCGTCACCGCTTTTTGGGCCATGAAATTCCGTTGCGAAGTTTTAAAAATCTAAGCATATATAAGAACAGACAGCGACTTTGCTTTATAACGTATAATAATTTCTGATATTGCCCGTTTATAGTGACACAAGATACGCATAACGAAAAAAAAGTTATGATGTGGAATATAGGTATACACAAGTAATAACCTATTCATCAATGGATTCAAAGCACTTATGACTTATAAATTGAATCAGGTAAATGACCATATTGACGATAACTCTACATTTTGAAACACATACGCTAAAGTACTATTTCCGTTAAACTATTGTACTCCCGGATCGCGAATGTAATTGTACACGTTCATTGTAACGCCATCTATCGCAAACACAAGGCATCGCAAGCTTAATTATTTAGTGAGTTATAAAATTAAATTCGAACGATGCGTTTAAATTTCACTTAGTGTATAAGATAGTTATACCGATTTGAAATACTGCACTTATGTTTTACTATCAAAGAAAAGGCAATAAGTATGTGTAACTAAAACTCAATGTTTTTCTTTTTTTCTGTACCTAAACTTCTATTGTATACTTTAGTTGCCTAAAGTTTCATCCGCCGAGATGGTCAAAAAGGTTTGCTGAAGTGACATCCAATCTTCAGCAGGGAATAAGAGATAGAGTTTAAAATCTTCGATAGAGAGGTAGCGTAGGAATGTGTAGAGCCAAAATGAGGCTGTAATAAATCAAATGGGGGCAAATACTTAGTTTATTGTTTTAAAATGAAGATCATGCGGTATATTATTGGTAAGTGTACAATTAAAATTATTTTCAGATTTTCCGATTTTAAGAAACTTAATACTTAATTGTAACTTAAATTATACTTTAAATGTTTAATATTCAAGAAGATTAATTCATAGAAAACTTAAGCACTTTAGCAATCTTAACAGCACATTTAGTGAACCAACGACTAAATACAATTAATTTAAATTAACTTTAGTTTTGCACAAAGCGTATAACTTAAATGAATACAAACATTATCGTATTATACAATGATAGAATATGTTTAGATAAAAAAAATTACAATTGCCAAACTCTATAAGTGATTAATTCTATTAAATACATCCAAAATACACTCTTCAAGTATTTTGAAGATGATTTATAAAATCCATCACTCAAATATCATAACGAAAACTTGGTCATCAAATAAAACTCTTATCTCTTTAAAATAAGATTATTTTAATTTGCACCTGATACTTGAATAAATTTGTAGGTACAATAGATGTTTTTCTACAAACATTCTTGTAGTGATGAAGAGATAGGTATATTCAATTCATTTGTACTTATATTTTGTAAGTTTAGACTTTTAGACTCTCAAAAGATCATTGACCTATACTCAATTTCGTCTAATATTATGTTACATAGATTTTTTGATCTTAGAAAGATCCTGTAACTTAGATATAAAACTAAGATTTATCACAATGTTAAATATTCAAAAAAATACATAACCATATCCAAATCTCAGTTTACTCCTGATTAAGATTTCTATAATCTTTTTTTCCGTAAATCAAGGAACCTTACAATTTAAATTATTTTAATAAGTGGTAATAAAATAAGAATATTATTTTGTTATCCATTCTAAGTATTACAATACTTAGAATCTACACTTTTAACTAATAAAGAGTCAACCCTATACTAAAAAAGTTCGAAGAAAATCTCCAGAAACTCTACAAAAAATCAAAAATTTAAATCTGAGCAGCAATCTTAAATGCCGTGATTTATTTCTTACCTTTAACTTAACCTCAAAAACTACAACAAATTTTAATTTCTAATCCCCAAGTAAAATGGTTCTAATACAACCTTTTTTCTACAATATTACAGCTGTCGTACCAGAACGCCCCTTTATCCCATAAACAAAACGAAAACTAGAATATAAAGTCAAACGTCACCCCGAGGGTATTAGATTAATCTAAACATCACGAACAATCGATAAAGGTTAGCCAGGATAGACCTTAGCCTGCACATTAAGAAGACCGCTCCAGGCTAAAAACCGATCTATTTTGACAAGCAGACCCGCGGGGAAACACAATAAAAATGATGGTTAACAGTGCCCATTAAACAAGGGATGGTTGACGTCAAAGGCGGTGCTGTTTGTCATTATTGTAACAGTAAGTGTGAAAAGCAGTTAGAAATAATTAGAGTAATTTGTAACGTATGTGTGGTTACATTTAAAACGATAACTTATTTATTCTTGTCAGTATTTGTCATTTAGTTTACAAACTAAAAGAATTGTAAGAAGATTCGTGTTAGTTACATAATTGTAGAGCCAAGATGTTCATTTCTAGTCTACAAATTGTAAAAGAAAAGTCTGCATGTCTCAATCAACCTAATAAAATATTGCATCTCCACTTAACCCTGTTAAGCCACTTAAATAATTAATGCCGACCTTATAATAAGCCAGAAAAAATATCCAACTAATTTACAAAGTGTTAACAAATGAACAGCGCGACCCGTCTATTAAAACATAATTTGCTAACATACGAACTTACCTCTTTAATAATTCTTGCCACTTTTATATCACTGGCACATAACACTGCACAATAAAAAAACAATAGAGCACTGCACTGATTCGTTTTTTGAATCACAAACTCTACATTAAAAACATTCGGACACTCAACTTTATAATTTTGGCGATGGCGCGTCGGGATTTAGCCCGTCAGCTGTTCGCGCCATCCGCAAGGACGTTCGGTTTAAAAAATGACAGCAGTATGATATAACCGGAGGTCGTTGCACCCAAAAAGCTCACAGCCGGCGAACCGTGAATGAACTGGTATATCGTATTTTTGTTTTTTATTTTTTTTTCGTATAGGCCGAACGCGCGCGCTCTGCCCGCGGTCTCCGCAACGAATGAGGAGCCGAAGAACTATTTCAAACATCTTTTCTCTAATCCTTTTCTGCTCGTGCGCAAGTGTGCTGTCTGTAACAAGTGCCGTGGTGTGCCTAACAACGGAAGTGGGGCTGTCGTGTTTAACACAAGATTTATATATATTTAATTAATTCACTAACTCCTTACACATTTATGACGCCGCCACCATCTATTTATAACTTACATAATAAAATCAAAATGTTTATTGCTAATTTATACTCTCGAGAACGCGTATAAATTTTCTTCTAAAATAACTCGGGGTAATTACAATTAAGATAAGAGACATTTAAAAGTTTTTTGGTAATCAAAGTATGTAAATGTGTCATAATATACTGACAAATTAAATTACTTTGAGTCGTTGAAGTAAGATTTATAACTTTAAAATGCTTCTCAGTTGTCTGACATCAATGTAGTGAGTGTGCATTACATCTCGTTGATGTCTTTTGTAGGGCGCTCTTCACGTAGTGTATATTGTAGTAGTACTTTTAACAAACGCACTACCGTGACACCACTTAGGAGTTCTTTTTAATTGACGCCGCTCATTACACACAAATTTACAGATTATTTGTTTATTATACCTTTACTACTTTGAATCACAATTTTTTTCTTGATTTTGTAATGAATAGCTAGTTTTCATTTACATTTGCATAATGACTTGACGCATATTGATTTATTAACACAAACTATTCATTTTTAATTAGCATTTATGTAAATTATATTGTTATTTCAGTCGGAAGCTACTAATTATGCATAATCTGTTTTGTGTGGATATAATTACTGATAGATAATTATTATAAATTATTGTAGTTTGTCGAATACTCGAGTTCTATTTAGGATATTTAAGTTTTTCTTTAAATCTTGATTTTTTTCACGTCTTTTGTAGCAGATAGACAAAAATGATGGAAAAGCTTCACGCTACTTTGACGTAAAAAACGGTTATCAAGGTTTTTTTATTTACTTTTTTTCAACAAACAAATTAACCAAATTCGGCTGTCAATTTGCTAGACATTCTTGAAATATCATTTCTAAGAAGAGTGTATTCCAAACGTTTATTACTGTATAAGCTTAAACTAAATCAAACAATTACAGTATAATTTCAACCAACAATGCTAGTTCACATACAACTGCATAGATGGCGTTACGTGGCTATTGCTAGGGTTAATAGCTGGAGTTGTTAACCTCTTGCGGGTTCAGTCTTTTGATGTAGTTTAATTGCATTTTTGTATATTTTATGCCAACGAGTCTATTGTTACAGTAAAAGAATAATTGTAGCCTTCAAATAATTGGTACTTTATATTTTATTAAAGTTTTTGTACAAAAAGATCAATTTAACCTAACAGAAAATAATATTGCTTTAAAAACTAACTTAGAAATAAATCGAATAAGTCAGTAAAAAGGTTTTTAAAATATATCTACTTACTTTGAATAATAACAACTTTACATTCAATTAAACAGCAATATACAAAAAAAAATCTTACAAATAAAAAGGTAAACGACCGGGAAAGAAGGCGGGACATCGCTTTAATGCCACTCTGCCATCACCGATGTCACTTAAATCAATGAATATTCATTATTCAGATATAACGGGACACGCTACGACACGTTTAGCAAAATCTTGCTCGATCGATAGAGCTAAAATTAATATTAACTAAGTTCCTTTAAGCCTGTTTTATTGATATCCTTTTAATTATATCTTAAAGATGATAGGATAGATATCATGGGGCCAGCAGCATTTGGCATCAAAGCCACTGTGCACCGATGCTCTTACCGGGAAACTCGGTATTTAGTGGCGAGTTCACTTATAATCGTGAATACATACATGTCTTTATTTACCAACATTTTACAGATAACTATGACAGAAATCAGTAATTATTAAAAAAAACATGCTGCAAAAATCTGTACACTGTAAATTAAACTCTGTCCTTTTAACTGGGTATTTTGTGTCTTAAGGGACAGTGAAGATATGAAAAGGGTGAATACTAGAGGGTTTTTGGGTGGTTCGGATCCCCTCTGTCTTCGCCATATCGGGGAACGACCTTGAGGTCTTCCCCGAGTAATATGGTCACTACTATGTAAAACAGTTACACATTGATAGACCTCTTTATATTAAGACTGAATTATAACTTATGGGACTTTACGCTTTGAACTGCAAAAGCTGCACTGAAATTATTATCCCTTAGTAATGTCCAAGGGAATCTTTAAATTGAATCCAGTTACATTAAATTGTTTGTAATTAAAGTCAGAATTTTTGCACTCATGTTGCTCAAGTAGGTATATCAAATCAAAATAAATTCAAGCAGCTGTTTTAATTCACAAACAGTATTTTTTTTTGTTGATATCTGGTAAGCCTACTGTTGAACAATAATACTATAGTTATATAATTCCGCATTCACCCGACAGATGGCGTAAGTAGCCTGTACGTATTGTTATCTTAATATATTGTAAATATTGTAAAACATGCATGCAACAATTTCAGAAATGTAATTTGTTACATTATTTTCAAACTGTAAATCATGTGTAACTAAAAATAACATATTATTATTATAAGTTCGTATTAATATAACAACCTCCATTATGAAATCTAGTTTAAAATAGCCAAAAAAGATAACTTTACCTTCATTTTTAAGTAAAGAAGTTCATAAGTTATCTTCGTGTCTTGTCGCAATACTTTTATTTTAATTCACAAAGATATTTTATTTTATTCAACTTCTTAACTAACTCGACAAATTAATTGACGTTACTGTCTTACACTAAATCCTCGCGCAGCTATTCTTAAATTACTTCAAACTGCGCTATTGAAGCATCATTTAATTCAAATCAGGTGAGCAATGTGAGCATTACCCAGTATTGCAATAGGAAATAATGATGACGTCAAATTGTCAGGTTCACGTCGACTGCACTGCAGTAATGGAGAAATAATTGTTAGGTATTTATAACAATAAATGAAAGGAAATTTCTTACATATTTGCTTAATAAAACTAGGGGAAAGAATAAAAAGTAAAAGCTGTCTTAAAAGGTATTTGGTAAGCAAAACAACTAAATTGTTTTTTGACGTTGAAAGAGTTTAGTCGTAGTTTCTTAGCAGTACAATGAACGGATTCGTTTATATAATGTTGTTGTTTCGAAACCAGGCAAAGTACGAATGGGACCTCTTGAAATAGACAGTCTCATATTATGCTAAGATACCGACATTCATCGAAGGCGATATTGTGAGAAAACCCGGAATCAAAATTCTGGAATCGTTAAAAATATTGTGAGCAAATTTCGACAATGGCCGTTCTCCTTGTAGGAGTACATAAGAAGAGTACTTTGTAGCAGTAGGACAATTGCAGGCCACTAGTTTATTAAGAGAATGCAATTGCTCTGGAACAGTTCTTGCAGTTCATAATAGATGGCGCTACGTACCGTAGAAATATCTATAATGATAATCTTTGTTCAGTAACACGTTCCGAGTATTTTCTAATACCATAAGCTAGAGCGGTCCTGCGGTTTCATTCGTGTGATCCCCATCCCTGTAAAATTTATATGGTATATTATTTTCAAGTGTTTATTTTTTTAATATTATTTTACAGTTCGGGATTAATTTAATTAAAAAAATAACGATCATAAAACTCCGCTCATTTGTTCTTAGTAATTATGAATATTTTGGTCTTACCATATAAATTTTGATCAACAGATAAAACAACATCAAACAAGAGAAGGACTACGACAAAGTTACTACTGAGACAAGCCAGAATAGAGTTCCCTTGCGCAAATGTACTGGAAATCCGACCCCAGATGTACTAGGAATATGAGTGAGGCAAAGAACTAGAGGATGACGTTTTATCTAACAGGTCCTATTTGTTTTTTTAGAAGTGACACGTTCTAATGAAAAATGTCTGTATTTACGCACAGAAGTAGCATTGCAAACAATGCTGGAGGCTGTTCAAACCCGTTGCAATAAATCTTGACAGCATTTCAGAATTTCGACTACCTTGTTACTATGCGCTAATAATCACTTCGCTTTCGCCTCAAATAGTTGCGCGTGACAGCATATATTATTGGTAAAGTTCTATTCAGGCGATTTCTCGGACAGTCATTAATATAGTCCTGTGCAAGGAACACTGATTTACTTGTGTTTGGCACGCGACGTGCTTAATCGTCTGTCCATAGCAGTGCGATGCGTCAGCTTAACTATAAACACACCACTTTAAGTTTATCATAACTTAATCATGAGATATTGAGGCGTATTCCTGAGGTGGCGACGGTTCCCGATAAAGATTAATTGTTTGAAGTATCGTAGACGATGAAATCGGTATCTGTTATAATGATTACATAATTTTCTAGTTTATTACCTGCCATTATTATTATGTTATATTAATTCCTGTATTATAATAATATTATTGCTTGTAATCTTTTTATGAGAAAACATTAACATTTTTTTTTGCCTGAAATGCTGTAACTTCACATTTACAGCTTTTATGAAAAATTGTTAGCAAAAGGCGACTGTCACGGGGATTGATTCTAACTGTATGTGTAGTTATTCTAATAGTAAATTACAAAAATGTGTTCATTCAAATTACGGTAGATGGCGATAAAAGCAAAGCGTAAGTTTTATAAGATTCTTGCCTATAAGCGAGTATTTAATTATACATGATAATTTTGTCACTCAATTACTTATATTTATTTGTTTGCTTACCACCAACTAAATACCTGACAATAATAAACACTTGTTAAAACAAATATTTACTGTAAGTTTACTGCAGTAGCCAATACCGGTGTAACATAAAACGTGCCTTAGTGACAAATTCGAGCAATTAGTACCGAAAAACGAAAAGCCGACGTCACGCTAACAGCCCAAATGTCTCAATTGAATTAATCAATTTAATTGAAACAGTTAAATAAATGTACAATTAAATGTATTTATTTATTTGTCGTTTCGAACAAGTTGTTACATTTGTTTGAATTAATTAGGAGTATTTAGTTGCTGTGCTATTATATCAGTTCAAATTATCGTGGAATACTTTCCACGATAAGGAAGGACTGCTGGACTCGACTCTCGCAAAGAAAAATAGGCTTACCAAACATTGTTCTTAGAGAAAATTGTTAATCTCTGTACCAATAACCGATATATAGAATTTGACCTGCCTTTTAGAAATAAATGAAGATGTTATCTAAGTATATATATCTACAAAAATACAGTAAAAAAAGCATAGCATACCATATTGTATTATACAATTTTGACCTAAAAGTAATGCATATTGTGTATTTAAAATATTTAATTTAAGAGTATTTGACTCACAAGTAGTGTATTACTTGGATTAACTTATAGGATATATTTTCCAGGTGCACCAGGTGAGAATGCTTAAACGAGACAATCCTGCATTTTAACGAAAGCATCGCTTAAAAAAATACATTTATTACTTAATATTCACTCAAAGCATCCTGAATGGGCTCAACGCCTGTTATTAAATTAACTTTGTAACTTACATCGGCGCAATGACACAAAATACGTGACAATTTCATCAGCCATTCCAAATACCACGCGCCATCATCTTGTACTTTATCATTATTTAATTACAGTTTTCGTTGTTTCGAATACATTGCTGTGTTATTAAGAAGGCGGGGTCCCGTGTTGTGAACAGCTGTAGCGAGAGCTCGGACAACTCGAATTTCTCATAACTGTTCCGTAATAGTAGGGTATTATGTCCTGAATGACAATTCAATTATCAAGTTAACTTGTTTCTATACACGAAAATGAGAAATGACATGTTTCTAGTGGCTGCGTGCGTTCATTTTCTTTTTATTTCGTACAAAAAAGACTTGACTTAAAAATGTATTTACAGACTAAACTAACAATAGATTAGTATTTCACATAATAAATAATAACAGGTTATAAGATATTCCATTATTTTCAAACAGGGTTTGGACACTTAGAAGCATTTTTTACGCACTTAACCATGAATTGGTAGTGTACAAAAACATATTCTTACAGTTATTTATATAAAATAAATAAACGAAAAAAAATATTCACATACGAAAATAATCATTTTTTATACACGTAAACGGAGGCAATAAATCATATAATGTAATCAACGCCATCTAGCGCGTTACCTGTGAACTACATGAAGAACTTGGCGATTCAACAGTTACATATGGATGCAATGTTAAGTGTAATGGTCCAGTTAGTCTTTAGCTCCGTATGTTTGCACAGACTACCTCACCTGTGCGCTTCAATACTGTAAGCTAAATGAATTGGTTTGAAGTTATTTATATTTAAATAACCTTTCAGACTGATATGTACTTGCAAACTCATTACAATTTGAAACTTGAATTACCTAATCATGTACTTCACTATGAAGTATTTAACTAGTGCTCAAACACAATATATGCCTAACTTTGTCATTAGTCTGCCAGAGAGAAGGAAATCTTCAATAAAAGATTTCATTAGTGGGCAAGGAATCGGGCTGCATTATCGCAATGCCGCATGCGATATTATCGACCTATAATAACGCGCCTTTGTGGGAGAACTTTAATATTGGGCATCAGAGAAATGCGTTTCTCGCTGTACTCTTTATCTTAGACGTAAAAGGTACATCAGGATCTTTCATGATCCATCAAGATTTGTCACAAAGACTTTTGCTAGACTCGGCTATTTTCGGCTAAATGCACTTTGGCAGCCATGTTTGACGGACCTACTGCGCATGCGTGCCGAACCTGCGTGCCATCTTATCGCACTCATATTTGTCAGCGGATATAAGGTTAAATTCAAGTTAATTTTATTTTAAAACCTTTATGAACCGTTACACTAACTACATTTAATGGGCCAGTGGGTTTAAGCTAGGTAAATACGAAATAAATAAGACTTAAGTACGGGCAGAAATTAAGTTATAGCTAGACGATAACTCTCGTTTAAGTGGCAAGGATCACACGAATATCATAACGGCGAAAGTTTGTGAGTCTGTTTTTATTTGCTACCTTTTCGCTTAACCAACCTTACTGCTTTTAACTTAACCAACAAACAAATTACCAGGCCGTAAATCGTCAGCCAAATAACACTTAAGTATATATTTTTTCCGCACTCGTGTGATGTGGCTCAGAAGGAAACTAATTCTTCCCAAATTGTCTATTTAGAAAGAATTTTAGTGGCAAAGTTTTTATAAAAAAATACCTTCCATATAATTAAAAAAAACTCCCAATAGCCACGAGAGCTCTCTCAATTTCATTTCTTCGTTTCATTCTTTCCCTCCGTTCTTTTCTACCTAAAACAACACAACAATGAAGCTCAAATCAAGCAATAACTCGGCATAAAATGCCCACAGTCCCACACCAAGCTCCCCTGCAATCTGACACCAATTAATAATTCCTATGAGTGACAGAGGAGCACAGAGATATATTCGTTTATCAGTTATACGCAGTCAGAATCTGGTGTCGGTAACTACTGATTTACTATTGGTCGGCACGCGAACGGAACGATATACACTTAGTGAGATGTACAGCCACGAGCACAAACATGTATACACGAGCACAGTTTCAGTACATTTGTTACGTGAAATTTTTGAATTGATTATAGAATATTTCTGATATTGTATTAAAAAATTTCACGATTTTATAAGTCCTTTGACTAGGACTGAAACTTCAATTGTTTAATCGGGAATACATGTTTTTGCTTGTGACTGTACAGTTGTGAATGTTGTGAGCTCCTACACAAATTCTATGAGTTTGGAGTTATAGATTTAAGCTTGGATTAAAATGTTTTAAAACTTATTGTACTAAATCATCATACTGAGAAACTAGCTTTTGCAGCGCTAACGAAAATCACCTCCTCTGACAAAATCGGTTCAAAAGTAGCCTTAATCCAGGATGTCAGCTAACTCCATGCCCAATTTCATTAAAACTTATCCCGCTGTTTAAATTTAAAAGAATAACAATCATCCATCCTCAAAACTTTCGTGATTAAGCCACAACCATAGTTAAATACTGCAGAGATTTTCTGTAAAATATCAACACAGTAAATGCTAACATTTACTGTGGGTTACAGGTTTAAAAAGGAGAGCAAAATAAAACTTTTAACCTTTCCTAAGCCGTTCGTTCTTCGTTCTGCAACTGTTACTCTAAAAGAGGTTTCTAGTTTAACCCAGTTTCGCATGCAACGCGTCAACCCTAAAAGGTTAATTAGAGATCAAAATATTCGACCGAAAATTGCTCACGTGATCAGGCCTTATTAAAAACTTAGAAATAACTCAATTACTTTGACGGGTTTCATGAAGTGCAATTGGCTTGAGTTTTTATTTTTTCTTTAAATGTGGGCACAGGCGTGGGTTAGTGAAGACTGGTTTTGACACAGTAGCGGGTTGCTCCAATTGAGCTCTTGATATTTATAATTAGTTGATTGAAGGTTATAATTAATTGGGCTTATATTTTAAGTCTTTACTGATATTTTTAGATTATTTTAAATGTCCTTTAGATTGCCGCTGAGTGTTTGGTAGTTTATTTTTTGGCTGTATGCGAAAATATCACGCTAAAACTTGTAGAAAAGGAGGGTTCCTTTTTAAATCCCCCTAAAAATTACCACTCAACTTTTTTTAACGGCCTTTTTATTTTAAAAAGCTTAGGGTCATTTTCTTAGATAGGTCGTACTGCTCGCCATGAACTATGTTTCCCTAGACAAGCCCTGCAAGTATAATAATTATCCGACTTCGAATAAGTGTATAGTTCTGTCATTACTTTAAGAAAACGTCAGAGGCATTGTAAGAAGCTATCCCAAAATTAAACCTTTTGAAACTCACATACTTTGAATGATATTCCAGATTCTGTAGAGCAAGTGGCGAGTCAAACTTGTAATTATTACAACATTGTTATGGCATCGAAAACTAAAATAACAAACACCCGGTCTAAATACACTAACGGAGGTCTATTCTAAATTAAGCTTTGTAGTTGTGGGAACAAGACAGCGCACTATATCGTATAGCGGCGTCTCACTTCCACAACTGCAAGAGCCTCAACCCTTCACCCAATACCTTGTTCAATAGTAAATTAATTTTAAAATCCCCAACTTAATTAAAGTCTATATGTTACGGTTCTGTCAATATTCCCCCATCAATCAAGGGCGGAAAGGTTAATTGCCTTGTAAATTCCCTGCTTAAGCTGTCACGATCCATCACACACTAAGATGCGGTATTGGCACCTGTTTTCAACCGACTTCAAAAAGGAGGAGGTTCTCAAAACCTATACACATAACCCCATACATAAGAGAAAAAATCAAACTACAAATTTTGGCACCGACTGCATTCAGTACGTAGTTGATATAATAACCCTCGATTGTAAGGTAACCCCTCGGGGCGAGTCGTTATCTTACAATGGGGATAACGCAAGACCTGAGGGCATATTAGCATGCTTTTTCAAACCTTGAGGTATAAATAAAAAATGTATCTGAAGGTCTATGTAGGAGCATACATCCGCAGGGCAGCTTGTGGCGAGCTGTTTGTGAGTGGCGACACAACGGAACCTGAATGCCCCAGGGGGTCACTCTTCATGAGGACTCCCAGCTCTTTCTTGCCTTAACTGGCTGGCTAGAGGGGGGTCGCAAGAGCTATATGCTCGGGGGTGGAAGTGTCTAATGGCGTAATAACGAGGAAACCCGCTCCGGGTCTGACCCGCGATGGCGAAATCGGTGTCGCACCTCTCTACACCCCTTAGCCTTACTCTCTGGTGTTGCCCACCTGCTGCCTATCGTGGCGGTATAATAGGGGGCCCATCTTGGAGCCGGCGAGTCACCGCCTGCCAATTTTAATTGCATTTTCATGTATTGAAAGGCAGGTGCCATAGTTTTCCATAGTTAAAGAATGAAAAACATCTAACATATCCTATCCATAGCCCAAATTCGTTTCATCAATAATTTGCAATAGTTTTGTAGCTACCTTGGGCCGTCCATGTCTGTTCTTTTATAGAGCAGGGGTGGATGGCCCTTGGTAGGTGCCCCATCATATTTTAGATTAATGTTCTCAACAAGGCCTCTGCATGTTGGACCTGTGTCCCCGTGTAAGCCTTTAAAAAGGACCGGGTTTCTTCCCTTGAAGTTATCCCGTGAATTAAAAGAGATACAAATAAATAAATATTTCTCAACGCCATCTATTCTCAAGTTAAGCATACTTAGTAGTTTGTGTTATGAATACTAGACAACCGATAAACATACTTATATATTTCTATTTGTTTGCGGATAACTTCGTCGTTTACAAAAGAATTTTAATGATTATTTTTGTTGGAAGGGGGATAATTCTATGATAAAGAAGTCAAGGTCTGATGGTCGACTTTAATCAGTATTCTGTGTGTTTATTTTTTTTAAGTTTTTTTCGAAGAGTCATTTTCTATCTTTAAAAAATGTGGTAGGCCCTCAGGTTGGCCTGGCAACTGGAAATCCTAATCTAGTCTAGAATCTAAGGTATTATACCTTGTCTAGTTTTTTTCTATTGAATATAGAAGCAAGAAACTACTTAATATGCTTCCTATTTAGTTACGATAGTAAGGAAGTAGGTAATTAATTAATTGTGTGTGACTACAGTATACAACACCAACTTGTGTGGGCCAAATAATTCTTGCGATACTTCAAAAATTCGTATTGCAAACGAAGAGTAAGACATTTTTATTCCGAAACTAAATAAGCCAATTGTGTAATCTATTTTTTTAACCACTTTCAAATCAAAACAGCTATTTATTATTCCTTGTTAGTTGATATTTACTTTAGATACTTCTTTGTCAATATTAAATTTAAAAAATATATATATAGGTATATTAAAGCATTTCCAGGGCAAACAAAACACTTCGCGTACAGAAAATAAGTTTTGGCAGTTTAAATGAATTCCATAATCATCATAAAATATGACAACTTTTGAGGGTATCACGAAATAATTTTGATAGTAACAGTTATTTCGAACAATTGTGTCAGTTTTGAAGTTACCAATGTTTGTGAATCAGTAATTAGGTTTAAAACGGAAGAATAAAGTGAATATTCTTTAATAGTGTACCATGAATAGATCAACATTTGGTAGAAAATCTGTAAGTATAAAGTTTTGTTAGACTAAAATAGTAATCGTATTCACAGATGTCAGTTTAGAACATTATTATGTTAACGTAAGTTGTTTTGTTAAATTGAAAGCGATAACTATTCTGATCATAGACTTGCTGTATTTTTTCCAAAGAGTGTTTATTCAACTTTATTACCAGTTTTTTTCTTATTATTATTTTCATAAAAAATGTTCTTTTCTAGTATTCCGCGTTTCGTGATATACTAGAAATATTTAACTGAGCAAGACAGACTACACATACTTTACTGGGAAACAAAACGTAGTATTACTTTCACAAAGATTAGATAATCGTCCTTTTTTCCAGCATTAAACTAGTCTGCTTTATGTAAAAATTTCGTGCCTACACGTCTACAGTCTAGCGCATAAGACAAATATATAAATGGGTTAAAAGGTTAAACTTCTCGTCAACTTACTCATTTAACAATATTAATGTTAGAATTTCACCCTTTTCCAATGTTGTGTTTCTGTATTGCGTGTCTATTTTGTGCATATATAAATAAATTTTATTTTTAAGACACGATGTTTAATGAGCATTTCGTCAAAAAGCTTTAAACTTACTTAAAATAAATACAAGAATTCGCTATAACATTACCTCGAGCAATTAACCGCATTCTACACAACTTATCCTATAATCCGTGCATACAATATGTCTAAACTGATCAGCGCTACTCTCGTCATGATTGTGATTGATCGTCAACTGTCTAGACTAGTTACGCGAGCTGACATTACCCTGTAATATGGTGGCTAGTGCTTCTGATATGCTTACCTAGGACCTATGCCTAAATACCATAGATTTAATGGACCTAGATCATTCTCAGTAGCCTGTGAGTCATATAAGGATATTTTGACATCAAAGTATAATTCTTGGCACCAGCTAGCGTGTATTTATTCCAGTCCATTCATATTATAGGAATTTTAAAGTGCTGTTTGTGCGGATGGAAATATACAATTTTGCTTAAGACTACTGATCTAAAAGAAAAACTGGCTAATTATCGAAATTGTCATCAGGTGACCAAAATTTGTTTAGGAGAATAGCCAATTTTCGAATAGCCTATTTATTGGCTTCTTTGAGACAGTTGCACCTTATTTCTAAACACAACAGCGATATTTTATGATCCATTAATATATTATTTTTGTATTTTGCCAAAAGAAGGAGCAAAGCAGTGATGTAACTTGTCATTACTCATTGAGTAAGCCATTTACAAGCAATTTTAGAATAGAAGAAAATTAAATACTCTTTATTGTACACTGTAGCTACAGTTGTGGATAAGTAAATTTAATACAGAATAGGTATAATTTTAAACTACAAAAAATATCACTTTGTTGCTTAATAAAGGGAAACACATCCAGGGATTACCAGCCTTTTTAAGTCTAGAAAATTAAATTAATTACAACAGCCTTTAATAGTTTTACTACCTCAATAGGGAAAGGCTTTAGATGCAAAAACGCCCCCTCTGACGTCACCCCTTTACCACACAGTGGGCAGTCAAGCCCGTAACGGCTGACAGACGAGAGGAACTTTTTCACCACATTATTTGGACTGACTGACAGTTGCTGGGGGTTCCTAAAGCCTAGTAGTTCTAGATAATAATAGTGTCCTGAACGATTTAAACCGCGGTGGATAGTGTCACTGTGAGCCAGCTACGCGAGATATATTATAGTGCATAAGCGTGGGCGCAAAGACAGGTGCACTCTCATGAGCCGATGGGACGGCAAAACGACAGGATCGGAGATAGATCTGGCGCAAAACCCACAGATTTTCGTGTTTTCGGAAACAGGGAAGCTGTGATATTTATTTCTGAAACGCACACATCATTTTGAAAGTCGGTGCGCGTCTGAGAATTGAACTCGAAGAGTAGGTACTAATGCGCAATAATTGGTTATCTATCTGGAGAGAATGTATTGAATCGTTTTAAAACTTTCTGCCGTGGAACACAGCATGTGGTGGATTTACAGTCACTAACCAACTTGAACAGCTAGACGTGAGAGAAGAGATCCAAAGACGCGAATCATTTTTCACATAACCATTAATAAAGCTATAAAATTACAACAAATTGTAATAAGTACCTAAATTATAATTTGGCAAGTAATATAAACTATTTGCAAGAATAAGATATGAACGGGCCCGATTGTAATTTTAAACTAATTGGTTTAAATATCGCATTCCTAAAGGGTAGCATTAGACGGGCCTGTTGGTCTAGTGGTTAGTCGCCCTGACGGCTATACCGGAGGCCGTGGTTTCGATTCTCACCAAATATTTGTATGATGAGTACGATCATTTGTTCAGTCTGGGTGTAATTTATCTATAATATACAATGTATGTATTTAGGAAAATAAAAGTATGTTTACAAGTTGTCTAGTACTCATAACAAGTTGACCTCATATACTTAATTTGAAACTAGATGGCGCTGTGGGAGCGTTCATGAATATATTAGAGGATGCTACAGACTTCATAATATAGTGATATGAAGTCTCATCATCTTCCTGCCCTTATCCCATTTCACTTGGGGTCGGCGCAACACGTCTTCTAGACATGTTGCTTAAAGTTTTGGCTATGGTTTTATAGTCGGCCGCCTCCCTGACACTAACCCTCTTTGAGAATGCGATTGTTGGTTGTTTACCCGCCACCATTCGGGTGACCCAAGGTGCTTGAGCCTTGGTACAGTGCACTGGGTCTTAAGGTCCATTAGTCGCCTTTTACGACACCCAGTGGAGGATATGGGGTGGTGCTATTCTTTATATCCGGACACCACACGGAAAATATAGTGATATGAAGTCTAATCCTTAAAAAACAAAATCGTAGAATATCATTCGACTCGGACCACCCTTGCCGTCAATTTGCATTCAAGAATTTACGACTTAATTAATTAATTATCATTTAAATTGTTATGCATATATGACTATATTATGTGAGACCCTATGTATTGTATTGTATAGTGTGACTGTATTGAATAGTAATTTGTTGAATATTACCCGTCCCGTGTCCACATCTTTGAGCTATATTTTCAGATAAATTTGTAGTGATAACAAAGTCCGGACCGATTTTGTCCATGGCCAGTTGATCAGGGGCAGGACCCATATTTTTACGTGTCCTCCGAAACATAGAATCTGTTATATTTATTTCTAAGACTCACATGTAACTTGGCATTACACTTTTAAAAGAATTTTAGGAATCCGCACAGTATTTTTTTGCAATAATTTCCTACAACGTTACAAATTCGAAAACATTACCACTACATTATATTAAATACTAGCAGTTGCCCGCGACTTTTCCTGCACTATATTGCTTATAACGGAAAAAAACAAATACACACAGAGTGTCATTTAACCTCTTCCAAACTTTCATCAAAATTGTTCTAGCTATATCGTGAAAGAGTGACAAAAATTCATACTCAATCTTTCGCATTAACCACATCAGCAGGAAAAATAAGAGTTGACATGAGTAGGTTTATAAACCAACTCAGCAAAACAACCTTGTGACCTTGTGATATATAAAAACGTTTGACATACAGTGTGTCTGTTGTCATCGGGTGAAGTGCCAGTGTAATGGACACCCACAACTCAGGCAACGCCGCGGACTTTGCTAATAGCTGATTAAATTAATGTACAATCGTTGGCAAAATGCGTGAGAAACTTTTGAAATTACCTTTCTCGTGGGTTTTATAAAAATGTTTTACTTTTTACCAGATTGGTCGACAGACCGGTATAAATTGATATAAAAGGTTTAATTGCTATCTTTGAGACTAAAATAAAAATGCAATACTAATATTATTAAGTGTTTTAAAAGATTTTTGCTACAAGTACAAATTATAAGATACGTATCAATTGATTACATTGAGTTTTACTATATTGCAATTTAATTGAAAATTACCTAGTTTGTCCTACCCTTTTTCCGGACGACTGTACCTTTATCCTCACACCATTTCTTGTCAGCTATTCCAAGAATAATTAATATCAATTTACATAAGTTCGTACAATTAGCGCGTCACAAAACACACTCCACATCCAAAACATATTTAATTAGCTTTTTTGATAGAAAACTACACGCTCCTGTCTTTTTCCTTTATATTATGTTTTCACAACAAACGAAGATGGTCATATTGAATAAAAAGAACTCGTAATTGGTTCCCTCTGCCTTCTGCCTGATGTAATAATCCCTATTACGTGTGAACGCAGTAAAATGTGCATTAGCAAGTGATGAAAAACGTAGTGATTCAAATAGCTTAGAGATCCCTAAAGGGGTTTCCCTACGGTTATCCCTTTAAGGTAATAATAATATTCCACGGCTTTTACGCAACGTCATCTAGTCTCAAACTTAGCAGAGCTTGTGTTATGTACTAGACAACTGATAAACGTACTTATTACTTCTAAATACATAGATATCATAAATAAATTACGCCTAGACGCAGAACAAACGATCGACAGGCCAGTCATAGAAGGCCAGTTATAGTTATGAGGTAGTATGATTTACAACCTGTTTTAGTTAGGATTTATTAATTATTAAATTCATGTATTTTCCCTACTATTTTCATATTATTTTTTCTGACTAACTTTTAGTTTGAATGTCGGTATAATCTTGACACACTAATAGTATTTCAGAGCAATTAAGAGGATAGCGCAGTCTTCGCTGAATGTATTATCTGCTGCATTTATCACGAAAATGATCCACGGATCTGTTTTAAAGAAGTAGCAATGAGGACGATCTGCATTGCTCCCGTCGATCTAAAAGGCAATTATATTCAAAGGTTTTACAGGACTAGTCCTAAAGAAACAAATACCACTCGAAGACAAGCTGTAAGCGTCAAAAATGATAGAAATGTATAGCTGTCACGTTTGTAACAATAAGTCACTTATTTAGGACGGTGGGACTAGGATGGTGTTGTACATGAACCAGTTAAACAAATAACTTTATTTTTTTACATTTCTATACATAAGCATAAGCATTAGCGTAATCAATGATAGCTTTTGAAATGACAGCTGTTTAAGAGTACGAGGGTTTTTAACTTACCGTATAAATTGTGTTAGTAAAAAACTTCGAGATTAAAACTTTGTGAGATTGACTTGTATTCCTAAAATGTATAGGACTGTAGTTGTACTATTTCGGCTAGCTAAATAGATTGCATTTTTTGTTTAATATCAATTTATTTTTTATTTTTTTGGTTTTGAAATATTTACTATTTAATATTGCTAGAGGGTCGAATCAAATGAAAATATGCCCAAAAAATGTGTCAATATTTAACTAAACTCATTTAGTACAAATGAGATGACCGATAGTTCGATGTATCAAAGTAAATTCTTTCAAGCATACTTATACTAAAAACGCGAAATTTTGTAATTTTGTATGTATGGAGGGAGGAATGGATAGATGAGGAATGGATGGATGGATGTTTGTATCAAATGACTTTAGCAAACATTGGGAAATATTTTTTAAGAAATTCAATTTAAATTTAAACCACAGCATAGATCAAAAATTGTGAAAAAGTTGTCAAATCTGTCTTCCCTCTTCCTTCCTATTTGTACACTTGTTTACCTTATTCTTATGCTAACGTAGGTCGTGACCAATTTTTTTATAAAACAAATTTCGTCTTTACCATAATTTTTTATTTCTAATCGTTATATCAAGTAATATTTTTGTGTATAGTATGATAATTTGGTTCATTTACCTGACCTAATTATGTATACCAATTATATATTCGTTGCATATTCATATTTTTTAGTAAATATCTATTTATGAAAAACAGTTTAAGTATCGGTAATTATTAAAAAAAATAATACACAAAAAACTTTGATTTTTTTTAATAAAAATCAAAAACATATAATTTTTCCTTTTCTTTTTAAATTACTCTAGTCTTCGGAACCCCTCATTCCAGCCGTCTTCGCACTTGACCCAAGCATCAACCAACAAAACACAGAAATTGATAAATACTAATCGGATAGCGTACCTCGGCTACGCTACTCACTCCACTGACCATTTTCTGAGAAGCTCATGCCATGCGCACATTCCCAGAAAACGTGCGATCGTCCGCGGAAAGCCTATTATCCATTCCATGTATGTTTTACTTCACTTCTGAGTATTTCGTCTAATGTTACGTAGAAAACTAGTTATGTTTCGCAGTAGCGCCCCCGTGATGTTCGCTGTAAAAACCTTTTGTTTACAGTTGAATGGGCAGCGACCCCGGCTGGATCGGTTCATAGCTCCGCGAGATCACTTCCCGGGGCTCTGCAGGAAGATGACGTGGGCTGTCCGGGAGAAGACCGCCGATGACGTCTGGGTGAGTGCCGCCATGTTTGACATCGTACTCCAGGTGGAGGAGGTTCCCTGCTGGGGCTGCGGGATATTCGTGAAAGTTCCCGCTCGCCCGGCACCCAAAGGGCTCCAGAAGGAACATAGTGGGTTTTAGACAGTAAAAGTCTGACACTCCCTCCCGCTGCACCCCCAGCGGGCGGGCGGTCATTTGATGATTTCCCACAAAGAAAAAAAGAAAAAAGATGGAGGAGGTGCACATATAATGCGCCCCGTCTACCTGCCTCCGTGTTGATAGCTTTACAGAAGTGTCATGTCTGTGTCACGTGACTTCTCTTTCATATACAGTATATGTATAGAGGTACAGGGATCTTCTGGCACGTGGATGACATTACCATTATAGCGTTTTTGTGCATCAACTCAATGCACAAAAAGCCATCACTTTTGACGTGAGTGACGTGAGTAGTCTGTCAAAAGTGATGGTTTTACATATATTAGTTCCGATTTCGGCCACGTGTCAAAAGATGCCTGTAGCACTGTTAGAATATTTTCTGTTAACGAATAAAGAATGTCATTTGGCTCAGTGTGGCCGGGTATTATAAAATATTCGTTAACTTTAACTGCATTAATTTTACCAAAAGATCCAAGGGTAATTGTAAAAATAAATCGAAAATACTTTATAGGGACATGAGTGTAGTCCAATATATTGTGTTCGAGCTAGGAAAAGATAGGAAGTAAAGAAAAAATATTATATAAAAGAAGTAAATTGACTAAACTGAAAATGTTCCTAGCCTGAAGATAACACTGAATTTTATAGGATTTGCAATACCTATACTAATAATTGAAAACCTGTGCTGACGATACAAAACTTTATACCACATTATACCAGACGATAGGTCCCTTCTTAATAACCGTCTTTCTATTTTTCTTGTTAGTCATGCTGGTTTCCCGATCATTCGTGATCACACCTGTCAAATTTAGTAAAAAGGTAATTTTTCGGTTAAAATGATATCGCTTACAATATGTAAAAGTGCATATGCAGTAGCAAATTGGTAAGAATTCTAACAACAGTAAGATAGCTGTAGACGTTCAGAAGTTATAGGAAATATAATGCACTATTGTTATACATTTATTATCGCCGCTGTAACAAAACCCGGTACAGAAGATGCTGACAGACGCGGTAAAAAACTTTTTTTTTATACTATAGTTACTACTCCAATAATGTTTTCAGCAACATTAATTAACACATTGACTGCCGAGCAACAAAATATGTATTGTTTGTCGGTCACCCGGTGACCCCACGGCGTACAAAAGCATATTTGTTTTTTACGACTTTTTACACATCACCACCTAGTCTCAAACTAAGCAAACCTTGTAGATATTAGTAGTACTAGACAACTGATTAACATACTTATATTCTAAACTCATACATATTAAAGATAAATTACACCCAGACTCTCATCACACAAACATTTGTCCTGGTCGGGAATCGAACCCACGACCTCTGATATAGCAGTCAGGGGTACTGACCACTAGACCAACAGGCCAGTCAATGATTCATATAAAATAGTCCAGTTTTTTTAAAATGCTGTTACTAAATTCGATTAAGTGCAAATAGTTTTAATTGGAGTTAAAATAATAAAAGTTATATCAACAGATGATTTTCTGGTGGCTAGTAATATTATTCTCCGTTCATTTGTAAGTCAATTAAAAGTTAACACCTTTTTGTGTTACACTTAGCACCCTTTATTACGCATTTGCTCAAGAAGCAAAAAGTAACGGACTAGACGCACGAAACTATAAAAGTAAGTAATGTTGTTACATTTTAATAGACACCACTTTATTTAAAACTCCTTTTAAAACATATAACTAACCAGTTACATGTTCTAAAATAATATTAAATTTTTATCTTTCCTTTCTGATGATTTTCAAATGATTCTGATCTTTAATACAGCCGTGTTAAAGTTTAGAAAATAAAAGTAAAAATTACGAAATCTAGTGACCTGCCCCAGCTTCGCACGGGTGTTATAATGATACATTATATATTCTTCCATCCTGTTGAGTCACTTTCATTAAAAAAAAAACAGCTTCAAAATGCGTGGTGTAGGTTTAAAGATTTAAGCAAACAAACAGACAATGACAGTGACTTTGTTTTATACTTTATAATAATAGCGGTCCGACCGATTTCGGCCACGGCGGCCAGTGTTACTATGACACCAGCCAGCTACGCAGGACATATTATAGTGCACAAGCGTGTGCGCAAACACAGGTGCACTCTCTATTCCTTTACTCTCATAGCCCGATGGGACGGTAATCCGACACGACCGGAGAGAGATCAGGCGCAGGACCCACATTTTTACGTGTCTTCCGAAACACGGAAGCTGTGATATTTATTTCTTAAACGCACACAACACTCGAAAAGTCGGTGCGCGCCGTGGGGATCGAACTCAAGACCTCTGACTTAGCAATCCTACGGTCTCGCCACTAAGCTATCACAGCTTCTTATACTTTATAGTGATATTGTGGTTCCAGCCCTCTGTCAAAAGTCAAATTAATTGTAGACGAAAATGCAAATAATACTAAACACAGTTTAATTAGTCGTTAATTTGGTGATTGACAAATAATCCGTGTCGTTATAAACTATTGAACCAGTTATGCTGGCAGTGCGGTATATTTGATCAGACGAAATAACTTAGAACAATGCGCATTGGGTTTAAAAGGTTAACAAGTTCAAATGACCGAATTATTCCGCAGGAAGGTCTGTTACTTAGCTAAATACGAACTATGCGAGTACCTTTGAAAGCTAGCAGTAGAGCTTTTACGGACTAAAACTTACTATATTCCTCCTGAAGTCCTTCGAGTGTCAGGGTCGCGGTAATTCTTACGAACATCTCGCAACCCCGGCAGGCTCTGGCCCTTAAGGACCCCGCCAAGCCAGCAATAGAGCTGCGCACAACTTTTTATTCGAGGATACTTCTTTATCATTTGTAATGTGTTTCAGTGCCAATTGCTTGAATTGGAGAATCCTAATTCCGTTCCGTGTGGTGTCCGGATATAAAGAATAGCACCACCCCATATCCTCCACTGGGTGTCGTAAAAGGCGACTAATGGACCTTAAGACCCAGTGCACTGTACCAAGCACCTTGGGTCACCCGAATGGTGGCGGGTAAACAACCAACAATCGCATTCCCAAAGAGGGTTAGTGTCAGGCAGGCGGCCGACTATAAAACCATAGCCAAAACTTTAAGCAACATGTCTGGAGGACGTGTTGCGCCGACCCCAAGTAAAAATTGGGATAAGGGCAGGGGCATGATGATGGAGAATCCTAATTCCATTACTTGAAATCCTGGTTTCTTCACGTACATTCCTTCAGCGTTTGTCAGTAGTCTTAAAATCATATAGGGCAAAATTGTTGGAAAAAAGGCACATTGGAACTTGCCTTCTTTGGAACCGTGCCTGCAACCTCGTGCACAGAACACAGAAGTGTAAAGCTTCACGATAGACAAACCATCACCAGATAACAACATAAGTCATAATTGGCCACAGGTAGGCAAATGTCTTCTTTCATTCCTTCCAGCAGTCCCGACCCTTAGCTCTTGTGTCGGATTTTTTGAATGATGAGTTATACAATAATTTGTTTTTTCCCCTATGCTTACCTAGTTTGTAAAAGCACTCAAATTTTGCCAGAATGTATAAGGCTTCTTATCATATTGTAACACCTCAATGTATTACCTACATTCTAAGCAAATAAATAAATCTATTCTATTATATTAACTTTTTTCTACCTATGCCTAAGAAATGCGTCCATTCGACGCCAACTTTTTCATTTAATGAATTCCAATCTTACAGAGACACCTCACAGTCATTTGTCTGGTCATGCACCAAGAAGTTTTTAAGCGCACATAGGGCCATATAAACAAAAAACAATTGCTGGTGAAATGCGCATGTATATTTATTTATTCTGTCTGTAATCATATGAGCTAAGCTTTTTAGTATCACTTCAAATGCAATTATAACAGACACACGCAAAGTTCGTCGACAAAAAGGTAATATTTAATACAATAGTATTCATTGTTACGTACCTTGAAAAGGGATATACCTATATCAGGCTGTTAAGAGAAAAAAATAACTGTAATAGTTTTTGAGCGTAGTGGCACAAAAATGTTTACGTAGGCATAAACAATTTTAAAAAAATGGTACCTTTATCCTACTTTATTCCAAGAGTTTATTCCGGAGATTTGTTCCCGTACTTTTTACAGTAGGGGAAGATCGGGTAGCCCCGGACACTTAAATGAATTGCAAATAAGAAATAAATTAACGAAATTATTGACTTTAATTTGTACTTAAAATAAAATTAGGAACTTCTTTAATCATATTAATTAAACATTAGTAATTAAATTACATTTTGTAACGAAATAGAGTAAGAATTATTAGGTGTTATTTTTTCGGCATCGCAAGGAGTGGCGGGTAGCCCCGGACATCATACTTAATGGTGGCCCAATCGTTTTTTTAGCCTTACAAACGTCACAACTATAACAAGAATTCGATGCATCAATATAAACCCAATCTTTATGGGCCCAGTCTTTGCATTCCTGGCATTGAATGCAAACACTTACTTAATTTTAAAAATGTATGTGATAACTTGCGTCGAAGTCTGACAGGAGCGGCGAAAATTTTATGGCCGGAACAAAACATTCGCTCACGGCTAACTTACTCCTCACTCACGCCGCAACTGAACGGCATTCGTTTTTGTTCTTAATTACACAAATTAACGATAATAATATATCTATGGAATGCGTTTAGTTTCTTAGATATTAAAATGTCCGGGGCTACCCGCCGTCCGGGGCTACCCGACTTTCCCTTATACGTGTACAGCTGTCTGCTAACAGTTGTACCACAATTTTACTGGCCTGTTGGTTTAGTGGTTAGTGGCCCTGACTGCTATACCAGGGGTCATGGGTTCGATTCCCACCCAGGAGTAATGTATGATGAGCACTATCATTTGTTCTGTGTCTGGGTGTAATTTATCTACATGTTTATATTTAGAGGTATATAAGTAAGTTTGTTTATAAGTTGTCTTGTACCCATAATACAAGCTCTGCTTAGTTTGAGACTAGATGACGTGTAAAAGTCGTAGAACATTATATTATTTAATTATTTTCTAATCACAAAACCTCTTTCTACATCCTTCTAGTATACAAAATACCTGCAGCAAAAACGTTACGCGAACTATTTGGACGAGGCCTTCGGTCTGGAGCCGTTGAAGCCGGAGCCGTTGAAGCAGGACGAGGAGGAGGCGGTGCAGCTCTGGCCGTGCGTCCCGCGGCAGAGGAGCTACCTGTCCTCCGCAGACAGCATACTGGACCTGCCGACGTATAGTTATGCTGCCTGTAAGGGTTTTTGGAGGATAGAGTCGTTTTAAAAAGAAAAAACAAAAGAAAGATAGTTCTTACTCTTTTCGTCCACGATATTTTTTTTTTGGGGTCTGTGCTCAGTTATCCTGAACGAAGGTTTCAATCGGTTCATCAGAATCATCTTTGGTCGTCCATGAGATGACGCTTTCATATTACATGCGAACATCTGTCAATAAACTTACATGGCTTGTTACATATTGATTTAAGATTGTAGAAAATTCAATGAACATCTATACAATATAAAATATTATTCTTAGACACAGGCCACATAAATTAATTGAAAAGATTGTTATTAATAATTGAAATCTGCAAATTATTCCAAAAATAATAATAATTTCACAATTTACATACATAAACGTCACGCCTCTTTCCCTTGGGGGTAGGCAGAGATCACATCTTTCCATTTGCTACGATCCTGGCATATCACTTTAGCTTCATCCACACTCATCAGTCGCTTCATACACGCCCGTCGGTTTAGAGTACTCTTGACCTGACCCTTTTTTAGGACTTTCCCACAATTTACTGTTTAATATCCTATAGTCGTAACTTTGTAAGAGCAAAAACAAAACAAAATCGGACCTTTTTCCTTATCCTTGAGATAATAAGTACCTCCTCTCAGTTCCAGAGCTGCTGGACTGGTCTAACGACAACATATTAGTGGCGGCGCTCGGCAGGAACTACCACAAGTGGTCGTGGAGGTCGCAGAGCCTCATCAGCCAGGGGTTCACCGAGGACCACATACACTGCTGCAAGTTCGACCCTAAGGGAAAGCTGTTAATAGTCTGTATTTTTATATTTTTTTTCTTTATTTTATGAACTGAATATGTACCGACCCCATGTAAATGGGATAAGGGTATAAAGATGATGAACGAGGGTGGAGTGAGCATTGAAGAATGGCATATATTGAGTAGCCAAATTTAGGTGGAAATGATGAATAGTTTCTTCCAAGGATACTAAGCCAAATCAGTTATGTCTATCAGCTAAAATCATTTAAATAAAATAAAATAAAAACTTATTATGCAATTTTAGCATGTTTTTTCGTTATAAGTTGTTTGGTACATCAATTGATGGTACAACGCTTATTCACACACAGGGAACAGGGCTAATCAATTATTCTTCAGCAATATTTAAAATTTCCATGTGTTCTTCCAGTTGGGCACAGACTTCAAAACAGTAGAAGTCCACGACAACGCCCAGAGCAAGTGCGTGGCGAAGAACAGCTGCCGATGTGAAGAGGAGCACCCACAGTACCAGCAGGGACACGCCTGCTCCATCACCGCTATGGACTGGAGTCCCACTGGGAACTCGTTTGTCATGTAAACATACATTATTAATTAATATTTCTCAACATTCACACAACGCCATCTAGTCTCAAATTAAGCATACTAAGTAAGGTGGTTGGGTTATGAGTACTAGATAACCGTTAAAAATACTTTTTTTTTAATGCATACATATTACAATAAATAACACCCAAACACAGAACAAATGATCGTGCTTATCACACAAACATTTGTCCTGAGTGGGAATCGAACCCACGACCTCAGGTATAGCAGTCAGGGCCACTAACCACTAGACCAACAGGCTGGTCAAGGTTAAGGTTGTTCGACAGAGATATATGTGTCATCTAAATTATTACGGATATGATTCTTCAATATTTCTATATTATTACTGCACTCTTTCATTCCTCACAGGATATGCTCTTATAACAGTAAGCTATTTGCCAGTTTTTTCAAGTCCAGTCGTCAATACAAAAAAAACAGAGGAAATACAGCTTGGACAGCTTAATCAAATAGCTGAGATACTCAAAGACGAACAAATCAAGTATATTTACACACACTACTGTGGTTAGTAACCCTGACTGCTATACCACATAGACTAACTGGCCCGCAAATTGATAATATTTCCGTATTCAAGAACGACACTGATCAAAATATTACTCTGTCATTGTGTAAATTCAAGGAGATATTGAGAACGTCATGTAGTAACTTGTCGTTTTGGAAACGACCATTATTTGTTTCAGTATACCTATCCGTACTACTCAAAAATTCTGTACCTTCTGTAGTCTTGAACATTTTGGCAGCCTTATCGTGACAGCCGTTAAAAACCTGCTATTAGCTCCGTTAATATACTCCGACTGAAGCCATTTCAGATACGCATCAACAGATAGGGATACCACACAAAATATTACTAAGCATGTTCCTATTTTTGTCACCATATCTTAAGTGCTGCCACCATCTCACTACTTATAGTTAATAAATACCATTTCCATTTTACCAGAGGCTGTTCCCACGGCACACTAAGCTCGTTCACCCGCAACGCCCGCGCCATCAGCAGCTGCAGCGCGAACCGCAACGCCATCTTAGTCGCGAGGGTGTCTCCCGACGCGCGCTACGTCACGGCGGCGGCTGTCAACGATGACGACGTGCTGGTATACACGTGGCCGGGGCTACAGCTGTTCTCGAGTCTCAAGTCGGATTGGACTATTAAGGTGCTCTTACTTTTTACGATTACGATACGGTCATCAAAAGCTACAGCGTAAACTGTAACGTCATCCTCATAGTGAGGGTAAAGTAAACTGTTTTTAAGAAAAATTGAAAATGTAAAATCATTTCGAAGTCCGAAGCGGCGCAAGATAGAGAATCGTCTAGGGGGAGAGGACTTGAGGGGAGGTCTTTGCCTAGCGGTGGGATACTATAGGCTAAAAAAAAATGTAAGATTTATCCAATCAAATAACAAATTATTCCACATTTCCATTCGCTCCTTTTTTGTTATCTCGCTAAATAGGAAATAACGAACCATTATCAATATTCCAGGCGCTGACGTGGCACCCATGGCGCAGTGCACTCCTGGGCATTGGCGCGGTGACGTCGAATATGAACGCCCGCGTGGCGCTGTGGGACGCGCCGACCGGGAAGGTGCGCAAGCGGACCCTCGGCAGGAACCACTACAGCCTCGACGCGATGCTGTTTAGTAAAAGAACTGGAGAGCTGGTGCTCAGCCTGTGGAATACAGGTGTGTTGGTGTAATAACTTTAGAAAAGCTTCAGAGTAATCATACTGAACATAAACTTCACGTTCAGCATAACAATAAGATGTAACTTTGAGGATTCAGGAAGTGTATAAAAAAATTTAACAGATTAAATAAATATTAAGCATTGACCTTATACCAAAAATGTATTAATATTGTTACGTCCATAAATGTGTACAAGTCAAAGATCAATTACCGAAATGACTGCACGGATAGCCGAGTGGTATAGGTCACCACACCAATTACCACTGTGCGCAAAGTGTCGCGGGTTTGATCCCAAGAGTAGGACAAGAATTTACGTTTCACAAATGTTCGTTCTGAGTCTGGGACACTATTGCGGCTCAACCAGTCGCTGCTACCAACAAAAAGTACACAGTTCTATAGAGGGATACTTTCCTGGTGGACACCAGGAAAGTAACCCTTGGTTAACCCTTCTTGGTTGCGCCGCCATGGCGTCCCGGTGAACTATAGCCCTCAGTGCGGGAGTCGTTATATTGATGAAATGTTGTTTTGTAACAGATAGGGAGTCAACAGCCCCGAAGACTTGCTCCCAGCTGGTGGTGATGAGCGACCCAGACACGGTGGTGGACCAGTGGGGCGAGGGCCGCGCCGGCCTCGACCGCGTGCGCACCATGGTCTTCAGCCCCGATGGAACTAAACTTGGTAAGGACACTTAAAGAATGTTTAAAGAGTGTGGAGTAATTATCATTTAGGTTGTCGTTGTTCGACCAAATGTTTGACACATAAAGAGTGTAGAATAATCCTCATAATAAAGGCTGTTGTCATTCACTTTTTTTGCATAATGTTTGATCAATAATGCAGAATTAACTGTTAGGATATTATGAACGTTATTTGATTACTTACTTTCAAGCAAATTCCCAAAGTTCTACAAAACTGAAATCGTACAAAAAATTAAAAACAGATTTATTTTTATTTGAACGACGACTTTTGCATTCTTATATTTATTCAGTACACAAATAATAAATGTTGGGTATTTCTAGGTCTGTGCTTAGAAATATTTTTTTCTACTTTAAAAGAGGTCTATTTGTAAGACAACCTCTTTTGCAATTGTGACAAAATAAACAATTATTTTTCTTTTTTTTTTTATTCATAAAGATCATCTTTACCTCCACAGCAACAGCGACAGCAGACGAAGACCTGATCATCTGGAACTTTCTCCCAGAAGACAAAAGAAAAAGAAAGAAGTCTGTGAAGAGGTTCTCGGCGATACCTGTGTACTTAGACAAGGCCACCAACGGCGTCTCGTTACGATAGTGTTGTTACATCCTATTTATTGCTATACCATGCTGGATTTGTTATAAATTTGTTTATAATATATGGAAATAAATTTTATTTGATATTAATATATAAAGTGTGGGTTTGTATATTTAAACTGGTGTGTTCATCATTATTGCAATCTGGTTTGTGGTTTTACTCTGAAACTCAGAACATCTAGTCTCTCCTTAGTATAAAACCATAACAACAACAAAATAAATGACTATCAGCAGAGTTAATCATGTGACATCGTAAAACATACAGTGTAGTACGGTGTAACGTTTAATGTTCTTTATAAAATAGAAATAGTTATTTTGGATCCAAATTGAACTACTATCGCTACAAATTTGGCCATTACACCGTAGGACGACAAGAACCCTCGTGCAAGCAATACAAGCATATCTCTAAAACAATTTAAGCATTTACTGCAGAATAAATCACTGAGCTATTCGAAGTCATGACCCTTCGGCTAGTCAACGCCTTAGTTATCGGAATGCTGGCTTTGAAATGTTAGGCTAAATGATAGAGGTCGATATTTAAGCGGTGCCTTGTGTTCTTGTATTAACAATAAACATTGTTATGTTATAATTTAATGTAGAACAACAGTACCTTTTCATTTTGTTGATCATTACTCAGTATGTACAGATGAATGTTCAGTCACGAGTAAATACATGTGTACATGACCAAACAGTTGAAGTTTAAGTCATAGTCAAATAATGTATGAAATCGTAAAATTTTACTTTAAATATAAAATTTTACGTTGGACTATAGCTCCAACATCCATAGGTGTTAGTAAGAAGCTGTTAAGCTTACAATATCAGGAATATTCCGTAACAGCTTCAGAAATTAAGTATAAGAAGTCTACTGCAATTGTTCTGTGACTGCACATGTTTTACAGTGATACCACTAAGCTAAAGATGTATTTATTTATTATAGGACTATAGTATACAGATAGGATTAGGATTTATAGGTATGGAGTCTTTTCTGCTATCACTCCTCCAGGGATCCTATAGGACGCTGCTTTACCGCTAAATATCGAACCCATTTCAATTCCCAAATACTCTATTGCGTCAATGTCTTCAATAAAAGTAAGTACATCGTTCATTCACCTTGTAAGATGCCATTATAAATCATAACAAGAGTTTCCCCGTCGATATTCATGTGTTCTTGGTACGCGCCACTTCGACGTACCCGAGCAGTTCCCGGAAAGATCAGCTATCGATATATATCTGCTTCCATTCATTCACTCACGCTATTTTATACATTGCTGGGATTTTCTTGGATGAAGTTTGTCAGAGGAAATTTTGGACACGAGAATTTTTGCCAATATTTGGCAAACCTTTGAGACTTTTTGCCAATAATGGCAATATTGGCAAAGATGTTATACTACAAAGCTAGGATCCTTTGCCGCCTATGGTTATTAATGATGATAGTGCGAAATAAGATTACTTTATTTTCAATTAAAGATGGTTGAGCATGGATGTATAAAAAGCATGGATGTATCGGTGACGTCACAATTATATCTCACTAACTCTTGCCCGCCACTTAGCCTGCGCGAATTTCGGCGAAATGCAAAAATTTATCCCCCGACTGAGGCTGTCGGTTACAATGTAGCTTATCTAACACATAAGCTACATTATATCCAGGGTTTCAGCTAACTCCATATAATATTATAATATTTAATCAAAATTACTCAAGCTATTTGAATGTGAAAGAATAATAAACATCCATTTATCAATCCATCTATACTTACAAACTTTTACGTTCATAATATTAGTCAAGAATTAATTTGGTCAAAGATTTTGCTAACCAACTTCAAAACAATAACATCATTCCAGGGCTAGATAAAGTAACAATTTATCCAGATGAACCAAGTATATTACCCTACAAATTTAATGACAATTGTGAAAACTTTAAGTAGGTACCAGCGGATACGGGCTTAGACCATATAAATAAGTCCTGACTTTTATTAAATAATAAACTACGACGCTTAGGATTTTATGATACTGATGTTCATAAATTGACTAAGAGCCTCCAGAGTAGTCTAAACTACTATAGCGGTAAATAAAAACGTACTCTAATCACATGTACTTGAGGTAGGTAATTGAATAACATCTTAGGTTATGTTTGACTGGCAAAACCTCTAAGGAGCACATTTTAGTTCAATTATAAGGACTATCAAGTTAATGTTATAAGGAAACAAACCTACGTAAAATTCTAGCACATATCAATACACAGACGCATATGAACTAAATGCTTGTGAATTAAATACAATCATTGAGTAGAACAATTTTAAGCTCAGGCGGGACTCGAACTTGACTCCACAGTTTTATTCACTTGTTTTGATTGTTTTAAGCTTTTGTTAAATCTATTCTAAGAACTGGGTTTCTGTACAAAAATCCTATTATAATCTGTACTTCAATACATAGTAAGTAATAATCTTCCACTTCGATCTTTAAAACTACGCAATGGCGTTGCACCCGTTATTTTAATAGGTATAATCTTTTAAGACTAAGATTAATGTGTACAACACATCAGTTTTGCACCCTTGCGAATCTAGGACGTGTTGCTAGTTGTAAAAAACCATATTCTCGTACTCCACAAATTTTCAGTACCAACAAATATTCAAATCTTTGAATGCTTCCTTGTTTACTTAGGCATGTACATATTTATACCAAACACCGTGAAAGTCCCGCTGACAAGAGTAATACAGCCATTGTCATAAAATAGGAGTATTCTGCCAGTAGACAAGTTACCAATCTACAATTCAGAAGGGATAGAAACGTCAATGTCACGTTGACATTCATTGTCAACTGTAGTCCGAAATTTATGAGTCTATGGTTGTTTACTTTGGCGGCAAAGACATTTCCATAACGCTTCTTGCAAATATTTTTGTATTTGAAGATCTACCTACAACTACAACCTCATCATCATCATCGTCACTCTTCATGTCCAATGCTGGACTTAGGCCTTCCCCGAAGGGTTTCAGAAAGACCGGTTGGAAGCGGCCTGCATCCAGCATTTTCCGATCTTCCCAAGGTCATCTGACAACCTAATACCACTTAGACCACTCGACAAGATTTTGGCTTCATCGACCATCGGTTCTACGAGCTACGTACCCTGCCCATTGCCAACCCTTAACATTATCTTATGTTATTTGCAGTAAGGCTGAGCTTAGGCTTTGGCTGCTCCACCAGACTTAAGCAAATTACCCAAAAATATTCTAAGTCTGACACACCTTGAAAATTTAAACCCATTCTATCTTCCTTCAAAAACTAGGTCAGAATGGTTTTCCGATCATCCCGCTAAACCCTAACAATACACCAAAAACCGTATCTGAATGTATAGCAATCAGAACGTAATGCGTAACAGTTTACCGTATCACCCACTTTCGTAATTAATACATTTAATGCGCTAAACGATGGAAAAGCGATGAGCTGTGAACTGCTTTTTTGTAATTTGTAAAACGGTAAACGCTTTGTCTGTTTGTTTATCACTGTAATTATATTAAGAAATTTGTAACTACTTTGGCGTGCCCCAGAAGAGTGGCATTAGACTGTTTTGTGCATTGAAATTCATAGAGTCGATCAATGAATACGTTACAAAATGTCAAAGTTAGCGTCAGTAAACCAAAGAGCATCGAGTTGTAAAAATAAAGAAGACGCATACTGGCCTTAGTCTGTCTGACCGAATAATTCTTGTACTCAGTTTATCTACTTTTAGAACATCAGTACTTCCATCGGAACAAAAGCGCTTATCTAACAGTACTTAGACCAACATACTTGTAAGTGCTGATTTGGGAATAAAATATTAAGAATGTAAGCTCATACAAACGGAACTAGAAAGACAGAAAGACCTCCAAGAATACAAAGACGTCTCATACAAACATACACACATATACACAGCTCTGATGAAGTTACAACCGGCAAAATATTCGCAACTAACGGCCGCTGTCACACCGTACACTATACACACAATGGCACGCGTGCAACCCACTGATTTACAGTCCGATTGAATACTTATACGGTGTGAATGTGGCCCAACATCGCTGGATATTTATGAGGTACGAATTCTTCAGGCTGTGTGTAAATATACTTGATATGTTCGTCTTCGAGAATCTCAGCTATTTGATTAAGCTGTCCAAGCTGTATTTTCTCAGATATTTTTGTATTGACGACTGGACTTGAGAAAACTGGCAAATAGCTTACTGTATAGGAGCATATCCTGTGAGGAATGAAAGAGTGCAGTAATAATATAGAAATATTGTAGAATTATATTCGTAATAACTGGCCTGCAGTTAGTCTAGTGTTTTGTGGCCCTGACTGCTGTACCAGAGGTCGATTCCCACCCAGGACAAATCTTTGTGTGATAAGCACACACAGTGCTTGTGTTATCCCGAATTTTCACATTAACAGTATATATTTTCTCATTGTTTATATAATCATATATACAGCCACTACCTGTAAAACCTGGATGAAAAATACTTTTACTTTTCAGTCAGATTCCGTACTAAGAATCTCGGTAGTACAATGTACACTCCTTCAGTAAAGTCATACATCTCATAGCTCAAATACCACGTGTTTAAATCCCATACATAAATACTGTTCTAAATTCCAAATAAAATGCAGAATTTACCTCCCTAAGCTGTTAATGCACATAAGTACAGTCGCACAATAAATTCTGGCCAAACCATTCCCGGCCTTTCAAATCTAACGCATAGACAATTAAATGCATAAAATATATATTTACATTGACTTTACTATCACATGAATAAAGTTATCTTCAATTTACGAGAATGCACTCCTCAGTGAACATAGTGCGGTGGCTGTGTGTTGGCCGCGACCGTCCACTTTTATTTATTGAATACAGGACATGTCATGAATATTCACAATAGCCTAAAATAAACTTGAAGTCATGTGTAAGAGAATAATTGCACTTTAAAACATGTATTTATTAAATTATTATTATACAAACCATAATCATCTCTACCAGACCAAAACGTTGTACTTTATGCTCTCTCTGTAGGGTAAACTATCTTTAGCAGAAAATATCGTTGATTACTATATTTACAGCTAATTTTGATACTAGTAAGGTAAAATTGCGCTGGCAAGATAAACCAGCTCTCTAAATTAGACAATTGAAGGAAAATTCTTCGTTGATTGCAATGAATGTAACCTATTTATACTCCATTTGTTTAGGTAGTTAACTAAATGTAAACAATCTTGGCGTTACTTTTTAACCAAAAAAATATTTTTTAATTTGGATATTACTGCTTATAAATCAATTAACTATAGTTTTAGAAAATCTGAATGTATTTCAAGTTGTAAAACGTATTTTACATTTTTAAAGATCACATTTTGTTTAAAAGACATACCAAAATTGTTTACATTTAGTTAATTACCTAAACAAATGGAGTATAGATACGACATGGACTTTCTACAATAAATCAGCTTATCGAATATATTACATGTTTTTTTTTATATATTCTGTCTGAGATCCCACTGCTGGGCAAAGGCCTCCCTCATATTCTTCCAAACCTTTTTATTTTTTGCTTCCATTACTTTACATGTTACTCTATTTTTTACCTAGCCTATTGTGTCCCATGGCTGAACAAAGGCTTTCCCAAGTCCTTCCACGTTTTTCTGTCTTGCGCCACCTCGAACATGTTCGCCACCACAAAAAATACTTACGTCATTCTTCTGTAACCGCACTACAGCAGTCCCTGGCGCACCAACAGGTGACGTAGGTGGCGGACAATCGCGCACAAAGGGGAAGTGTCCGTGGATTTATTGACGGCCCCCTGAACCGTGATTACGGCCCTTATTTAGCAGCCGACTGTACGTAATAGACAGCTTGACCCCGGTGACGTAATAAATGTGAGTTTATTATTTGCATAGATATTGGTGCAGTATTCTGATGGCATTCATGAGGCCTACCATCACACCTTTACCCCTTAAAGTAATATCACTGAGGTTGTGAAAGAGAGACGCCGCTCTACGTTGTGTAGTGCTGTCTCGCTCCCGCAGCAGCGACATTACTTTAAGAAGTGTAGGTATTCTGAAGGAGTTCTGAAGCACTTGTATCTTGTTCGAGAATGTTTGAGTTATGGGACTTTGATGACTGCCCTGTTGGTCCTAATTTATGTCTACGGCAGTTAATTATTGTTGGAGCTGATTTGGTGTTTGACGTTTATGTATATTTGTAAAAATAGGTAGTTACTGTATTTTTTTTACCAGGTCGAATTGTACTGGAAGGATCTCTTGGCACGTGACCAAAATTGGAACTAATACCTCCATATATGAAAAAACCGTCACTTTTGACAGACAGTTTATTTAATTCTTGTTGCGAATAGGAACACTAGCGGCCTTTTTTAATGTCATCTACGTGTCAAAAATCCTTATGGCTCTGAAAAGTTAAGTTAAAAAAAAGGAGAGTCAGCATCCCATCCTGAACAGGTCTAATTCAAACAGAAACTTTGAACATCCAATACAAAAATTTCTGCATACTTAGTACAATATCTCGAACTTTCCTACTTTCTACCAAAGGTGTTTTATTCTTTCGTTTTTAAAGCCCTCAAATCGATCGACTCCCACGATTCCCATACCTGCTACCTCCACAAAAACCTTTATAACTTCGAAGTAAAGTAAATAGATATCTCTGTGAACAAGTAATCCGGGCTCAGTATATCATGGGAGTCATTGAGTCGTCTGCGTCAGGCGGACATCGCAATAACCTGGTGGCTAATTTATTCGCTCATTGTGGTTCCATTCAGGTAGCGCCCGCGCTTGTTGCCTGGCTGTGGTGGGCTGTAAGGCTGCTGCCATCGTGGGCTTTAATACCAAAGTCTTGGAATAATGATTTAAACTCGTAAAAGTCCCACTATTGATATAGGTATCTTCTAATGTAGTGTAAGAAGAGGAGGTGAAGATTTAAAGATTTTTTTGCATTTAACACAAACGTCCCTTTGATTACACTGGATGCATTATTATGTATCTGCTAGTACCTTAAAAATGCCCATATTCCATGCCCAAACTTAAGTTTTTTTTTTTTTTATATTGCTATTAACTACATAAGACTCCCTGTGAATAGTAACAGATTGCTAAGACATAAAAAAACATTACTGTCAAAACACAAATTAGCATTACCTACGTTCTTGTTTATGTGTGTATGCATCGAGCTTTATACTAATATAAACAAAACGCGGATATTTGAACCTAACAGAGTTGAACCTCACAATGTACTACGTAATTAAGTAATACCTTAGCCCCGGGTTGCTATTCAATATGAATTAAGATCTAAATATCAGAAACCTGCTGACCCAAGACACTTGTACTTGTATCTTAGAAAAGCGTAAATAAACAAAAACACCGAAGAAGTTTCCGGACTTTTATAACCCAAATTGTCTTCTCCAATGATCTGTGAACAGTAATAAAAACTTGCTCAAATGTATTTAAGCAGGTTTTAGTCAAACATACATACATAAACGTCACGCCTCTTTCCCTTGGGGGTAGCTACGATCCTGGCATACCACTTTAGCTTCATCCACACTCATCAATCGCTTCATACACGCCCGTCGGTTTGTAAATTGTAACTCGTGTTTAGTCAAACACGAGTTACAATTTACAAGTTTCTTTGAATCAATCGGTTTGACCGTCTCGGGGGGCCTTACAGGTATGTCGGCAAATATCTGTAAAGCTAGAATCCTTATTGAATTCCGATACCATCTTTATGATATCTTTATTTTTTTTAATTTCTAATACATTTCCACAACGCTATCTTATCTCAAATGAAATATACGAGAGTAACTTGTGTTATAAGTATTAGACAACTGATAGACATACTTATTCTTAGATAAATTACACCCAGACACAGAACAAATTATCTTGCTCATCACACAAACATTTGTCCCGGGTGGGGATCGAACCCACGACCTCTGGTATAGCAGTCAGAGGCAATGACCGCTAGACCAACAGGCCTGTCAAAATGCTCGTGATTTTTACTTCATTGTAACCCTACAAGCTCTTGAAATCAATTGGTTTAACCATCTCGGGGCCTTTACAGTAATGTCGGCTATCAATAAAGCTAGAATCCTTATTGAATTCCGAGTACCATCTATACAGTATGTATATTTGAACGACGGACTTATTCAAACCACCAATAGTTTATGCATAGACTCCACCAATAAACGTATAAACAATAAAAAAAACCCTGATTAATGACGAACAAAATCGTTCCAAAAAAGTCCTAATAACTTCGCAACGTTTTAACAGCCTCGCGCTTATCGAACATATGCGCGGTCAATGACCGACGCCGACGTAAGTATGAATGCATTTCACTGCGCGGCACTCGTCGTCGACATCACAAGGGGCGCGGGGGGGCTTGCGCGCTCGCTGCCTTAGCGGCGGCACGTGTTTGTCGCGTGATATTAGGCATTTTGCGCTCTGTGTTCATAAATACTGTATTTTATCGGATAGTTATATGAAAAATTAAGGTCATAGTTTTTTTACATATTTGGGACGAGAATCGAATACTGACCGGGTTCCTTCAATAAGTCCGTCGTTCAAATATACACGCTGTATACATTAAACCAATCTAGCTCAGTATCGACATAATTTTCTGCATTCTACAAATATCTTCTTTGTCCCGATTGCACTGAGCCTAACCTTGTGTTTTATGTTCATAAATTATTGGTTCCAGAATCTAAGGGCGGTACACAATCGCGAGCAACGATTATCCTCGAATTCGGGAGCGGTGTAAAGTATGAGCGGTGAGCGGGTTTAAAACAATTTTGTTTGACAGTGTTATAGCGTCTTTTTAAAGCGAGGTATTTTTTTCTATAGAATAGTCAATTTAGGTATAAATACGTCTAAATAAACAAGAAATTAAATCTGTTATTGTAACTTGACAGATTAATTCATTCAATGGTTAAGTGGTGATGAGAATTGAGATATGGTTATTTTTTCCCACTTGTTATTTAAGGAATTCTTTTGCAAGCAAAACTTAAAAAAAAACATGTGCACAGGCACAGAAACACTCAAAACAGTCAAAACAAGCATTTGTGAAACGCACAGATGTCTTGTCCTACGCGGGGATGGAACGCGCGACACGTTGCGCACAGTGGTAATTGGCGTGGTGATCTATACCACTCGGCTATCATTGCAGCCAAACTTTTAATTTTAGTAACACAATGTTTTGTTTAATTTACATCTGAAAATCTTCCTTAAACACAATATTTTGTCGAATTGCATTTAAATAACGCCCAGTGTTGTATTCCGCTATCTCTTATGAATAACGGTAAACAAAAGCGGCTTATGATCTGTAACGACTATTTCATCCAATTGAGTTAGATATGTTCCGATCTAAAGTAATTTGAACAAAACAAACATATGAAATAAATGACGTTTATTATAGTATTTAAGTTAAAATGTTATAAAGTTTTCGATTAAGTTATTAACTTTACTCGTTTGATGATTGGTTGATGATTGTGCCAACATAGATAAATTAAAACGAATAAAAGGAACACTCCTTCGTATCAATTCAAAATAATACATTACTCAAGACCACTATTAAACAATTTTTTTTTTTTGCTAATTAATCGATCACATTTTTAGCACTTAAATAAATTAACTAACTGCGATAGACCAAAAAGTCTAAATTTAAATTCTTATTTTCAGACGGATTTAAAATTTTAGAACGCCACAGACTATTAAAGAAAAATATTGATTGTAAATTGTCACACCTCGGTAACAAGTTTAATACTATAACTCTGTATTTATTTAAGTGAATAAAATCTTACCAAGTTACATTTGACATATTAAACATTCATTTCCTTTAACATTTACACAACGTGCTAACTAGACAGTCAACAAGACAGCTGTGCTTACATCTGTTGAATACACACACGACTTTCAATCTTATCTCAAAGTGTTAAAGTTTAGTTCTGCATGTGTGTTTGTGCTTTGAATATCATTGTATGCTTGTGTCATTTCAACGATTATTCCGAGTTTAGTTTTGTTTGAAGATACATTTAATAGTTGATAGCTTGATTATAAATGTATACCTACTTAAGTTTACTTGGATATATGACTGTTATTTAAAGATGGATATGACATTGAATAACACAGAATATTTTTCCCACTTACTTCAACTTATCGAAGTACAGCAAATTGTTTTGTACCTAGTAAAGAAAAAGTATTTTTTTTTGTATTTAGTTGATACCAACCAACACTTCAAAATATTTTGGTTCTTTAAATTGCATCTCTTAAGACGATTGCACTTAACTAAGCTTATGATCCGAAATGAGACTTTGAAAATTTCTGCAATATTTATAATTAATTTAAAGTATAATTATAATTAAAAAAGAGTCATAATGTCAAGCAAAGTCACTTGAGATAGATGTTTTAATCCAGATTTAAATCGCCTATTGCACACTATTATGTTTTATACCGGTGTTGATAAAATTAGTACAGTACTTACCTTAATTATAACTTTTAGGAAGAATATACTGCTTAATTTAATGTGCCTTATCCAATCTTCTATACTCCCTAATTTTATTGATAAAGTAATTTATGTGACTTCTGCAATACGAAAAGCTGCATTAAGTAGCTCTTACGTAATAATTTCGTAACATCTATCCATTATATTAGCTCTTATTTGCCATTAATTGAAACAACAACCTTTCAGTAACGACACTTTTGATGTCACAGTAGTACTCACTAATGTCAATCAGCAGAATATCGCAGAAGTTCCACCATTTAAATATATTTTTTTTTTCGAGAATTTAAGGACTTCTTTCTTCTTTAAGGCTTCTTATGCTAAATTAGAACTTGCTGATTAGTATACTGCACTGATAGTCGATTGGTTTATATTAATATATCACCACGTTAATTACCATTGTGCGCGTCGTGTAGTGGGTTCGAAAAGAAGATCGTAGGACAAGAATTTATGTGATCCACAAATGCTTTTTCCGAGTCTGTGTGTCTTTGTGCATGTGGATTGAATGTCTGTGAAAACTCTTGCGATACGAGGATTAAATTCCTGAGTACGGAAATCGTTGTCGGTTAATCTTTTTAATAACTAAATTGGCAGTGGATCTTTTTATTTACTTTTATTGTGGTACTTATTAGGTGTCAATTAAACAAACAAGGCTCTAACAAGTAGCCTGAAGGAGGTACTGCACTGTAATCAATGGTACAGGGTGTTGTGTTTTTACGTGTTTCTTTTATTTGCTGCACTCTCTAATTATCGGCATAACAGTACTGTAACATTGATAATAACTTGTTTGTAATTGTAGACTGTATTTGTAACAGAACATCGTTTTTTAAAGTTAATATATATGTTAAATTTTTATGACAAGGTGTGTGGTCCTAGTGTCATACAGAGAGTAAAGGCACGCTTTTTGAATGTTTTTAAAGAGTGTGCCTTTACTTAATTGTCTTTTTTCTATATTTTCACAATAAATATGCGTGTTTGTAATTTAATGATATAGCAATATCAACCGACCAGTAACAGCGACAAAATTGTTAAATTGGCACTCCTTATTCTCCTTAGAATCGAAGCAAATTTTAAAATAAATGTAATATAATATTATTAGCCTAACCAATAAAATACAGTCCTCATCAACATTACGTAAAGAAGTAACACAATCAAAATTTGTATTAAAAAAGTTTGACAAAGCGAAATTTCAAAACAAACGAAGACAATTACATAATTTCCGAACCCACATTTAGTACAGAAGATTTACTACGTCCCTAATACCACTATATCCTAAAGTACAGCTGTTGCAGCACGCGAGAAAGTAAGAGCAAGCGAGACGCAACTCTACGCCGGGTAAAGCGCCATCTCGCTTCCACAACTGCAAGAGTCTTACTTAAAGAGATGTAGGTAGGTCCTCTGAAATAAATATCTCTAGGTATTTAAGATACCCCACGTTAAAAGCAATCTTCAATTAGAATGGACACGAAACTAACAATCCATTGTTATTTGTTGCTCTCCGTTATAACAATAAAATTTTAAGGTTGCTAGCGACCTCGGATCTTATTTGTTGAGAGGGCTGGTACATTCGATAGCAAAACTGAAAAGACTAAAATATAATGGAACCTTTTTTCGCAAGATAGGAAGATTGAGCAAATTTTTTTATAATAAGGAAGCTCAATTGCTTGCTCAATTAGTAATTTGAAAATGTATAAAAAAAATGCGAATTAATAAACTTGTGATTAAGAAACTTTGTAGACCATTTTCGTCAAAAAAACATCCTCTTTTTTTAATAAGTTGTGTAATTTTTTTATGATCGTAGTTAACCATCCCTTCGTCAAATGAACAGGAAAATATATGTAGGTACCGGTGTAACATATAAACATGAGATTCCGATGCATCAAACTTCGAAACATCGAATGTCTACATGGTATATTTTTTGGTATAGATAACTAGAGTACGATTACTAAATAAAAATTATGTTATGGACTTAAACCATTTCTGCTGTTGAACGTTCTTCACATTTAAATAGTTACAAATACTCGTCTGCAAATGGTATCGTAACTTTTCTGCATTGCCACCCAGAGTTAAGATATCATTACAATTAAATTATTTAATTTTAGAACTGAAGTCCTAAAATTAAATTGATTCATAGCATTGACCAAGTGACAAGTAAAACAAAAAGATACTATGATTATTTACATATGTACTGAATACCTGCGAATAAAAAAAGGAAATTAATAACTTCAAGTGCCGTTGCCGCAGTTATATTTGAAAATAAATCGATCGATCCCAATTAATACGCTTGGTGGAAGGTACATAGCTAATATTAATGTAACATATCATCTTACTTAACTAATTCCTTACTGAAAAGCTTTCGTTCTGCACCAAACCGATACTAAATAATTTATCCTGCAGTCAAATACACTCCCAATTATGAACACAGAAATTCACTCCGAAATTCTCTGAATCAATGAGAAATGTGCTTTACCCCGTAAGTGTCATAACTATCCACACTCAAAGCTGTCAGCACTCAGTATACTGTGGGTGTACAATAGTACACGGCCTACACTACACTCAGGGGCTCTACCATTACCCTCTAAACAAAAGACTGTCGCAATTGTGGAAGCGAGATGCCGCTCTACAACATGTATAGCTCTATCCCTCTCCCACAATGACGATAACGTTACTGTAAATGTCAATGGTAGGTGCACAGTCCTCGGTGATGTTACAAATATATAATGAACGGAAGATATCGGGTGATAACGTTAGCTGTCGTTTTAATAAGCACCTTTCCAACAGATTGCATCTAGAATTTGTATTAGAACTAGATATTTACAAGTCACAGTTATTCGTGCTAGTTGACGTGTGTTTTCTAGAAAGTTTCTTAATGTTTTAATGATGAAGTGGATGTAATTGGCAGCTTTATTTTTTGCGTTTATATAGTGTTAGCTTTGTTAACTTCTACTAAGGAAATTGAATTAACAAGCATTTGAACAAAGTCTAACGGTTTGGATGCTAACACTGTTACGACTAAAATTTTTGCATTGGTAAAAGAACACGGCAGTACTTTTTCTTAAAAAAAAAACATATTAATCTACAAATAAGTAGTGGACCAGTATTGTTTTATGTCGGCTCTGTAAAGATATCTACAAAACCATTTCCTAAATTAAACTTTATTCGTCCTGACAAACAAAATTACAGTAAATATAATTATTATATCAAATTATACTAAAGTGATAAGCGAGTATATTAACACAGAATTAAATACATAACGCATGTTTACACACCACACAACATGAATCGTCGCACACGCAGGTGGGCGGGGCTAACCTTTGACATGCCTCGTTACCGATTCACAACTCGGATTGTAACAAGATGGCTACCGGTGTTCATTTTTTTAGGTTCAAAAGTATTGTACACTACAGAGAGAATTTGCTTCACTTTAGTAAATTTATTGACTAAACCTTTTTTATTAACTTTTACTGCTGTATAATACCCAATTTGCTGCTCTTACGAAAAAATTGTTAGTATGCATGCACTAAAGAATCCGTATGCAGTACCTCATGAGAAACTAACAAGCTAAATTCCAAACAAATGAACTCGAAAACGAAGAACAAACAATACAAAGTTTATGATATTATTATGTCGATCAAAAATGTCCTGAAACGAATGCAATCGTTCGATACGTTACAAGGCAGGACATTCCGCATAGGGCACGTAACATGCGCGCCGAGGACTCGCCTCACGATCAGTCCTCGCTATAACTCCGGTAATTGACGTCAGCCACCCAGCCGGCGGGGGGCAGGGAATATGGGGTAAGTCGGGAATTAAAGGTTTTGAGGAATCAATTAGGTGAAAATTAAGATACGAAAAATTTTGTAGTTGTTTGACAGATAGGTTGACTATTGACTATTTGGACATAAACAATTTCGCGACCTTGCTAGACCACCGCTTTAAAAACAATTGAATCGCAAACTCAAAATTTTTCGCAAAAACAACTCTTGCAGATGTTTATGGGGTCCAGTCCATCCCAAGGTTGTCTGTAAGAGATCGCTCTTAGCGATAAGACCGCCCATTGTGGCACCATGTAACTTTTATGTCTGTCAAATCTGTTTCTTTTGTGGTGTGCAATAAAGAATATTCTATCTATCTATCTATCTATCTATGGGGCTCTACTCACTCCTAAAGTTTATACCATTTTCGGTTGGACGAATAAAAACATTGCAGCTTTCACACCAGAGTTGAACAAATATTTTCCTCCCAGAGTTTTGTCCTTATAAAAAGAATCCACACAAGGTAAGGTTACTTATTCTACTTCATCTTTTCAGTACGAAGAATGCACAAAACTGCAAATCTGGTAGTTGTCTTGTACCCATAGTACAATCTCTGCTTAGTTTGAGACTGGATGGCGTTGTGTGAAAGTCGTGAAATACTATTATATATATTATTAATTAAAAAATCTTCAGACTTTCATTGCACTTAAATGTCGTTTCAACACTTTTTCCAAACCCTGAGTTGTCCCACTTGCTCCACTAACTGTCGGCATCAACTCGTCCCTATAACTCTTGGGTCGCGTGCGGTGACTTCCCTATGATAATTTAATTGTTGTGCGTGCGCTACGAAATATATTTATAGCTGGCAGCGAGCTAGGGCTCGATAGAGACGGACCTCACTTTAATAACAGGTGCTTACCTTAAGAAAACTAAACTTGTTAATCAATGAATAATATAAGGGCTAGGTGCTTAGAGGTATTGACATGAACTGGGAACTTGTTTCTGAAGAACGACTCATTCATAAAATAATTACGACCCTGAATATAATTAGGAGCTACATGTGATTTTACTTTGTATCAATAAGTTCATTTAAGTTTTTTAACTAAAACAAATTTTCTTTTTAAGTGTTTGATAGAAAATTTGTTTCGGTTTTGCTGTATCACGTTCAATTGTTTACTCCTGGTATCAGCCATAAAAGCTTAAATGTTATTGGTACAAAGTAAACTCACGTGTAGGTCTAATTATATTTATAAATGGAACAGTTTCTTCTTTTTTTTTAATTGTTTTCCATATTTCTGAGTATCATCACAGACAAAAGCTGTCATTTTCCACATCTACATAGTAATCATTTCAGATAATTTCCGTGCCTGTTTTAAAACAAATGTAGTGCCATAAAAATGTAACATTACAACCAGTCAAGTCTTCCATTTTCTTAAGTCTATAGCTCTACAAAACAAAGCTCGTCTGTATCGTATGTACTGGAAATTAGGGCTGGCACCGCGTCAATATAAAACAATACACAGACTTTCATCAATAAGACGTTTTGTTTCTTTGTTTGTCCCAAGTAACAATGGGTTTATTTCTGTTTGTCTTCTCGTGTTTATTGATTCTTAACGCTGTTTGAATTGATTTCGTTTATACGGTTAGATTTGAGATATGAAATAAATGTCAAAATTAAGATTTCTGTTCTAAAACATGATGGGAGAAAACTATGTGCTTATGTTAAAAGGGTAAATCAATGCCATAGAAATTACCAAGCTATGGAAATATCTTTATTTTTTTTTTATTAAGGTTGCAGACAGTATTTCTAAAAAAATTGTTTAGGCGTAAGTCTACTTGATAGATGACAACAAAAAAAAATACTTCTTGGTTGAGGCTTGTGACAACCCTAATTCACTAATACTTCTATCCTTCCTACTTTGAAGAACTCATAAAGAATGTAAAGCCAGGGCCAGCAACTAATCTCTCTTTAGTCGTGTCGGATTGCCAACCCGTAAGAACAATAAACGAATAGAATCGAACTGCAATTAACATATCGAGAAATACAGTTTTATTTTTTCAAATTCATTTTGTAGCTATTATTACTATTTATTTAATGCATTTTGTCTTATGTGTCGTAGGTTTCGGGTCGCAAATGAAATAAAGTCCTCTAAAAAGTATAACCTTAGCTTTAATTCCATTCAAAGTTGTCTTCCTTAAATCGAACGGCACCTTAGTAACCCTTTGATGTGCCGAGATGATAATTATTCATTATATCCTAATGCGTAAAGATGAATATTCTCGTAATTATATACCATACCGTTGCTCTGCCTTCTCGCTCTTTTTTCAACTCTTGGTAATTTCTACTACGAGATACCACTCACAGTTTTTCCGTTGTATCATTGACATATCTTGACCCAGCCCTGCTCCTCGCAGAAAAACTGTCACTTGTCACCTCAGGTCACCACATAATGGGAACTAGAAGATGGACGGCACTGACAAAGTTGATACACTCTGGGTTGGCTCCAGGTGTGGCGGGATAGAAAACTGTAGAAGAATGGAGTTTCTTACCATAAGAATGACATTTCGGAACCGCGCAACTAGAGTCAGCAACGTTTTGAAAGTGCCTGAGAAGGCCTACTCGAAATAAAATCCTTTTGACATTGAATTCGACGAGCATTGGGCTAGGGCTGAAAAATACAACACTTACATTCTGCCCTATGTATGCCTGCCTGGTCCCGCCAACCCTACTCCCCGCGGCACCACAAAGCGTGTAGCACTCGAGCCCGCAATATCTCGTCCGTCCGTCCGTTGCCATCCGCGTTCGTCCTGCATATTATATTATTTATTGTATTAGCCCGTTGTACTAACACGACTAATGACGTTTGTGGGACATTCATTATGCGCTGTAATTGTTGTTTATCTCCACAATACGTTCTCGATTAGGTGGTAAAGTATTGTGTACTGGTCTAGAATGGGTGCAGGAATGCAATACAATATATTGGTACATTCTCGTAATATAAATTAGTTTTATTGCTTTTATGTGTGTTTATTAGATTTTTGCGTGATATCCCAGAAGCGGATTTAAAGGTTAATTCTTTTGAACTAAATAGACAAATAACTAGCCATCTGCAAAATGTTAAAAGGGTAATCTCTAATGTTCCGGTACGTAAATAACTACTGGGGTTCAAATCTTAAAACATTTAAATACCACGATCGTTCCTTAAATAATCGCGTTGCTAATTCCTCGCTTGTAAACCTAGCTGTCTGATCCCAGAACATTAGACCTTCATTTATACAAAACAATAACGTGTAGCCTACAACAGTTTACAACGCGTAAAATTGTTGTTTAGCCCGCGGCGACCGATGCAAGAATGCATTACTTCGACAATAAATTATTTCGTTCTTTTGAAAATCATATCGCTAATTTTTATGGTGTTATTTTCTAGCGCTTCGAGAGGATGTTGTGGAAGTGATTATAAATTGTTTTGTGCGATGATTTGAATAACTGCTTAAATGGTGCAAGAACGCACGAATCCTGAAATAGTTTCACTTCTTTTGGGCCATGACGTAAAAAGCAAAACTTATCTTCCATAAACTACAAAAAACGACGAAACATTCATTTTTTCTTCTTTATGATATACAAGTGTCATAATATAAAAAAAAAATATTGAGTATCTGTTAAGACATAAACTAAATTTTCACACAAACATACATTACGTAATTCGAAAGCTCCCGGCTACCACGACACGACTTTTTATTTTTCTCTTTTAACTTCAAATGGCATCTTCAAACGAATGCGAGAGTCGCTAAACCTGGCAGTGATTGCAGAGCTGCCACGATCATGCGCAAATGGTCTCAAATAATCAGATGTGTGCTGACCACCGCAGATATTATAGGGGCGATGCACGCCGATCGGGGGAGACTGTAGTGGATAAGCGGAGCGAGAATAGAGATTAAATAAAGGTAAATTAGGATAAATATAGCGTAAGCGAATTGAATGAGTTCAATATCCCATGGAAGTTCTTAAAAAATATGTAAAATTGAGCGATCTTTTGTCTTGTACAGAACTGGATTAAACTGAAAGTGGATACTACTAATAAAATGTAACAATGGTGCGTATTCTATTAAAAATATATTAATTTAGTAACGAAACTGGCCAACAAGCTGTAATTAACTTGCAAAAAGATTGGAGAATAAGAATTATCACAGGTCATTTCTTTCCTATGCAAAAATATGAAACCTACATACTGAAGAAATGTTTTTTTTCTGAGCAATCGCGCCTCTCCTCACTTAGACCACAGTTTAAAGGTCAGCTTGTAACAGCAGATACTTGCAATAGGTAAACGCTGCAAATTGTAACATGTTTACATCGCGGCTTGGTTATGTGCAGGTAAAGGTTTTGTGGCCGGCTTCCTTTATTGTACACTCTGTAAATAACCATGCAATGTTTAATAGAAAATGATGAAAGGAATAAATCATAAAAAAATGTACAAAAACTTTGAGGTTATATACTGCAGTAACTTATGCTGTGTTTTTGTTTTATCAACGAACATTATTTTGAAATTATTAAATAGCTAAAAACTTGTTGCGCCGACCCCAAATAAAAAGGGCAGGAAGATGATAATAATGAAATAGCTAAAAACTGCAAAAGAGATTTTAAGTCTAAGCTAAATTATTAGAATAAAAACAAAACACTGCCAAGTAAAATTGATTTAACTTTTTATTCTTCGCATATCATTCTAATTTGAAAACGAGAAAGCCGCCATCGAAAACAAATGAGCAACAATACCCCTACTACGACACCAATAGTGTACTGTGAAACCCGAACGTTTATCACGTCAAAGCTTTGTGTCCTTGAGTTATGCAGACGTTATTACTCGCCCGGATGACTTAGAACACGTCGGTGTTCCGACAGACTAACGTTTCGTATCGGCTTTAAATTGTTACATTTGTGCGGTACAAGTGGTAGGGGATTGTAGATTCTTATAATAAGTATCGGATAATTTCTAGATATTTTTTGATGATAAAAATTTATGTAGTTGCGTGTCATTCGTAACGAAGACGATTTAATTTTACGAGTTAAGCAGCAAGGAGTCTGCCCCTTACGCCATATTGTTGCAAATTCTTCCATTTATCCAAAAATTTAACCTTATGTTTACAGGCCAGCTTATATTATTAATAAGCCGCACTACAACAAAAAACTTTACTCTCAACTATCGTTATTGACACGTTTGTAAATTAACTAAATTCAATCAATTCAAGCCTTTATCACGTTATGATCATCTATGAGATATCTGTCAGTCACGATGACATTTAAAATAATATTCAAATCACTTCCAATTTCCATATACTAATAACATTTAATTAATCCTTTCAACACTAATTAATGAAATAGCTTTATTTTATCAATTGCAGTTAAAGTCGTGAAGAGATGTTTGGATAAGAGCCTCAATTACCGTGTTCCTTGTATTGCTAATTTGTTCATGTAAATTATTACAGTTTACAACAACGGTAGAGATAGTCCTAATGTGCTTAACCTAGAAATATATCTGGTTAATCGATTTTATACGTTTGTTTGTAAAGGCGTTTAATATCAAGTATTTAATGCAAGTATAAACCTATTTTTTTTCTGGTTGTGTGGTGTGATCAAGTCGAAAGTTTTTGAAAAGGTTTTTACATCACACATTTTTTAAATTGAATTTTTCATCATGCTTAAGAATAACGACGTCTATTCTACGACAATTTCTTGAGACATGACGTTAATTGATGAAAATAAATGTCATTCAAAGACATTTTCGAAAATTGAAAAGCTTTTGTCCAAAAACGGTGAACAATAGTCTAGTTATGAGAACGACAACATTTCTATTCAATATTCCAAGTATCGCAACGAGCATGAATGCCCAGCTTTACAATATTCTAAGCAATCATTAAGAACAAAAATCAAAATTCAAATCGCAACATCAAAATCATATATTAGAGGACATACGAGGAACGTGATCGCATTTGTTTGCCATTGTCATCGCTGCCGATACGGCCGAATAAAGCCGAATACACCCGATACGCATCTCGCGCTCGCGGGCGCATGACACAGATAATCTAAGCATTCAGCCACCCGCCGAGTTACCAGCGATTTTATACAGCCAACTTAATAAATGCCCATTAAAATAAATTGTTTTGGCATTGTCATAGCTTCCGATCCGCTTGCACGTTGCATGAGCCTCGTTTACATTAGCCATTCTCAGTTAATATATGGGCTGTAATTTATGCCTTTAACTATGTCCATAAAGAATAGTAATGGCCCGAGATTGCTTCTATTGGGAATGGATATTGAAGAGTTAATAAAGTTTTGCGTGATTGTGGATTGTACGCGCGAGGAATATAAAGCGTGCTAGAACACGGATTGTTTTGTGAAGCGTTATTTATGTGCCTGCATTACTTGTTATTATGTGATTATAATGCAAGCACTTAGACGCTTTGAATTTGTTGGTTTATATAATTGAATTATTGACCTATTTGCTTTACTTGATTATGTGAGCAATATTGTGATCTCTTGTGTAAGCTGCTTTTGCAAAGGATAACTAAAGTCAAGGAGAGGTCAACAAACTTTAAAAGTGGGTTACTAATATTTACTTACTTACTTACTATTATAACGTAACTTTGGTAATATAAAATTTTTCACTGGCTCGATTATAATTGCTATGGGATTGTAATATATTTCGTTTTGTATATTGTTTTATTTTTACACATAAAGTACATACTTTATTTAAATTATTTTTTTGTTAACTAAAGAATGTATGTGCTCCTAAGCACATACATTCTTTAGTTTTTTATTCAAAACAAGATCATGTCAGGTCGAATACCGTTTGTCGTTATAAAAACTTAGCTGTTTATAAAAACTCAGTGTTTGTTGTCATGCGAGGAGTCAGCAAATAAGATTCGACATTTTATGTTTTCTTTTGCTGCTATCGATAATTCGGTTTTAAAAAAGCATATTACTATGTACTATACTTATTGCAGGCTGAAATTATCGGTAGTCCAGTCATCATATCACTGCACATTTTAAAGTTCTATGATATCAAAAATGTACTCAAAAAATATGTTGCTCATTATGTTTTTGAATGGACTGAACCTATATAAGATGCGGTATTTTAAATGATCAATTTCTAATAAAAACACCACAAAGCTGATTGCAATCGTACGTGACAGTGTAACAAAATGGCGCGCTGTCAATTTGAAGAGTGGTCGCCATCTTGATTTGGAAGTTCTATTGGAGCGAAATTAATAATTTCGCTTGTTGAGATTACAAGACTTTTTTTGACTGTTTGGTATACCTAGTAATCTTTATCAGTCCAGTGTAATAAAACAAAACCGGACTTTACAATCTCTTTGTGAATCACTTTTTTTATCTATTTTCCTACCTAATCTATAATATTACATGCATGAATTTTACTATATGAAAACAGCTTACACATAAGCTGTAGTATATAGTTCTTTTCTGCGTATAGGCCTCTTTCCAAATTGGGAAGGTTCGAACATAGATCACCTAGCGAGCTCACTACGGATTGGCGATTTCAGATTAAAATATTTGGAATCCAGGTTTCCTTACGTTTTCTTTTACCGTTTGTTCGCAGTTTTAGAATAATTAAGAAAGTACATATAACTTTGAAAAAGCCACATTTGTATTTGCCTGCGCTGGGGATCGAACCTGCACCTCGCCAATATGTATTTTATAAACTCCGTAAAATTAAATATCGCGTTTTTATACAGACTTTACTGCTTTACCGGTATGATCATTGTAATCGTTATATTGACAATGCACGTCTTTGTCATTATAGTATGTCATGCAACGGATCTGTTTTGTTGATAACAATTATTGTCGCATCATCGGTGACAATTTATTTTTAATACGCTATCATTTACAGTTAAAGACACTTTGTATGACAATGTCCCCGATATTGGCTTTTAAATCCTCACAAATTAAGGGCTGTCATTTTTAGGGTTCCGTACCCAAAGGGTAAAATGGAACCATATTACTAAGCCTCCGCTGACTGTCTGTCAGGCTGTATCTCATAAACCGTGATAGCCAGAAAGCTGAATTTTTTACAAATGATGTATTTCCGTTACAGCTATAACAACAAATACTAGAAAAAAATTAAGGGGGTCTAAAAACAATGAACGTGGTTTTTCCTATTTTTTTGCTTAAATATAAAAAATGGTAACAGGTAGACGTTTCAAATTTTCGCTGTGTATAGATGATAGTACGGAACTCTTCGTGAGGCGAGTCCAACTCGCACTTGGCTGGTTTTTACTAGTACAGTAATTACCATCATTTTCAAAGCCAATAAAATAACTAAGAGATTAAACTTAACAATTAAAAACATCGTTTTCATGACACAATACAATAATACAGATTAAAAATAATATTAACTTTTATCATCGAGTTTTCAAAATGGCGGATGACAGTTGAACCGTTCTAAGCATACCAATTAATGCTTTTTATAATGTTTGACAGGAGCCAATGTCAGATATATCGTTTGTTTTAGATAGTGATCGTGACAGACGGACGGACCGACAGCAGACACTTTCGTTACATGTTAACCAGGTGCTGATATATTCTTGTTTTACAAACATATTTATATTTTCAAGATTATTGTGGATGTAATATGAAGTTTGATGTTAACGTTAAAATAACAGACATTATAAAAAAATTATACGTCCTACCTATTTTGAAAAGTTTCATAAATCTACACCGCCCCTCCCCATAGTATTCATTTTTCTTACTACTATTTGGCTTACCTTAAAACTTATTTTTCTAACAACTATTTACCCATCCCTTGAACCTATCTTAATCAAAACTTGGAAATTAGACATGGATTTTTGTGAAAATAAAGGAGAGTTAAGTATCTACCGACCTACACTCCTGATAAAATACTGTTTACTCTGAAAACTGTGCCTTGCCTTTATCGATAAACCCAATCAACTTGTTTCAATCATTACAGACATCAGAAGTTTTCCTCGGTTTTCAGATCAGCGATAAGCGTACAGTTATGAGTGCGATTGTTATAAGCGCGTGTTCGGAGGCGCTCGTGCTAATGTGCTCGTGAAGGGCTCGGACCACCGGCGTGACTCTTGCGAATACTAGGGGCTGGTACAACGTCAGATCATGGTTTAGACGCTCTATTCAGTCTGAAACTAGTCTCGAGCTATGAAAAATGCGCGTAAATAAATGAAATGATTTCATTAATAAGCCGTTAAGTTATCAGCCAGGCAATACAGGTAACGTAAATTCGTCAGTAGAAAAACAGTGTGGTTAAGTTTTTAATTCATTATTACTTTACAAAAATAAGCAATCCAAAAACTAAGGATCTCCGTACTTATGCGTATCATAGCTTTAATGCGCTATGTGTTGCAACTTATATTGTCAGAAGGTTGAAAAGACTTGTGGTGGTATCAACCTTCTGACAAAATAATGTAAGTAGATTTCTAGTACCTGACCAGTATTTTACCGACACGACACTGTTTAGTAACAAGGTGATAATAAAAGGCTAATCTAAATTGTATCCCTATCAATAATAACAACACAAAAACAATGCAAGAGCGAAACAATTCAAGTCAACAAAGACTAGATCAGGCCTTAGTATCAACCCTATTTAATTGTCTGTTTTACATGTAAATGGCTTGTAAGTTGCTTACATATGCAACACACTAAGATATAATGTTTTGATAAACATGAAAACTGAAATAATGGCGAACATAATTAAACCCTTCGGATGAAACATAAAACTAATTGAGAATACATGCATAAAATATGGCAAATCGTCACGTTTTGTTCGAAGACAGGATACATAAATGGTATTTATTGGTATCAATCTCCAATACGGAGCCGGCCTTCTGTCATACAGATTTTAAATACGTCTATATTCAAAATGTATGGCTTTAGTACGAATGCTATCAGAATCGGAAGCTAGTATTCATCGAAACGTATTTAATTTTGTATCGAAAGTTACATGTATGTTCAACCCCCAATAATAATTGAGAAAAGGGGAGGGGAATGATGAACTACGTGTATGTTCTAAATTCAAGACGACATCCTAAGTGATAGTTAATCAGTTTTTATTCTAATTAGCAGCTTGAGTCGATTAAAGGAATTGTCACTTCGACCATGACAATGCAATGAAATTCACGTCATTAATTCTTAAAATCAATTTCAACGTTCCTTGGTGTCCAGTTATTGATCGAAAAACTCTTTTTTATAGCACATATTGATTTGGAACCACAAGTATTTTTAAAAAAAATAACAATATCATTATTATCTATTTGTTCCTTATATCTTCTCCAGTTTAACTACCTTATAGCCTTCCAATAAAAACAAAGTGTACATTGATCCACTCTCCGCCTGCCGCCTGCCTAGCCTACGTCAGCAAAACCTATATTTATATTAACGCTCAGACCTAATTTTATTAAAGTTATGTCTTCAAATTATACACTGCGGTAGGTGTGAAATACTAGGTTAGCTTCGAGTTTCAACCTAAGTGATCAACTGATCAATTTTGATGGAATCCTGATTAAATATCAAAGGCGATGAAGTAAATAACAGCCTTTAGGAGAGTAAACGCAATTTTGACATGGCTGTAATGGTTTAAATAGACGAATGGCTCAAGAACACTTTACTCAGCTAAATGCAGCGATGCAGGGATTTTAATATTAATGAAGTATCGAAGACAACTTTATTTCCTCGCTGTGATTATTATTCATGAGGAATAGATGGGCGATCATCATCAGTCGATCTTATAAACGGGTGGAGAACGAGTATTTACTCCGGTGATGGTACAATATTGTGGATTTGATTATTTTATGTTTGGTCTTATTCTATCGGTTATAGATTGAACCTGTTTTATTAGATCTTATAACCATAGAAGAAATTGCTGGATAATAATAATTGTGTATGAGACAAAATTAATCTAGATTTTAATGATTGAAAACACATTAATTACCATTAACGTTACTATTTCTATATAAAAAATAATTAATTACCATTAACGTTACTATCTCGATATAAAACCCTTTCTTATCAAATGTTTTGAAAAAATCGATGTAAATTAGAATGATCGATTTATAATTCGATATAACGCGATACATCGTCGGTATAATTGATCGCAACAAGATTTATGTTCTGGAGTACCGCCGCTACATCCCTAATGACGTTATCGGGACTTCACTTTATGATATCTGTGCGTTATTGATTGAGAACAGATACTGATTACGCGGCCCAAGTGTGGGGCTGAAGCTGTTTGTGGACGACTTGTGACGAAGACACGATGCGAAATGAATTAACGACTGCCAGTCTCCTGGCATGTTTCCCACCATAGGACGGAGATGACGATATATTTTGTGAAGCTTTGTAAATATGTTGTTTTATACTCATAAAAGTTTAATTTTAAATGTAGAAATTTGTTGTTTAGGTTATAATTTTTTGTTCAATATGTTTCAATAAATGAACAATAAACATTACTTAATATTTTATTACATAATAATAATACCAGCCTATAAACATCTCACTGCTACACAGCCCTCGTCCTCTATAAGGAACGTTTAAGCATTGATCTCCACACCAGTTCACGGGCGGTTTTAGTTTCCAATTTTTGAAATCCAGGTTTCCTCACATTGTCTTTCTTTACCGTTTGTCATATTAAATTAACAGCAAAAACTTCATAAACGTTTTTACACTCTTTACAATTTTCTTTCCAAACATTCCATGTTTTATACCGACAAAATCGCTAACCGCTTCTTACACAACCCGTAAACTTCACGAACCCAATGCTCCCGCCTTACAATGATCGATCGCCAGTGAAACGCCCCCTTTAAAGGTTTGTCTCAGCAAATTAAGCGGTACTTATAAAATGTCAGACCACAGATTAAGAACTGATGTCGACTGCTATAATTTCCTGTGCCTACTACCATTCTTAATATATATTTTCACAAGTGTAAGCGTGACAGCGCACTACACGACATATAGCGGCCTCTCTGTCTCACAACTGCAATGATACTGGTTTACAAAGTAGTGGTAGGTATTTTGTACGTAGATCTCGACTTTGAGAGATGAAATTGCTAGTCTAGATATATAGGGGTCCCAAAGGTCTCGTGTTAATCTACGTACGTTTGAATGAGATGCGATTTTTTATTTGCTACAGCAGTCAGATTTGTAATTACGGGATTTTCTCTGAAAGGGAATATTGATGGGATTAATTGAGGCAGGAATTGGTGCTATAAGGTGACTGATTAAGATTGGAGAAAGGCTGGGCTTAATTGTGCCCTGTAGTCGGAAAGTTGATGATGTGAACGGTAACACTATGGAATGCTTTTCTTGAGTTTTCTTCCTAATAAATCCATTTGCAATACTAATTACTGAGGATACTCTAACGTACATAAAAGACAGAAGATAGCAAGTAAGCATGACAATAACAAACATGATATTTCATCGGAGCGAAATCAATCAGTGGCGAAAACCAAAACTTATCATTTGGTTCTCTAACAATATCAAATGATATAAAACTCTACGATTCCAAAGCTTTAAAATAATCTTCAGTATCTATATCAAATATAGTGAGATCATTTTATTTTATCAGCTTTGTAATGTACAGTCACGAGTAAAAACATTTATTCACGACCAAATAATTTAAGCTTAAGTCCTAGTCTAATTATGCATGAAAATGTGAAATTTTCTATCAAATTAATAATTTTATGTTTAGCCTACAGTATCAGAAATACTGCAAACAGCTTTAGAAATATCGCATAAGAAATCTACTGCAACTGTTGGGCCGTGTTTACATGTTTTTGCTCGTGACTGTACATACCTACATTCTAGCAAACAAATGAATTTCATATCATTCCATTACATGATACTCGTACGTCAAAGCACTTCAACGTTTCCATTTAAAGGTTAGAAGTATTTTCAAAGTACTAACTATATCAAAACAATGTATTCAGGTCAACACCTGCCTACCCTTCACAATATAAGCCGTAATTATAAAGCTTACAATACTCCTAACACCGGCCGGATTCACGGGACGAGTAATACTCTTAGCGCACAGACATTCACACATCAATCGGAGAATAACCATTGTTTTCATATCAAGAAGGGTTTGTTTTACTAGTTGGGGTTACTGGGTTTGCCTGCTTAGATTTTTTTTTCGGTTTACCCTCGTTTGATCGAACAACGTTTCGTCGAAAATCACTTCGTCGAATATTTATTTACTATAACAACAATTGCGCTAATGATCAAAAGGTAAAATGTTCCTTAACTAACTAGGTAACTTCTTCCAACTCTTTTGTTATGAATATAGTCTGACATGGCTTGTCTGTCAGCGCTAGTAAAAAAATATTTATACGGGATGCTTTAACGACAACTATAAAACATCTTAGTTTCTGTACTTAATACCGTATCACCAAATGAGATTTTCCTCTAATTATACAGCTTTAGTTCCCATACTACCCACATAATGCCACCATAACATTAGCATGGCTACTGATAAACACACGATCCCGCATTAGTAGATATCATAGCTCCTCGATCGCGATAACTATTCTTTACTGCTGCGGAATACAATTAAACAATACTAGTGCTGCCTCCGCGCGTCGCTTGTAAGGCTAGACCTTGTAATAAGGTATAGGAAGTGTGTAGTGTGTATTTAAGGTTCTAAAGGTATGTGTTTTCGGAAGAAGTAAATAATATTAGGAATAGTTTAATTTAATGTAGATACAAGGGTTTTTTGTATAAGATGAAAAAAAATAAACAAAAACATAAATAAAGAAGAGCATATTTACGGTCAAATTCTAACTTGAAACCCCTAATTTTTGAAGTCGGCTAAAAAATCTACATATTAACTATTTGTAATATCTGGCCATGAATGCGGCCGAAGAGGGAAGCACCAAAAATTCGATCTCTTTCTCGTGTTTTTAGTTCAAAAAACACGAACTTATTCTTTGTCTACGTTTTTTCGAAAATTCCACAAAATAAGTGGTAGCTAGTTACCAGTAGCATACTCGCAAACTAGCTAGAAAACATTATTACTAGAACTTCAAAACCATTTTCAAAAACCGCAACAATAAACGCGATGGTTATCAGTTGACAATGCGACAAATACATCCACATGTCAATAAACTTATATCTTTAATTGCCGATTAATTGTTAAGAATAGGTCCTTAGCACGATCGTTTCATTAACTGTTTTCGAGTGACCTATTTGTCGCAAATGTCTTTTAAAGTTCGAATGATTTCGCGACTGCTCTTTATTTCATGAATGACAAATAATGTTAGTTTGAAGATATGACACAAAATGTTGAATTTGTAATTCAGTGTAAAAAGAGAGATTGTTTATATTGAAGAATCGTGTTCGATTCCTATCCAAGACAATTTTTGTGTGATGAGCACGATAATTTGTTCTGTGTCTGGGTGTAATTTTTCTATATTATTTATGTATTTAGAAGTGTGAGATTAATGGCGTTGTGTGAAAGTCATATTCAAAGTCAAAATCATTCATGGAATGTTTATTTATTTCCTGCGTATAGTTTTGAAATATTAAAAGGACATAGCAGTCTATGACTGTTAAATACGCCGATTAGGTATTAAGTACAACCGGATCTTGCCCTCGTATGTAAACTAAGTAGGAAAGGAAATCTACTATATAACATTTCCGTATCACAATGTTAGTTACCGTACTCCTCTGAAACGGCTTTACCGATTTTTGCCAAATTTTATTTATGTGGGTGAACTTAGCAGATCCATGTCCATCAGATCCATGGATGTCCAGCAGATCAAAAAAAAAAGAGAGTTCTATTCGCATGCAGCTGAGTTCTATAGTCCCTGATAGTTTTTAGAAATAGTTCTGCTGTTTTTACCCCAAAAATTTAAATTAATGAAATGCTCTGCTAACTTCCCGTAGCAAATCAATTTGCAGCAGATCAAAACAAAAGTGTGTTCCTTTCGCATGCAGGTAAGTTCTATAGTTCCTGATAGTTTTCAAAAATAGTTCTGACGTTTTTGTCCCAAAAAAGACAATTTAAAAAAATGGTCTGCTAACTTTCCGTAGCAGATCGAAAACTCGAAAATATCATTTTCATTGCCTTATGATATATTCCCACAGCCTAGACTCTTTTGTTTTAGACAGAGCTATAGCAGAACTGCAATGCACAATTCGATTCGAGTCCAGAACTCACGTCCCAGTGCCAGCAGAGCATGTGAGAATGTTTAAAAACTCAAAAA